>JAPQRN010000007.1:21155567-21194283 GCA_037367275.1 Coranthus polyacanthus
TACTCTACTCTACTCTACTCTACTCTACTCTACTCTACTCTACTCTACTCTTCTGTACTCTACTCTACTCTACTGTACTCTACTCTACTACTCCACTGCTGTAAAATACCTCTCATAAACTTTCTCAGAGGCTCCTGCATCATGACCCACATATTCTTTATTCATAGCATCAGTGTAACACACCATTTCCCAGCCTTTTTCTTGTGCCGTTATCAGTGTCTGTGATCACATCAACACCGAGGGACTGCTCTTCAGAAGTCGGTGCCAGCTCACAGCAGGGCCACCGGTCGGTTTCGTAAAGCCACCGGCCGAGGGTCTTTGCACGGTGCTGAAAGTCATGTAGAGCCACATCTCACAGACTCGGCCACAGTGTGGGTTGACTCAGCAGCCTTATTCTCATTCCTGCTCTAAGAATGGTTGTGTGCCATGACGTGACACAGTTTTGTTTGCCATTGTCTCAGCATGGACAAGGTGTCGCTACCTTTTCCCTTTTTGAGGCTGTGTCACACAAACTGTACGTCTGCACCTTCCTGTGGTTTTCAAGCACGTAGCCATGGATTCACAAACATGAGACTAAAACTAAAAACCTCTGGGAAAGAAACACCGGAAGAGAGTTTCTCTTTCAGAACCCTACCACCAGACCACTGTGTGCCAGGTTTCCCAACACTTTGACAGCACCGTGATGGATATTAAGGGAGACGTTTAAGTGATAGTTTCAGAAAATACTTCTCTGCCAAGTCAGCACCTCACGAGGAGTCGACCGCATTAAAAATTTGGGAGGAAAGTTTGCTAAAAGTTTTACAATCAAATGAGAAAATGTACAGAGTTCAGCACAAAAAGTTCTGACAAGGACATCTCTGAGGAATTGAAGGCCCAGTGTGATGAGTTCAGTGTATGCACATGTTAAAAAAAGAAGGTTTAAAGGTCAGTGTTTTAAACTGAACAGGACGAACATGTTGCATGTGATGTTTTATATTTCTTAACTGAGCTCATCTGGTGACCTTTCAGTTGAAAACACAAAACTCACAGACACTAAAAGGATATTAGAATTAAAAGGTTATTATTTTATCCTAATCTAACATGAGCCTAAGGCAGGTTGGGTCCAAAATGGAAGGAAAACCAACATGAAATGTCTTAATAAAAGGCTTTTTCCAACATAACAGCTTCAGAGATGCTTGGTTTTCTCCAACTCTGCACCGTTTGAGCATCTGATGGAAGTAGAAAGAATGTATTTTTTCCAGGTTTTCCCCAGTTTTAGTAGCTGTGATGCCTTGTTGTTGTTGTTGTTATTTGACTAAAATGGCTTTATTTCTGCAGAATTTTGGACCTATATTATTACAAAATGAAGAAGAAATCAACTCACTAATAACCCCACTTATAAAGAATTTATTTCCATGACAAAGTGCTGTGTCTTCAGGCTGATTTGTCATCTTTTTCTTCTGCTGCTGTTTTGGTAGAGAAAACCCTACATATGTTGAAAAATCACTGACACCGTTTTTGTGTCAAAACATTTGCAGACAGATACCGAACGAGACAACACGTGCACGAACGCCTGACCTTCTATTATCTACCTGATAAACTTTAATCAGCAGCAACACGTTGACGTCTTATCTACACTTTAAATACATGTTAGGAAACGTATTCACGTGACTGGTAACAAACTAGGTCAGTCTGGAGAGAGACGTTTTTTACTCTTAATGAAATGGTCGATGCTTCACCTGCTCTTCATGTTCAGGTTAAATCGGACACACGTGTGGATGAAGTATGTGCTCATGTCAACGTGGTGCTTTGGGGTCAGGGGTCATAGACCAACATGCAGTTTGATCCGTGGGAAGAAAACATGATCATGAGAAAGTGACGGCCTTAAGCTCAGACCACCTACAATAAACAAACCAGTGAAACATCTGCAGCGACTGTAACATCAGAATAGAAAGGACGTCATCACACTCAGCTTTTATCAAACCTCTCTTACTTAAAAAGAGACGTGTGCATTACTGAGTTGAATTATTCTGTGAAGCAGCGTAGGTGTCAGTTTCCTCGACACGGACAGGACTGATTATTAAAAACATGAGCTCATGAGATGATGTGTTATTTTCCTTATCTCCAGTTCTTGAACTCATCAACTTCCCCCCGACTGAAAACAAACATGATGGAGGGAGGCTATCTCACATCCTCCGTCTGCGCTGGGCGTGCGACGTCCTTCACCCCGAGGCCCCGTCCAGACTCATCACCTCCGTCGTCCTGGGTCGGTCCGGGTCGGTCCGGGTCGGTCCGGGTCGCGCCGGGTCGCGCCCCGATCCCCCGTCACACAATGGGGTCGACAGTTCGACGCCTGCAACAGAACAAACAGCCAGCGTGAAAAGCACACGTATGACCTTTGTGTCAAAGCCAGAGGCAGGTTTTATGGTGTAACAGCAGGTCAGAGGCTCATGAATAATCAGACAAGGTGAGATTCACAGAGTGTTTAAAACCGACCTCTTCATGAGCTCACCTGATGAACACATGAACATGAAACTTTAATTCACGTGGAACCTGAAACGTGACCATTTTCAGCTCCAACGGGTCACGTAAAAGTCAAATAAGACACTTGTATGTGTAGGTTTACATTTCAAACAGTTTCTCACTAGTTTTAATCTGTTTGTAAATTGCATACACATACTTTACATTACTGCTTATTTTTGATGCTCGACGATGATATATTATGATATGATTTTACTATGAATCTGCACCAGTACAACGCAGGGTTTTCCACCGTTATAAGACTTCACTTATAGGTGAAGCAGCCAAAACAAACTCATGTCAAATCAACAGAGCATCAAAACTAAAAGGACTTCAGATCTAGTCATTGTATCAGTGATTTGGATGCTTTTTGTGGACATATATGGTCATAAAAATGAGTGACAGAGAACTCACAACACTTACTGAACTAACAGTCGACAGTCATTACAACTGGGGAAAGGAACTTTTTGTTCATTTTGATGTTGTCCACATTGATTTTATAGTAAAAATATAGAAATCCCTGCTCTCACATGTATTTGTTAGTAATAAAAACAGAACGTTGTTCTATCTATGTTCATATTTAATCCTTTGATTTGCACCGAGAGGAGAAGCTGCAGAAGGAAAAGCTGGATTTTCAAATTCTTTAAAATTTTGTACCCCCTGATTTCAGCTCCTGCAGCTTCCAGTGAGTGTGCCATGAATTAATCTTAGTCAGAACACCATGTTCATCTGTGGCTACCTGCTGCATATTTCATGAAAACTGTACATTTAAAGACAAAGCAAGTTCAACATCAAAGACACGGATTTTCCAGATTCACGCGTCATTAGTAAAGTTTCCTTTTCTTTTATAACAAGACGTATCAGGCTGTTTTTTTGTCGAGTTCCATAAATGTTTCTGCTTCCCTCCTGAGCTCAGTCTCCTCTCAAACCGGTGAATTATCATGTGATTGAATCTAAAAAGGCAGCGTCTCATATGAAAACCAGGGAACCAGACGCTGCAGGGCACGTTGGCCGCCCTCCTGCTGCTGGTGGGAATAGATCCAGACAAGGAGAGGGGGAAAACACTAATGTTCCTTGTCTCACAGCTAATTAAGCTCGTCTAATTAAGAATTCCATCTATTGTAAAAATGAAATTTAATGAGCTTCTTCAGATGCCTCAGGTCTGTCTACGTGACCAGGTTTATGTCGCTCTCAGTGAAGGTTTTAGGAAACTACAGCTCACTGCTTCCTCCTGCCCTCATCATCATCATCATCATCATCATCATCATACGGGTCAGAGGTCAACACCAGGGCGACCGAGGCACAAATAACGTCCCCCAGTGGCGCCCTTGCTTTTATAAATAAACAACCTCTCATTTTTTTCAGCCAGTGACAAAATCTCATCCCATTCAGGAGAATAATTGACGGCAGGATGTGTGAGTGATAAATATTAATAATCCAGGGGCCTGATGTTTTGAGAGCCGCTCATTGGAGAGAATTCAGGGCCAGAGCAGCCCAAACATACTCCGACAAATGCCAACACGGCTGTGGGAAAATATCACACATGACACATGCAGGAAAAAAATAACTTTTGTAAGAGTGAGTGAATGGTTTTAAAAGGCCACAGGTTTACAGTGGAGCTGAGTAACAATGGATGAAATGTGTGTATTTATAAAATACAAATGTAACAGGACAATCAAATAAGATAATGGCTTTTTTAACTTGGAAATTACATTCTGTCGTTATTCTTGATCTGTCTTTTGTACCTTTTTCATCTTGTTGCATCTTTTACAAATAATTTAAAACCACAAAGAACCGTCAGGTTTCTTCAACTTTCACTCGGGACCAAACATCAGTTTTGAAGCTGTAAAGAAATATTGATTTGACGTTTATGGTGACCGTTATCGTCTGATATGACAATGTTAGGTTACATACGACACCTTCTGTCTCCACCCAGAAATAAAACCCTTTAACAGAGGAAAAAATGAAGAAAACGTCAGGACGAGACGATGTGGCTCGTTAAATGCTGTAGAAAAAATACAAATGTGAACATCCATCACACAACACACATCACTTTGGAGAAGAGGTGAAAGACAGTGTTCATACATTTTTCATTTGAAATAGTTTGTGTGTGTCCTCGTCTGGTCTTTTCTTTGTGCATCCATCCATGGTTGTGTGTACAGTAGAGGAACTTCACTTCTTTAAAAAGGTTCATCATCTGAATAAGTCATGGAAACGCTATATTTATCCCGTTATTTTTATCTTTTTCTCTGTAACCTGAGCGACATTAAAGGCAGAACCTGTCAGATGAAGCTGAGCCTCTTCCTCTGCTGTTGAACCTGTACATTATCTCAGGAATGTTTCCTTCTGCTCACAGGGCAGATTTATTTCATGCAGTCCGTGTTTTACACCAGTGACTTCACACCAGAGGCTTCAGAGTCTGATTGGTCTGATCAGAAAAACCACATCATCAGCCGAGCAGCTGCAGCGTGTGATGCTGACTGAAGTTGTCATCCACGCAACATCATCCAGGGCAGAACGAGGACACGCAACCGCAGCTGATCACACACACAAACAAATAAATGCGGTCGGGGGTTTAGAACCGGGGGAGGGAACCCCCGCAGACTCCTTTGAAAAGTCCGCCCGTTTCTCATTCCAAATCAGCACAAAGTCAGCAGAAGCAACGGAAAGAGAAGCCCCTCGTCCTCTTCAGGCCAGCAGCAAAAAGGCTGAATGAACTCAAAGCAGACATCTGAGAGCAGACAGCTGGACGGACACGAGGACGGCTGACAAAGACACTTCACGTCACAGTCTGTGTGTTTAAAGGTGTCATTTTCATATTTCAACTCTTTTCAATCCACAACAGTTACACTGTGTGGGTTTGTTTAGTTGTGTGACACGTCCTCACAACAGCTTGAAGGTTAAGACTTGGTTTTAGGATTAGAATTAGGTTAAGGTTAAGGATATGGTGATATACAACATATATTTGGATATTTTTCTGATCTGGCTTTAATTTTCAACACATACAGGGTGCAACAAAAACACTGACTTCACAGTGTTGTCAAAATGGAAAGTCTGAAAGACAAACTCCCTCCCAAATCATAAGTCCTAAATCACTATAAATGGACTAAAGTTTGTTTTTATATATTATGTTTTGCTCCATTACCTGCTCTATAGTATCTGGACAAACAGTGACAGAAAGTGGTCTTGTGTGTATTATTAAAGGTATTTTAGAGAAAATGACAAAAAAAATGATTCGTGCGGTGCTTCCAGTCAGACCTGTCACCACTTCCCCCAGTGGCCACATCTGGTACTGCAGCAAAAAAAACCCACTACAATCCAAAAAGTATTTTCCCCATAAACCACGACGGCAAAAGAGAGTCTGTAAAACTGACTGGACGTGTCCTTACATCCTTGTTTTTATAAGACGGACCGAGCTGCAGGCCTCCACTAGGGGGCACCTCAACCCACTGACAGGAAGTCACGTATCTGAACAAAAAACATATTTATAATCAATGAACTCCTATTTTTAAAGTCCATGTTGTATCTCTAAGCTGTGCTGAAACCCATCCACGCTGTAAGTTCTAGAGCTTTTATTGTGAAGGGTAAAACAAGCGGAAGTGGTTTTGTTGGTGAGAAGGAACATGAAAAAGTTGCTCCTGGTTCAGACTTCAAAGCCTCCATATTTTTATTTTATTCATAAATGCAGAACCAGCTACAAAACTACTGCAACACATTGTCTAATACCTTAAAGATGGTGGTTTGTTGTTGAGGGACCTGACTTCCTGTCACTCTCTGGAGGAGTGAGGTCTGCAGCTGTGACGCTTTGACTCTGCTGGTCATTTCATGGGGACTTTAATGCACTGCAACTCTCTGTAAATTACCATATTTCTCCTGGTCCTTGAACCATTTCAAATGAATGTTTGCCTGAGGGAAGCAGAGAAAGCATGATGTGACAGTTGGAACTGGTTTTCATGATGTATAGTCATTTCCTACATCGTACGTAGAACAAGTGGTGACACCTTGAGTGTGTCCGATGTCCCGGTCCTGAGGGGCTAAGGACGCCGTCATGTCAATGAGATGTCCTCACAAATACAGAGACCCGACTGCGTGTGTGAATGTGTGTTTGCGTGAGTGATTGACTTGGCCACAGAAACGCTCAGTAATGCTACCCTCCAAATCCTGCCGATGCATTCCCTTTGAAACCAGAGCGGCTGTCTAATTCAGCGTAAAATTGAAGAAGTTGAATATGATCTGCACCTCTGAGCTGCAGCACAGAGACGACTCTAAAACTCATTCAGCCCAGAAATAAACGCCCGTCGAGGAAGCTTCCTGTCCCGTGTCTTGTTTTAATGGGTTGGAGCTCAGCGCAGCGCTAACGACGAGCTGCTGCAAGTCAACTAACAGGAAGAAAAAGAAAGGGAAGTCTTTGATATTTCCTCTTTCCTTCCTTTTTGTGGAGGCGTCAGAGGTGAGTCTGCCCAGTCTACCCAGTGTGTGGTTTTGGCAGCGTCTGTCCTGAGCCACTAATCCCAACATGATTCCCTGGGGATCAGGCCTGAGGTGGTGTAACAATATATGGAAGACATTTCATCAGCTTGTGGAGGGTTTGAGCACTTTGACAGAGAGAATAGAGGTGACACAACTGTCCCGTCGACCTGCAGCTCGGCTTTAACATTCCTGAGGTCGACTGGAAGATCAGAAAACAAAGACATTTACAAACACGTAAGAGACGTAACTGTATTTTAACATTAATGAGGATTATGATCACCTCTAAAAAGGAAGAGAATGGCTGACGGTAGACTCGCGTATATGTACAAGTGTCGCTTCTGATTAGAAATAACATCCAAAGCAATAAAGTTACAATGACACCAAATGACTCTGATTACCTGTAAATACTGACGCTAAAACTAAAGCTAAAGCTTTACAAAGTGACGTAGCATTAACACAAAGTTGAACCTTTACCCCACGATAATGTCCCAGACAAATGAGCTACAGATACTTCCAGTGCAGTTCAGCTGGACTAGGTTGGATTAGACTGGACTGGACTGGACCGGACTGATGCTAAGGTTCAGATTCTTCAGAACTGCTCAACCTCTAACTGTGTAGCAGAGTCTGTACATACGACACTGAGAAGATGGAAGAACATTAACCATCACTTTACGTTTCAAAATGAATATGTTATACAATCATGAGATTCATGAATTTAAAGCCTTAGTTTAACATCTGATTGTTAGTATTTACAGATTTCAGCCTCAAACACAAAAATAGAGATGAATCCATGTATGTTTTGTCTTTGATTTGTGATATTGAATGTAAATAAAACTGAATTGAAATGAGTTGAATGTTGACCAGATTAAATGTACATGTGCAGAGTATTGTGACGTGTGGGAGTAAAGAACACAATGCACAGCAGGTCCCGGCGGCTGCGTAGGCGTCAAACTGAAGCAACGTTTACCATTTCACATTATTTCATCCTTTCATTCCATCCGTGTATTTGCTGATGAACCGGGAGTCAGTTTATAACTGAATCGCTTTGTAAAAGCTCAGTGTGTCCTGTTCAAGTCATCGCTTGTTATTTCTACCACAGTGATTATTTATGCAGATTGTTTTACAGCGTAAGGAACGTGTATGAATAAGGATGTGAAGTACATTCACATAACTACAGACAGAGTCCACACAGAAAAACTCAAGGACGTTTCCTTCTCCTGTCGTCTCTCCTCTCATCCTGCACTTGTCTTTCTGTGTGTAGATGTGTCGCCTTCCTTTAAGAATATAAATATTTCTCCTGGAATAGATCAAACTGCATGTTTCTGCCTTTGTATCAAACATTTGTTTGAAGGTGGATGAACACATGGTCATTTTTAGCCTTTCAGTCAGCGTAGCGAGGCTCTATATTCAGAGAACGTAGGGACGACGGGAGGTGGACGGTCAGACGTGGTGGCGTTTCACTGTCACTGTACCTGGTCGGAGTGACTCATCAAATTGAACTTTAACTAATGGAAAATGAGAATGCCCTCAGTTTCCTCACGACGTCTGGATGGACAGGGTGTGACAACAGAGAGAACAAAACTGTGGCACCAGTTGAGGGGCGTGTGTCGGACTGTACTCGCAGTCATACACAGGTACATAATGGAG
Source organism: Coranthus polyacanthus (assembly GCA_037367275.1). Taxonomy (NCBI): domain Eukaryota; kingdom Metazoa; phylum Chordata; class Actinopteri; order Kurtiformes; family Apogonidae; genus Coranthus; species Coranthus polyacanthus. The sequence continues at coordinate 21,164,184 of JAPQRN010000007.1, forward strand.
CACGACTGCAATCACATCCTCAGGATTGTGTGGATATGGGAATTAGATTAGTAACCATCACCAGCCTGAGTCCTGGACAGGATGTGTGAACACACACCATGTCCTGCTGACCCACCTCTGGCGGGATTTCTGTGGCATCTGACACACTTTCAGGAATCCATTCTCTGTCAGCTAGTGATCGGCAAAGGTGGAAAAAGTCCACATTCCTCACATTCAAGTACAAGTACACACTCTGGTGAAAGTGGATGATTCAACTCATGTACTGCAGTAAAAGAGCAGGTTCTGAAATGTAGAAAAGTCTGAAGTCTTTGAAGGATGTTTCTACTGGATGTTTCTGTGCAAAGCAACCGAACCTCATGTCATTTTTATAAAATGTTAAAGTAAAGAAAACAAACTGTGGGAAAAGTAAAAGTACTGACTCAACGTCTTTACTGGAGTCTCCCTTTCATCTCTACTTAGTTTAGTTGAATCTTTCACATCATTTTCATCGTATTGTGTGATATATTCACCAATGAGTCCGTTCTGTGTGTTATTGTCCATCCATTCAGTAGAGAAGGTATACGGCGATATAAAATAAAAATAACCATTAAAACTAAAGTAACAAGCCTGAAAATGTAAGAAGAAGAAAGTACAGATACTTAAAGTAGATCCTGAAAACAAACCCCTAAGCGCTGACAGTACAGCGAGTGCAGAGTATCTGTACTTCATTAGCTCCTGTCTCTGATCCATACATGTTCACACTGATTCCTCAGCAGTTCTTCAGGAAAAGCTGAAGGTTTCAAACTAACCCCTCACATCAATTTTCATGTTTTACAAGCCGCGCTGGCCTGTGCCTCAAGAACAATGCAGCTAAATAACATTGTTGTCAAAAATAGACAGACTTCATCATGTTTTCCTCTTTGCGAGAACTGGTACTTAAGATACCTTTGTTTCTGGTAGAAGGGACTGTCTTTGAGCCTCTTTCCTGTTGATTGACGCCACCTCAGGCCAAGTCTGCTCCGAGGTCACACTGACAGACTTTCACAACAAACGGCTACGACACCAACTCTGTGAACACGTTTCACAATATCCTCCATACTTTTCCGTCGTACCGTGTTTGCCTTGTGTGCACATTTTCTTTGGTAGACTTCACTTATCATATCGTTGCTTGTCCAACAATGGCCACAGTTACGTCACAGCTCTGTGTAACCGACCGGTAATCAGGAGTCACTGAAGGAAACCTTTCAGTGTCGCACATTCTCAGACCTTTATGAACCAGGAATGAGTGGGATTCAAGTGGAATCAGTGGTGAAACGTAACGTTTACATATTTACATTCATGGAACTTTAATCTTCTACCGAACCACGTCTCAGAGCCAGATGTTGGACTTTTTACTCCATGTTATTTGTTTGACAGCTTTAGTTACTTTTACAGTTTTTCATCGTCTTCTTGTCCAGTGAAAACCATGTATTTCCACACGTGTTGATCTTCAATGATGAGGATAAACTGAAGGATGAAGTGTTATACTTAACTATTACATGACATGTGAATTAATTTTTCGAATTCTAAGAGTAGAAGAGTGTTTATAGATGTACGTAAAGACGTAACAAGATGGAAATGACGTAAAGAACTTTCAGACACATTGCTCTGACAGGAAAAGCATCCTGTTTTTAATCCTCAGGAAACTTAACATTTATTGGTAGAAATTTACAGCTCGGTAATAACATGATAATATATAGGTAATAAAGTAGTAATACCATGTAATTACAAAGTAATAACCATGTAATAATCACAGTATAATGTTGAAATTCATCTTCCTTTATGTTACAAACGTTCCTTTATGTTTGAAGGTAAAACTGTAGAAGTAATACGTTTAACGCTGTGACTCGTATCTGGAAACACTAGTGGTATTTTCTGTGTAATAACTATAACTAATAACTATGTAATAACTACCTGTTTCTACTTCATTTCATAGTAATGTTGGATTAAACCTCAGTGTTGAGGTTTATTATAAATATCGTTTTTGGTGACATCTCGTCATCTTCATGAGTTTCTGTGTTCTTCCCTCCTGTTTCCCGCAGAACCTGATTGGTCCTCTTGTGTGTATTCTACGTCCTGATTGGCTGTTGATGTTCAGTTTAGTCTAATATTGTGATGAGAGGAGATGGAGATGTTTTGGCTTCACGTCATCCTATATACAGTGTCTATGGTTCTAATCCAGAGAAAAGAGGCTGCATTGTTTCTTCTCTGAAGCAGAATCTGCATATGAATAGAGCTGCTCTTCTGTAAACCCGTAATGACTTCAGACATCACGCTGCTTCAATATGATATTAATGGGAAACCTGCGAGGAGCGAATAGAGCGCTCTTTGGACGGCGGCGCTGACACCGCTCCAAGTGCAGGAAATATGAGGAAACTTTCATTAAGTTTGGAAGAGAAATCAAAATGGGCTTGTGTTCCCAGGTGCTGAGTAAAGCTCCCCTGACTGTAGAGGTGAACGTGCTTTTTTTAATGGAGTGATTTTCCTCTATTAGTGTTGCTTTCTTCCATATCTTTGCCTCCACCTCCCGTCTCTGCTGTCTACAGAGGCCCAGACTAATCCAGATCACTTTCCCAAAGCTGCTGCTCCTAACGGGGATTACAGTGGTTAACCTGTCATTTTAGCTGACTCTCCGTCAGGCCTCCAGAGCCAGGTCAGTCTGCTTTACTGAGTCCACTTTCATGGGTTGAACACTGAGAACGGCTCATCTGTTCAGCTTTTATCCAGATGCCGCTGCTCTCCTCGAACACCTCCGAGCACCAGAGCAGGATCAGGAAGCAAACAAGGCTCTCAGATAGAGGGACCACACCCCCCTTCCGGCTAATTTTGACCACGGCGACCTCTGACCTCTCCTGTAATTGAAACTCAAGTGTCACTGAAGGGAGAATGAAGTATTTGAAAAGGTTATTTAAACCCTATGATTTACTTATTGGCCTGCTGTGAGATCAAAAGGCTTCACATTCTTTCTCATCATTTATCACCGTGCTGGATGTAAACTGATGTCAGCTGCTGTGCATAAATGACAGGATATTATCCCCGCTGATGGGAAATGCATGTTAATGACTCTAATAGCGTCTGGGATGCGAAAAGTCGGCTTCTGAACAGATATTAACAGTTAATGGTCCCGTGCAGTTGTTAAATGAATGAAATCGAGCTAAACTTTAAAGGACAAAGCAACTTTCTGCACAAATCCTGTCTCTTCAGAGTTTAATGTAAGATGTTCAATTGTTTGCTTTAGATCTTTGTCTCTTCAAAAAAAGCATCAACTGTCGCTGACTAGATGCGCTACATTTACCAGGCAACAGAGGAGTTATTTTACAACCGGATTGTTAGAGTTGTCAGATCTGACAGTGACGACACATTGAACTATCACTAGGTTACAGGTGTGTCTTTTATATGAGAGGAAAGCTGATTGGTTCACACACAGTACTTGACGCAGAGATACACATCAGGGTTTTTACAGTTAAAGGTTCCATGAGTAAGATTTGCGTGTGCGTTGGAGTGTGACTCCATGTCTCTGCTAACAGTAGCTAGTGTTGCATATTGTTGCAGCTGTAGAGGAGCAGAAGAAGAGGCTTCGAGGCTTCGAGGCTTCGAGGCTTCGAGGCTTCGAGGCTTCGAGGCTTCGAGGCTTCGAGGACAGTGTGATAAAAGGAGCCGCGTCCTCGTCTGTTCTCTCTCCCAACTCGACCCTTTGTCTGTTTCAACACCCGGCGTCGACGTTGAACAGAAGCAGATACGAGTCAGCGTCCGTCCTTAGACCTTGTTGGACACCGACGACATGGACCAGGTGACGTTGGCTGTTCTCATGGATGTAGGAGACCGAAGCCGTCGTTAGTTTAGAAATGGAGTTAGCAAACGTTAACAAACGTCCTGCTCTCAGCGTTAAACACAAAGCACATGCGAAGCACACACTGAACCTTTAAGAATAAATCTAATAGTAAGGAAGTCATCATTACAGGAACACTTTGCACAACATGAACAATGCATCATATTTGATGACATACGTTTGATCAAACCTTTTCTGTTTCTGTAAATCAAGACCTTCCTCAAGATTCATGAGAAAACAAAACTCAACTAAAACAAGTCAAAAATCAAACTAAAACTACTCATGTACTTGAAAAATAACTACAACTAAATGAAAGACATAACAATAATACAAATGAGTAAAAATGTGAAAAATCTGACACATGCTGCAGGACTGATTCATAACATGAGTTTGAGCTGAGGATTTAAAGGCAGCACATCACAAACAGAAGCGCTAAAGGTGACACTGTTTGTTTTTGTCCAGACCACATGGACAAAGACTGGCCCACTGACCTTTACCTGCTGTCCAGTATCTGATGGGCTGCTGAGCGTGTTTCAAGGAGGGGCACTTTCAATATGAGGATGCCTCGGGTTTCTCCCTGGGAGAATGGTCCTCTTTGTCCTCGAGCCTCTGGGGACACGGGGCATTTGAGGGGAGATTTAGGAGTTTGTGAGAAACCAAAGTAACGCTGCCAGATATTAAGCATCCACCCAGTGCCTTCTAGTGCTTAACTGAAGATGCATTAACAGGCTAAAGAGGGGCTTTCATTCAGTCTATTCTCCCCGTCCATCCTCATCTCTCTGAGAAGGTGCTGTCCTCCCAGATCTGTCCGTCACAATACACCTTTTGATTCCCTGACAACTCAGGGGGGAAAAGTAAAAGAAGGGAGGAAGGGATGGGTGACTTGAAACAGCACCTGAATCTCTCTCAGAGGCCGAGAAAAAGACACAAGGTCCTGTAGATGTTAGTGTTTGTGTAACTCCTGGGCTTTGATGGTGAGCGGAGTATGATACGACAACCTGCTGCTCAGCTGAGCCTGTGTGTCAGTGAACTGTGGCCAAAAACAGCCTCTATACCATAAAGAACAAGTCAATTAGAAAAGGATTAAAGGATTGAGATCCATGACTCTCTCAGACGCTGCTTACAGAAAACTGAGAAGCTTGTCTGTGTCGGAGATAGCAGACAGACAACAGAGCCAGCGGAGTTTCTCCTAATATCACAGAGCACGAGGTGGAATGGAACAGATTACTTTTACTCAGAGGTACTTTACTTGAGTATTTCCATTTTCTGCACTGCACCACATCTCGACATGTCGACATGCACTACGTTCATCTGACAGCTTTAGTCGATCTATGAAGCAGGGGTTCCCAAAGTTCTCCTCAGGACACACATTTACAAAAATATGCCACGAATGACCCTAGAGCTCTTCCACCATCGAATCAATGTGGACGTTGGTGAAATGTCAGAACGTCAATGACGGATACAAAGATAACGACAACGATCGCTGCTAATGCTGACAAGTCATGTTAACTACAGCAACACATGACAACAACTAACACGCAAACAAACTATTCAAATGTACACAAACAAACACATGGCTGACTTTTCTTAATGTCTCCTGTGTCTTTTACATGGTTTTTGTTCTTGTTTATAACCTCTTCCAGAAGACGCTCTGTCTGTTTTAAAAGACAAGGTATTCTCACATCATGTCATTGTTACGTTTTTTTACTCTTTGGACCAAATGAAAACCGATCCTAAGTTTGGGAAAGACAGAACTAAAGAATGCTAAACTAAAAGATGAAGTGAGAAAACGTCCTTCTTCTTAAAGTTAAAGTAACGTTTCTCTTCTGCGTTTGTAAACAGATCTGTTCAGACTCCGCCTCCTCAGCCAGCTTTTTTCTGAGCTCGTGAAAAGCTGACATTTTTAGATTTCACTACATTTTGGTGTCGTTACACACTAACATACTTTAACATAAGAAAGGTTTTGAATGCAGAACTCCACATGTATTGGAGTGTCTCCACACTGTGTATTTGTACTTTTCGTGAAGTAAAGGATGTAAATACTGGAGAGAGCAGAGTCGTGGACACTGAGGCATGAACATGTTGGTGTCTCTGGATGGAGTGTCTTGAATTGTGCAGATGAAGCAGAGGAGACTCATTAAAAAGGCATGGAAGTCGTTTATTGTTCAGTTGGAACACATTCGCATATTATTCATGACACTTTCAAGCATTACAAACTGACAATCTCATACACTTGAACATCATAAGTAAACTTGATTGGTCATAGACATCTTGATTCTTCATATATGTTTGGCATTCAATACTATATAAACTTTGCAATACATAAATAACATTGACTGTGCGTCTCATATCAATATACACATTCAGTTCATAAATACATGTACAATGACACAGCATAGAAAGATAACTTGATGTCTGGAAACAATGGAAAATATATATATTCCTTGCTTGTTCATCACAATAACTCTTGCTGGAAAATTGCACAAATCTCTCACTAGAATACATAACGAGTCCTCCAGAATAAATACGTGAGAACTCATCGGGGTGTAATTCACAGTCGATAACATTCAGTGCATCCGAGACCCTGTAATACAAGCCATGAACACAGTCACTCGTTCTGACGATAAACTCACTGAACTTCATGGGTCAAAATGGAAAGTTGAGCGACTGAGGTGCGAGTCTAAATGTTGACGAGCGCCGTCGGTCCAGCAGCCTCGTCTGGAACATCAACACATGCAGATTCATGCAGAACTACGTGTGTGAGATGCATGAAAGTAAAGACACAGCTTTGAAAGAAAAGGGGAGGATTCCACGTGAAAGTAAAGTGTAATACCACTGATGGCCACTAGATGCTGCTCCAACCGACTTCCATCAAACCTCTAGAAATACGAAGTCAGTACATTTTATCCAGGAGTCACTCTGGTCATATCGTCTTTCTTTGGACCCTCTAATAAGTGGACTGCTGGTCTTTGATTGACACCTCGCTCACCTGCCGAGTCCGACTTCAGGAGCTTCTGTTTATTGAATAAAACCTGGAAGACTGGCAAATGTGTCGTGAAGCTTACTGTTTCGTGTGTTACTAAGTTAACTGTAGTGTTAGTTTTTACAAGTTTCATCCATCGGCCCTTGCTCTTCACCAGCTCCACCTCAATGTCCAAAACTAGTCACTTATGGTTCCAAAAAGCCAAGATGGTGACGGCTGAAATGTAAACTCAAGGCGTCAAACTGTCCAGTGGGTGACGTCACGGTGACCACTTGTTTTATGATTGATTGAAATGTACTAGTGTCTCCTGACGCTGCAGGTTCTCCCTCTTCCTCCCAAACCAAGCTGTCGCCCACTTTAAAGCATCTGTATCTGCGTCTCAGGTGTCACTGCCTCTGACTCTGGATGCAGGGAGACTGCAGCTCTACTCTACTCATGGATGTTTGGACTCTGGTTTGCCGCCGCCCTCCCCCGGCCCCTCCCTCGGCCCCTCCCTCGGTCCCAGGCTGACCCGGAGGCTGAGCGTGTTCACCTGACGACCCGCACCGTGCACTCCTGGACTTTGAATGAAAACCAAACTGCTGACGCCTTTGACCGCTGGCTTTGAAGGGGAGCTTGTTTTTTATGACTCAGTTTTGCTATTAATAGCTCCACGCCGTTCACATGCCGACTAAGAACAACACATCACGTGCGCGGTCATAGGGCTGACAGCAGCGCCTAGAGCCCAAACCGTGCTGACATAAGCTTGGACTAAATTTACCTGACATTGGACAAGGTGGATGAAGTCTGTGTGAAATGTGTGTTGATGTTTAGGAGGATGCTGTGAAAAAGTAGGGCACAAATAAGGGGTGTGGTTCTGAACGCAGCTGTCACTTTGAGTGCTTTGTAACCTGTTTTATGGCACATTCATAATGCTGAAAGAAGAACTACGTAATAGCTTAACTATGCATGCATGAGTGCTCATCGAGCCCCTGTGGCACCTCTCCTAAGGCATTCCTCGAACACCTTTGTCATTTGCGACACAGGGGATGAACACCAGGTGCCTGCACTACGACGTGTCTGATCATCTTAACGACCATGCGATGAGGATGTTACAAACCAGGGTTCAGCTGAGGAGTGTTACGAACTTATTGTGTTCATGGATGTCGCAGTGCAGCACGGGATGCCTCGCTCTAGTTGGGATGGGACAGTCCCAAGGCGGTGGCGATGGCGGCCACGAGGACCGCGGAGCTGGCCAGGACCACGGCGCCTCCTGAGCGGAACACCTGCCGCCCGTTGAGAGGCTGGACCGGCCTGAAGGTCCCGACCATCGGCTTCCCGTCGTGAAACTTGAGCTCAGAGAAAGCCCGCAGCTGCAGGAACACAAAGACAAATTTAGACTCCGGCATTTGGAAAGACATCATCAGGTTTAGTAATACGACGGTAACTCAGCGTTATGAATGGACACGGATTAGATTTCATAACAGAGTCTATGGTCTGTTATGTCTCTATCGTCTCAGAGCAGAGTCAGTTTGTCTCTTAGTCTCATGGAAGTCAGACTGTTTCACAAAAATAAAAGCTGAATTATTTTACTTTTTTGCTGCTGTCGGAGTAAAACAGAAACAATGAGGCAAATCTGAGTCCTCTATACATTAGGATCGATTCACACATTGCAAATAAAAACTCATTAAAACATACATTTCTAAACTGGTCTTTAACTAGACCATAACTAGACTAACTTAGAACTAAGACCTTGGTTACCATGGTAACAGTCACACTAACCGACTGACATAAAGATGGAAAACGTGGGTCATAAGATAATAATAAGATAATAATAAGATATGGTAAGAAATGACCCAAGAAACAGAATTTATGGAATCAAAGTCAAACCGTCCTGAGCCTGAAGAGAATGTTATGAGTAAAACATCTTGAAGTAAAGGTTTCAGTCGAGTGGTTTGAAGTTTTGTAGTTTGAAAAAAAGTCTTACTTTACCCAGAATTTAAAGCAAACGAGTCGAACTTGAGACGCTCAACAGATATATTTAAACATCCATGTGAAGTCAGGCTGTAAGTTACAGCTGAGCCTCAGTCAGACTCGATCTTCGTGAAATCAGCTCCGTGTTAATCGAACACAGTAAAAGCAGTGACTCGAGGCTGAACGTACCATACATGCTCTTCATTATTACACTGGATTACAGGATGAAGGAAAGCTGTGACCTGATGATGACACGTTCAGGAGATACCAGAGCTGTTATTACTCATCTTCAGAGGGACATGACATCTGGCCCAAACCTCAGGTAAATCAGACATTTCACCCAGACATACAGGTTGTGGGTGAAGTGATGATGAACTGGTGATCACCCTCTGAACGTCTCTACATTGAGATATTTCAGTCTGACTCTGACCTGCAGACTTTACTTCACTAGATCTGTGGCTTCACAGAGACAGACGTCCTGTGTGTTTCATGGTTTACCTGCTCCGTGTTGAGAGGGATGGGGTTCTCAAACAGAGTCCAGATGACGGCCTCGGTGCAGCCGGGCGTGGTCAGGGAGCCCTTGTAGCGGTAGTAGCTGGTCAGATTCTGCTCAGCGGGGATGAGCTGAGCCAGGGAGATGGGAGGCAGAGACGTGTTTCCATCTGAACACCAACACAAAACACACAGAGGAGACGTTAGGACGCGGTGATTCAGCTGTGATGTTACTGGATATGTTCAACTTCATACGTACTTGCTGTTTTGATGCTTCGCAGAGCGTTGACGATGGGGTCATACTTTCGGTTTGCACTGTTAGACCTCTGAGATTGAAGAACGGACAAGTTGGCATCATTTCATTTCACACTGAGCTGCATTTTGTAAGTGTTTCAAATACAAAGACTTTGAAATACCTCATAGAAAAAGCCCAGGACGGCGACTCCTTCTGGATCCGACAGAGCCGTCGTCAGATCAGTGTAATGATGCTTCATGTGAACGATGTGCAGCTGCAGAAAGTCAGAAGTTAAACAGTTACACATTTACCTTTACCTTGTTGTGCATGTTTTAGATTTCATGACAAAGGAGCAGCTCGAGTCTCAAAGGTCTTCACTGATAAAGAAAACCCAAGAATTCAATCAAACGACTGATTGGTGCACACAGTAAATACGATTTAAAGGCTCTGTCAGGATTTTCAATCACTTAAAAATCAGATGAAGGGAGTTTGACTCCTGTTTAGGACGACGTTTAAGGAATCACACAAACTTCATTCAAAAACGAACCTTAAATAAGAGAAAAGGAGAAGAACATGAGCATCACTGACTCCACTGAGCGTCAGACACAGAGGACGTTAAACTGTCTGTTTAAAGCCTTTATCAGATTAGATCTGAAATATTAACGTATTCAAACTAGAGCTGCACAGTTCATCACAACGTCAGTCTGTTCAGTTACACGATCACCAAAAGGCTGTGATTTAAACGCCCAGTGTGTTTCTGATGAGAGTTTGGATTTTTAAACATTTTTAATATTAGTTTATGTTTGAGTTTTCAAAACAAGACTCAAATCACAATAATCACAATAATCACAATATGACTTTTTCACCAAATTGTGCAGCTTCAACATTTCATTTCATTTCAGCTCATGGTCTTTTACCTCGACTACTTCATTTACATGATGTGAAAGTTCAAGTTTTTCTTTGATCACGTTCTCAGCGAGTCAAACGTTTACCTGCACGTTCTTATTATTTGTTGTGTTTAAATTGTGTAACTTGTGAAGGGTCTTCATTTGCTCCACTGCGTGTCCACCGTGTGTGTGTTGTTACCTCCATGGGGTACTGCTCCCCGTCGATGGTGTGCTCAGATCCGGGTCCTCCGTTGTCGCCCCAGTGCAGGTGGAACTGCACGGCCTTGTAGCTGGTCGGCAGACCTCCACCTGAGACGGTGCTGAGGTGAGGAACTCCAACCTGAACTGGAGTCAAAACACACACGGGACGTTGCGTCACGTCACCCATTCGAACTCGGGCCTGGTCTGGTTGACGCCTGGTGTGAATGAAGCTCACCTGAGTGTCCGTTGTTCTTGATTGTTCCTCTGAAGATCTGCTGGTAGTTGCTGAACTCAAACGGAGTCAGACGTTCGTCAGGTAGAGTCTTCCTGGTGACCACGTTAATGGGCGACTGGTATTTTCCTGAACAGTCACTGTTGACTTGATTCCATTTATCTGGTGCTAAAACAAGAAACCACAGCATTAAAAAAACTAAACTGGACTAGATCCACAACAAAGACATCACAGCAACCAGGTCTTTCAAATCCTCCAGATCGATAAGGTACGAGGGTTTATAGAAGGTTCCTGTTGTCAGCGAGGAGCAGAACGAGGAACGATGTGGAAACAAGAATCAACAACTGGTCCAAAGTTTTACACCTAATAAAATGTTTTAAAGATCTTTTTTCAAACCGCAGTAATGATGTGAACAAATAAATCAGAAGATGTAGTGACGTCCTGCAGCTGTGGTCTGGAAGAGTTCTACAACACTGTTAATTACGTAAGACCAGATCTCCTTTACAGCGTAAAACAACACGACGCTGTAACAGTTCAGTGTTCCTCAAGGGACGTAAAACCGACTCTTGAACCAGGACTAAGACTTAAGACTGAACAACACCTAAGACTAAACATCTAATGGAGAACAGAAAGCTTGAGCTGTGGAACGTCCTGAAGGTGACAGATTGTACTGTGAAGAACATGGACCTGGTCTATACGTTTGAAGTCTGAACTTACTGTTGCACTGATGGTCACAGGTGAACTGGGACTGATAACACCACTCTGAAACACAGAACACATTAAAACAATTAGAGAAAACTGTCACAGTCTGACACGTCTATTCTGAGACGTGATGTGAAGAGTGAACGACGTCCGACATGTTCACACACGGCAGTGAGCGTTAACCCCTCGGTGACTTCATCAACCTTTAATCCACTGTGAGAACTGCAGCCATGTTTGTTCCTCAACATATATACTGGCAAATGTCCGGCTATAGATTTGATAAGTATTCATGAATGTGTCCTGTTATTAATAGCTTTTCTTACCCTTTTCTGCAAACACTGAATTGTTCTCCCATTAGTTTAAGTCAGCTGTTATTCCCGGTCATACAAAAACACTAATACACAGGAATTGTCTTCCTATTCACAGAAAAGTTGGTGTTTGTGCTTTATCTTTCCGTGTTATCAGGATAAACACTGAGCCAATCTTTTGCATCAGTGAGGTCACATTCTCACATGTTTGTTTGAGGGTTTATTAATATTTCACAATTGGTTTGCATGTTTCCACCCTGTACTCGGAGACAAATATCTGCAGCTATCTCACAAATCAAATATTTATGAAAAACACACATGCCATTGAAAAAATACGGGGAGGGTCTCCGGCTCTGTTATTAGAATTGTATGAGGAGTTCTGCTGGTGTTTGTGAAGGAAGTCTGCAGCTCGGGTGGAAATGCTTGGCTTCTTTGCCGCGTTGGTTAGTCTTTCCTCCTGCTCCGCCATGATAATGGCTTCTGAAAATAAACGGAGCAGGAGGCTCGGTGGAGAGGTTCAGATCGTTTTCAGAGGTGCCATCACTGACCAGACTCTAAGAAATAAAGATGATCAGCTTCATGTTATGTGTCAATACTGAGCTGATGCTGAGGATGTTAAAGGATGATTCAGTTCAGAGTTTTGACTCAGTTTGAAGAAAAGACTCGGTGACAGTAAACGTAGATGCATCAAGAAGGTCTCAGTTACATGTGAAGATAAGCTTTTTATTAATCATGATGACAAGTGGATCAGAATAAAACATTTGATTTGAATAATTCACTTCAGATAAATGACATTCAAGTGTTTCTTTGGGATTTGTTCCTGCCTTTAACTCACTCTGTCCTTTTATAGAAATAAACTGGCTTCATCTCATCAGCCAATCAGGTCTCGATCCGCACTGCTCTTGACCAATGAGCGCGCGGCTTTGATCTTTTGTGCGCGCGGAGCGAATGAACAATATGAACGTGTTGAACTGGATCTGAGAAAAAAAACGAGGAAACAGTCGAGAAACAAAAGGCAAAGAAAGGAAAACAAATAGGCTGCGTCTTTTCAAATCATTGTGTCACAAACGGAGGTTTTTACAGAAAAAACACGAGTCAAAGGAAAGGAAAGAGTTTGGAATGTGAGAGAGTGACCTCAGGTCATTGAAGGATGGTCCAGAACATCTCAGGCAAACCAACCACCTACAAGTTGAATGTGATCATTATTTATGTGGTTTGATGAACGAGGACGTGTCACATCACTATGCAGTGTTTACCCACGCGTTTCACGACGTGAAGCCACGAGGCTCGTCCTCAGCCTGTGAAGGAGCATTAAACACCACAAAGAGACAAGAGGTTTACGAAAACTACCTTAAAACCGCTCATTAACAAAGAACAAGGCGCCAAACATGGGCTTCGAGTCTCTGCTGTGATTCCATCTGCTCCGTTTGAGTCTCGGTGTCAGAACAGTTCGAACATCGGGGCTTTTTTTGGTTGAATTTTACGCATAAAATTCGCTGATTCGGAGACGTGGACGCGGCGCGGCTCGACGCGGCGCGACGCGGCGCGGCTCGACGCGGCGCAGCCTCTGCGGCAACGAGGACGCACGCGAATGTCATTGGCTCAGCGCGAGGCGAGCAGGTGCACGAGGAGAGGGAGAGAGAGAGAGAGAGAGAGACAGAGGCTCCACACGGATCCCGAGCCCGTCCGGGTCCGCCGGGCTCCGCTGTTGTTCACTCAGGATCAGTGTTTCATATCATGTCCTTGAACCGCGTCGAGACCCGTCGGTGCTGACGAACCCGTCGGTGCTGACGAACCCGTCGGACATATGGACCGACGCCTCGCGCCACATCAGTGACGGACAGGGCAGGTGTGAGAGCTGCACGCGGGCGGGTTTTGGTCAAGGAGCCGCTTCATGACTCGGGTTTTTCCCGCAGAACCGCGTCGGAACCGCAGCTTTTTAGATGATTGGAATTCAACAACATGACAACTTTATAATTGAATAAAGTCAGAGGCGCAAGTGGAAAAAAACGTGGTAAAATGTAACTTCACCTTGTGACCGAGCAGCCTTTTCATTCACACATTAAGAAGTGACTGAATGCATTGATCCAAACGGTGACACGGTCGACAACATCCAACCTTCTGATTTAATCACAAACACTTGTACAAACTAAATTCACGCTCAAAATGTCTAAATATTCACACCTTCTGTTCTTCTGGTCCAGGAGGTGAAATGAAAATAGAATGAATAGAATAGATGTCACACATATTATGTGTGAGGTGAGAATGAAAACACTCACCTCCAGCTCCAGTGCACATCGTCCACACGGATGCCAGGACCACGACCAGGATCAGATGCTGCATTTTGGACCCGGTTGTGACTCGAGCGCAGGAAGGCAACACAAAGACGTGTTTTTTCCAATGTGATCGCATTCTTGCAGGGGGTCTTATACTTATCTATCACCAAACCCGACAGGAAAGAAAGAGAGAGGCCCCTCCCCCTTCGGGCATCGCCTCTAATAAAGCTCTGGACTGATCAGAGCTCGATGAGGGCCCATCACCGGCTCCTGGTGCCAAGACTCACACCGAGCAGATCCCTCCTGATCAGGGCGAGGTGAGGCACCGGAGCAGAAGACATGGAGGCGGTCATCAATGTGAGCAGCTCATTACTCCACAGGTAACTCCAGGTACAGACTCCAACCCTCATGTTAAACACAAGTCACACACATCTCAGACCTTAGTTTGTCCCTTTTTACTCGAAACAGGATTTAATTCCAGGATTTGTATAAAGACAAAAAAGAACTGACATGTAATTAAAAGATGAATAAAAAACTACATGAAGGAATAAAAGAAACAAAGTGTAAAGAGGTTTTGAACAAACACAGATCTAACCAGTGGTTCCAGGTTTAAGGTTTTATTTATTGTTCCATTAAATGGAATTAATGACACAAATGAAAGAAAAAGACGACATCAAGAATAAAACAGAGCTGATGCAGAACATCTGAATCTATATGAGTATGAATTTACCAAATTCAAAGAGTGAGAGTGGAAATGTGAAAGGAGGACAGACGGAGAGTTAAAGTGGTTTTAAACATGTTGTCAATAAAAGACACATGGAGACTTTTAGTCCTGCATCAGGTCACCTGAAACGACGTCCTGGCAGAAGCTCAAACTCCTTCTGTGGACGTCCATAGCTGTCCAATATAGCAGTAGCCTCCGGAGGACCTGCATGTTATAAATTACCAAAGGCTTCGTCTGACCCCTCGCTGACTTCTGACTGGCTATTTTAACCAGACCACGTCTATTCTTATTGGACACGTTTAGGTTACCATACCAAGCACATATGGTTCAAACAAATTCACGCAAACTTCTGCAAAAACAGAGTCGTCGTCTCAGTAGAAAGGTTCATTTATGGACGAGTGTCAGGACGTCAGAGTGAAATATTCAAACCAGGGCTGTTTCACTTCCTTGTAATCAGATGAAAATGAACTGCACACAGTGACTTTGTGTTGTTTAAATCCAGATATTTGTCCTGAGGGACAGACCAGACCTGAGACCTGTTCAAATAACATAAAAGATGCTCAGAAACCTCGACCTGAGTGAAGCCGCTCACATTAAGGTTTTCCAACCCGGTCTAGAAACCTGTCCAGTTACTGCAGAGCTTGGCAAAATCTCCACATCACTCCTCAACTTTTTCAGAGAAAAGTTGGAGCTGTCGTCTTCGTTTTCATGCACCAGGTGAAACTTAGACCGGTGTGAATTATTGATGAGGCTGAGTGAGGACAGAGGGACGTTGGCTGGAGTTCTTAAAAACATGAATGAGTTTGCATCAAATGAAAGGACGGGAGGAGGGTGAGTGAAAGGTTAGAGGTCGTACAGGGATTTTACAAAACAATGCAATGCAAATAAGTTGTCACCTCAGTCCTGTTGTATGCGATGAGTCGTCTCACAGAGAAGGAAACGACTGAGGAGACATTTACACATCTGTAGCAGGAAAATGATCAACCACCCTGAGTTGAGGTGAAAAGGCAGCTGGTACTGAAGTCCAGCCCTGGGTTCCACAGGGAAAAGGCTCCACCTGGTGGACAAATGAAGGACAACAGTAGAGTTTATATCATCAACATTCAAAGAGTTTCTACTGAGGAAAAGAGAAAATTCACCTTCAAGATATGACAAGATCTTAGTGAAGATAAAAGTTATTCACAAAACATCTTAACTCTTAAAAGAAAAGAAAAGATGAAACGTCAAGAGGATGAAGAGTTTCTGGAGGAAGAGGAGGAAAAACAAAGAGGTTGAGTTATTATAGTTAATGAAAACTAAATGATATGAACTGAAATAAAAGTTAAAAAAAACACTGTTAAAAAATAACTCAAACTAAACAAAAATACATTGAAAGTAAAAAGTACAAACTATGAACAATGTGACGTAAATAAACCAACACAGAATGTGAGAAGGAAGGGTTTTCATTTCCTCCAGTTAATGCTTCACAGCGAACGACACCTTTGATCAACTTTAATAAAGTGTTTGTGAATCATATTTGATGTCGTGTATTGTCTCATTTTCAGTTTCTTCTGAAAAACTCAAAGTGACATTTAAAGTAAATACAAACCAAACTGGATCCAGACGATTCCTCAAAATAATCCAAGTTAAACTCCTGTTGATTTCAGGCCCTTTGTCACGTGATCATCAACCAATCACACCTTTCAAATCGACGAGTCCCGCCTAGCAACAGCGTCGACTCCGCCTCCTCTCTCAGGTGAAGGTTTGCATCTGTTCTTCCTCAGAGTTTTCTTCAGTCACTGCTGGACGTTTGTATCTGGAGTCGAAGCCGTCGAAGCTTCAGTTTTCTTCAAAACTTTATAACAAGTATCAAACTGTTTATAAACCAGTTATTATAGTCAATGAAAACTAACTTTTAAAAATAATCGTATCGTCTGAAATGACAGAATGAACGATGAAGTAAAACTGAAGAGGATTAGTTTGAGTTTACACTGTGTTTATTGTGTCACGTTGATGAACAGGATCAAGATGATGAAAAAAGACCTTCTTTAAACTCCTGTCAAATAACTCGTCATTTCCTTAAAATAAAACTACTTATAAAATCCAAACTGAAGTTAAACAGAAAACAATCAAACAGATCCATGATATAATCTTTTATTTTAACCCATGGGATTTAACTTTTACAGTGCATTTCTTTACAACAATTATTCATTAAGTGACAGGTTTGAGCCTCCGCTACGGATCAGAGAACTATTTATGTTACATATCCACGTTCCTCTTCAAGATCTGGACTTCATCAACACCATGTGAAAGAATCCCAAAGGACAGATGAGGGTTTAACTGAGCGACGTCGGATCCTGCTCCTCATCAAACTGTTAATCTTTAGTTTTCTCAGTGTTATTTAGCAGCTAGTTATCGGTACCATTAACACCAATTAGAAACCTGCTGCCAACCGTGAGGAACAAAGGCTTTAAAAAGAGACAAAAGAACTAACAAAATATGGCACTATTGTCTCAACAACAACCAGTAGACACAAATACATTTTAAGGAAACTCCCCTCAACAGAAAACTCTGAGCATTTTCTTCATCTTGACCCGAGCAGTCGTCAGTCAGCTGGACGTGGAGCTTCTTCTGGAGCTTCACGGACGTGGAGCTTCTTCTGGAGCTTCACGGACGTGGAGCTTCTTCTGGAGCTTCACGGACGTGGAGCTTCTTCTGGAGCTTCACGGACGTGGAGCTTCACGGATGTGGAGCCACTCGTTCACAAGCGTCTCAGTAAAAAAAATAAACAAAAACTTAGCACAAAACCCACATTATGTTCAAATGACCTTCTCTGGAGTCAGAGAGATTCAACATGGCCGTCTGTCTCCTCGTTCTACAACACATCAGGCAAACGTCCCACGAAACGAACCGGAACCAGAACCAGAACCAGAACCCGGTCCAGGCGGATCCCTCAATAAACATGTTGCGACATGGCTATATCTGAGAAAAGCATTGATAGAGACAGAACCACATTGACTGTGCATACATAGAATGTTGAAAACACGTCGCAGTAATGAACACATATACAACCCACCAAACGCACATTAACATCCAGTTTATCCTTTACATTTTACATTCAGGCTCCAAGAAAAAGATGCGATGGCCAAGTAAACAGCAGATTTCTCCCTTTTGCTCAAGTTTGGTCTCAAATTCCCTCAGATACACAATAGCTTGTAGTGCATAAAATAAGAATACAAAATTAGACTTTTAAATACTGTAGCAGCAATTCTTTTCTTTTAGAGTGGAAAGCCTCCAGTAGTACAGGTCAAGGCTTCGGCGTCCCCGACACGTGGACGCGGGACAGATTGTCCTCTCGAGTGTCAGACAGTGTCTAGGAGGAAGGTGCAGGTGTCTGGTTCTAAACGGGAGTGGCTCTGCAGGAGTGGACCGGTTTGAGAAGTGTCGCGGACAGAGGCAGCAGGACGCTGCAGACGCTGCAACCACATAAAGGTCTTTGAACAGACGGCCTTGTTCTGTCAGTAGAACCTCCCGCGGACTCGCCTCCGTCACGTCTCTCCATAAGTGTATCTGTTTCCAAACCAAGCCTCTGCAAGAGCAACCGTCCCTCCTCGTCTTCTTCCCCCCGTGCAGCAGAAACCACATGGTGTCGGGGTCACAACGGGGCTCTGGGCTCAGCCGTCCAAAACCGCGAGGACAGAGCCGAGGCGGGCCAGGCTTCGACGCGCTGCTCTCAGCTGGAGGCGGTGGCGATGGCCTTCTTGAGCTGCTGGCTGCGGATCTCGCGGGTGCGGGACTCCAGGAGCAGGTCGTGGCAGGTGTTGCAGACCAGCACCGGGTCGTAGAGCTGCTGGTCCGGGATCGGCAGCTTCAGGTGACAACAGTCTTTACAGAACACGTTTCCACAGTTCCTGAAGACAAAGGACACGCACGTCAGGTTTTTAAAGAAGAGACGGTAGATGTGAGACTATTATTATTATTATTATTATCGACTTTTATCAGCAGCTTTGACCCCAATAGTAACAATAGTCATTTCACTAACAAGGTTCAAAAGTAAATGCACATAAAAAATAACAATAAGGCTTTAAAATTATAAGGAAAACAAACAAAAAAAAAAAAGTTGTATCTAACATTTTCAAAGTGGTGGCACTTTCACTACTAGGATTAACTTCTACAAAACTGAACCAATAAAGATCCAAATGTTTGATAAAACATGATCATACGTCTGTTTTAATGTGTGAATCATCATTAATTCCACAAATAGAAACGTCTTCATGCCTAAAGTCTTTCTTTAATATGTGTCTGTTTCCCAGGTTGACGACCTCTGAATCCGATGAAACTGATCAGGACTAAACGTGATCCGTCGTAAACGTGTTCATCATGTATGTTCATATGACACCGACATCAGCTACATCTCATGTTAAAGTGTGTCATTGAGTAATGAATAGTGTGTTGTTGTGTAAACTACTACAGATTTCAGGTTTAAAACCGTGTTCTCATATCTTCCATCCCCGTTGAGTAAAACCTCTTCAACGCTCTCTGTTTTTCAGTGGATCATATAAATAACTCTGTCCTTTGAAAGACGTTTGGTTTGTTGCCTAGAAAATACAGATTAAAGTGTCCGTGAATCACAAGCTGTTTCTCTGACAGAATCCAATGAGCACAAACAAAGCACCTGCATTTTCCACCGTATTTAACTTACACTGGAGTATTTTCACCGTGTGGTACGAGTGTTTTTACTTCAGTGAATATAACTAGTTCATAAGTTCAGAAATAAATACACAAACGAGGACGTCATCAGTGTCGATGCTGCTCTTGATGAAGCATAGCTCACGTTAAATCAGATTAAAAGTCCTAGAAGTTCTAGAAATATATAGTTTTTAAAATCATCTGTACAGTGGATCATTTTCATGGACATAATTTTGTTGAAATATTTATAGTAACATGTTAATACTTGTACAAAGGAAGGTGGGTTTCTTCACTGTGAACTTTGTAGATAAAATATAAGAAACACGTTCTACAACATGTGATCAGGATTCATTTAGACTCGGACGCAGATGGAGCTGACGTTTGTTCATCAGTGTGGACGTGAACTACGTTATTGTTCTAGTTCTGGTTCTGGTGCTCGGTGTGGATGGACCTTTATTTCTGATCTAAACAAAACCAGCCTGAACCGGTACCTGCAGTGGTGGCGTCTCTTGGCGATCCAGAACTCACAGTCACAGTTGAAACAATGGGAGGCCATGTGGTCCGGGACCCACCTCGTGACCTGAACAGAGACAGAGACGGAGACGGAGACAGTAAGACAGAGACAGAGTACCATGATCAGACTTTGTTCAGGCCCTACAGGTGAGTGAGGTGTGCCAAGTGGACTCTGACCTCCGTGTCCTTGCGCTCCACTCGGTCCCAGCTGCCTTCAGACAGACGGTCTTCACTGTGGGTCGACAGAGAATCCTCCTCGTTACTGTTGTCAGACTCACGAAGACATGTCTGGACACGGAGAGAAGAGGGAACGTCAGGAAAACACCGTTCTATTAACTTACATCTATTCATTTCATTTTATTTTTTCTGATTAAATCCTCAGTTAACTGCCAATTATTTGGCCGATTGTATCTCGACTCATGAATATCTCATGTTCAAGAGCAGGTTTGTGTGAAACTCTTTGATTTTTTAACATTCGGGTTTTTGACACATGACTCTGTTTACGTTTACGAGAAGAAACAAAGATGTGGTGAAGATCGATGTCAAAAAGAAGAACACAGATTACTGGTCGGCTGGAGAAACACTCGGTATCAACAGTTTCAAATATGGCAGCGCTGACCTTTTCAAAAAGGTGGTTGAAGGATTGAAGGCTTTGTTAAGGTCAAACATCTTCCTCTTACTGAAAACTTACTATCCTACTTTGTAAAGCTGCATGTGAACAGGAATATTAGTGGAATATACATAATAAGGGCAAAAAACTGAATATTCTGTGGATGCAAACATAGTCACTATTTCAAAGACAAGAGGGAGACGATTTCCTCAGGATGATTAAAAGTAAATATTCACAACCACAATGAACCACAGAAGGAGCCACTCACGATGTCGTCCTCGTAGTCGATGTCTGGCTCGGAGGGGGGGCTGCCGTACTGTTTACTCTCCAGCCTCATCTGCAGCTGTCGAACCTGCTGCCGCAGCACCTCCACCTCCTGCTTGTAGCCCGCCTCGATCTGTCGCAGTCTCTGCTGCACGGCGTCCATGGGAACGGGAAGTCCGTCGTCATCGAGGTACGCCGGGGCCTGCGGCGGGGGAGGGGAGCTGGACGCAGATGGCGAGGAGTACGACACGGGCAGGAGTTGATGTCCTACCAGGGAGTAGCTGTTGAGGCTGGCTGCAGTCGGCCCACCCAGGCCGGAGTAGCCTCTGGCGGCGGACAGCCAGCCGGGCTGCAGGGGGCTGCTGGGACAACACAGAGCCTCCCGACGACAGCACTGGGCCCCGTTGGCCACCGCGAAGGCCTGCGAGCGGAGCAGCTTACTGGCGAGCCGGCGGCTCTGGTAGGTGCCGGCCCTGCTGATGCCAGCGTGAGCAGCGCCGCTGCAGGCGGACTGGACCAAACCCTGGACGCTCTCCCAGTGGGAGCCGAGGAAGGACAGGTCTGACAGCTGGCTCTGAGAGATCAAGTGTCGAGCTGCGACCGGGGTCGAGTCTGCAGCCGACAACGCTCGCTCTTTTCCATTCACTACATCTGTCCTCATGTCCTCTTTCTCTTTCTGCAATTGCGACTCAGGCTCTGCCCCGTTAAAAGGATTCTGGGTAAGATCTTTGTTCTCTGTGGGACGAAGGACAGGGGATGGCTCTGCTTCACCTGTGAGAGTTTCTGTGGAGTCCTCCATGGGAAGCAGTGGGGTAAGCTGCTTAAGAATGAGCAGGCCCGCAGACTCTGAGAGGCCGTTTGCGTGGCCGTCGCTGTGGCCGTTCAGCAGCCAGACGGGAGTGTTGGCTGCCGGTTGTGTGCCGTTGCAGGGCAGAGGTAAGCACGGCTCTGATTTGTGAGTGGGTGACGTGGTGGGGTCTGCAGTCCTACAGGGGCTCTGATCCTCCGGCAGAGGCGGTGGGAGCGGAGCGTCGGTGATCTGAGGCGATGCTTGATGGAGGACAGGAGTGGGGAAGGGGTTCTGAGGGAGAGTGACGTCCTGACTGAGAGGAACAGGAGGAAGGAGCAGAGACGGCAGCGGCTGTGTGGTGAGACACGGCTCCTCCTCCGGTGAGACGTTACCGCTCTCAGCGCCGTCCTCTGGACTCGCCGCAGGACTCTGAGGAGAGCTTTCCTCCTCACCGTCGACCGGTGCAGTCTCAGGAGTGTTGGCGTCGGCAGAGGCTCCTCCCACGGCGGGGGTGGGCTCCAGCGCCGAGCGGCCGTCCTGGCAGTGCTTGTTGAGGTTGGGGTCACTGGAGGTGCGGGTCAGTGGAGCCCCGTTCTCAAAAGCAGACACCAGGTTGTCCATGGAGCGCGTCTTGGGAAGTCTGAACACGACAAAGAATGACTTTAGATTAAAGTTTGTCTGTGCCAAGATTATATTAGTTTAGCATTTTTCATTCATTTTATCCTTATCTTGTTTTCAGTTTAGTTTTTATTTTTTTCCAAAACTTAGTTTTAGTGTAATTTGAGTATTTGTTTTTTGTAATATGGGCTATTTATCAATTTTTAAAAGGTTTATTGTGCAATAAAAAGTAAAAAAATGTATTCACTTGACAGATGAATAACCATCCACAGAAGACAACTATAAAAGGTCCTTATGTCACACACTGTGTTTATGCCACAAACAATTTACATCAACGACAACAACAACAACAACAGAACATAATAGGTAACTATGGACACGAGAGCCAGACGCAGCCGTGGGTTGAACGTTCTCTCACCTCATGAAGCTAAGCTCAGCCTTCACTTTGAGAAATGATCCTCAGATTTCATCTACTACAAAGAACTTGCTCTTATCTAAGACACAGTCGTATTAACAGTTTTCCCAAATGGTGCTTTGGCACTTTCTCTGTTTTCACCACCGTGATGCAGGCGTGAAGGGATACTGCCATCTGCTGGCATAACACTGGCACAACCAAAGAACTGGAGGATAGATTTCATGTACATGCAAAATACTAGGCTCATGTATGAAATAAATTGATTTTTTTGAAACTAGTTTTCATTATTTTTGTCAGACTTCATTGATGATCATTATCTTCCTCCGGGACCAGGTCTTGGTCAGATCATTATAAATGAAACTTAAAGAATGGAGATGAGACAGACCTGTCCAGAGAGCGGGAGGTGAGTTCGTCTCCGCTGCCGTTCGGGGGGAGGTAGAGCTCCATGGCGTCGTCCACGGCGGTGCAGGGCGAGGACGTGGGCAGGTACACAGACGTCCACAGCTGTAAGGCCCGTGTGTGGCAGACGGGCTGCAACACCTGCAGACACACAACGACAAGGACGACTCCACAAGGTCAACGCCACTCACTCACTACAGATGTTACTGCTGCTCTGAAGCTGAAGGGTTAGATTTAATAATGAGGTTACATTCTGATGTTTATGTCTTTAATCAGTCTGGAGACGGAAGCATAAAATTAAAATGATACGGTGCACTAATTACTTTACAGTCACTCTGGTTTGAGAGAAACGATTCCTAAAACATCCTTATTAGAGCTGTTCCCTGAATACCCCCCGAATATTCCCCGAATCCTCTAATCAGGGTCCAAAATTAACACCTGCCAAGAGCCAGATGCAGGTGGATTTTCCGTTTGGTCAGTAAATCTCAGGAGGATAAATGTTTGTACCAAAATAGTCAAAACATGAGAACATAAGAAAGAAACTTGTGTAAGAAATGGAGTTAACGACACAACGGACAGAAAAGCCTCAGTATTTTGAGATCTGGACATAATGAGTCATATTCAGGCTTGAATTAATAAACCACTGATCAATATATTAAAATAAATGTGCTTCAGAATTTGCTCTGGACTCTTCTTTGGTTCCGGGTTCAACATAACACCTCAATTCAATTAAAGGCACTGAAACAAATCCATTACGGTGCCAGTCGAGTAAGTTCATTTCAGACACTTCCTGTAAGGATCCTGTACAAATTGCTACGAACCATGTCATGACTGGGGATGTAGAGGAAGTTCTGGAAGTTCTTGTTTCCTGTGCGGAGCAGAGACCAGACGGAGCAGGTGCGTTTGTAGATGTTTTTCGCTTCTCTCTCACGAGCGTTGTTACACAGAAAAGTACCGTAAAGACACGAGTACGTGTGCTGCACCAACTTGACCTGGAAGACAGAGTTCAGAAAATATTTACATCAAGATCGGCTGTTTATTGAATCATAGTTTTCAACATCCCACAAATAATCCAACAAACTCTGAGACATGGCCTGGTCATGTGACTGCTCTCTGTATTCCACTGCATTATATGTCGGGATGATGAAGTTTAAAAAGACAGGTGTTCAGTTCTAATTATGTTACACAGCAACAAAATAAAAAGAAACAAAAACCTGTAAATCTGAACATCATGAAGAACCAGCTCAACAGGATTCAAGAGGATTAAGATACAGGTTCCTCTGTTCTGCTAAAGTGTGATTTTCAGGCCTTAAAACCCAAAGTTTCAGTGAAACCAGTTGAAAACCCTTCACCTCACCCTCCTGTACAGCAGACTCGAAAAACACAAAACACTCTAGAGCCAGTGTTTGTTTTGTCTGTTCTGGGCCTTTTGGTTAAAAGATATTAACTGTCTACGGTACAGGTGACGGTAGCACCTCAACGCTGGACGACACAGCAGAAGAAGAAGGAGAAAGACGAGGAGGAGGAGGAGGAGGAGGAGTCAGTTCTGAGCTACAAACATGGCTCCTCTGTGGATATAAACATCTCATTCTAAGGTTCTTATATTTACACACTAATGAAAACGTAGTGACATGAAAATGTCGTTCTTATTGGAAAACACAGTGAGATGTGTAGAGAACGGGGCCGACCACCCACCAAGAAGGCCTCGTTGAACTCAAACAGGCAGGGGAACTGTTTGAGCAGCTGGTGAACACAGTCCAGCCACTGCAGGAAGACGGGACACTGCTCGCTCACATCGTCAGCGTTCTCCTGGTGGCCACAGCGGTCCCCGAACTTATGACCGAAGTCCAACCACTCAGTCTCCACAAGCACTTGGAAACCCTGTGGAAACACAACATCCAGACACCTTCAGTCATCCATCAGGGACTTCCTTCACAGGGTTTCTCTGGGGTTTACAGAGGCTTAGGCAAGGTCTGGGTTCCACACTTTGTGACCATTAATACCAAACCTGTGGAGACATGGTTGGAAAAGCTACAACAAATACAATACATTTTAGTCAATCAAAATAGTCACATTTAGTCACTTTTGATGCCTCCCACTCTGATTTTACATCCATTTGGTTTAGGTGGTGCTCAGGTGGTTTGGATGCTGCATTTAAGTCTTTAGAGAAAACCCTGATTTGTGTAAAAGCATCAGTACAAATACAACACATATGCAAACAGACGTACAAACAGGAGTAGTTCACATTAAGACAAATTAAGAACAGTGTCCATAAATAAGTGGTGGTTAAGTGATGAGACTTTAACGAGTGTGATGGATGAAAACACAAAGGCTGACGTTTCCCACTTGGTCCTGAGGCCTGAAGGTACCTGCTTGTACGTAGTGTCTAATGCTGTTTTTAATCCTTTCTTTTCAGGCCGTGTGCTGCAGATGCTGTTTAATAGTTCTTACTCTGGTCCAGTGATTTTGCTAATCGTTTTGAGTATTTTGTTACTCAGCATCAAACCAAGCTGTGATGTTGGAGGTAATAATGGACTCAATGAAGCATCTGTAGAAGGCCATTTGAACTGACTGCTCAACCTGGAGTTTATGGAGTTTCCTCAGAAAAAAGATGTGGCTCTGTTAGGTATGAAGGTGAGTTTGTGGTCAGTCGTGGTCCCTAGGTGTTCTGTATGTTTATTAGAACCCAACCGTCACCTGATGCCTTCGAGTGTGTGCAGACCCACCTCTAATGTCCTGTAGTAGGGGTCAAGCAGTATCTTGGCGAGGGCTACAATCTGGGGTGTGCGGTCCCATCCGTCTGAGCAGTGCACCAGGACAGGACGGCCTTCCCGCTCCACGGCTGAACACACCAGAGTGGCCGCCTTCAGCATGACAGAAAGGTGCTGCAGCCACCGGGTGCTCTCCAGTGCTGAGAGCCAGCTGGACGACACAGAGATCAGATTAGAAAACTACAACTCTATACAGAACCTTTTCTAACCAGTGAAGCCTCAACCTGAGCTGGGACAGTGTGGACATACGCCAGCATGTTTCACTGAAGGCTGATGAGAGAAGCCTGTGGAGCTTTGTGGAGCTGCAGCAGCTGAGTTAAGCTACAGCTGAGGTGGTATGTTTACAATAATCTAGATCTCCACACCTCTGTCCCAGTGCTGGTTCAGGTCTGGCTCCATCTACTGTCGTTCTGGAACAGGGATGGAGCCAAACTGAAACCAAATACTGAAATGAAATGGGTTTGAATAAACTTCTGAGCTCAACTGTGTGTCCTGATGTAAACACGACTCATCTACTGAAAACACACATGTATAAGCACCGGTAACAGACAGACACACACAGACCCAGACAGACTGACAGCTGGTCGGCTCAACGGGAAGCCACCGGGCCGTGGCAGAGTTCCCGTCTCCGAGCGGTGTTGCCTTACTGTGGGGTGAAGCCGTTTGAACGGGGGTGAGAGAGGACGCTCACAGAGAAAGGTCAAACAGATCCACTTACTTTCCTGGATCCGGGATCTGGCTGCACACGGCCCTCAGAGCCTGGAAGCTGTTACGGATGGCGTGAATGTTGGCCATTCCCATGAACATCACCTCACAGTTGGGGTAGTACTCTGAACCCAGACAAAAACACCAAGGTCAGACGCAAGAGACGGAAAACAACACTTTGAATTCGGGACATTTTAAAATGATTGAGTTGAAAGAAAAGTTGAAAAGGCAACAGTTTGAAGCATTTAAACCTTTGGGTTAATTTTTCTTCTGTCAAATGGTTTCTGTGTATGAAGTGATTATTTCAACAACAATAAAAGGAATAATTTATAAATCTGAATATAGAAAATGAGAGAAATGTGAGTTCTGATTCAACAAGATGAAAACGATGTAAAACACTGTGGTTTTAAACTCTTCTTTCACAACAGCACAACATTCACAAATCTAGAGGTAGAACAAAGTAATCCCTGAAGTCAAAAGAAAACTGTAGATTGTGATGAATATGATTGTGACGAGGAGGATGATGGTGGTTTGGTCACACTAACCTTCACATTCACAGCCTCCGCCTTTGGCTCTGTTGGCCACTGCAGCAGTGTACGAGCGAGCATCCAGAATCAGCAGCTTATGCGGCACAGTGTTGTCATCGCAGCCAGAGCCGCCCGTCAGAGACGAGTCTGGACATTCAGACACAGGGAGACGCTTATTATAGGACGACACAAGGTGGACCGGGAGACGGAGGAATCGCAAAAGGCCAGAGACATGATTACCACAGCCCACTCTATTTGAGACCTCGTGAAAATCAATACCCTCTGCGATGACACAAACCACAGGCTATTGGTAACAATTAGAAGTGGAGAGACCTGGTTCCAGCCAAGACAAGCAATTACTCAGAGCCTGGGAGTGAACTGGTCCTCACTGCACTCAGTGGCTGCTGAGCTGCCACTCACAACTCATTGTATGTTGTACGGTCAGAGATGGGAGATTAAAGCTGTTTTTAGGTCCGTACTTCAGTCTACAAACACACTGCTACTTTACATGTCACATCTCCAAATGATCCAAATAATTTACTACAGTACCTGCTCACAGCTGAATGCTTCTAGGTTTACATTCAAATCAGACTTCTCACTGTATTGACGTATGTGATTCCATCAGATTGATGAACTGTTACTTCAGCCCAGTTCAGCCCAGCGTACAGAGACGAGACGGCGCATCGTTTCCATAGCGATAACTGTACATCTGCTCTAACTGCTGCTTTTTTGTAGCTGGATATAATTTGTAGTGTCTTAAAATATGAATGAGAACAATGATATTGAGTTATTTACTGCAGCTGCACTTCTGGTATTTATTGAAACAGTGAAAAAAAAAAAACAACTAGAGGGTCTGTTGTTTCGAGGAGTTGGTGTCGACTCTAATAATGAGAGAAAACACAGACTATGAGACAGGATTTCAGCAGGAGAACATCTGATAATAACAGGTGAACTACAGCCGTAAATACTGACACAGACTCACACTATAACAGTAGGTTTGAAACCGGTCTGAGTCTGAGGCGACGCCATCAGTCGGTTTGAGTCGAGCTGAGACCAGTCAGTTCACACTAAAACCTGGACCTGAGGCTGAGTCTGAACCGGTTTGGTCTCATCGTGGATCTTTGGTCTGAACTGGGCTTTACAGACTGTTTTCACAGAGGAGTTGAATAACGGCCACAAACGTGTGTATAGAACATTATGAAGATGTAGTGAAGGTGACCTTTTGGATATAAAACATCATCACATATTACACATCTGAGTTTGAGTCTGAAAGAGATGCAGGACTGAAGGTTTCTGACGACGTAGACCTGTCAGCAGGTTAATGCATTAATGAATCACATGCACTTCTTCTCAAAATGTCTGGAAACAGTTTATGAAAACAAAGCAAAAGTGAGGATTAATGAGCTGTACATTCATTACATGCTCTTAAAGATCAGCAGCTGAAAGTAGGGAAATTATTAATGTTCCATGTCAATAATGTCTCAAAATGAAAAACAAAATGTCTGATATTTTTACCAACAACAGACTTAAGCTCATTACTGACCCACAGTTTTATACCCGTTTGACTCTTTGTAGACAAGCATCGATTTTACCAAAGTCACTGTCGGAGGAGTCCGGAGCCTCCCCTCGCTGTCGCCATGCCGGTGCACCACAGGGCCCCTTGGCTCCCGTGTCCATCTGACAGGCCTTGGCGATCGACGTCACCAGGTACTCGTCATCCGTGTTTCTCCAGCCCCACCAGCTGATCTCAGGCTGACTGCAACGGGCGATCACTGCCCCGTTCTTCTGGTGCCTGGATCGAAGGAAAAACACACCATTAAAAAGGGAACTGGTGGCGATGCACAGAGAAGTGACATTTACATGAATTCTGACGTCCAACATTCACAACACTTATAATATAGTCAACCAACCATATGACACATGTATCTACTGCTGAGGTTTAACTGCAGCCTGAGCAGTAGATACATGCGTTGTACGGTGGGTAGAACAAGCCTTATGACTCTTTATTAAACCTGTGTTTGATTCTTGTTGATCCTACGTCCACGATCTCTTCAATTAAAGATTTCAGGACCAGGAACGACACAAGGAGAAAATGTGCTCTACAATCGCTCTGCTCTGATGACGCCTTCCTCTGTCACTCAAATAAAGAAAACTCTCCTCTATCAGCTGCTGTCTGTTCTCAGCAGCGCCTCCTCCTGGTCAAGCGGTCACATCACGTCAGGCGCAAATGGGTTAAGACATGTTTTTTTATCAGCATTAAATAATGGAGGAATTAGCAGTAAATCGACAACCGCAAACCTTAGTAAACACATTGCACGACTCATTTAAATTCTCTCCTCCATGAAATTTGCACTTTGAAAAAGAAATTCCTACAAATACATATGTAATAAAACCAGATGCAGTGTTTTTTATTGTTGAGGAGTGCAGTGATAAAAGGCTGGATATTTCTGTAAATTAACTGTGGAAACTGTGCATGTTTTTGTTTCTCTGTATCTGAGTCAATAGAAGAAAAATTTGAAAAAAAAGAAGAAACTTGAAGAGGTACCTGTAGACCACCACAGGGATCCTCTTCCAGGACCTGAAGGACGCTACGCTGTCCAGCTCCTTATCAGTGATCCATATCGGGACCAGGAGCTTCTGGGGGTAACTGGAGCACAGCCTGAGGACAGGAAGCAGCAGAGGCAGGACTTCAGAAGCAAGAACACAACGCACTCTACAATAGTATGCAGATACATGACAGAACACTTCATAGACAAATAACAAACCATGAACTTCTGCTCATTAGCAACACTCGACACCCTGCAACGTGGTGGATGGTGGTCTCACTACAGAGGTTCTAGTGTCTCATCATTTCCTCCTCCCCCTTCCTCTCTCCTCCCTCTTCCTCCCTCCTCTCTCCTCCTCCTCCCTCTTCCCCCTTCCTCTCTCCTCTCTCCTCCTCTCTCCTCCTCCTCTCTCCTCCTCCTCCTCCTCTCTCCTC
>JAPQRN010000007.1:21194383-21209719 GCA_037367275.1 Coranthus polyacanthus
GAGCCCCAGAGCCCCAGAGCCCCAGAGCCCCAGAGCCCCAGAGCCCCGGAGCCCGGAGCCCGGAGCCCGGAGCCCGGAGCCCCAGAGCCCCAGAGCCCGGAGCCCGGAGCCCGGAGCCCAGAGCCGGGAGCCCGGAGCATGGAGCCCGGAGCCCCAGAGCCTGGAGCCGCAAATGGCTTCATGCCAACTGAGCTGATGATGTAGACCACTTTACTGGTTCTTCATCTACACCACTTGTAGGTTTATTTGCCCCATTAGCACAGTTACATGTTTATAAAGTTGAATGTGGGGGAAAAGGAAAAGCCTCTGAGTCTCAGAACTACACATTACAGCCTCCTCTCTCCTGCTATTGGCCTGGGTGGTGGCGTGGCACCGACGCACACTGTAGTAAAAAGTACAGTACACTCCAGCACAAGCTGTTGGCTGCTCGTTTGCACTTACATTGACGACAGAGTCCTTGAACTTAATGTGGAGCCTGTAGTTTGACATAGCGATGATGGCTTCATCTGCACGGCCGAGATACTCCACCCCCTCCCCCTGGAGAACTGAGAATGGCACCTGAAGAGACACAAAACCAAGAGGCCGATTAAAGTCTGCACCGGAAAACACTCACACAACAACACTTTTATAGTCATTGTGTCTTCCAGAACAAAATGCTATGGATAGTTTGAATAATGTTTCACATGAGGGGCAGGACATCAAAATATACATGATGTAAATGAAGTAAAACCACAAAACATTTAACCATTTTCTAAGCGTTTTAGCTGAGAATGTGAACAAAATAAACCTTCAAACCTGATAGAATTATATTGTGATACTGATATGTGATTACCCTTCTGTCCACTAAAACTATCAAGAAAAGGCACAAAATATGCAAATTATTTTAAAAAAGGGAAAAATCAAATCTATCTTAACGTGACAGAAATGCTAATGTGTTAAACTTTTATTCACATTGTGTTTAGAGATTCACGTTATTTCATGTTCTTCTAATGAAAAGAATCTTTAATTGCGATTCCCCAAATTATGAATCGTTTTGTCTCAGAACGGAAACGATGCCAGTCTTTAACTACTGTATTGACCCGATGAGTCCGAGCTCCTCAAGGTTTCAGACATGAGGAAGAGGTGACGCTGAGGGGAAACCGTTTGCATGTGTAGCGTCCAATTAGCCTGTAGTAGTCTTACAGAAGGACCTTTGTTGCAGAGCCTCAACGAGCTGGCAGACGAGAGGCTGGTCTGGAGCAGAGACCGTTCTGATTCAGGGAGGAGCCCACACTGTCCATTAACATTCCTACTTGGACCATTTCATTACAGACAAAACCAGGCCCCTGTTTGGCGGGAACTAGACCCGGTACATTAAGGTAATTGGTTCCCAACAGAGGTTAATGGAAAACATTTTTCATCTCATTCTGAGGCAGAGCTGGAGCTTCTCTAAATGCCGACACAACTACAGCTGCCAACTTTAAACCACGTCTCATAGTATCTTCATCTTCATATGAAAACTGTTTCACATCGACCGCACGGTAAAATAAATGTTTACTAGAGGTCGGCTGAAGTTTTCAAGGCCGATATAATAACGATAATTAATCTGCTGATACCATCCCCGTTGAACTGATCGTCTACGTTAAAGTAATAAATACATGAAGAAATCTGAGTCACTGATCAAACTCAAAGTAATTAATCAATAAATGTGGATTTGAACATCAGACTAACCATAATAAAACCTAGGTGAGAGTAATTCTTTTTTTCACCAGTCTCCAGTTGAGAAGCCTCATATTATCCATCTGTGCCAACTTCTGCTGATACAAATTAATCTGTCCATTTACTTCTATGGGATTTTAAGCAGATTGTCCCGTTATACGTGCAGTGAATGAACACGTTTAGGAGGATTAAAACTACAGTATGACATGATCAGATTAGATCATATTCAATCACGTTCCCTTCTCTCTGACAGTAACTACATCACGCTGCCTTGGACTCTGATCTGACAAACTGAGGATTGCGTTTGTTCAGTCACTCTTGGCTTATTCGACCTCCTAACACGTTTTTTTTCTCAGTCATCTCTTCTACGTGATCGTCAGCCTGCTCCTGTGTTGCTGTGGCTGCTTTATTGTAATCAGTCCTCAGGGGATCACTAATTAAAGGTCTCGCCGTTTTGTTGCCGGTAGTGAGGACGACAGAGTTGCTTAGAGACGACTCTGCGTTACCTCATCCTACATTTGCATGTGCTGCTGAGTCACGCAGAGGGAGACCCGCTGATCCCACTGATGCATGTTGAACAGGTCATGCAGCCGTGCAGATGGAGGATTATGTTAAGATATCAGGAAATCAGGCTTACTTGAAACTGCGTTGGCCAACACAGTTAAAAGCACAGCTGCATGTAGTGCACAAAACACAAAACCTGTGAGTCTCTACTCAATCAGATACAGGTTTATCTCACAGACACACAATAAATCACAAATATGTCTAAAACCATTCTTGGAATACAGTTCACTGGCGAGATGTCACATGGTGTCGGTGCATTAGATAAATAGTTTATGTTGGTCCAGAGAGCTTATGTTAAAAAATGTAGCCCTGACATTTACGACTGCACCTGCTGCTGCTCATCTCTGACTGAAAACAAGATGCACGATGAGGGACAGAGCACAGCCTAACCTGGGAAATGGAGCACGTAGTACTCTGTACTCAGACTCCAACAGAGCCAAATATAGGCAGCGAGCCCCCGGCATCGAGCACAGACTTCTACACAGTGGAGCATTTCATATGCATGTTTAAATAACAGCAAAAAGCTCCACGCACTGTGGAACAACAGAAAAAACAAGTGAAAAAAACACAAAGCCTGGTCATTAACATGTTTTTGCATTGTGAGCTGGATGATTGCATTCATTTGCATTAGTTACTGCCTCAACAGCAGCAGAAGTGGCTAAAATGAGAGCATGCAGCTGCTCAGTGCATGAATTAAATGGCTGCTCAAAGTCTGAGTCCTGCTGAGGCTGCAATAGTTAACATGCTCTACAGACCAGGAGCTGCATTAAACAAGCTGGGCTCCAAAAGTAGGAGTATGAGTCACCAGCAGCCAGAGAGGAGCAGAAGATACTGTGTCACGTTTCCTCTACAAAGCCTTCAGCAGCAGAAATGAGAAAAAAAAAGACAGAGAGGGAAGGGGGAGCAGAAAGACCTGTGAATAAGACTCGCTGACTTCTGAGTCGTGACTTCCGGTTCACGCAGACTCCCTACGAGTCCATGCACGTGCAAATGCACAAAATGCAAATGCACAAAACTGCAAGCATGCAGCATAAACTGCACACACAGAGGAGGAACGAAAGCTGCGGTGAGAGACATCAGCTGTGAGTGAAAGTACCATGGGGATCCTGCACACACAGAAAAACACAAAAACAAAGACAGTGTGTGAACGCAGGGGGAGGGGAGGCCACACAACTACCGCACACTTACAGAGTATTTAATACAGCAGCTATTCTACCTCAGAGCAGACACAATCAGAGTTAAGACCGACCTGATCCAACCTCAGTATCAGTAACATGATTCACTCATCAGACTGATGCCACCGATCCACATTTCACAGCCTGACATTTCAGGGTTTTCTCTACCATTATAAGGTTTAGGTTCAGAACTGAAGCCACATTCATGTAAAATCAAAACTAACTACACGACTTCTTCCAGATCTAATACTTGGACCTCAGGAGACGTCTTTAGCTGGTTTTGTTTTTAAGCTTTCTGTGTGCTGTTTATTTAATATCTGCTCTGTTTTTTTATTGTACACAGGTATGCTAATAATAATGGCCCTAATTATGTGAAATTATGTTTTATTGAAAGACATTTCTTGATGAAATTCTAATGCAAATTCAGGAAACCCCACACACACTCATTTTAAACCCCATGAGTGGAAACGACTAAAAAATACTCAGACTAATACAACAGATAGTGACCCCAGGCTGACCCGCCCCTTTGTCCAGAACTTCAGACACATGATGCTGGACTCCGTTAACCACCAGGCAGCCACCGAGCACAAATCCAGGGAGGCCACGGTGCAAGTTGCCGTCACATTCCTGCCACTGGCGTCTAGAATTTCAAATCCCTCTCACTTAGTGACCCACATGCTCTTCATCTTCTGCAGTGACTACATGAACAGTGTGTCAGTGTGTTCCTCTTTCAGTTTCAGACAGAGTTCATAAGAGGTGTCCATCTTCACCAGCCTCATGATAAGATTACGATTCACCTGCAACGATTCAAATGCAGAACGAGTCATGTCTCAGTTCTCCTTTCCCTCCTCCCACTTAGTTGCAGATTGTCACATGTTGTGTTCCCTCCTCAGTTTTCTATATTACTGCACACGCCTACTTTTTCATCAATTAATTCAAGCAGCAGGTAAATATTCATTTAGAGTCTGTCACATAAACAGCTGCACGTTTTCAATATCACCATCTTTGACTCATCTCAGTCCATAAACATTACAAAAACTAAACACAAATCCTTCTGTCTGCTTTAGAGAGTAGAGTGTCTAGATCTTTGAACTGAGAAACGTCCACACCTGTAGAGTTTATATGCATGTATTACACAGGAGCCTGGTGGATAATAGAAGCGAGGGATAGTTTTATTTGGTTTAATTAATGTCAAATCCGTGAACGTCAGCGTTCATAGTGGTCAGGACCATCTACGTACAAAAACACTTGAAACACATGCATACAAACAAATCTTTATCAATGTTTTCAGCTTTCTGCTTTAAAAACTTTTCTTTTAGATTTAATGAGGCCTTGGGTAAATATGTGTCTTATCTAAATAAACCACTTCAGAATCCTGTCTCTAATAAATGCAGCAGGAAATTGTTTCTTTCATAAGCGTGAATGCATTATCAGAGAGCATGTGCTGCTACTGTAATCTCTTCAACCACAAATGGTTTGTTATCTACTGAGTTTTCTGATTAATTTTTCCCCTGTGTTGAACACTGATAAGCAGTAGAAGAACAATAACTTGAAAAGCTCTATTGACCGCTGTGGCCATCTCTCATCTCATCTCCTCAGCGTCCGACCTCCAGCCTGCCGAGTTGTGACTCCTGCTGGATTACGTTGACGGTGGCCGGATGCCACAGCGGTCACAGCGTCTCAGAGGAAAGCTCCACGTCGTACCAGAGACAGAATTAAACATGAGGCCTTTCGGTGAAGGTGGTAGTTTCTCTGCACCAGCTCTGTGTTCTGTTTTCAAGAGCTGATGAAAGCTGCTCACCTGAAGGCTTTCATCCTCCTTCACCAGCTCCTTCTGGGGGAACAGGTCCTTGGCCTTGATGTACTCCAGACTGGGAGGCCCCTCTTCACCCTGTGAGACAAACAAAACCAGAGGGTCACGTGAAAACTAGTCTGGATGTATCTGTCAGAATATACAGGACTTTTTCCATCGCCCAGTGTCAGGATTGTCATCCTCCTCCTTCCTCTATCTGTGTGTTTCTGTCTTCAAAGTCCTCATCACCACATGATAGAACAGCAACCTCTGAGCCGCAACTACACACTGAACATGACAACTTTAGACAAAGACACACGTCTTTTTATGTGTCCTTTAAAGAAGTAGACAAACAACCCGGAGGACTTTGACCCCTGTTCCAGAACCACAGTGGACTGAACCAGACAAAAAGTATGAGGAAAAAATGTAAAAACGCTCAGGTTGGTTTTCTCACTTTCACCGTACTGGGAATTCACCCAGGTGCAGCCTTTGATTCGAACATAGATGCCAAGTGGAATTTCACAATCCACAGCCGATTCCGACATCACGTAGGAGATTAAATATTGACCACAACAGACTACGACTGAGTTGAAGTCACGTCATGTAACCTTGTGTTGGGTCAACGAGGGAAGTGATTTTAAAGATCCATGTAGTTATAACGTGTACAGAATAATCTGGGGTTATGTAAGAATAAGTCTGTGTAATGAGTGACTACAGGTGTACATGACACTGGGCACCTGATGCCACAAACCTGTAGACTTTGTGCCCGGGTGTCACAGTCTTAAACAAACAAAGATACCACCACTTAGGACAAGTATTTCATACACTTTACTGGTTTATCGCTGCTAACTTTTTACAGAGTTTAAATATTTCAAAGGTCACTTCTGAAGTAACACTCAGTACAGTTTTTAATGTGCATGACTTGATGAGACAAACGTACAGACTTCTATAATGTTCCGTTATTGAGGCTGATAAAGCTCACAAACGGAGACTCGTCAGACCTGTGGTAATGAGTGTTTGGTTAAAATTAGACTGAAGAAGCAGCAGAGACATGAAGAGGAACAGAGAGGGCAGCCAACCCTGTCCTTTTTATTCTCATGTCCC
The DNA here is from genome assembly GCA_037367275.1 of Coranthus polyacanthus. NCBI lineage: Eukaryota > Metazoa > Chordata > Actinopteri > Kurtiformes > Apogonidae > Coranthus > Coranthus polyacanthus. The sequence goes on from JAPQRN010000007.1 coordinate 21,200,717, forward strand.
TCAAACACTGAGAACAGGTCACATGACGGAAAAAACTAAAATGAAGAGTTTAAACGACGCCTGCTCTTTATTCATTTTTATATTTTGAATAATTATGAAGAATTGGGAATGTTTTGCTTGGTCAGATTACTGTTTTTGACTTCAGGCTCGTAGACAGAGTACAGTTTGTGTATTAGAAGATAAATGATGCTCATAAATGCCCCTGATGTGTCCTCTACATGTAGCCTCTGAGTTTGTGGTAATGACTGAATCACCTGGTTTCCAGAACATTTCTGCTTTTACTCCTCTGTTGGACTTGGCTTCGTCTTCTCAGTATGACCATATGTCATTGCGGTTTAATAAAAACAGCTTTGTTTTACGCCGTTGTCATCTCCCGTCAGGACCTCAGTCTCCCTTCTTTATCTCAGTGGATCAGATCCTCTGACTCACCACTATTCTGCTAAAAATACAGGATTGTTATGTCCCTGGACATGTTAGTGAGAAACCCCCTGATGTGTGATCATGCAGACCTCCTATGACGCCTACAAACATTACATCTGTCAAAGGTCCAAGACGCTGATTAAACCGCATGATAATCTTACCTCCCATTGTGCTGTCTGCTGACAGATGGAGATAGTGTCCCTACAGCGAAAACCCTCGTCTACAAGTCACAACCACATTTAAAACACTGAGATCATAGGAAGAGCCACAACATACAGGATCACTTACTATAACAAGAGATTATTTCTGATTAATCTGCTCATTATGTTGTATCAGTTCTCTCAAATAATCTCAGCTCAGATTCTAATTCTGGACTCAGGAGTCAAAGCCTAAAGATCCCTGCGGTGAGAAACTGACGATGCATAAGGGAGATTATTACAACGAGTCACTACACGAAGCCAGTTCTACGATGGGAGAAACAATATGCACCGCAAGCAGACATCTCCACTCAACCAAAATCAAACTAGTGCTGCAACTAACGATGTCCTACGTCGATTATTTCCATCGTTTGGTCGATAAAATGTCAGAAACAAGATGATGTCCACAAACATCAAGGTTCAGTCAAACATATTCAGTTACTTTCACAAAGGAGGAAAGAAACCAGAAAATATTCAAGTTTAAGGAGCTGGAATTGAACCAACACTATTTACGCTGGAGGTCAAATATAAACTGAAATCAAATGTATTATCAGTTCTATAAAAACAACATCACACGATGCTTTTCCATGGTTTTCATCTCTGCACAGTTTTTTGTTCTCCACAGGTTAAGGCTTGTTGTGAATTAAAATCTTTTGCTTAAGGTTCAAACGCCGTCTGGTGGGCGGGGTGTCACGTCCGTGCTGCGTTTATTGGCCAGGTGACTTTGGAGTGACAGCTAGGACAAGTGTTGACTTTGACAGAACAAAAGTGGACTTTTTCAGCTAATAATTACTTCCCGATCCAGACGACAATAAATTCTGTGCTTTAAATGGAAGATAAAGCATGTCACTCAGAGTATCATTTAAAAACCCAGTAGATCAGAGTCTACTTTATGTCCCGATGACAGTCACGGAGGTCGGGGTCACGGCGACGTCGAGCTGAGATGGCTGCTCCGTGGTGAAGTGCTGGACCGTGATACTGTGACTCCATTTCCAGGATTTCCTGCTCAGGCTGATGCTGTTCTTCCATCTGGAAACAACACTAACCCCAGATGAAGGTGAGTGTGACGCTGCCTCCTGGTTCAGGCTGACAACGAGCTACTGAACATTTCATCCAATCACACGGGAAGAACCACTGCTGAAAATGTAAACTCTGCTTCACGTCTGAAAAGACGATCAGTCCACACTATGGTTGACAGATCTGGGATCAGGGTTTGGTCCTGGTTTTCAGAGGCTCAGGTGTTGTTTTGGTTCTAATATTCTCCCTGAGTTTGTGGAGTCTGCAACAAAATGTTACATTTTTCAATTTAAAATATATAATTTAGCATCATTTCTGACCATTTTTATAGTAAGTCCACTGTGGACAAACTGCAGCCACTAGATCTGGGAAAAGTCACTGTATTTCGTTTTAATGCGCTCCATATTGATTTGACATTAGTTTGGTTTCAGTGGAGACCCTAAGCCTTATAATGGAAGGAAAACGCTGCGTTCCCTCTTACTTTAAATCTAGAACTAGATAAAATAAGTCCCTCCAGTTCAGTCAACCTAAAGGTCATTCAACAACTTTTGTGTTGGGTTTGTGTTACAGTTGTTGTCTCCTTGATTTTTAATAGTTATTATTGGCACTAGGTCCAGACGACATCATCAAACATGTTCCTATGAGTCGATATCAACAATTATCACGATAAACGTCAAATCCTTATTCCTTTACATTTAAAGGCTGATGTTTGGTCTTGAGTGAAACTGGTTTTAAATTATTTGTAGAAGATGCAACGAGATGAAAACAACGTGAAAGACACGAGACATAACAAGCAAAAAGAGTATTTCGTTGATTTAGTTTATTGTAAAGCTATTAAGCATGATTTAAGCATTAAATCAAAAATAACCAAAACAGAAAAAAAAAAACTATTTTATTGATAAAACGTTTGTTCCGCATTAAAATATATATGATGTAAATAAAGCAATACCAACAAAACACTGAGTGTGAACAAAATAAACCCTGAAGACAAACATGAAACATACATTGTGATAGTTATTGTTTTGTGGTCCAGACCCCATACAGGCTGAACCTAGAAACCCACATTCAGCTGTGACAGTGAACTGAACTCATCCAAGCCTTAACCTCTGACCTCAGGCAGCCTTTGACATGTGACTGATGAGGCAGCTGTGCATCATCAATTCCCTACATTTTCTTCAGAGAATAGACGGACCTTGACATGAGGTTTGAGGGTCATCGCAGAGTGATCTGAGACTCTGTTGCTGGGCAGGTTGAACCCACAGCCTGACGTTCGTACATCGCCTCTTTTTAAGGGAATATTTCAGTGGGATGTGCCAGACAGCCCACATAAATTACTGGAGAAACTATCATTACAAAGCCTCCACCGGAGAAATGTACTGACAATAAGTAAAGAGGAGCATGCGTTCAATCTCCACACATCAATAATCCATCCCGTCAGCTCCCCTGGTTCCTCCTCGGCTGCACCAGGTACAGACTTGGCACCACTTACTCAGTTCTGTTGTGACGTTGCAGCCCTCAGACAGAACACACTGTACTTTACAGGCAAAAAACAGCACACTTTAAAACTGTCAGGATGTTGTTTTACTCCATTAAACTCTAATACAATCTGTGGATGGGCTTTTATTGATACTCTGCTGTTGATGGTCATTTTATGTTTTTATAAATTAAGATGCCAAACTCTGCCCGACATGTTATGACAGCAGTTTAAGGGAGAATTAAACACAGTATACGATGGGTTAGGCTGAATTTAAAGTACAGACGACGGTGTGGTACAGGAAGTTCAACTCCTCCTTTACACCTGACGACAGTGTTTCAGAGACACGTGGGTCAAGACTGGGTTTAAGACTGGTTTTTATTTTAGAATCAAGTCCTGTCTTTCGTTTGAGGTCAAAAAGAGACTTTGTGTCTGTCCTGGACGATGGTGACGTGATGCATATCGATCATGGAGCACTGAGGTTCATCACGAGTCTTAAAGCCCTCACTCATCTCTGTTTGTTGTTGCTCGTGTTAGATGCTCTGCCGTGTCCACTCATCTTATCTATACGTTCATTTTAGGTTCTGCTTCCAGTTACAGTCTGCGAACCCTGGATTTATTCTTACTGCTTGTACCAAAAGTTATCTGGGAAAAAGGCTTTTAAAGATACTGTTCAGAACCAATAACAAAGTGACCTGAAACGTAAGGAGCTGCTTTCATTAAACGCATTCAAAGTGATGTCAAATGACTTGGAGGCAGAAACATGTGGCTGTAGATGTTTCACCTGATTCTCTTCTATACCGATGACTCCTGACTTCTGTATATCTTGTCCAGGACACTCTTTTAAAACAGAGATTAAATCTCAGGGAGTCTTTCCTGGTTAAAAAAAAGGTTAAATAAATAAATACAAATAAAACCATGTTGTATTTTCTTGCCTGATGTAGAGGTGACCTCCTGAATGAGAAGAGGAGGAGGAGGAGGAGGACAACGACTTTCACTTCTGCTTTTAAATGTCTGGTCATTTGCAGATGTGTATGGAGAATTAAACGAAACAGAGAAATACATACGAAGCAGCACGTGAAAACATTTTACAAAAGATATCATTCCACAGATTAGTCCAATCATCCACAGTCGCTGCCTTTTCACATGACACTAATAATACTGTTCACAGATATTTATCCTTCTTCCTTCACAGGTTCCTCCAGATCAACCAGTCTGTCGTTCCATTTGTAAAACACACAACAAACTGAAGCGCTTCTGTTTTTTAATTTTTACTCGGTCGCATGTCTACAATCAGCTTACACGAGATTAAAGCAGAAGAGAAACGTTCTCACTTTGAAACGACTCACAGAGATGGAGCACAGCTTGTCCTGTGCCCGACACGTTTTTGCTTCGTCACTGCTGTGAGGCTGCACACCCTCCCCCTCCTTTGTCCAAGCGCCGATCAGAACGGACCGCCGCGCATGTACACGTACGCCCTCCGTGCACTGCTCAGATATTAATGACAGTTGATTCTGCATGAAACAGCTTGATAACATGTACCGTCCAAACAGCGACAGGATCGCCTCTCTGCTGCTTGGACGGGGATGAAATAACAGGTTAACAACAGCAGCTTTACGTTTTCTACATGGTCTGAGTGCAACACATGCATGTGAATGAATGATAAATGAAGCTATGAACCTGACTTTACAACAACACAAAGGTAGAGACTGGAATTCAAAAACCCTGACACAGACTTCATGAGTAAGTGTCTGGTCACCATGGATACACTAGCTTCTTTTTTAGCTTCAGAGAGACACAGTCCCTTCTCTCTAAAGCTTTTGGAAACAATTTACCGTCCTCCTCACCAGATTATTTACTTAATCTGACTGGGGCTTTGTCCTGGAGTTGCACAGATTAGAGAATCACTTGGTGATGTAGAGGTGACCTCCTGAATGAGAGGTGGAGGAGGGAGGGGAGCACTTACACCTCTGCTTTTAAGTGTCCCGTTATTTGCAGCTGTGTACGTATTAAATGTGGCAGAAAGAACACGGCGTGTCTTCTGAGCCGAGCTGTCGATTTGAAAAATGACCCAGAATGAGGCGTCGTGGAATATGAAAAGGACAGCGGCGAATGGAAACACGTGACAACAACAAGGCAAAATGAAACGAATCAAAAGAATCAGTGCAGAGCAGGACCAGAGCAGTCGGTTATGGGTCAACATCCAAGATGGCAGAGTATGATGAATCCTTCCTCTTTTATCCCACACTGTTAATATTTCATAGAGCACTGTCTCCTAAATCATCAGAACCAGGACCAGGATTCATTTGAAACACAGATAGATTTAACATGTAGGAATGTTTAAAGTAAGACGATTAAAGACACGTTGAGAATGAAAAAAGCAGATATTTTGAGAATGTGAGAATAAGGTTTAATATTATGAAAGATGTCAGAATTATCAGCTGAACCAAACGCAGCAGTTTGAGCTGTTTGTACTTGATAAATACTGTAAATAAAGGCTCATCGTGTTGGTTGATGCTCAGGCAAATATAGTCAATGACGAGACACAAATAAGAAAATAAATATATGTTTTGATCCTGTTTGATTCATGCTGTCATTTATTTACACATATCATGTTTTGAATTTTCTTTTTTTTTTTTTAGGACTATTTTGTCTCTGTACACCTGAAATGGGCGGGGCTTCGCCTCTATTCCTCTGATACAAGGTTCAGGACCTCGACAGTTGTCGACAGTTTGTTCCAGTGTAATACCTCTGACGGCCACTAGATGCTGCTCCATAAAGCCCTGGCTCCATAGACTTCCATTGAACTCGTCTCTACAAACACTAAGGAGTCATTGTGGTCTTGTTGGTTTCATGTGGACCTTCTAATAAGTGTTGTGGTCCATGGTTCATCAGGTCTCAGGTCTAATAGAGGCTTTGATTGACAGGTGTGATTGACAGCGCACTGCTGCTGAGTCAGACTTTCAGAGCTGACGTTTATTTAATAAAATACAATAATAAAACACATTATAAAACATAACATAAAACATCTCCACTGTAGACGTAAGATGGCTTTGTTACACAGTGTTTGATGAAGTTTACAGTTTTACTGAGTGGGTAAGTTAGCGTTTAGCATTAGCTCCTCCATCACACCAACATGGTGATGACTAAAACACAAATTACTGCCTTCCAACAATTTTTATTTTATTCTCATAATGACTTTTTTCTCCAAACATCATATTTTTCCCTAATACTCTAATACACATCTGACCTACTCCAGTTCTGACTTTGCGTGTAATGACCATGTCGTATACTGCGTGGTTTTGGGGGGGGTTGGTGCCTTGTTGTGGGTACGGTGCCGATGCCAGACCCGTTACAGGTCCCGACGAGGGTCCAAATAGGGACACAGCCTACAGCACATCAGCAGAAAGCTTTTGGCTCTGATTGCAACTGATTCATTTAGCTAGTGGACATAGAAGAATTTGAGTCATGGAAAAATCTTAAACAATCCAATTAGGCTTTTTATAGTCCCATTTGGTGCAGACAACATATTGCAGAAGGACATAAACATGATATATTGGAACAGTAACTGAAGCTGTTTCTCCACAGTTTGATCACAACAGTGGTGATGACGATATAAAACTCAGCGGCAGCTCCTTGTGACAGGAGAGGCCTGACGGACCGTGATCCACTCAAGTAACGGACGACACGGATACTAAATTATACACACAGTGACGCAGGAGAAGGACTGCTGACTCAGCCCAACCACCGTCATATTAAAGTAACATAAACACAGAGAACACATCAGCTGATCATCAGCAACTTCATCTCAGGCTCTGGGAAAAGTTTAAACACGGGACTTAAAATGGAGATGAGACCATATTATCATCACAGCGTGTGGATGTAAAGTCTGACTCTTTGTTGTGAATCAGTTCAGTGTCTGTTGCAGAAGACGATGACTTTTAATTAAGAGTCGATCACTGAGGTTCAGCTCCAGACCCAGAAGATAAATGTGTCTCCTCAGGATCATTTATCATGCAATCATCTATGTCTCTTACGTCATTTTCATTTTGTTTGGTAAAGGCAGGTCTATCAGATTATCAGAACCTATATTCAGCATGTTTATCATTATCAATATTATTATTTTGTATCTGATTAAATAAATTAATTTAAAATTGTCTACAGTCACTGCTTTATGCAGGACTAATCAAGACCCAAATTTCAGTACAAATTTAACTTTTTATTAATTCATTTGTTTTCTAAAACTTTGGGGGCATAGTTTATTTAATAAAAAGTCAGCTGACTGATCCGTTCTTTTAATTTAGCTGGTCATGAATTCCATCATGTTGTAATTCAAACGTGTTTTCAGGTCAGGTTTTAGCTGCTCACAGCTGTTTTCAGACACGTAGGGGTTAAATTAGGCCTGGAAAATGATAATTATCACTATCACGTGATATACATTTTTCTTTTGTCTTGAAGAAGAACAAAAATATACAATCACACAATCACAAACTTTTAAGTCACTTTTGTTTCTGTTGTTTCTGTCTTGTTAAGTCTTTTGCAAATAGTTTAAAAACACCAATAACCATCTGGTTTCTTCAACTTTCACTCTGGACCAAAAATCAGAAATAGTGACATTTATCATGATAATTATAGAAACAGACACCGAGCCTTATTCTGTAACAAACAAAACACTGACCCAGTTTCCTAAAGCTAGTTGTGTCAGAAAACCCATGAAAAACGAGTGTCGTGCTTAATACCTCTTTGGAATCCATCAGGGTTTCCTGGTTTTGCAAAAGATGACTTAAGAACTTCACATGTTAAAAACAATCTAGAAACAATTAATATTCTAAGAAGAGAATATCAGAAAGGTCATGCTGAAGGGCTGTTAATTTCTACAGAAAATCACAGGTGGTCTAATAATGATTTGCAAAGCTCTTTAATTTTTTTACTGATGTTTACACGTGAGAGAAATTTATTTCAAGTGTTAAATAAAAAGATTTGTTTTAAGGCAGCTCAACGTTTCAGATGCACTGTGGCTATGAAAGGTCAGAGGTGAACCTGTGAACCATTAGCTGATTAAAGCCCAGAGACTTGTTTATAAAGCACCTATATTTCCATGTGTGCAGCAGAAACAGCTGCTCCACTGGTCATTCTCCAACATATGTCCACATACCAGAGCTGCTGTTTAACACTGGATCTCTACTGTGGTTCGGACACTTCACTGCTCTAATGCTGCAACGCTGGTGACACAATCTGCTGGCCCTCAGCAGCACACGTTCTCCGCGTCTTACTCCTGACAGGCCTTCTCTCTGCTCTCAGCCAATCAACATACCGGCAGCTCCAAACCTCGCCATCCGCCGAGCTGAGTAACGACAGCAGCGGCAATAAAAAGTAGCTTTTCATCATCTGAGGTAATTCAATTATATGTATGTGAAGTCAACATCGGTTACTGAATAACTGCAGCGCTCACGTGTGTCGACCAACACCCCCCCACCTCACACTCCTCACCCCCATCCCCCACTGATTGGCAGGCAGGCGAGGTAGGGATAGGAGGGCTTTAAAATGCACTCATCACAAACCAGACTCACAAACACTCAGATAAAAGCCTGTGGACTTACAAAGCAGTTGAGCATGGAGCAGGACACCCTCCCTGCGAGGCTCATGTCGAGGAGAGGCAGGGCTGTGCCTGGATGACACGCAGCCTACGGAGCAGCAGCACGACCGGAGCACGAGGAGCCGGCATTACCATTCTTCCCACAGCCGGAGCCTCTCCACGCCTCGTCCACTCCGAACCCCTCTGCCCCTCCGAACCCCTCCTCTGCCCCCGCCTTCTGCACAGTGCCCCTTCCCCGAGAGGTGCTATGCAACCCGCCAGTCCTGGTCTCATTCAAAACCCTCTCCCCGCCCCCCCCC
>JAPQRN010000007.1:21209819-21221020 GCA_037367275.1 Coranthus polyacanthus
CGCGCACACACACACACACACACACACACACACACACACACACACACACACACACACATATACACATACATGAGAGAGAGGGAGAGAGAGAGAGCACGCTGGTGTGTGGAAGCAGCTCCTGTTGCACTTCTGAGAGGCGGAGGAGGATAGTCCATAAAAGAACAAATACCGACAGAAATCCGTCTGATCAGCTGACTCAGAACCAAAGGGAAGAAAAAGACAAAAGTGATGAAATAAGTGTAGATGTGCCTCCTCAACTGAAACGAAAGGATGGGGGAAACTGCCAGAAGAGAGACCGGGAGAGAAAGGAGACAGAGGGAACTGCCTGATGCTAAGCTCCACCCTCTGCATGCGCATCAACCTCCCTTTCTCACATTCACGTGCTCACATTTCTCTCTATATCTCGCTCTTATCTCATACTCCTCCCCCACTCCCTCCTTGTTCACCCTTCACCGACATCTCCTCATAAATATGCTTCTCCCCCAGCAACGAGGCAGTAAAGCACATAGTGTACTGCCAGCAGCCGGAGGATGCTCTGACTGTCATGTATGCAGCACCTGAGATCAGCCCAACTGTGATGTACACGTCTGCACCGCAAAGGCTGATTGCAGCATCTCAAAGGCTGCAAAAACAGACCCTGAAGCAGACTCGCACACAGAGACCGAGGAGAAAGACGCCCCATCTAGCACTTAGACAGTGCTCTATCACAAAAGAAACGTTGCATTGGCAGCGAGTGATGTAGTGCAGGAGACAGAACGTGGCAGAGGATGGAGGAGGGAGGGTGAGGAGAGGGAGTCTTTGCAGAGATCTGTGGTGACACAGCATTCTACCCATTCTCCCCTCACCTCTGTCTCCCAGTGTCTTTTGGCAGCGTCCAACACAAGTGCAGTTATTTTTGCACTGAGAAAGGCTTGCAGCACCTTCTTGTGCTTCTTCAAATGAGACAAGGGCAAAGTATGCACACAAGCAGAGGGAGGGGACACAGCCCTTCCCCCTCTAACCCCGACGTCCTCCCTGGCGGAGTCGTGACGCCGCTTGCCTTCAGCTGATGCCTGCATGAAACCCCACATTATGTAACACGTAGTACATGCAGCAGAGATCAACTCCATGCACACCGCACCACTAACATACGAATTTTACAGGCGAACGTACTGTGATATAATTTCAACAGAGTAAAGCCTCAATTCAACAGGATGAATTTCCACGATGCGGGTAAAGTGACAAACAGTTTATCTTTGTCAACTGTAATTCAATTGAAAAAACAAATGTTTTCCATTTGATTCCTATTAAAAAACCCAGAGGTGTGACATTCTCCGTGTAGATCAATAAGACTCCCAGTCTGTGTACAGGACGACACCAGACCCACCCTGGCTCTAAATCCACATGTAACGGTCTAGATCTGGACTGTGGGATCACTGGTTCTACTGGGAGCTGCAGCGAAGGCTGTTTCCACACCTGAACGTTTGAGCCAACGTCTGAATCAAGGCTTTTTGTTCCATCGTCTACATTTGGTCTGGTTAGTTTTGCTTTCACACTGTGATTCTGGATAATAACTAATCCGTCCTGTTGTATAAGAATAATTGAGAATGAGAACTCATTTAAAACCATAAATAACTGTCTGGTTTCTTTCACTCAGGAGCAAAAAACAGCCTTTAAACTGAGAGAAAGAATGTTCGTGATACTTATCATGATAAACATTTTCAAACCAGTTGATATCGATAACACTTTTGATCGTATCAGCCAGTTCTATTCACACAAATCTCTATTAATGTGGATTCTCTTTAAACTGCATCCTTAGTGCCTACGTACAGTCGTTTACTGGCAGGAAGATCTTCATGTAGCTACAGACATGATACATTATGACTTGATTTCATTAAGTAAATGGACTAAAGGCATTTGTTCTAAAACACACGTCCACAAATCAAACAGAACCTCAATTTCCCCATCACACATGACTCACAGTATTTATTTAAACGGGTGATAAAGAAGAAGTGAAATAAATACTCATGCATTACAGTTAAGCCCGAACATACTGGTTTGATCAGACAACACATCCTCACTGACTTTCAGAGGCAGCGTTCTGACAGTGAGAGAGTCTGTAAAAATGTAGATTTATGGTAATTCATGATGTATTTTTGTACATCTGGGTCCCGAGGAGATGCCAGGTTCCTCTTTTGGGTCTGGAACTGAAGAAGTTTGGGAACTACTGGTGTAATCTCTGACCGTGTCAGTTCGCCGTCTGAACAATTGGCTTGAAAACTCCCTGTCGCTGCCTCGCAGCCCCACCCAAAGCTGCCACAAAAGCCAGCACTAGATTTGGCCTCCTGTGTCTCGGGTTTTATTTTAGGAAAGGAGGGCAGCGAGTCACCAAAGCAGAGTTTCAGCCTACATGTTGACACACAGATACAGAAGCAGTAAATGAATAAGACATGAGAAATTAAAGAGAGCTGTGTGTATCGAGCTAAAGTCTGTTCAAAACACTGTCACACTTGGTTTTGACTGTGACTATCTTTTAATGCATATTGCCACGTTTACAGGAAGATTCAAACTGGAAACTGTGTGAGTCGTGACTTGTTTTCCATCACAGAGCGATTAATCAGCACCGACAGGACGTTTTACAAACTATCAGTATCTGGAAAAGCTCGGCTCTGATAGAGGCAGATGAATAATATTAGACTTCACCTAAAACTACTGATTCTGAGGGAAAACAAGAGTCAAAATATTTTAAAGACAAACCTAGAATCACCTATTTTTTACAGTTAGTTTGATGTTCAGTCTCAGGTTTATTGATCAGTTGCTTTGACTTTGATATTCAATGATCTAGAATCTAGATTGATTTACTTTGACGTTTCCAAACAGGTCACAAAGTGTTGTCTCTTTTCCACAGCATCAGGTTCATCTATCTTTATATTTAGTCTGTTATTTGGACCGAGAGAAGAAGCTTTTTCCTGTTATTTCAGCTCCTGAAGCTTTCATTTCTGACAGTGTCAAATATTTTTCCGGGGGTGATATCGGCCCATTAATCAGCTTCTCCTTGTTATTGTATCAGCCTAACTGTGGCTGCTCTCAACAAAATCAACCAAACACTGAGAGTGAAGCAGACAGTGATATTCAGACTCAAGGAACCAGAGAAAGGTCAAAAGGTCCAAAGTCCCAGAGCTGAGTTCAACCCATTAATGACAACAACCTGGAACGAACTGGCTCTGAAAGCTTCTTCAGGTGCAGAATCGGTACGTTCCTCCAAAAACAAAGACGCGTGACCAGGTGATTTAATCCTTATGTAACCAGGTGACATCATATGACACAGAACCTCCTCTACGATGTCCTAACACAACAACGAATCCTGCTAATGCTGCTCAACCTCCAAAAGCTAACCTTACAATGCATTGTGGGTACGGAGGGCAAGGTAAAGCAACCCCATTGTTCTGGTTTCCATGCTTACATTATCAGGCTGACAATACGGTAGCGTGAGCGGACAACAGAATGAACTCAATACTTCCCGTTTTGTTTGGTCGAAAAAGCTGGAGGCTGGGAAGCAATTAAACACTGCCTCACAAGGAAGGATTAAAAGGATCATGTTACCTGTGGAACAAACTGCTGGAACAAACGTCTTCCAATCCCACCTGAGAAAACAACCCTGAGATCAATGGCTACTGAGAACACAGAGAAATGTCAGTGGTCGAGGCCACAGCGACGATGTACTTTTTATATCTGAAATGTTTCCTCTGTTTTTTCCAAGTGGATGAAGTTTATGATTTCTGTAGCGATGCATGTATCTACAGTCAGGTGGAAGAAGTATTCAGATCCTCTACTTAACTTAAAGTACAGGATGCACTACTTAACTTTGATGATATTAAAGAGTTTATTTAACTTAAGGAGGAGGATTTTAAACTCAACCCATAAAGGAAACACTTCACTGTGTGATCTTTAGTGACATCTAGTGGTGAAGTTGCAGATTGTGACTGAATGAATGCCCTCCTCTCCCTCACCAACGGCGGAAGATAAAAATTGTGAAAAATCCTGTAAGACTCAGTATTTTAAAACTTTACATTAGAACATTTTTAAACGGCAGATTCTTCGGTTGATTGAGGTGGTTTTTGAAAAATTTGTGAATTTGCATGAAAGGGAAATAAATTATGACGTAGTAAACATTTAACTGGTGTCTGATCAGCTGACCCGATCGGCAAAAACAAACATTACAGCCATTTGAGATGAAAACAGAGTGATCTACTTCTTCTACTGTTTATTAGAGTCATACGTAGCCTACATTGCCCCCTGCTGACCACACCACACAGTACTTGTGTTCACTTCACGGCTCATGTTTGGAGTCTCTGTGTTCTGGTCTTTTTAGTTAACAGATCACAGATCAGACATTTTACAAACTATCGGTTTCAGCAGAAGTTGTTTCCGATAGTTGCTGTAATCTATCATTATATCAGCCTTTAAAAATCCACCACCGGTTGACCTCTGTTAGTTACGGTTATAACTCCACACTTAAATCTGGTAGGTGCTTTAATGATGGATACCATCTGCGACAAAATATAAAAGAGAAGAAGGAGTCCGTTGTGAGCTGCTGTAGAAACATGGCGGACTCTGAAAAGTTCCCTCAGTTCATTCTTATTTTGAGACGATTATACTCTTGTATTCCATTTCTACAGCTAAACCCCCTCAAATCTTACACATTGGACCTTTAATCCTTCAGTTTATTAAAAACATTCACAATCAACACATCACTGGACAAGAAGGGAATAAAAAACTGGAATCTGAGAAGTAAGTTGTAACTAAAGCCGTTACATAAATGCAGCAGAGTAAAAAGTACAATATTTGCGTCTGAGATGTAGTGGAGTAGAAGTATAAAGTCTCAGAGAATGGAAACACTGAGGTACAAGTACTTCACATGTGTACTTAAGTACAGCACTTGGTTTCATTCCATCCGACGTCACCGTTTACTGTGTTCAAGTAGCCGAGGGCAGTGAAAAGGTGTGTTTTAGCTCGGTATCAAGTTACTCGTTAATCCTTCAGATGTGTGTAAAACCGGGCCTCAGCACAGACCTGGACCTGGACCGCTCTCTCGTTTTACGTGCCTCGGTGGCCACGTTATTTGCCCATCAGCCCTGCCACCGATTAATCCTGGAGTGTGTGCGAGTGGGTGTCCGGAGAGGCCGGGAGCTGGGCGTCGGGCCACGGGGACATTCTGTGGACCCAGTTAACCAGAAACTCGGGACACACATCCTCCTGTTACACTTCCTATTTCTGTCCCATAAAAGCAGCGCCTCTTAGTTCGAGAAATATTTGTCACTCATCTGCTCGCTTCTCACTTTCTCTTAAAGTACAGTGGATCCTGACTGTGGTAAAGGTTCGCTATAAAGTCACTGACAAAGAGTTTACAACAGGTATTAATGGTTTTAATTCATAAATATGCCTTAAACTAATGTAGATGTAAACATTAACGGTTCAGTGACTGGCTGCTGAAAATACTTCATGTAATTAAAAAATAATCAGTGTTAATGAAACTTTTACTTTTTAGTATTAAAAGTAAAAACCTTACATGCTGTTTACATACAGAGGTCACGCTTCGATCACCGTCAAATGAAATCCATACATAGTTTACATACTTTGCCACATAATAATCTTACTTTGCTTTCCTGTAACTACAAGCCTCAGGACGTCGACTGCTGCATGATCAGACAAACTGCAGCTTGTCTCCACGTTTCCAGAGAAATTCTAGTTCAAACCAAAGCACATGTAACAGCTTGAGGCGTCGTCGTCTTTAAGGGATTAATGTAAACTTGAAACACAGACATTCTGTACCTGCTGGGCCTGTGTTTATGGTCATTTGGACAGTGAGGGTCAGGAAACTACATCAACCACATCTGTGACCTGCTGTTGACACGTTTTATCACAATCCTGAATCAAACAAACAGCAACAAACTGTAACTCCACCATTTAACAGGTAATAAGAGATCATAGCTAAAGGACTTTCATTTTACTTTAACTCAAACTGGTCCCAACACAAACCCAGCACTACGTTTACACTAATATTCCACACGGAGCCAGAAAACGACAATATTCAGAATTTGACACAGGTGAGGTAAACAGCGTTTGCTTTTAGGGTTTTACTGAATCAGGCCTTTTTCCAAATGATACACTGATATTATCCAGGTTTTAGGAGCATGTACACAGTGCATTCAGGACGTGTCTCAGGTGGGTTTTTAATGTTCAGACACATGTGACCTCCACAGACAGCTCTGGTCACTGTACATAAACCTGGACTGGAGATGGGAAGTCCACATCCTGCTCAGGAGAAACACACCTACGTTTAAGCATCACGAAGGCCTTAGATATCAAACTACACACACACTAAATAACCTCAAAGAGAAACCGACGCAGAGACTCCGACGTCACCTCTCAAAGTCTTCCCACCGTGGAGTTTGTTTACGTCATCACTACAGTTCAATCATTTACGCAGGAAGAATAAACATTACAATGCATTACAACAATTAAGTATGCAGCTCTAAACCGTGTGTGTGTGGTGAGATACACGAATGAAATGACAAAAGTCTGAGCAGCGTATTTTCCTGTTAAAGTGTTGCAACACCCAGCTCTTTGTTTAGACATGTAAGAGTTTGTGCCACTTCCTGTGCAAGACTGACAATGTCCCAACTTGTCTCTTTCACCCCAAGAAACCCTGAAAGGGGCTCAGAGCAGGACTTGACTGAACCTCCAGGTGCGTGTACGGTATATAATAAAGTCATATGATGAGCTCACCATGCTGTCGGCCGGCGCTGTAGACCGTCGATCTGGACTCTCCTCGTCAGATACCGCCCTCTCCTCCCGTCTGCTGGGCTCTGCTGTGCCAGTGGAGGCTCCTGCCAACAACAAACACACAAAAAAAACACACTACCTTCAGACATGGGCTTTGTGTGTATGTCTGTGTATGTGTGTGTAAAGGGTTCTTTCTTGGTCTAAAGTACAGTTCAGTACAGTTGTTGTTTTGTGTTGTGAATCCATGGTCAATCCGTGGTGAACAGACACAGGTTAAGTGTGTGTCTCAGACGAGGTGTAACACAAACCAGGTCAGTGTAAACAGTCCACACATGCAGAGCTGCAGACAGACGTGCAGCCACATGTGAGATCTGCCCCAGATCTGCAGAACTACTGACCTGACCTGAGGGGAGACACACACTCTGATTTACAGGAAACGCAAACTCAACATTCCCCCTCAGATTATCAGCAGCGTATTAAATAACTCGAAGGAGCAGACGGCAAACGAGGACAAACTCCACAAGTCGTCTCCACACCCAACGCGTCAGAGAGACATGCGTAGGTGGACGTCCTGCGTTTACAACGAGCCTCTCAAGTCATTCAAGCGCTCAGGATCTCAACGGAGCTGTGGAAAATAAACGGGAATGAAAACACACACTTGTTTCTAAATAAATGGTAAAAACATCCTTTAATGTTGCACCGTCTTCTCCTCCAGTGCATGAAGTTTACATTAAAGACACTCCAGCCACTCAGGAAACCAGACGTAACGTGGACAGAACGTTCACTTCCTGGTGCTTTGGGTCAGAACAAACTACAACATACTGACTGAAACATACAACTTGAAACTGGGCTGAAGTTCTCGCTGTCGTCTCACTTCCCTACACTTGTTTTTTCTTCTGACACACCCCCTTTTGCACACAGCTCCAACAGCAAAAAAAAAAAAAAAAAAGAAAAACTACTATCAACGCACAAAATACTATTCAACGCTGATTCGGATTCCTCTTACCTGCACAGAAGTGACTAAAGTTGCAGTGCAAACTTTTTGCTGAAGTTTTGTTGTAAGGTTGAATTAAAGCAAACTGTCGTCTCCGTCTCCCAACACATACTGGTTGTAATCCAGTGCATGACAGACCTCCTCCCTCCTCCGTCTCTATTGCTTACTCGTTCTCCTCCCACTCTCTTAGTGCCAGGCAGCTCAAAGTGAAAGAAGCCGTACTACGTGACACACACACAGACACACACAGACACACAACCCTGACTCATTTTATAAACAGCAATGACACCAATCATCACTAAAAAAATGCCACATGTAGGCAACCAGTCATAATTACTTTGAAAAAGGTAAAATATTTCACTCAAAGCAAAATGAATCACATACTGAGTCAAACAGAACCATGTCAGGAGGTTTAACCAGATCTGTTAAAGCCACTAAACAATGAGTTCAATTCATTTAACACAGATTAAGTGATGACAGCGAAGCATTACCATGTTATGAAATGATGAACCTGACCCGTTCTGCACACGTCAGCGCCGTCACGATACTGAACCGTGAGTTGAAGATGTTATGGTCTGCTCTGTTAACTTTATGCCTCCACTGTTTTCTACAATAAACTACATAATAACACTTTAATTATACACATATATTTCTGTGAAAATATATGTGTAATAAAAAATGAAAATGGCAGATATGACACAACTTAAAAATACAAAGTCCATTAGTCAAATATTCATATAAAAATCTAAATAAATGACTTTAGTTCTACATTTAACTTATAGTAGAAGAAGAACAAGATGAAGTCATTAAAGAGCAACAGACGATGTGGAAATAATGATAAAACCTGTTATTTATGTTAGTTTCTCCAACTGAAAACCTAAAGAAAACCCTGCACCTTTCAATACGTTTTCAGTGAATGACTTCAATTCATGTGCCAAACTCATGTTTAGTCATATTTAAAAAGCTGTTTTCATTGGTGAACACCAGAAGAAAAAACACTTCAACACAAAGACATAACATTTTAAAGCACAGACTAGAAAACCTCAATCAACCCACGCACACAGCGACAGACCTGGAAACCATTCTGAAAATGTCCGTCTTGTCGTATTTCCTGGTGTCAGATTAACTCATTCAATCACTGACACACGTTTGGTGAAGTTATCACCATTTGCATGATTTTTCTCCACTACAGTATGTTACAGCTGGAATTATATTCATCTTATAATTTAACTTAGACATTAATGAAACAACCTTTAATATAACACAACAGATAAATATGAACCAGAGCCGGCGGTGAAATGACATCGTATTCTAAGATTTAACGGCGCATCTTGGATTCACTGGAAAATGCATCGTCATGAAGCTGAAAACAGGCCCGTTTTTCTCTTTTTATTAGAAACAGACGATTAATGTGCACCAACAGGACGTTTTCCCAACTCTCTCCAATACTTAATACGAGGCTTCTCATTCAAAATACTGACTTTAACAGAAAATAATACAGAGCCCGAAAGATAGAAATCACTCCCACCGAGATGTTTTTCCAGTTTGGTTTGACTTCCATTCCCACGTTTTCTGATGAACTGCTTTGAGTTTGACGTTCGGTGGCTCAGATTCATTCAGGTTTTTATGACTTCGACTTAGTTCCAGAGTCAACCTGTTTTAATACAGTGAAAGTTGTCCATTTCAGACAATACGTGGTTCTCACAGGACAGACATACGATGATCTGATAGAATATGATGTGGATTCAAATAACAACAAGTCACTTAATAAAATGAATCAGAAACATCAAAATAAAACACTGACAGAAACATTTTACCGTCAACGAACACTGAGACTTTTCATACTTTTACTTGTAATAAAGTAACGATGTGAATTAGTACTTTGACTGAAGTACAGTCTCTGAATACTGTAATATCAGTAAGTATTAGCATCACGACTATTACAAGACTTGGGATCAGCATCGAAGGCACAAAGTACAGACAGCTTTTTATTTATTCATCCCGTGTTCCATCTTTTCCACATTTCTGCTCAAACACATGGTGATAAAATGATGTGAAATTAAACCTTTTTCACGTGTTTAAATCTTGTACAAAGTTCCACAAACACAGACAGAACCTGAGCCTCTGACATGACATTTGTGAAGCAGTTTCTCTTCCTCGTGAACACAACTGTCCACAGTCCAGTGGGTTCAGTCCGCGGTGCTTTCCACGCACTCAACCCACCTCCACGACGCGCCGGGACAGGTGACAGGTGTGTGCGACCCGACACGACACGACACAACAGGTGTCACAACAGGTAGAAAAGTTGACACACACGGAAGGTGAAAGTGAAAGCGGTGGAAACGACTTACACTGCGCTCGGAGGAGACTGTGACCAAACCGAAAGTGTGTCTGTCTACGTGTGTCCGTGTGTGTCCGTGTGTGTGTGTGTAAACGTTAGCTTCATGCTAGCTGCCGGATAGCTCCTCTACTACCAGCTGGCGCCTAAATCTCGCTCAGTTTTCAGCAGAAAAAGACAAAACGAGACGGAGCCCACGCGTCTGTCACACGCCGAGCAGCTCCACAACATGACACACACAAACACAACACGGAAAGTTACTTGGTTTTAAAAAATTAAATCGAGTTACTCACTCAGAAAGAATCAGCTGACACAACGGTGACTCAGTAGACTCCACGACTTCCGCATTCCTGCGTGATGACAACAGCGCGAGCCAATGGGGAGAGCGGACACTGCGGCTTCTGCGCCAATGAGCTTAAAGACTTCCCACGGGCCAATCAGAATGGAGAACGGCCAAACGAGGGGCTCGCACACACCCACAGCTGAGCCAATCAGACGGCAGCAGACTGGAAAAGACAACCAATAGAAAATCACAGCGCGGCACAAACTGGACGTTCACACAAACGCAGCGCGGTGCGTGCGGTGCGTGCGGTGCGTGCGGTTCCGACACAAGTCAATGTGAAATACAGTTTATTACGAAGGACAATGAGGGAATAAAGTCATGGTTCTATGAACAGAAGTAGGAAAAAGTTTCATATTATAATATTCATGTTATTACTAGAGTTGTCATACAGATTAAATTAAACTACTTTGTATAAATACATAGAAAGACACGTTATTCATCATTATCCATTATCACATTAGAGACAAACAACAACAACACACCAGGTAAACAATACACAGTAAATAATGTATCGTTTACATTCCTGTTGATGGTCTTCTTCTCCTCCTCCTCCTCTTTCTTCTTCTTCTCCTCCTCCTCCTCTTTCTTCTTCTTCTTCTTCTTCTTCTTCTCCTCCTCCTCCTCCTCTTTCTTCTTCTTCTCCTCCTCCTCCTCCTCTTTCTTCTTCTTCTCCTTCTCCTCCTCCTTCTTCTTCTTCTTCTTCTTCTCCTCCTCCTCCTCCTTCTTCTTCTTCTTCTTCTCCTCCTCCTCCTCTTTCTTCT
>JAPQRN010000007.1:21230783-21249093 GCA_037367275.1 Coranthus polyacanthus
CTTCTTCTTCTTCTTCTTCTTCTTCTTCTTCTTCTTCTTCTTCTTCTTCTTCTTCTCCTCCTCCTCCTCCTCCTCCTTCTTGTTCTTCTTCTTCTTCTTCTTCTCCTTCTCCTCCTCCTCCTCCTTCTCCTCCTCCTTGTTCTTGTTCTTGTTCTTGTTCTTGTTCTTGTTCTTGTTCTTGTTCTTGTTCTTCTTCTTCTTCTTCTTCTTCTTCTTCTTCTCCTCCTCCTCCTCCTCCTCCTTCTCCTCCTCCTTCTTGTTCTTCTTGTTCTTGTTCTTCTTCTTGTTCTTCTTCTTCTTCTCCTCCTCCTCCTCCTTCTCCTCCTCCTTCTCCTCCTCCTTCTTGTTCTTGTTCTTGTTCTTGTTCTTCTTCTTCTTCTTCTTCTCCTCCTCCTCCTCCTCCTCCTCCTCCTCCTCCTTCTTCTTCTTCAGGTTTCAGAGTGACATGCTCTGGAAGCTCTTTGTGGTCATCACTTCTCTTTGAGTTTCTCATGATAAAAGCAGGTTTCCCCCTGGGTTTCAGAGTCTTAGGTGCTGTTTGGGTTTTTTCCACAACAAAGCTCAGAACAAACCCTGTGACCGACCGACTGCAACCATTAGATCTGAGAAAAGTCATTTCACTTAGTTTTGATTCTCTACACATTGACTTTACATGTAGTTGGTTTAGATGCTGCATCTGAGCCTCATGACAGGAGAGAAACCCTGGTTAAAGTGAAACACTTTTGATGAGTTTTGATTCATTCTATGAAGCCTGTTCTACATAAACGTCATTTTATTTCATGCACTGGGTTTTATCTTCCACCTAATGTTATGTATTCTATGTTTACAGGGAAAACATTTTATTTTTATCTTAGAAAGTGGGTTTTATTTTCCCTACATTTATGTTCTTCATGTCATTCCTTTTCTGGTGCCATATAAATAGAGTTCAATGATCTACTTCACAAAGTCAACTCAGTGCATTACTGAGCGACTGCTTTATGGTTAACTGCAGCCTCGGCTTCCTGACACTCGGTCAACTGTGCACAGAGACAGTATGTGTGATATGCATGAAGCTTGGAGCTGGAGCTCACTTCGTGTGCTCTCTGATACCGGTCAACACCCTGTGTTTGACATGATCCACTGACCTTTTACCTGCACGACCAGGAAGAACATGCACCTCCTTATATGAACCACGTCACAGATAGAGATGTTCTTGTGCAGACTGTGACAAAGTAAATGACTTGTTTAGTCGCGTTTGTTTAGTGTCCGTCTTATAACATGTACAAATAGGAACAAAATGACATGAAGTTAATACACAGATCCAGTTTCATTTTCAGAAAGACTTTCCATTTCACATGAAGCTGTTAAGCACAAGAGCGTCTTTTGTGTGTTTGTTTTTGTGGCTTCGTTGTGATGTTTTTTGGATGATCAGGTTGATCTTGTCTCGAATGTGTTGTTTGTTGTGTCTTTCAACATCGTGATGATCCATAAATAAAATCAATCAGTCCACACGTAGTGAGCTGCAAACTCTTCATGTCAGTTTATATCAGGAAACACTGCGCCCTCTAGTGGTGAACACCAAGAGTTGAAGGCAGTTTTGTCTCTAACTTTCGACACAGCTGCACCTTTGTGTTTTGAGTCTTCTTCATACTCTGGATTAAATATTAATTCATTTCTGGGCTTCATGAACTTGTGTTGCTTTAGGGTTAATTAAAAAGTTGCTCGTCTTCATCTTAAATGTTCAGATGAATCCGGTGTCTGAAATAGAACTTGTCAGACTAGAGTCAGTCTAGCATCACAACTCACAGTAACAGTATTTACTGGAGGTTAATGTTTTATGTCGTTTCCATGACAACGGGCCGACGCTGGATTGAGGACAGATGACAAACTGTGGTCTACCTTATTGTACTGTTTAGTTAAGGTGCATCAGGAAGTGAGGAGGCGGACATGTGGGTGTAGATCCCAGAGAACCAATCAGAGCTGGACGTCAGGACTCATCAGGTCAGTATTTATCTTCATGCCGTCAGGCCCGGCACTGATTTGGATCTGTCTCTGGCTGAACTGTTGCCCATCTACAATCAGAACATGGTAAGACTCTTCAATGACGAGGTGTTGTCACAGATAAGGAGCAGATGATTGTTCTCAAGTGGATAAATCTGAGAGTTATTGTCCGGCGAATAGTCAGAGGAAATGTATTTATATCTTCTCTTTGTTTTTAGACGAGCTACACAGATAAAGGAGAGAAGGTAAGATGATGATGCAGTTTGATGTTTGCACTTCACAGACTCAAAGGCCTGAAATTCATTATTATAACGACAAAACAGGAAATAATATACTTTGTCATGATGTTGTGCTCTTTCTCACCTTTACCTTTTCCTTCATTTTTCTACATCAGTCGTGGTAATTCTTTGGATTTATTTTTCCTCTTCAGCACGAAAGAGGAAAGTTTGTCAGGTTTCATCATGTGACGTTCTGGGTCGGCAACGGCAAACAGGTCAGACTCCAGTCACTGTCCAAACCCTGGCTTCTCTGAACGTATAAAGGTTTTAAATGTCTAGTGATTAGATATTAACTGTTCAGTCCTGTTTACACTGATACAGGAACCACAAGCTGTAAGGTGTAAAAACAGATGCATTAAAAAACGAGGAGTAACTTTTAAATTATCACAAACATAACTCAGTCCTTAATCAGCACATTTTCAGCCAGAGAACATTTCTATTATAAGCTTTTTTGCTTTTGCAAAGTTCTTGTGAAATGTTCATGAGTCTGGTGACTCTTCCAGGCAGCCTCGTTCTACTGTGACAAGCTGGGCTTCGAGCCTCTGGCCTACAAGGGTCTGGAGACCGGCAGTCGAGAGGTGGTGTCGCATGTCATCAGACAGGACAAGGTTTGGACGTTTACATCATGAACAAACACATACGAGCTCAAACTGACAGTGAATCCACGATGAATGAACCTCTTGTCTCCCGTCACAGATAATGTTTGCCTTTGAATCTGCACTCAACCCAGGAAATGAAGGCAAGTTTCTCATCAGGACATTATGAAGTGTATGAAGACAGACACACAGGTCAGTTTTACCATGTCTGATGTTCCTTCAGAAATGGGAGAACATCTGATGAAGCACGGAGACGGAGTGCGAGACGTGGCCTTCCAGGTGGAGGACTGTGACTTCTTAATTAAGGTGATACTGACGAACACCTGACACGTTATAATCTCTCCATCGTGTCCACAGTCACACATCGAGGCAGCAGTGGAATATTCACATCTCCTGCCTTCAGTGAAACCAGTTCTTTCTTTTGATTTTCCAACAGTTCAGTAAATTCATTCTATTTTCACAGTTCTATACTGTTGTAGTAAATCTGTCTTCATGCATCAGTCAGTCAATTTTACAGTTCTTTCTTGTTAAATAATGTATAATCACACCATAGAAACACATCAGACATAAATACTTATATTAAATGTTAAATATGAACACACACATATTATCTGTGTCTCTCAGTTTGGTCCAGTTTTCTGCTTTATTTTCTCTTTCTGAGTAACGTTCGTCTGCAGGGTCAAAGTTCCCACCATTCTATTTTGTCTTTATTTTACATTTAAATCCTGGCGTCTTCGTCCTGTAAATATGCACCACTTCTAACATGACTGTATATTAATGTATGTAGTAATAGAAGATGTTTGATTTTCAGTGGAAGTGACCTTCTCCTGGGGTGTTGCACATTTCTATACATACTCATATGGGGCGAAGCGTGTGTGTCTGTGTCACTGTGTGTTGAAACAGGGGTAAACACGGCCGTGTTGAGACAAGAGACACTAAAGGACAACCTTCAGCTTTAGAGGCTCATTTGAACTCTTTACCTCAGTCAAGGCCAGACTGGAGGTTATGAAAACTCTCTGAGAGAAACAACTGAGATCAACAAACCACACTCACACACGGCAGGAAACACATGTAGACGTTGTGTCTCGGCCACTGGGGGGCTGCTGCGAGCTACTGTGTGTTCACGCATGTGTTGTGTGTCTCTGTAACTGATCTCAGATGGCGAAGGAGCGAGGAGCGACGGTGGTGAAGGAGCCCTGGGTGGAGCAGGACAGTCACGGCAGAGTCAAGTACGCTGTGGTGCAAACGGTACGAGGGTATACGTTACAAAAAACACCCTGTAACAACACACAACAGGTTTCAAGTGAATAACTGTTGTGTCTCTGTTTTGTCCCCAGTACGGAGACACAACCCACACACTGATCGAGTATCTGGGACCCTATAAAGGCCTCTTCCTGCCCGGATACAAGGAGCCCCTGTTCAGGGATCCTCTATTAGCTAAACTGTAAGTGTCGATAAAACTAAAGAAAATCTAAAACTGCAAAGAAAGAATCATTGGGATGAGTTCAGATCAGTCAGTTCTTAATCCTCTTCACACTATGTTCATATTTCATATTCAAGTTACACTCAACTTACACCAGGGTTTTCTCTAACATTATAAGGTTTAGGTCACTTTGAGCAGCACCAGAAGCAAATTCGAGTCAAATCATTGTGAAGATGATCAGAAGTGACTGACTTCTGCCAAGAAATAAGGAAATCATGTAGCACTGAATAACTACAAAACAGTAGCCGCTTATTAAATCAAATCTTTGATTAAATACAAACAGCAGCTGCTGGAGTTTTTCTATCACAACTGGTTAAAATAACTTCCCCTCAGAATTCAGACATGACCTCAGGCATCTGAAGACCAAGGGAAAACCCTGACTTCTACTAGTAATCACTGCACTGAATCGCTCCTACGTGACCTCCTCAGCTTTCTTTTATTTCCATAATACCTAACATTAACATTTCTCCTTTAACTGACATATTTTACCCAAAAACACTTGACAAATCTTCTTTTTCAACAGTTGAAATGAGTGTTTTTATGTAAAAAGGAGTCTGTATCACAACCTCTAACCTTTATGGAAAAGTACCCATGCTGTGTTTTCTCTCTCTCTTCTTTGTAGACCAGCAGCAGGTTTAAACTTCATTGATCACATTGTGGGAAACCAGCCAGATGACCAAATGGTGCCAATCTCAGACTGGTAAGAGCCGTGTCGTAGCTCACGTACTCACACAGCGCAGACCGGGGCAAAAGGACGAGTAAACAGTGGGTCACACCAGGGTCTGACATGGAATCAGATACTGCAGACACTGAAAAAATAAACCTGGACACACAACAGGTCCTTCAACGCAAAGTACTCCAAGCACGATACGGCCTCCTCTTCAGCTCCAACAAGGAGGTCGTATGATGTCTTAGGTGTGTCTGTGTGATTACACAAAACTACTGCAGTGATTTTCATGAGACGTGTTGGAAGGACACGGGCCAAGGACGAACCCCTTAGATTCTGGAGCAGATTCATAAAAGGGGGCGGAGGCTGGAATGTTTTCAATCACTTGCTTTATCTTTGTTTTCCGCCAATATCTCAGAACTAAGACCTCTGTTGCCACGGTAACAGTCAAAGCAGTCAGTGGCACCGACGGACAAAAACCACCAGAAGAGGAGTGGACTGTGGGTCTGCGAGTGCCCTTGTAGTTTTCACATCGTCATCACTGTCCCTGTTTGTTCTCTAAATTCCAGGTATCAGAAGTGTTTGTTGTTCCATCGGTTCTGGTCGATAGACGACAAGCAGATCCACACGCAGTACAGCGCTCTGAGGTCCATAGTGGTAACGAACTACGAAGAGACCATCAAGATGCCCATCAATGAACCTGCCACGGGGAAGAAGAAGTCACAGATCCAGGTCTGAGCTTCACCTTCCAGTTCAGTGTCTCCGTATAAAACAATGAGAGACAGAAGCCTCTCACGGAGTCACATCCTGCAGAAGATAAAACTAATATAATAGAATGGAGGAAGAGAACTACAAAGAATAAAACAGATGTTAAAGATAATCAACACTTACTGACACAGTGAAATAACATGAACTGGTATCAGGAGTAACTCATCGTCAGCTCTTCTCTCAGGTCTTTAAATGTTCTGTCAGGGAACAGTCTCAAGCAGTGGTTTATTTGGTTCACATTTGTGTCGTGCATCTCCTTCCTCATAGGAATACGTGGACTACAACGGGGGAGCTGGTGTGCAGCACATCGCTCTCAACACGTCAAACATTATTCAGTCTGTGAGTCCTGTGTGTTTCATTTTACCCCAAGTTTCAAATAAATCCTCAAACCTCTGCCCAGTCTTTGCACCGTATTCCAAACTCTACAAGTAGGGACAAGCCTTGGACTGAGTTTTCCCTCTATTTTTGTGTTAAACCAGATTGTGAACCTTCGCGCCCGGGGGATGGAGTTCCTTTCAGCGCCTGACACGTACTATGACACCCTGCGGGAGAAACTCAAAACCGCCAAGATCAAGGTGAAGGAGGACCTCAACCGGTTACAGGTGAGGAGAAACACTCTATAAACCTGGAATGACTGAGAGTCTTTTTGCTGAAACATTGAGTGCTTTGTGTTTTCTTTGAAGGAACTGAAAATCTTGGTCGATTTCGACGATAAGGGCTACCTCCTGCAGATCTTCACTAAACCTGTGCAGGACAGACCGACCCTCTTCCTGGAGGTCATTCAACGCTACAACCACTCTGTAAGTTCAGCTCAGATGCTGCTTCAACCGGCGGCCGGTGATGATCCTGTCACCTTAAGCCTTCGCTGTGTTCGCTGTGTCAGTTCTGAAGGGATCTACAGGCCTGCGGCCCCTGTTTCTTACCTTCACCACCTTTAAGAAGCCTGAACACCTGTTAACAGCTCCCACCCAGTGTGAACAGTATAACAGTAGCCCTCTTGTAAAAGCTCAGTAAATCTATCACAGATACAGATTAAAAGGCTCCGTGCTTTACAGCGAGGGGGGACCGTGGGATTGGGTTGCACCCCGTGGCACTGAATTTAGAACAGCCAGCACCTATTCTGCTTGTCAGAACAGGCACGTCTTGTCACTCTCCAGCATTTCACTGCATCTACAGATGTGGATACAATGCATGAAAGCGAGAAACTGAATCCGAACCACACCAAAGAATCTCTCAGAGCAACCACCAACACTTGATCTTTTGATTATCTATGAAAATATTTACATGATTAATTTGCGAGCTCCCGGTGAGAGCGGCTCCCTGTCAGAGCCAAGTGGGTGTTTGAACCTAAAACCCTCTGAGAATATTTATCTGCAGTTTGTGATCCAACATCAAAGTGTTCAACACCCTCAGCGAAGATCCCCAGAGCCATAACAAATGACACAGAAGAAGGCAGATCTTTGGGTAATTAGCCATCTGTGTGTGTCTGTTCTCTCTCCAGGGCTTCGGGGCAGGAAACTTCAAGTCGCTATTTGAGGCCATTGAGAAGGACCAAGACGCCAGAGGAAACCTGACTGTGCTGACACCCCAAGGCCAGGCCAAAGCCTTCTACTGATCTGATCCTCCGACCGCTGCCCAAACACATTCACATACATACGGATATAAGATCACGACGACACCGTGGTGAAAATCTGCAGGTGACGATGTGTCTCACACTGTCAGCAAATAAAGTTCACTTTCACACAGTTTGTCTTGTGCTTTTGGGAAATAGGAGCGCAAACCTCCCCAGGTATCACACACATATTTAATG
The DNA here is from genome assembly GCA_037367275.1 of Coranthus polyacanthus. Taxonomy (NCBI): domain Eukaryota; kingdom Metazoa; phylum Chordata; class Actinopteri; order Kurtiformes; family Apogonidae; genus Coranthus; species Coranthus polyacanthus. The sequence continues at coordinate 21,238,366 of JAPQRN010000007.1, forward strand.
CTTTTTAAGGTGATTTTTAACCACATTTAAAACAAATCATGTCTTCCTTCCTCTGTGCAGAGGCAGGTTCTATGTCGGGATACGGTTCAGTCGATCTACATTTTACCAACAGACAAGTACAAAGTGAGAAGACACACAGCATTAGGTTCATTTAGGTTCAGGTTAACGTGTTCACAGATGTGGACGTTCACTCAACACAAAATAAAACTGGAAAAATGACAGTAGATCTAATGTTGGAGGCAGTTAAAACCTCACTGATCAAAATGAGACTATTTACTGACTTGTAAGGCCTTCTATTCATAAAATATAATTGAGGACATTTGAAGACGTCTTTATTTAATGTAACCAGGTACATGTTCAAATACTGTAAATCTGAGGTACTTGTACTTTACTTGAGTATTTTTTGAGTTTATGCAGCTTTACCCTTCCCTCTACATTCGACAGCCTTTCATCCCGTCCAGTGAAAACCACGTATCTCCATGTGTTGATGTTGAACGTTTGTGATGAACTGAAGGATGAAGTGTTTCCTTCATGTGTTGAGTTTCAAATCCTCCTCCTTGTGAATCTAAATAAAGTCTTTAAAACCTCTTGGCCTGTTTTTCTGACTCTTAGAGATACTTGGTTCTCACAGGACAGCGATATGACGCCATAGATTAAACTACACTTTATACAGTATTTATTGAGCTTTAATCATCTACAGCAGTAACGTCAGGTACAGTAGGACACACTGACCATTTGAGTCCTGTTCCTGTTCACACTTTCAGTACATTTTTCCAGACCATTTTTCCATATTTTTAAGCGTGAACAACTGTTACTTGTGGAGTATTGAAATGACAGAATTCCATGTATTTGATCCACACGCGTCACACGGAGAAAAACAACCGACTGTGGTTGATCGTTTTGAGTGTCTTTAATTCTTTTCACATGCAAACACGTAGTGATTTGAAGTCTCTGATGCAGAGCAACTGTACACAACACAAAGGTCTTATTTCAAAATAATTTATTTGCATATAATTGGAATGAAGGCAGGTTGATACGTCTGTGATGGCACTGGTTAGTTTCCACATAGAAACAGTCTATACAGAAACCACTCTTTTAAACCTGGACAAAATGGATAAATATATTAGTAAATAAATATATTAGTGACATGTCACTATATTGAAATGTTCTATTATATATAAAATACAACACTATTTCATTTCTGTTTCTGTTGTTCTCTTTTTGTACAAAGTATCCAAAATATACTGACATATCCCTTAACGTTGTGGAGGGATTTGAAAAGGCAGTTTCAGCTCATTATTCTTGCAAAACAAAACAAACACAAAAACAACACAAAGAGAAAGATCTTGAACAGGAAATGCTATTTTCTGTGTGGTGGTTTTGGGCTTGTTTTAAATTAATACTATGGGTTTTATATTGTTTTTATATAAAATCTGCTTAAGCCAAAGTGCTGCTCGTAGTTCAGTCATTTCCACCTCAGTCTCGACGACTGTTTGGGCGTAAAAATAAGAGACGAGGAAACCCTGACAGTTGAGCTGAAGGACCGCGTCGACACGTTCGAGGTGAGGTATTAGTACGAGGGACCGCAGCTGAAAACGGCTGCACGATTGTCGAGAAGAAAAATTATTTCCACTTAAACGTGTTCACTCTTGTTGTTCAAAGTAATTATTGGGAGATTTAAGGAGAAGGCACAGATGGGGAAAAGGCACAGCTCATACAACCAGCCCACTGCGTTCAACATTCAGCCTCTTTGGTTCGACGAGTAAGAGCTTCGCGAGTTTTTCAGAGGTTTTGGATCCTAGCTCTATTCCAATTACAACACGAGATCTGAAAGAATAAGGCACATAATGATATAAAGTACAACTAGTTGTCCTCATGTGTTGTCCTGCAGGCTTTAGGAAGCGGCCGTGAGTTAAACTGTATCTGCAGTTAGAAAAACAAACATTCACATTTTCATTGAGCCTTTAAGGGAAAGTCCACATTAAAACAGAAGTCCTGTCCCTCTGATCCCGGATTATTTAGTCTGGTACGTGAACGCAGCAAGAAATCTGACAATGAGCCAAAAATAAGACACGTTTGAAATGAGAGGCCAACTGTTAAAGTGTTAGAGTCATAAACCCATCCGAGAGGGAAAAGGAGATCGCACAGATTTCAGCTTTGATTCTATTTTTGAGAAATGATTGTACGCACTTGAAACTATTACCAGACTTCAACAATACTGTCTGTCATTTCTGGTTTAAGGTGGATCTCTCCTTTAAGTGCTGTGAGCTCAAACTCAGGGATTGGCAACGCACATTTACTACAATAGAAGGAAATATTTTCAGTATCAGGATTGTAACCAAGATGAAATCCTCCCATTTTTCCAGTGTTTTCTTGTGCCTCAGACATTTGTCAGGCTGTAGTTTTTACAGATTGAAATCATGGGAAAGGCACACTGAGCTTTAATTCAATCTGTGAGGGGATTCTAACACAGACCCAGCTCGGCTTCACTCCAGTTTATTCATTTTTCATTTCATAGTTGCTATGCTTTGACTGTGGCTACACTGTAGATCATGTTTGTAGAGCTTTAGTTGCTGGAAGACAATGGAAGGATGTATCCTTATTCAAGGACGTAAGAGCACACGGGCTGAAAGAGGAGCAGAGGATGTGACTGTCGTACTTCTGAAGCCGAGTGGCGCTCGCTCTGCACCGATCGAGGGTTAACAGCACCGAGGTCACACATGTGAAGGAACCATTGGCGTGCGGTTGCTGTGACGAGAACAACATGATAGCTTGTAATGACATCGACATAATTCAGTCAAACCGGTTCGTTTAGAAAGATGAAAACAAAAAACAATTACAGACTACAAAAAAGCTGAACAGAAAATGATAAAAAAAACAAACACATGTTGAAAACAGCTGCCATTATTGAAATAATGAAAACAAGGCCCATGCAAGGCTCAGCAACCTCACTGAATGCTCGCTGTTTGAGGTGTTCTCTCCATCGTGGGCAGGTCGGACTGCCAAGGGGAAAATGTTTTGTTGAGTTTATGAAAGCTACATGGTTGTGAGAACAACAACAACAACAACAACAACAACAACAACAACAACAACAACAACAACAACAACAACAACAACAACAACAACAATCACTACAGCAGTACCTTTAAAGACCCCCTGGTCGAGGCAGGTTAAGAAATCTGAGCTGAGGTAGGCTGGAGAGAAACGCTTCTCTCAGCTGAGACTGGACTCAGTGAAGGAAGACACACATCAAGCAAGTGAAAATAAGTACCTCTAAGATGAATCAAGTTACTTAGTGAAAGAGTGAGGATGCAGAGATGGAGTCTCACTTCATCAGGGCTCGACACCCTAAGCAAGGATCATTCATTAGTTGTCACCAAGGAGCATGGGAACTTGTCATATAAAGTCGATAATGAATATTCTTCCTATTACTGACAAGATGAAACACGTAGAAATACACTTTTCCCCAGATGTTGGGTGTATTCGTTTTCCCTGCAGCTCTCTCTCCAGACACACAAATTATCTCATGTAAGTTGATACGAAACATTATAAGAGATGCATCAAGCATTATTCTAAACTTTTAGCATGATTTCATCACAATCACTTGCATGTTCAGTAATGTCTAAAGAGTATTTCATCACGTGAGCTTTGAATCCAAGCTGGGGAGTTTATTCCGTGGAATTGTGTGGAAGGTATGGCAGCGATAGCCAATGAGAGGCTTGTCCGTTCTGGCTCCTGTGTAGCAGCGTGATAATGGGGATGCAACAAGTTGTCATACACCTGACTCCTCTTCTGATCCTGTGGACACACACGCAGCTGAGGTTACAAGACAACACGAGAAAAAACACACCATACGAAATATCACACGTCATGTGCAACACAGGTCTTATTTTGTAGTTTTGCAAACTCTCTGATTGGTAATAAGTAACAGTGTAGAAATGTGATCAGATAAGTAACACAGTCAGGATCAGGTCTTAACAGCAGCCAACGACCAATCACTGTCATCATCGTCATCATCAGATCAGTTTTCCATCTACATTCAGTCTATGCTCAGACTCAGAAGGATCCATGAAAACCCAACAAAACACCTACAACTGTAACTGACAGAAAAGGCGGAAGAAACTACTCAAATAAGTTGTCATGAAGTTGAAATATAGTCATAAAGACACAGACGGAGGACACTCACCCTGATTGTGGTGTAATGTTTGGCAATATAAACAAATGTCTGTGTTGCGATCGGCTGCAGGTCCGTGGTGGAACCTGCAGGGGGGCCTGTCTATAGAGGTCCCGGGCCCCAACAACTGGGGCTCTGAGCGGGCCTGCTGCACCCGCTTTTGCCACACAACGTGGGCCCCGGCACAACAAGGCCAGTCCTCCATGGCTGCAGAGTCCAGAATGAGAGGCACAGGAAGCAGAGCGGGGCGCAGCTCAGGGGGGGAACAGCAGAAACCCGGACCCTGACCGTAGTGGATGTGGATGCTGCGGTCGTCCTGCAGATCCAGGCTCTGGTGGAAGCGAACAGAGGGGCCATCGAGTACACAGCCGCCCACCCGGCCCAGAGGAGCCGATGTGTGCCCGTGGCCCTGGTGGCAGCAGTAGGGCTGGAGCTGTAAGGGGATCGGGGACACCAGGACAGGAGGTCCCGTGGGGCTGCTGGGGTCACGGTCCTGGCCCTCTGTCCCGGGACTAGGCCGATCTGTGGGGTCTGGCTTTGGGCACTGGCACGGGCTGTGCTTGGGTGAGTCTTTGTCCGGACCGTGTGAGGCGGGTGTGGCTGCCGGTGGGGCGGCGCCGACCTGCTCCTCGTCGGAGCCTCTACCCGGGCCCTGGCTCGGCTCCCCCTCCTCGTAGTGGTGGTGTCTGTGGCGGTGGTAGTGGATGTGGCTGAACACAGTCTGCGGCTGTTCATCAGTGCAGCCCGCTTTGTTCATCACAGAATCCAGAGACCTGGGCCGGGCCTGGGCACCGGCCTCCAGGCTGTTTCTGCGAGGAGCTCGACCAGGACCCGGCCCGTAATACACGAATGGATCATAGTCACTGCTCAGAGAGCTACGGAAGGTGGACCAGCTGCCATAAACTCCCTGCAGGGACACATCGGTACAGTTAAGAACCGAGTCGCTGGAGGAGCCATGACAGGGCCCTGAGCTGGAGTCGCTGGCCGGTCCGTCGGCCAAGTACCCGCTGCGTTCTGTGTGGTAGCTGCCGCCGGAGCAGCTGCCCTCGTCCTGCCGGCTGTGAACTTGGACACCACGAGGCTGCACCGCGGCCATCGCACTGTGGTGCAGCCTGGAGCTGGACACGCTGCGCTGGGCCGGACAGGAAGAGCGATAGTTGTGGCAGGACCGACGAGGGGTGTAGTGATGTGTGGAAGTCCTGCAGTTCCCTCCGATCCTGTGGGGCCGACCGGGCCCCTCTGCAGGGAGGTGGTAGCCGCAGCTGGAGCCCAGCGGCGGACTGGTGAGGAACCGTAGGGTTTGAGTGTCCATAGGAGAAGAGCCGCTGTAGTGGCCCAGAGAGGGATAGGGTCCAGAGGGTCCACGAGGATAATGGGGCCTCATGGAGAAGGGAATGGCATGCTGGGACAAGGGGTGGTTATGTGGGCTGCTGTAGGCCTGAGGGTGCAGGAAGCCCTGACTCTGTTCTGGACTCTGCTGGAGTCTCCTCTGAGTCTGACGCTCTGTTCCTGTGGACAACATCACAATACAGATCAGGACTGGAATGATGTCATGGAACCACTTTCATTAACACGAGTTAATGTAAACAAACTGATTCGAATCATCAGTGAAGTAAATCACACTCAACGTCTACTGTCATCAACAGCAGAACACAGTAAACAACATCTTTCCTAATTAGGCCTAAACTGCAGAAACTGTGATGAACAGTCAACTGATGCGTCATTTTCACCATCACCTTCTCTACAAAGTCTGAAACGGTGACGTGCTGGTTCTCACCCATGATGTTGTGCATGCAGAGGGGACAGGTCCGGTGCTGAAGCAGCCAGGGGTCAACGCAGTCCTTATGAAACTCATGAGCACAGGAGATGATCCTCAGATCCTGGTAAAAATATGAGACAGAGGTAGGTGCGAGAATAAATAAAAACAGTGACAGCTGACTGACAGCCGTGCTTCGTCCTCCTACCTGTCCGTCCTGAAACTCCTCCAGACAGATGGCGCACACGGGGCTGGAGTTGCTGCTGGCCGACCCCCAGGCCCCACGGTGGCGCTGTGATCCTGAGCAGCCCTGAGAGCTGTAGGTTTTGGTCTCTAACCGACTTATGGCCCGCATGGTCTGCTGATGGACAGAGTCCTGCAAGAAGGAAGGGAAACCTTTAAATGATCTAAACCTTTACTCTGACAACCCACACCTTGTCTTCGCATCGTTAACTCTCACTAACCCAGGTTCTGTTGGACTTGCACTTGTAGCGGAAAGCGAAGATTAGAATGATTGTCAAGATCGCCAGGACGATGGTGAGCAGGATACCAACATCATAATGTGGCTGAAAACAGAGAATAAAGAAACAGAGCAAATTGTATTATTATTCTAGACATTACTCCACTGACATCAGAACATTAATTCAGATTGATGTTACAGGCATATTTTGAGCCTCTGAATGTGCATCACTTATGAATTTGAAATTGAAATGAATTTTGAATTCATTTATGTTGAGCAGCTATGAAAACTGAATGAATGAGCTGATAAGTGATCACTGTGGTACGAGGCTTTCACACCTGCCTCATTTGATCCAGACTTTCAGACTGATCTGAACCAGGACCACGGTACGGACCAAACAGCTGGTCTAAAGTCCAACCAAAAGAGATGGTCTCGGTCTGGACCAAACTGAAACATGGTTGGGTTCATGTACAGTGTGAAAACACTTTGTGGACAGTTTGAACTTTCAGACCAGTCACAGGAACTTACACAAGGACATTGCTTCTAAAAACAAAAGAAGAAAAACAGGAGACAGAAGAAGTTAAAAATGAATTAACAAGATGTCGACATTCGATGCAGCCACGTAGCTGATGACGACAGGACGGATTAGTCTGATCCAAACTTACAGGAAAGAAAGAAAAACTAATTCACCAAATACATGGAACAAAACATGAGCCAAAGGCACAGAATTAGAGACACCAACGGGTCTGTCAAACAGAAAAATCAATCAAGAAAACGGAAACTAAGTGATGTCGACTGCAGCGTTCCGGTTCTGAAGGAACATGGAGTTACGTGTGAAACGATTTCAGTCAAAGTGTGTGAGCGTCAGTGCTTACCCATATCGGAGGCTCCACCATGATCTCAATACGAACTTTGGCCTCCTCGTTCTTGTTGACCAAACCCATCAACTCCTCAGCATCTTTAGCCTCCACCAGGACGACCGGACGGGGAAGGGACTCCGTTTCTCGCAGCTTTGTGTGTGAAGCCATAGCAGCAAATAACAAAAAAAGAACAAGCCAGAGAGGTGTGAGTGCAGCCAATGACCGCGTTCTACGTTCCCACTCATATAAACCACAACCCTGAGCACTCACCTCGGCAGCAGCATTGGCATCATCACTGACATCGAAGATCACGGCCTGAGCTCCTTTATCCAACGCCATCCGAGCCTGAAGGAGAGAGAAACGGGAAATACAGCAACAGAGTCAAACATGAGGCCGTTTACTTCCAGTTCAGACGCTCTGAGTCAACGAAAACTAAGACTAAAGCTGAGAATAGTTCTGTTTACTGAATGAACGATGTGACACAAACTAAAATCGAAGAGGCAGGAAAATCTGCTTTGTTTTCCTCACATGTGGACGGGAATAAAATGGCTTTGCACAGAATGGACCTTCAATAAACAGTGGTTTTGAGAATCAGATCTGAGTCGATGCATTCTTTCCTCATAAAACTTGACAAACCAAAACTACAACAATGTGAATTCAAAACTAAGTGAAAACTAGTCAACATAAATAAAACTACTAATGAAAAACCAAACTGACAAAAATACAGACTAAGAGGTGATGCTAAAACATCTTGAAAATATGGACAAGAAATATGTATCATTAGCTTTTTCTCTGATTATCCTCGTTTTAAGAGGCTAATTGTAACAGAAGTAAATCTGAGTGTCTGCAGTGTCTTAACCCGTCACTAGGTGGCAGTCAAACCATAAGCCTCTGGTCTCACAACACAGACCAAAGTGCACATTTACACCTGACTCTGAAAGACTAAACGTGAGCAACGGGAGCCTCGACGTCTCCTGAGACAGACTTGTTTCATGACAGGAGTGAAACCAAAGGAAACATTAGAAAATCATTTGATGTAGCGAAAAGAAATGGTTTTAAAAGAGAGCGTCCTGGATGCACATGCAGATACGGATCCAAACTAGACTCTGAAAGTGTGTTGCAGCTGCATCGTTTCTTTGTTTCATGGTGTGTTGTTTCGTAGTTTGCATTTTTAAAAAGTAGCAGCAGAGTTTGTTGAATTGATGCATCCACCAAAAAACAGCAAGAGCCATAAAAGCAGGTGTTACCGTAGTTTGGAAGATTTGAAGATTAGTTTTCATTTCAGTTTAGTTTCCGTTAAGAGCATAAGGTTAGTTTGAGGAGTTCAGGTGTTATGAGTTAAAGGCTTGATTTATAGAAGCTGAAAAAGGTTGGATCAAAAATGCATAACATCAAAAATATGATTAAAGAAAACCTTGTTTATTAAAGATTAAATATTGTGCAAAGATGTTCAGTTCTTGTACAAAATGAACCATTAAACAAAACTGATTTTACCTGTAATTGTATTTCATATTAGCTCATGTTGCTTAGTTCATTGTAGTTTTTGTTTAGTTTTCATTTGTTTCTAGAGGCTGAGCTAACTTACACCATAAGTTTGGGCGACCTCTCGCAAGAAAGGGTTACATTTCTCAATGAAAAATGTAATTTCACATCTTTTTAGATGATTTTTATTACCATAATTCCCATATCTGTGCACAAAGGCGTGTAAAAGCCAGAGCAGATAATGAAAACAAACATCCACTGAGGGTAAACTCCAACTATTAGATCTTTGAGATATAAGTTCACATTGGTTTTACAGCTTGGGTTTTGAACCTAAACCTTATAATGGGAGGAAAAACCTGGCATTAACTATAATAACCAAAGAAAAACCTGCAGCCTGATTTCACACCGAACTAAAGAAGCTTCATTAAGACTAAACACAAAGTGGAACGTGGTGTGAGTTTGGTTTGTTTGTGGAACAGTGTATGTGAATGTTTAACACAGCCCGTCCTGACGTCATGTGGGAGACCCGACCCGAGCGTCGGTGTCTTTGTGTTATCACTGTGTCCTACTGTACGAGTGGAACTCTCTGCTTGAGCATCATCCGACAAACAGCTGCCTTTTCATCAATATCTCATCACGTAGGAGCCTGGCATCTGCCAACGCTCAATGATGAGGAGACACAAGTTCAAACACCTAATGACACCTAATGTCGAACACAACACCACAACGGTTACATAGCACACACACACAGAACCAGGCAACTCATCACTCAGCTGATCCATGAATCAAGTAAACGACTTCAAAAAGAGAAAGTCAGTGTAAAATGAGGAAGATGTTTCCTGTAAACACCAACGTCTTACAGCTCCTATTCTTATTCAAAGCACGCTGCAGAAATGTTTACATGTTCACCAAATGTCCATTTTTCTGGGGTGCATTCGAGTGTGCAGTCTCGCAACCTTGTCTTGCAGAACTGCCGCCGGCGCTGACGGTCAGAAAGAGGTTAAATTAAAAATTAACATATCCTCTTTGATCTGGCTTCCAGCTCTGGTGCAACAGCCTTGCCCCGGTTTCATCTGAACAGTAATTGTAGTACGTGCATGGGCCTAAATGGGGTGCGGTCACATATGAGGAAGAAAAAAGCTGGAAGTCTAACATGTGGGAATTTGCTTTACCTGGGGTTCAAAAGTTCCCTCGGCAGCACTGAACCCATATGTCCTCTAATCGTGGTAATAAAAGCAGGGAAACCCGCTCTTGTGGTCCAACACACACACAGACACAAGTAGTTGTTTCAAATAGCCTCCAACAGTTCAAGAATATATCATAATATATTTCTCAAATGGCCACTGTGGTCCTATTATATCTCAGTATTAGTAGTAGTCGTACCACAGTGCGGTGGCCTCTGCTGAGCCACTAACCCGGAAGCAGCCTGACAGATCCCATTACACCATTAATAGGAGATATATTTAACCTTAATGCTGCAAAGCAAAGCGCACATCTGACACTAACAAGACTGCTCCGAGGCCTGCGAGACACAAATCCAGTTTGTTATGGTCGGAACTGAAACAGACAACGCTGTGGTTTGGTAAACACCCATCCTTAATGAGGTGCAACTTGAGACGTGATTAAACACTATCTGGCATTTGAGTAAAAACAATGGCAGCATCGGAAATGGCTGTGGTTTACTGAGGTACACGGAGAAGACGTCACCAGTGAAAAACTAACAAACGACACACAAACCACAACAGACGGTTTCTACTTTTAACACTGACGGGTTCAAGGGCCGTGGATGTGGGAGAACACGGCTTTTTAGTTCATCAAAGAGTGGAATGCTTTCAGCAGCTTCTCCCTCACTGGTCAGTCCGACACCGAGTATCAGCACGAGTACGAGTACAAGTACGAGTACAAGGAAGAAGAGTACGAGTACGAGTACAAGGAAGAAGAGTACGAGTACGAGTACAAGGAAGAAGAGTACGAGTACGAGTACAAGGAAGAAGAG
>JAPQRN010000007.1:21268340-21281833 GCA_037367275.1 Coranthus polyacanthus
CCCAGACCGTGACCCAGTCCCAGACCGTGACCCAGTCCCCGACCCAGACCGCGACCCAGTCCCAGACCGCGACCCAGTCCCCGTCCCTGGCCCAGACCGCGACCCAGTCCTAGTCCCCGACCCAGTCCCAGTCCCCGACCCAGACCGTGACCCAGTCCCAGACCGTGACCCAGTCCCAGACCGTGACCCAGTCCCCGACCCAGACCGCGACCCAGTCCCAGACCGCGACCCAGTCCCCGTCCCTGGCCCAGACCGCGACCCAGTCCTAGTCCCCGACCCAGTCCCAGTCCCTGACCCAGACCGCGACCCAGTCCCTGACCAGGCCCCGACCCAGTCCCCGTCCCTGGCCCAGACCACGACCCAGTCCCAGTCCCCGACCCAGTCCCAGACCCCGACCCAGACCGCGACCCAGTCCCCGACCCAGTCCCTGTCCCTGACCCAGTCCCCGTCCCAGACCGCGGCCCAGTACTTGGCCTCATCCCAGTACTTGTCCCTGACCCAGTCCAAGTCCTCGTCCCTGGCCCAGTCCCTGACTCATTCCCTGACCCAGTCCCCATCCCCGACACAGTCCCCGTCCCAGTCCCCGACCCTGACCCAGGTCCCATTTCTGGCCCAGTCCCCGACCCAGACTGCGACCCAGTCCCTGACTCAGTCCCAGTCCCCGACCCAGACCGCGACCCAGACCCCGTCCCTGACCCAGTCCCGCCTCCTACAGCCGGCTGGAGGTGTGTCCCAAACCGGTTGGGATGGAGGTATTTTAATAACAGCAATTTGGCACAGACTGGCATCATCTGGCCTGTCTCTGTTTATGAGACACGTCGGTCTATTTTTAGGGCAGAGTTTTTTCTGATCGTCTGTGCCAAGATCCGACGACAGCCTGATGAAACCCTGACCCCCGCACGCTCCCTTTGAAGTGACAAGTGAAAGATGTGCCGTCCTAATATGAACGCCCTGAGACACAAACACTTTGAGTTCCTGAATACCAGGAACAGGTCTGCGAGGCGTAGCTGTGCTCACCCTCAGGGAGTAGATAAAAAGGCAACGCATAGACGCTCACATGGGCAAAAACACAGTGTGTGCAGAACATGTGAGAAAAGATGCAGCTTTATGAGTCTTTAAACAGCATAAACTGCTGATCATTTTCAGTGTAATTCAGCTCATGTCAAGGGTCATTTGCTTTATAGTGGTCAACTTGTTTTAACAAGTTACCAGGAAATTTGTGTAATGAGTGAAAATATATTGGAAACAAGGGGGTTTTCTTACCAGTTTTCAAGCCGGGACTTGTTATAAGATAAATGGGACTCTGGACTAAACATCACCTGAAATGAGGAGGACATACTTTGCAATCCACACATACACACATGCAGGTGATATTCCAACTGCTTCTATTTCAGAGAAGTACTTTCCACCCGGCGGCACAGCAGACATCTCACTGTTTGTGTATAAAAGTTTTGTGGCGATGCTGTTGACAAACTTGAATCACACAAGACTAAATACAATCCGTCTGAATATGCCTCTGTTAACCGAGCAAAGTCACGCCCCATGTGTCATCGCAGTGAGGAAAAAGAAAAAGGGAAGAGCAGAAGTGTGAGAAAATGGGAGCAACAAGCTGCTAATCGCTGGGAGCTGGGAAAAGACAGGGAGCATCTGAAAACGTCCGCTCTCAAGGCAAACAGCACGTCTTCCAGATTTTATGTAAGTGTGGAGAGAAACAGTTTGCTGCGCCATCAGAGTCAATGTTTAGCTTAGCAACGCTGGCAGCGGGCAAGAAAGCGAGTGAGGACAAGACATGTGGATGGGATCTGCAGCCACAGATGGGGTGTGTTACTGTGAGCTCAAAATATCCCCAAAGACTCGGCAGCACACGCACCTTCAGGCCACAGAGCGGCACCTATTGAAGGTGACGGGACGAGGAGCCACGGTCGCAGAGATGACGCCACTGAACCGACAACGACGCCTCAGGTCAAGGTGACATCTGTCGACCTTTGACCTGAAGACCCACTAACCTCTGACTTAAAGACTCTCCAAATGTGAAGACCTGCAGATCAAATGCTCACATGCAGCTCAAAGTGTGTATTTACCCATGACTGATTATTATTAAACTGTCACTAGCGGTTACGTTAGCTCGCTGACACTCCCTCAGGGTCTGAGTGATGCTCTGAAAACAAAAGAATGAAAGTCACATGAATCCAAACACACCTCCTCCATGTTTGCACCAAATCTCACTGCCTCATTATTCTAGTTAACAAGTCAATATTAATACAAGAATTTATATTTTGAGGATCGAGGAAAGTGGTTTGTATCAAACTGGAAAGTCTGAAAGTCCAAGTGGTGCAGGTTTGAAAACGCCCTGAGCCTTTTCTTGTCGACTGTTTGGTCGACTGTTGGGGGGCGGCCCCAGACTCCCTTTAACATTAGTGTGGTTTAACCTGCAGCTCTTCATCCACATATCTTTGCACAGACTCACCTCTTTGCACCGAAGGTGAACAGTGTCTCAATAATGTCCCAACCCACGGTCCTACCCCAGAGCGGGACACGAGGCCCCGGTTCCATCTGTCCTCAGGTGTTTGGAACCACAGTCTGCATCCCACCTGCTCACTTCAAGAGACTAAACCCACTGTCTGTGTTCCAGTTCTCCTTTTACCTCTCATACCGTAGGCCACCAAAACCACACATATGACTGCGCTTGTTTCTGACAAAATGAGGAATGCGCTTTCCCACTGAGGAGAGGGAACCTGAAGGATTCCTGTCACAAAGCCAGGCTCTCAGTGAAAGGTCTCCCCCAGTGACAGACGCTTGTTCCAGTGCTGGTTAATCCCCCTCGTTGCACAGAACTCGTGTTAAACGTACGCCGCTGTTTTAATGCCCCGCCCACCGTGTCCATGAACTGTGACCTCTGCAGTGTCCAGCTTTAAATAAATAACTCCCCTCAAACATTAAAGAAGGGACAAAGACGACTGTGTTTGGCTCTTTAATGTAAATGTTTGTTATGCAGCGGGGGTTTCCCTCACTCGTCAAACAGCTGATTTCATCTCCACAGCCTGAGGCTTCACCTGCCCTTCCTGCTCATCTGGAAACGGAGGCTTTAGGTGACTTTTGGAGGCTGATTCCTGTCTCTTCCTGGTCAAAAACACTCCCGGTTCAGCCTCCTGGGAAGGCGTCTCCTGTTTGTGTGACGACAGCACCAGACTTATCAGTGTGTTTTCCTGGCCTTGGACTTTTAACACAGCAGATGTTGATGAACGTTCATGACAACTTTCTGCTGCTTTTACACAAATATGGCTCAACACGTCTCGACACCTGCACCCGACTAGATTCTGATTGAACGTTTGAAATGTGTGGATACACTGTGGGACTTTGGTCATTCATGACCCACTTTTACAGAATTCAAACCAAACATAGGCTGGTGAGCACCTGGTTTTTAAAAAAACTGAATATACACATTTTCATCCCTGCATCCAGAGCACATGACTCTGATAATAAACATTAAAACTGATTCTCCATGTAAAGTCTATAAAACATCACTTTGCAGAAACTGTTTTGATTCTAAATGACATTTCAGTTTCGACAGTTTCTGGTTTTAGTCTGTTTTTATCATCAGTTTAACTCACTCTGTCGCATTTGCTCTTCAAATATGAACATAAACATTCAGTCAATCTACTGCACATCCTTCATGTACGTTTGTTAAAATAAAAGTCAGAGATCAGACAGATCCATTCAGAGTGAGTCCACGAGCCACCAGTTGAGAAACCCGGATCTAAACCACTGTTTTAAAGAGGATTACTGCACTTATCAGGTTCCATGTTTGTCTCCACAAACCAGCTCACAGGTGGCGACGGGAGACGTTGTTTGAGTCACTCTTCTTCAGATTGTCTGGTTTATATTATAAAAGAGAAGAAAACCAATGTGTTCTTTTCAGGGTTTTCAGATAAGGACGTGGTCGAGATGGTTTGTCAGTTTTTTAAAAAGGTGGATCCCCAGAAAAAAAGGTTTTGGGGACAAACTGCTGTAAAGTAAAGTGAAAGGATCAAGACACTCACTCAAATCATCGTGGTTTCGTCGTAGGTTTACTGTTCCCATAATGAGTTCAGGGCCTGAGGAGCAGCCGGTTGGTTCTTGACTTCCTACTCACTTATCTTTACGTTGATATGGGAGCTAAGGCGGTGGCTAACTTTAGCAGCAGAGGAAATGGGAAGGAAAAGACTGTATCGTCAGGATCAGTCAGTTGGAAATATGTACGAATGCAAAAAGCAGGTTAGAGAATGAAGAACCAAAGGGCAGTTCACTGTCCCTGTAGAAGCTGTTGAGTCAAGACCAAATGATCAAAGCAGTGTAAACCAATCTGACAAGACGCACAAGGAATATGATCCTCAGAATAACAGGAAGAAAAGACTTTAACCTCAACCCGCTGCTCACAAGACTGAAAAAACAGATCCTGAAACGTCCGCGCACGGTTTTCAGACTTTTCATGTGTGAACGTGGTGACGTGATGTTGTTTTTTAAATTTCAAAGATGAAAAAAATTGGTTTGAAAAGCTGCAGGTTCCTCATCTGTCTTTTAGGAAGAAGTGGGTTTGCAAATGCTTCAGGAAAACTAGTAGAAAAAACACAGAGAGTCATAGTTTATCTCTTTGAAGAAGCCATGCAACTGTCTGGCACAGACCAGTGAATAATGAATTTTCTTGGGAGAGGAATCAAAGCTAACGCAGAGCTCTACGAACACTGGCCAATATGTCCATTGTGTACCTGCTGCTTTTTGCATTTACTCCCAAAAGCTAAAATATCCCCCTTTTTCCAGATGTCGGTCTGTGTTCCTCCTCCTCGATTTGTCTCCGATGAACTGGAGTGGTTGGACGAAGCTACCGAAGGATCCGGAGCCAGATCCAGCTGCCACTGCTTTTCCAAAAGCCTCCACTTTTTGTAAAAACACATGAGGCAGGAACAGCCTGAGGTCAGTGTCACCCCCCACAGACACCAGGAGACAAAAACACTGTCACGAGGCCAGTGATTTATGTTTGTCCCTTGTTTTCAACCACTTCCTGTCACTGGGACTAAACTCTTCCTGATGCAAATGTTTAGGCATCGGGGCTTGTGCTGTACAGGACCAACGTGTTTTTACACTAACATGTAATGAAGGAGTTAAAAAAAGACACCTTTGGAAAATCTACACTCTAATGTCCAGATGTAAACCTCTCTGAAAGTCTAAATCATCTAAAGCTTTGCTCCAGGAGAGACACGAAGAACCCAGTGTGAAAGTGAAAGACTGATGGAAAAATACTGAATTCTGAAGTTAAAACTTTACTGTTGTGTTGTTTAGAAATGTTAACGTGTAGAATGTTAAAACAGTTCATTCTGTCAGTGGTTGGATAATGGACTGATCGTGATGCGACTTCTTCAAATGTTGTTCTTGTTGTTATTTATTCCCTCTTTTGAAGAAACCCTCCTGTTTAAAGTCCGTCAGTCATTCATTACACTGTTACAAGATGAGCACAAATTCAATCACACAAGAAACATCCTTTAATAGAACACAACAGATCTGATTTTCTGCTGGTTTCCTTAATGTTCATTTTACAGCGATGGCGTAAATAAGGGTTTGCTAAAAGGTGACAAAACCCAAAACCCTTTAGCTCGATGCTGAAACAGATCCTGGAGGAACTGATGATGATCATACATCATGCATCCTTTGTGCAGTTTTTGCAGAGCTTTATGTCCATCAGTTGTTGAAATAAGACAATAATGATTCATTTTAGAGATAAATTAGTTGATGGCTTATATTGTTGTCCCACTGGTTAACAGGCTGTAGACACAGTTTGTTTCTAAAATGAGAGGTTTGGAGATAAAACACAGATAAAAACCACTGTGTCTGTAACATGAGCAGAAGGACGACACACACAGAAACTGATCCGTCATGGGAAAACAGTGTAATTATCTCATGCACTAACAACTCCTTCAGAGTACGAAAGACGCTGGCAACATCAAGTCTAACATTTTTATACAGAAGGTGTTAGATTCAGCTTGACAAGCTTATAACGACAAGAGAAACATGCACCTTCACTGCCCTTTGTCTCTTCAAGTCACTGACAGCGTCTCCCAATCCATGCACATGAAAACTGCAGTCAAAGAAAACAGGATTACTGCTCAATAAGGCCAAACCCCTTTTATCTAAGAGGAGCTGAATCAATAAGCGAGGCTTTCTATGGGAGTCAACAAGTTCAGACACGGGCCAAAGCCTCTGGAAGGGCTGTTCTCTTATTGATGGCATCTCACTGAGCTGCAGTCTGTGTGGGAGAAAGTCAACGCGGTGTCACAGACGTCGAAAGCACAACATCTCTCTTCTGAACATCACTGTTTGCAGCAGATGAACACATTAAGTCGGTGCTGACTGTGGGCCTCCAGAGCTGCTGTTCTCACTGAGTCATGAGCTGCTCTGTGACTCGACTTTCCAAGGCTTCGGTGTAAACAGAAAGCCCAGGCTGAGTAGTGGAAAGCAGACAGATCACTAGTCGCACAACATGCTGGCAGCGAGAGCGGCGGCCTCTGCTTATGTTGTGTTGTGTAATGATGCAAAACCACTGGAGCTGCCGAGGGTTTGGATTCAGGCATTTGCATACAAGGTCTGAATGTGAACCGGGGCAGGCGGGAGGCGGCCGAACTGCACTACGACTTAATATTAGTATCATTTTAAAGACGTGGAAAAACGAAAACACGTGTGTGAAATCAGGCGTTGTCTCGGGTCCTTTCCCTCTTCTTCTCACTCCACTTTTAATATGAAGAATAAGAGAATAAGATGCAGAAAAGTCAGGTCCATGACGACAAACTGAGGAATCTGGGCTCCAAGCAACACAGAATTAAGGTCACATTTTCTAAATACTTTCCTTTGAAATGTCCTATAATGTGTGTATTAGAAGTTATGTACTGACATGTTCCCTGTACGTAAGAATTACAATGATATTCCTTTAGAAAATGAACGTGTATGGCATCCATTCCTTCCTTCTGACGTTTGCAGTAATATATAATTATTATGAAGCCTAAAATGTCACTGAGATGCCCTTATTTCAAGCTGTTCTTTTCCAGTAAATACAGGTGAGAGGAGGCAGTGGTGCAGAATGTATCCACATTAAGGTCTTTTTAAGGACGTCCACAAACAGTTTTCTTCTTCTTTGATTTGAAGAATTTGTG
Source organism: Coranthus polyacanthus (assembly GCA_037367275.1). Classification (NCBI taxonomy): domain Eukaryota; kingdom Metazoa; phylum Chordata; class Actinopteri; order Kurtiformes; family Apogonidae; genus Coranthus; species Coranthus polyacanthus. The sequence goes on from JAPQRN010000007.1 coordinate 21,275,519, forward strand.
TGAATGTGTGGAGACAATGTTTCAAGGTGCAACAGAGAAACAAAGTCTTTTTCTAAGCTGTTCAGAGATAATGTGAGACTGAAAGCATTAGACGCTGGAAGTCACTGCAAATCAAGAAAGGAATCTGGCCCGTCCCCCGGCGTCACGATAGGAACCTCCGAAAAACCAAAATAAAAACAAAAGACAACAATGAAACCTTATCCTTCAAGGTTTAGAGCTTCACTTTGTTTGGTTTACAGTCTATTCTGAGTATGTGCGGTGCAACATGAACCCTCTGTGGCCGTCGGAGTATCTATAGATCAGTGGGGCGGGATACAGTCAGACTAAACTGTAAACAAGTCGCATCCAGAGGAGACCAGTGCTGACCCAGCGCCGCACATCCAAACCATCTGATTCACCCTCTTCAAACAGCCGAGAGCAAACTCCCCAACAGCTGCACGGTGAAGCCCTAATAAATCCACCACGAAAAGCTTTGAGTCTCAGTGAGGAAGCGAGGATGCAGGTGGCTGGAGCGGAGTTTATTGCAACACATACTTTCCAGGCGACCAAAACAACAAGAAGCCCCCCCCCTCGTCGCCCCCTCCATCCCCTCAGCCCTTTCCCTCCATCTCCTCTCCTGATTTCAAAGGCGATCTGCAGCGAGGGAGAAAGCACTCGGAAGCAGCAGCCTTTTGTTCAACGGTGCTTTTGCATGAGCGAGAGACTGTGTTTTGTTTACGGGACAACACAGCGTTGCCATTAAGGCTTTAATCAGAACTGTTTGGAGTCAGCCTTGAGTGACACCCCTCTTCCCCCACTCGCCCGCCGCCTCGGTTCCCACTGACAGGGCGACATGAGGAGGAAGAAAGGAGCGGGGAAGTGTGGGAATGTCTCTACATCGTCGCCACGGCGGGCAGCTCCTAAACATGGCTTTAAATTAGGGGAAAAGAAAACACAGGCTAAAAAAAGGCAGTCGCCTAACTATACTCCTGCCTGCTAATTTGTCACCACTTGAAAAACTAGGAAAAAATAGCACCAGTTTTAAATCACACTACTTTAAAGTCAGGATATGCAAGCCAGTGTGTATGGTAGAATACTTAAACACAAGGGAGATTTAGGTCAACTCCGTTGCACTTACACATACATCTAAACCGTTGTGGGTGGAATCTATGGAGCTCTGGCTGCGTTCATATTAGAGGGAAGCAGAAACGGAGAGCACCAAGTGTCTGGTTCTGGCTGGCTGGGATCGGACCAGTGACAGCTGGGGCTTGAAAGTCTTACATCCGAAGCCAGGGCTCGCTGCCACTTGCTACATAGCAGCGCTGAGCTAAGCCCACCCCCTCCTGTCCAAGCCCTCACTCTGAAAGATCACCCTCCCGAACAAAACATTAAGCATCTGCCAAATAATTCCCGCTAACCCATCTCCTCTTTAAAGTCTAAATCCGAGAGCGGAAGGGGGACTGGAGGGAAGACAAGGGGGCGAGATGGTTTATCAGTCTGCTGCTCCGTGTAAAGGGAAGGGGTCACGGAGAGGGGACGTTCTCAGAAGCCACCGGCGTACACTGCAAGAAGCATATTGGACTTGTTTACCTTATCGAGCAGCGGCAGGCAGCGGGGGACCCTGTGCTCCAGTTTGACAATGGTGATGAAGTCACTCTCCTGTCGCTCATCTTCACTAGTGTTGCACAGAGACAGAGGGTGATACTGAAAAACACAAAGACAAAGAGGTTACTGATTAATGAGAAAATCAACAGATGTTCCTGCCGTGGGAAGGAGAGGGTTCCTTTATCTGTAGGTGCAGCTTCATTAGAAGTGAATGGAAAACAAACAGTCCACGTGCGGCTCGTGGGACTCACGGTTTCCACCTCATCACACTGACACTAGACGTGAATGACGATGCCGGTCAAACAGAGTGGGATCATGTATGTGATGTGACTCGTGTTCACAGACGACGCAGTGCATTAACATTTTAGTCACATTATGTTTAGTGACGTATATTCATTCAAGTCATTTCATTCTAATGACGCGGCTGCAAGTAACGGTACATGAGTCGCAAGTCAACAAAACATACACAGACCTCCTTGTTTTTCAGATTTCTGAGAGAAATTTGTGAAATGTTAAAAACAGTAAAAATATTTCAGGGATTGAATTTTTTGTATGTAAATATAAACATCCAATACAAAAAGAAAAGAATCATTAATACTTTTGCTCATTTATTCATACTTTTCCCTGAGCAAATAAGCACCAAGAGCAGGACATGCGTCTTAAAATAAGGTGTGAATTTGTGCACATAAAGTGGCCTTAAACATATTAAAGACTGGCCAAAACTGAGACAAATAATAAAAGAAGAGACGGAGCTGCTACAGCTGGTTTTCACACCATCACAGAACAACAGTTGCACTTGATAGAAGCTTTTCTGCTTTAAATTGAGGCGTTTCCTTCTCAAAGCCTACACAGTTGATATCAAGAAGAAAAACTTTGGCACCCTACAAAATCAATTACATGGATGGCGATGTTCACTCCCACTCAAAGCCTGGAGGACTGAAAGAATGAGAGATAGTCTTTGGTAGGAACATTTGATCCCCTCTGAAAGGGAGGAAATTCATAGCTGCTGAAAGGCAGCATTTAAGAGCTCAAGGGATAGCAGCAGTGTTTGCAAGTCACAGACATGCTGTCACGGGTACGAGGAGCTGCACGGCAGGCCCGGCAGGAGCACAGCGCTCCCAAAACACCCACCATACATCACTAACTAATTTGTTCACATGACATCAGTGAGGACGACGACGCACCGGCGGCTCAGGCTTTAGTCCTCGTCACAGCTCACAGATCGCCCTGCAGCACCCGGTCTCGACTTCACCCACACCCCAGCGGAGCGGTCCCACCCTGCCCTGCCCTGCACAGGCCCGGCCCGACCCGGCCCGGTTCTGCCCCGGTGGGCCTCTTGATGTGGCTGTGGGCTGAGGTCATGGGGCTCCCCCTCATCTCACCCAGCGGAAATCCCTAAATTAAAAAGACCCAAGGGTGACATCAACAGCTGGCACCCCGGTTCAGGGGAACTGACGTAATGGACTGCAAAAGGGCTGGTGCATGTCTGTCAGAGGGACAGAGGAGACGAGACAGAAAGCAGACTTGAAAAGGAGGAGAGAGAAACGGAGAGAGGCGAGGAAACGCAAGACGATGAGAAATATAGACCCCGAAAACGACACAGGAAGGAAACCAGCTACAGTCATGTGATACACAGGAAGGAGTCTGCTGGAATAAACCTGCCACTGAACGGCTTCAGTGGGGATTCTCCTCCTTCCACTATCTGCAGGGTACAGAGATCAAAATAACAACCACAACCTGAAAATGTCAACTTGTGAAGGAGACGTGGATCATGCAGTGAGACGGACCTGCTCTGGTTCTTCTGCAGGACTCATTTAATACCAGTGTAACCTCCTCATGTGCAGATGTTCCACCAGAGACATGTTCTCCTTTAACTAAGCATTAACAGCAGATTACATTTTAATTCAATCAAACTGTGCAGTTCAAAGTGCTTCACAAACATGTATTACCTTCATTTAAACCCTCATGTACAGTGACGTTGTCGATGCATAAAAGACTAAATAAAATGCTACAAATTAAAAGAAGCATCGAAATACAAATCAGAAAAGATGAAAGGTGTAAAACTTCAGTTAAAGCAGATACAGACAGAAGGTGAGTGGATTTAAAAGCTTCAAGTGGAGCCAAAGTGTTGAAATGGTTCCAAATATCTGTTATCTGTCTCCTTTATTACTGATGATCTGTTTCTACATCATTCGACCCACGATACTTGTATGAGGCCAGTGCCATGTACTATGTTTTCCTGCATCCCCTGAAGGCAGCGCGACAGCATCAACTTCTGGCCTGACTTCGCGGCTGCTCTGCCAGCTGCCTCTACCAGTCCACATTTACTAGGCCCAAATTAGAGGCCTCCAGCTGAACTTGGCCCTTAACAAAAAAAAGAAAGAAAATAAAAAAAAATCCCTTAATGCTACCACCTCGGTGATGCCATGACCTCTGCTCTTTTTCCTATAAATTGGTGGGACGTTCAATTTGAAGAACCGAATCCACTGTGATATTTTAGCACGTGGTTGATTTTTCCTTCTATTTTGATAACGATGTCTAACAAAGCAGAACATAATGGGTGGCAGAGTAAAGCCAGATAGACGCAGAAGGAGCGACTGGTTTCAGTTTCCTCTGAGGCTCTGAGGGCAACCATCGAGTTGGTCACAGCGTCTATGTTTTGCGTCGCTGACAAGACTAAGCATTATCTTCTATTTTTGATACGGCCACAGCACGTACAATGAGATGGCTGTGAACACTCTCCATGTGCCACCGTCAGTGCCATCCACCGCTCTGAAACTCGCTGCTGCCGCGCTATAAATGGCAACCAGGACAAACTGAAACGTCTTCATTTGGTTTTTGTATGGCCCTGAGAAAAAGGGGCCTGGGAAACCAAATCACTGAGTCTCCATTTCACAGAGACTAGAAACCACAGGGCACGCAAACAGTTCCCCACAGACTGTTAACAATGCTCACTCCTCCGTTCCGCCTCCTCCTCCTCATCTGTCTAGATTTGTTGCAAAACTGACGGGGACATGTCCCTCGGTTCCTTTGTAGCCACGATTAAAGGCATTCCTTTCCAGCTCAATCAAAGACTACCCCAAAAATATTCCAGGGCAAGAATCTAACAGCCTCAAAAACAAATACATGGACAGAAAAAGGGGAAAATAAATAGTAGCTGCGGTGAGAAGTCAATAATATTTTTTTTCCCCTCGCTTAGCCCTGCAGATCTTCTTTTTTCATTTGCCAATAATCAGCAAGAGAGCTTTCTAGTTCATCTGCTGCCAGCAGGGAACCAGGCCCAGGCAGTTATGTCAGTGTGTGTTAGAGGGGGAAGCAAAAAGAGCTTGCACCTCTCATCAAGCTCCTCCACTCAATTACCAGCTGCTCAGGTCTCAGGGCTTCGAAAAGGAACTATTGGATGAAATGCTACATGCAAAATCATCAAAATGAAGCAGATTGGTTAAGGAGGAGATGAAAGAAATATATCAGCAACATATGTGATTATTTCATCATATAAATCAAGACTGAGAGCGAGGAGGAGACGAGGCCTTTTCAATGGAGCTCTGCCCCGAGGCCGGGGAAGAAGAAGAAGAGGAAGAAGGAGAAGAAGAAGAAGAAGAAGAAGGAGAAGAAGAAGAAGGAGAAGAAGAAGAGGAAGAAGAAGAAGAAGGAGAAGAAGAAGAGGAAGAAGAAGAAGAAGGAGAAGAAGAAGAAGAAGAAGAAGAAGAGGAAGAAGAAGAAGAAGAGGAAGAAGAAGAAGAAGAAGGAGAAGAAGGAGAAGAAGAAGAAGAAGAAGAGGAAGAAGAAGAAGAAGAAGGAGAAGAAGAAGAAGGAGAAGAAGAAGAGGAAGAAGAAGAAGAAGAAGAAGAAGGAGAAGAAGAAGAGGAAGAAGAAGAAGAAGGAGAAGAAGAAGAAGAAGAAGGAGAAGAAGAAGAAGAGGAAGAAGAAGAAGGAGAAGAAGAAGAGGAAGGAGAAGAAGAAGAAGAAGAAGATGATGAAGAAGAAGAAGAAGGAGAAGAAGAAGAAGAAGAAGGAGAAGAAGATGATGAAGAAGAAGAGGAAGGAGAAGAAGAAGAAGAAGAAGAAGGAGAAGAAGAAGAAGAAGAAGAAGGAGAAGAAGAAGAAGAAGAAGAAGAAGGAGAAGAAGAAGAGGAAGAAGAAGAAGAAGAAGGAGAAGAAGAAGAAGAAGGAGAAGAAGAAGAAGAAGGAGAAGAAGATGATGAAGAAGAAGGAGAAGAAGAAGAAGAAGAAGAGGAAGAAGAAGAAGGAGAAGAAGAAGAAGGACAAGAAGAAGAAGATGATGAAGAAGAAGAGGAAAGAGAAGAAGAGGAAGAAGAGGAAGGAGAAGAAGAAGAAGAAGAAGAAGAAGAGGAAGGAGAAGAAGAAGAAGGAGAAGAAGGAGAAGAAGAAGAAGAAGAAGAAGAGGAAGAAGAAGAGGAAGGAGAAGAAGAAGAGGAAGGAGAAGGAGAAGAAGATGAAGGAGAAGAAGATGAAGATGAAGATGGTTCAGAGAATGAAACAAAGACATGTTATTAGTATTAATCACACACCTGTTCTCTGCACACAGTCTGTGTTTCTGTCTTTCTACAGGTGAGGAGAACAACAAAGACCACACATGACCCCGTGACCCTCTGCAGCGTGAACCCAGTTGTTTAGTTTGTTCCAGTGTAACACCGCTGACGGCCACTAGATGCTGCTCCATAGACTTCCATTGAACTTGTCTCTATAAATACTAAGGAGTCATTGTGG
>JAPQRN010000007.1:21289684-21301893 GCA_037367275.1 Coranthus polyacanthus
TGTGTGGACGTGGACAGTGTGTGTGGACGTGGACAGTGTGTGTGGACGTACACAGTGTGTGTGGACGTGGACAGTGTGTGTGGACGTGGACAGTGTATGTGGACGTACACAGTGTGTGTGGACGTGGACAGTGTGTGTGGACGTGGACAGTGTGTGTTCTTGCGTGTCTCAGTTTCTCATGAGAGCTTGTTTCAGCTTCATGTTGAAAAAAATCTAACTTGTTTAATATTCATGTTAAAGCTACAGGAGATGAAATCAGGAGGAAAAAAAGAAGACACGTTTCCACATGTGTTGAGTCCTGATCGGTCTGATCAGTGATTGGTAATTACAGCTGTCAATCACATATTTAACCCCTTTCAGGATGTCAATTTTCTACATCGTGAAAACAGAGTCCAGAGGAGGAGGTAGAAGTCATGTTTCCTCTCCGTCGTCTTGTAGAACTCCAGATCCGTCTTGGTCTTGTCTCAGTCTTGGACAAAGAGGATTTTATTTCAAGACCAGTCCAGACCACACATGCTTCAAAGTTTTGTATTTTTTTATAAGTTTGTTTGACTTGCAGTTTGTCGTTTCTAATCTGTGCATTTTCTTTGAAAACCAAGTCGATGCAAATTGCAGGTGAAGAATTATCCACAATAATCATAGAATGACTTTTCCCCCAAATCGTGCAGTTCTAATCATTACTGTGGTTTGAGGAAAATGTTTCCACATCCTGCCTCATTGTGATACTCACTGGAAACAGGAAACATCTCAGCCCTTAAACCTGATCAATCTGGAACATGTCCTTGTCGTGGATCTAGTCTGGTCTCAGTCTGGTCTGGGTCTTGTTGTGGTCTTGGTCAACACTTGGTCTCAGTTTAAGTGGTCTTGACGATCTCAGACCACCTGGATTACAATATGCTGAAAGACAGTTATGGAATTTATGCCCAGTGATGCCAAAGAACTATCAATCTCTGCAGCTTTAAAGACAAATCAATAAAAAGTACATAGAGGAATGGAAGGTCAGTCAGTCATTTTCTGTAACCGCTTAATCCCATGGAGGGTCACGGGGGGGCTGGAGCCCATCCCAGACGACATTGGGCGAAGGCGGGGTTCACCCTGGACATAGGACGAACAACCATTCACTCTCACATTCACACCTATGGCCAATTTTAGAGTAACCAATTAACCTATTTAACCTGTTAAGGTGCATGTTTTTGGACTGTGGGAGGAAGCCGGAGAACCCGGAGAGAACCCGGGGAGAACATGCAAACTCCGAACCCAGGACCTCCTTGCTGTGAGGCGACAGTGCTAACCACTGCACCACCGTGCCGCCCGGAATGGAAGGTTTTCATTTCAAAGATGCATGAGACATCTTAATCAGTCATGAAGCAGGTGAATCTTCACATCCATACTTATTATGCACTGTAGAAGGATTTATGTTTGGTTGTATAAGGTTTACAGAGGTGGTCACACAGACGCTGGGAATGAAAAGTGCAGCTCTTTATATAATAGATGCTGGAAGTTCTGGTTTGAGTTTAGTTTGGTATAATTCATGTGGCTTCAGGTTCAGGCTGGAATAACTCGACTAATGTACCATAGTTTAACAGTGAAAACCGTACGCGGTGCCAAAGCTTTCTGGGTGGAACTCACAGTTTACGAGGCACAGCATGTTCCTAAAAACCTATAATTACACTGTATTAGACGCAGAAGTTATCATTTGGTAAATTAAATAAGTGAACATCCCATACCAGTCTTTAATACCAGCCCAATGGTCCACATGCAAAGTGGGCAGGACTTGAGGATCCTCTGACAGTAAATTAAATACATGAGCAATTATCCTTATCTTCAGTGACGGAAGTCTGAAATCCTGGATGCAGGGTTGTACGATAACATCTGCTGAGTCCAACAGGAGCAAACACTCAGCAGCAGCACGAAGCCCTCCACATCCACATATACACTCATAAAAGTGTCCACAGTGTATATACACAGTCATCACTTCTCCTGCCTGGTAACATTATGTTTACAGGACACACACAGACACTAACAAAGAGGAAAGTTGAGCTGTCGCTGCTGCTGGTTTTCAGGAGGAAGAGAACGTGAATGTGTCCTGAGGCTGATGACTGAACCCACTGCAGCCGTCAAAGTATCACCTCAAAGCTCCAGAGAGCTACATTCGTTTGCACAACATTTATTTAGATGTCTTTCCTCATGGAAATTTATTTGGCACATAATTACTACGTTGACAGTGTACAGTTCAGACTCCATGTGACTCATCAACAAAACACACATCGTTCTTTTACTGCAGCAGAAACATTAGGCTCTGTACTTCCTTCTGTAAAAGGCTTTGCAGCATCTTCCGCTGTCCTGCTGTCCGCTGAGGGATGAAAGGTGGACGAGGCCTGTCATCACCGCTGCACTGCTGTCATATCATAGGTAAGCTTTCAAATTGGTGTTTGTGCTGCGTGGCTGGGCAGCAGCTACGAACACACCCTCAGCAGGAACAGTGTCTTCGTGAGTCATGGCCCAGCTCTGCTCCCACAGTGAGAGGCTGAGGTCCTGACGTCCTGCGGTCCTGACGTCCTGCGGTCCTGACGTCCTGAGGTCCTGACATCCTGAGGTCCTGACATCCTGACGTCCTGAGGTCCTGACGTCCTGAGGTCCTGACGTCCTGACGTCCTGAGGTCCTGAGGTCCTGACGTCCTGAGGTCCTGACGTCCTGACGTCCTGAGGTCCTGACATCCTGACGTCCTGAGGTCCTGACATCCTGACGTCCTGAGGTCCTGACGTCCTGCGGTCCTGAGGTCCTGACGTCCTGCGGTCCTGAGGTCCTGACGTCCTGAGGTCCTGACGTCCTGACGTCCTGACGTCCTGACGTCCTGACGTATTCATATTCTCCTCCTCCTCCTTTACTATCGTTGGCTGTGTTTCTCCGTAAACAGAGAATCTAAATCCTCAGTAAAAACAGAGGGGCAGATCGTGGCCTTTCTTGCTCTGTTACTGTCTTGTAGTCTATGGCAGAGGCTGATCCAGACTCAGGACAGGTCCAGGGAGATCCTTAAGTCATTTCCTGCTGGAATATTTATTTCAGTCGCTCTTCATGGGCTTGCTGTCCTTAGTCTTTTCTTCTGGGTTTCACCAAAACAGTCCCTTCTGCTACATTTATCTAACCTTGAGGCTGAACCAGTGGCTCTGGACGTGAGCGTAGACCAGCGTCGACACACACAGAGGAACCCAGCACCACATCCATGACTTAATGTTCAACCAGCCTCAATGAGCAGACGTTCCTCCTCTTACTGCAGAGATCCTGCAGATGGCAGACACACAGCACAGCCTCTTCAGACTGATTTATGTCAACAAGTTCACATGATGGACGAACAGGAAGCTGGTTAAGATTCAACCAAGGCTTTATAAAAATTACACGTTTAGCTCATCTCATCTGCTGCTCAATAAACATTTACTGCAGTAATTTATTGCAATAAACATAATGTGTAATGTACCATGAAAATAAATGACAGAGTTTCACTTTTGAAATATTAATCAAGAAGTAGGTTTGACAGATTTTTAATTGTATTAACTAACTTTTGCACAATCTTGGGTAACGTCACCATGTGCCCTTTTAAAAAACCATGGTCTTAAATGAACATAAATAAGCCGCATGGGAGTTGTTTTCACTAGCGCTGTCACAATAATGACATTTCAGTCGATGATTGTCATCCAAATGTTGTGCTAAATGATTTGTCTTATTCTGATCGTTTTCTGCCACTAGTGTAGTATGAGTCTAATAGTTTATTAATACACATAAGTACAACTAATGAAGAAAAGCCACTTATTGGCATTGGACCTTTAAACTGCAGCATTTTGTGATGATATAATTGCACAGGATGATATTGCGATTCCGGTTCATTGTGCAGCCTTCATATGTTTTCATATCTGAATTTGAGGAAGCATGGGTCGTTCCACATTAGACAATCACAATGTCATGAGTCATCCCTTCAGTTTCTCTTCAAGTTAATAAAATTCATGAATGGCATTCCTCTGCGATACAAAGGAATTCACATTTCCACTGGGACCTTCATTGGTTGGTGCCTCCGGGCAGGTCCAGGGGTCTACAACAAAACCAGGACCCTCCTGACAAAGACAAGACCCATGCACCAAAGGAGATCAACTTGTCTTTACAATAAAGACCAGGCTGGCTCTGCAATCGGATCTATTCTGCTTCCAGAGTCACTCAGCAGTTTCACATTAGACCTTTACACTTCCTCTGCTGGGTCTCCTTCCTTCGGCCCCGAGGCTGCGAGGACTATGGGTGTCTATGGGTCTCTGTGACAGTTTGTATGTTTGCACCGAGGTGTGTGTGTGCAGTGGACACAAAAGAGAGTGACCTCATATGACATGAAAGGAGACTCAAGAATCCTGTCTCAACTGGAGTCAACAGGAGGGTCCACAATGCTGACGGTCACCCGAGTCAAGTCTGTCAGCTCGACCGCCTACGGCAGACGCAGAGGAATCCAGGATCAGGTTCTCCCTCCTCGTGTCCAATTAATCAAATCATTAAAGTCTACTACTGATTTAAGACCACATGAAAGAAACGTTAAACGGAGGAGCTGGGCCGTGTTCCTGCAGCGGTGGGTGGGTCAGGGGCTTGGTTTGTGGCATTTACTGCCATGCGAGAGGGGAGGTGCACAGTTTAAAGTGGAACCAGAATTTCCTGATCCATTTTTATGTCAGAGCTTTTGTAGACAAGCCAACACATCTCCTCGGTCGAGTGCACAAACACCTGCACCCGGCGGAAAGGAGGAGGAGGAGAGAAAAAAAAGAAAGCCAAGGAACTTGTAGACCACAGTAAATAACCGCATAAAATTAAACTCCTGGCAGGGAAATGATAAAGACTGAGGGAGAGAACAGTGTTCCCTTACTTGGGTCCATTCAAGCTGTGCTGCTATGTGGGTGGGCTGCAAATCAGAACCAGCTTTTACAGGCCTGTCCCCTTAATCAGAGCTGTGTGGCCGAGACCAGCTGCCAGTCTGCAGCAGCTCCAGCCCGACTGGTGAACCACATTACAGCCGAACCGACAGAAACCCTGACCTTTTAGACACTCATCACCTCCCGATTGTCACATCCTCCCATTGGCATTCACACCTGCTTATCATTGGAGGATAATGGTGAGAGACCATTATCCTCCAATGAGCTGTGGACACGGGGACGGGGACGGGCCGTCGACATGACGCGCTTTAGTTAAACTGTGAAAAGAGCCAATTCTTTGGGACGGTAATGACGAACATCTGTCTGAGCACGAGGCGATCATAAAAGAAAGGGAAATACACACTTTTTAACATCCTTTTAATCATTGCACTGTTTTTTCACATTATCCACAGCACTTGCTTCACTCCATGACATTTTTTAAAGGCAAAATATGTTTCTCCTACAAAAACACATAAAAACACTATATAGACTCTATATAATAATATTTGTCTCATTCATCTCCTCTGTCAGCGTGTTGGTGGTGGATTTATCTTCTGCCTGGATCCATTTTCCTCTGTTTTACTGCGTTCAGAACATTTCTGGGTGTCGACCTTCAGGCACTGAGTTGGTATCTTCAGCCAATCAATAACAGCATCACAGATCAATACAAACTGACTGTGGTTCGTTCTGCTCTGCTCATGTGGTTCAGTTCCGTCTGAGAGACTAAACTCTGGGTAAAGTTCCCCCACAGACACGTCTGTCGGTCGGACACAGACGGAGGACGAGGAACGTGTGCTCTGGTTGTATTTCCTACAGAGTTCTGCTAAGGTGTGGGCAGGTGTATGTGTGTTTTAGAACATAATCGCTGTGAAACAAATCAGAAAATGAAGCTTTGGACAGTTTTACTCGATGTAAACAGATCTAAGAGCTTGTTGTCAGCAAACTGGAGGTAAACGTTTGTAAAAGTCAGTGAGTAGTAAGGTTGGTCTCATTTACAGACATGCTTCTGATTGGAGTTGGACAAGAACGAGGATGCATTCACTGCACCTCGTAAACTCTGAAATCTCCATCGTTTCAAACGGCCGACAGACAAAATGCCACATTCAAGTACACCTCGTAAATTCAGAAATCTAAACTCAAATGGCCACAAATGTTGTTTAAAAGACTTGATATTTTTTTCTTCTTTTCCTTCCATATGAATGTGTCATTATGTGCATGTGAAGTGAAAATACACAAACATGAAACCTATTAGAAATTAGAACAATTTCATACATTGACATTATTATAGATGTTGTATTATGTCTAACCCATATGTTTATGTACAATATAAAAAATCATCATACAGATATTTTTAATATATGAATATACACATGTATGTCGCATATTATACTTCCATATGGGTCAGTTAATCTGATTATTATTATGATTTTATTTGGTTAGTCGAACATGTTGCTCAGTTTCTAAAGCTGATGTTGCTACAGCTGTCCTTGGAATGGAATTACAATGGAAATAGCTGAGGAGTTTGGTTTCTTTCTCGTCTCTGCAGAAAGTTACCACATGCAAATTAAAGATGACATTTCACTTTAGTCTTTGTTCTCTGATAAACACTAATAAATACATACAGGGGAAAAACTGACTCTGGGGAAGTAGATTTCAGACTCACTTTTCTCACCAAAAAACTGAACCCTGGTAGATGAGTCTTTAATTTTAGATCTTATCAAGTGGATTCATAAGTTGGGGGAGGGAAGAAGGGGGGGTTTAACTGACTGTTGCTATGGTAACAAAGGTCTTATTTCTAGGTCAGCCTGGTGCCAGAGTGAGAAGAAATGTCCTCACGGTCACAATATGAACAAACTGTCCTCTGTGTTAGTTTATTGATTCAATCTGCCCGAATGAAGGTGTGATTCATGGGATTCAATGAGCTCAGTAGCGGCAGAGGAAATAATTGTGTCTCATGAAGCATTAAGTAGCTGAAGGTGTGTCTCGGTACGTACGTATATGAGTTCCCGTATCCTAAACTGAACTGCTGGATCAATAGCAGCAGACGTGTGTGACTCAAGGCGGAGTTTAGTCATCCTGACATCCTGCCAGTCCATTATCACCGACATATTCAAAGAGGCCAGCGTGAGTCATCCTGATAGCACTGACTGTCGTACTGTTTAATGCAGAGGCGGCGCTACTGTGAACTTAAGTGGTTATCTCTGCTCTCTGTGGTTCTTGGCACAAAACACGCTTTAAACACACTTTTCACTGAGGTGCCAGTTCAACACGTCACTCCGGTTAAGACGACAGAAATACCATTAGTCCTACTGTCCTGCTCCTTCAGCCTCAGGACATGAACTATACTCATCTATTGAGACCGAAATGAACGCAGACACTAAAAAGAGTGGAGTGAAAATAAAACTTACCTCTGACTGTAGGTTTTTAAGCAAGGTCTGTCTTTCCTGCTTGTTTTAAGCTTCTTAGTTATTAATTCCTTGTCACTTAATTGTGATTTTCTTTCTTCACAGAGGTTTCTTTTGGTGAAACATCAGCCCAAGCCACTAGACCTCCCATACAGGAAAAGATTTATTACTTTGCCTGAAGGTATACCACTAAAACCCTGACTGCTCAAGCCATACACAGTAGCTCATAAATTAGCTGAATATTAAAACCATGTTGGTAGACGTCGGCTACAATAAAGCGGCTTTCTAGACTTTTTTAAACCAACGACGAGCCAAAACACAACACAGTTAGGTTGACCTCTTTCCACCATTTACATCTAGAAAAAAATGAAAGAAGCAAACTGTTTTGAAAGAAAAAAGATCCGCTTCATGTCCGATCCAGCGGTGTAATATAACCCACGCTACGCTGAAGCTGTAAATATACTGTATTACATCCTATATGTGGCTCTTGTGTATTTAAGACCAACGACTGTCACTGGTCAAGGCTGAAACACAAGTGAACATCTGCGCCTGCGGGAAACTGCAACAGCTGCCTCGACCTCGCTGTCTATCGGCGGTTTACTTTAGACATTCCTCTGACATAAATGAACACACAAACACACCACACACACATGTTTACAGGCGCAGGAGAAGGTCTGCATTATGTTGAAGCGGTGTTGGCTGTGTTTTACGGTAGGTGTGTTTGTCTCATTGTGCGGACCCCCAGAGGCCACACATCGAGGAAAGAAGACGTGACTGTCGCCTCGGGACAGATGGATGGGCTGGGAGATCAGTGCGAAGGGGTGTGAAGGAAGGCGGGAAAGGGAAGGAGGGAAGGAGGGAGGGAGGGGTGTGTCTCAACATGCAGCCCCTGTGGGTAGACGGGCAATGACATCCAAAGCACTTCCTCCCCCAAATTCCCTCCAAAGGAACATGTTTTGAAGGTAGAAGGAAAGACTGAGGTTCACATAAGGGAGCGCCATATCAGTAGCAAACGCCCGGAGGATTTTCAGCCCCGCCTTCTTGGTAGTTAGTGGATCATTTTGTCAGACACTTTCCAGTTTTATCACAGGTGCAAATCCAGTCATTTCCTTCACACTGGATGTGACACATTTGTTTTAAAGAACTAACACATGAAAAAAACCCCATTAAAACAAAAACACTGTGCACTTGAAACATTAAAAGCTGAACAATATTCTTCTCTGAGCCTTTGAAAAAACAGGGGAAATATTTAACATAGCTAAGGCTGAATTTAGTGGAATAAACTACAAATCTCCAGAGGATTATAAAAAGTAACTGGCATGCAAAGCCCCTATCGTCTGAGGAGGAAGTGGAGCCGGCCCAGGGTGTTTTCCACATTACATACAGTCCTAATATCAAAGGAGATAACAATTCCAGCTGCGTCGCTGTTGCTGCTACACTCAGGATCATCTGGAGGAGTCATCCCCCTTCGGCGGCTACAACCCCCCGTCCACGTCCAGAACACAGAGCATGAGCACGATCTGAAGCATGCACTGACATCTCCACGCAAATGTTAAGACATCAAGACACTTTAGAACATAACAGACACTCAAACATAGTAGGCTTTTGGATTTAATTTCCTGCCTCCCTTACAGCGGGGGCGTGGAATACGCAGGAGTCAAAAGAGGGAAAACAGTTGTACACTGAGTTATATCTCTATTCATAATAAAAGCTGTCGCTCCCTTCAGAAGCTTAATTAGAGGCTGAGGTGGTTGCACGCGATGGATCTGGCCCGAGGCGCAGACCTGCGACAGCTGAGCTGCAGCGCTCCTTTGGTGTGGATCTGCTCAGAAGCATGCCGTCTATTTGGCCCTGCAGGCCAATCAGACAGGGGATGGGAGTGAGCAGGCAGGTAGATCAGGTATGAATCAAAAACACGCCTGACAAAAGTCTGAGACCCCCAAGGAGAGAAAAAGTCAGGTTGGAAACTTCCTGCAGACGTCTCACGCCAAGCAGACATGCACGGTTCAGTATGTGAGGAAAGTTAAGAACATCTTTAATCTTTAGCCTCTATTATAAGTGATGATTTAAGCATTCACTGCTGACAAGTTGTAAAACCACTTTCACAGAAAAAACAAAGCCAAGACACAGATGAGGCAGTAAACATGTAGATTTTACAGGCAGTAGATCCTAACGTAGTGATGACTGAAGAGAACACATTTCAGTGTTGACCTTTTATCAGACAATCCATAAACAGGACGTCATTTGGAATCAAAAGGGTCAGGAATAATGCACCAAAAGTGGGTCACAGTTTCAGTTTTGATTTTAATCACTTTGAATAATTTTTCTAGTTTTGTATAAAGACAATAAACGGCATACGTCGTACGTCGGCCTACTGCTGGTTCACCACTTCACCACCTCATACACACTCCTATAGCGAGTTGAGTTAACGGCCGCGTCCTGCTAATAACCTCTTTGTCAACTGGGGGATAATTATAATACACATGAGAAGCAGAGCAAGTCTGTAAACAGCCTCAGGTGTCTGTCACACACTGCTGTGATCAGTTCAGCCAATCAGAGCGGAGTACAGGTGGACTGAAGGCGGAGTCTCTGAATTCAGATATTATGCATTAAGTTCTATGTCTTCTAAGAAACATGCAGGTTCTCATCATAAAAACCTCTTATTAAGGCTCAGTTTTTGCTCCTTTACGTCCATGTCAAACGATGTAACCGTCTCTCACACATACATCCATACGGTCTTAAAACTATTTGGACTGTCTTAATAAACTCTACATGAGTAAATAAGTCAGTATAATATTTCTTCTCTGTATCTGCCTTTCCCTCAGAGTCCTCGTGTTTTAAACCATGGAATCTCTCACTGGACCTGGATCAGGTCCTGCGAAGGACTTTATTATGAGCAACTGTGGAAAAATAAAAACATGCTGACAACAGACGAGGAAAAAGAAGAACAAACCTGTGCATAAAAGGGGACTGATAAGCAATGTAAGGCTGGCGATAAGAGACAAAGACTGTGCATGCACAAACGCGCCAAGACCAGGGAGATGAAGGCCGACGATAAAACACACCGAACTGAAAGGTGGCGAAACATCTGAAACAGAGGAGCAGGAAGGGAGAAAGACGAGGAGACGGAGGGTGAAGATGGAGGTGGAGATGGATGTGTGTAGGTGTGTGTGTCTTCCACTTGCACCTGTGAGTAATCTTGAGTTCATCATTGTGCTTCGACAGGCATCTCTGAAGGCTTCGCTTCCACTAAATGGGCCAGATGAATATGTAATCTGTCCGCTTTCATCCGCATCCTTTATTTCCATCCTGGCTACAGTCGTCTGCTGATCACAGTCTGTCACTGCACAAAGCTCCACACAAGCTACACAAAGAACACAGGTAAGCTACATGGGCGACAGCGCATACAGCCTCCAAAGACGAATCTTAAAGGTCTGACCTGTCTGAATTCATTTCATCAGGATTTTGGTGCCGTTTGGGTTCCTCCATTTTCTCTAGGTTTGTGGAATGTGCACAGGTGAAGAAAACTTTTCAATAAAACTGCAGAATTTTCTATCATTATTATTACCATATCTGTGCACAGAAAAGTGGAAAAGCTAGCTCACTGCTCTGAAGTCGTGTAATGAGAAGGAGCAGAGGTACCTGCTGTAGATGGAGTAACACAATACATGGAAACCTTCTGCATAACGTCAACACTGCTATTCTTCACACTCTGTTAATTTTAGGTCATTGTTTTCAAGTAGAAATATTACAAACAGCTCCTTTAAAACAGCCAGATCTCAATTTGCAACGCAGTGCATTAACGGCAAAAAACCTAATTTGACAGCTACTGAATATTAAGGTTTTTATTGCTCCAGACACAAAATGACAAAAGGATATGAATGTTGATAAATACCAATGACTCAACAATGACTCCACCAGGTGTTCAGAGTTTTTGGCTTTCACAGGCTTCTTACTGTCCAGCTCGTACTCTGTTCTGGAACAAATATAAACCTCCTCAGCGACAGGAATTTCAACAGACACACCAGGACAACAGTACAAGCAGACGGTGTAACAGGGTATTAAAGAAGCAGCACATGATTATTTCATCATTAAAATAGTGGCTGATTCATTTTGTGTTCTTCAAAGCTTCAATGTTGGATGATTTTCTCCAATTCCATAATGTCCTTTCATCATATTACAGTTGGAGTATCTGAGAGGAATTCCAGCTCCTTCTGTGGACTGTTTTCAGGACGCAGAAGATCTACGCCTGAGTCAGACTTTGTCTAATCACAGGTGTTTCCAGACAGGCAGGGGTTAAATATGTGATTGACAGCTGTAATAACCAATCACTGATCAGATTCAGTCAGATGTGACTCTACTGTTCGACTCCATGGAAGCTTGGAAAAGCATCTTCTCTTTTCCCCAGTGTCAGATTCATGTATCTTTATGTTTAGACGTAGATTTGGACCCAGAGGAGAAGCTGCAGAAGGAAGGTATTAGGTATAAGGTATTATTTACACATTCTGGTGTTTTCCCCCTGAAAAATGAGGACTACAAGACCCTCAGCTGATGTCATGACACTTGATCTCATTGGCTAAGAAAGTGTGAGACGACCTAATCCCACTGGGTCACAACAAGTAACGGACTAGAGGATAAAGTGAGATGCTTGTGTTTTGACTGTCGGCAGCATCTGATTGGCCATGTTATCAGTCAACTTTAAAGGTAACTATGGAACATTTCTCACTCATGTTTATAAACAAACTGGTCAAATATTTGCCTGTAAGATACAAAAATCAAACATTATAATGCTCACAGACCTGCCTGCACCATCACACAACTGTAGGGATGTTCTAGAAGGAATACAACTGAAGCACACGCTTC
>JAPQRN010000007.1:21309113-21321330 GCA_037367275.1 Coranthus polyacanthus
GTGATGCTGTGATTGGATGGAGATACAAACTCGCTGCCCAAAGGTCGACGCCCACAAACGTCCTAAACACAACAAAACAAGAGGAAAATAGAAAATACAGACAGAAAATAAATCCACCACCAGAAGAGATGATTGAGAGGATTATTCTACTCTCTGTATATGTATTTATTTTAGGAAAAGGTGACATTTTGCCTTGAAACAGTGGTAGTTTAAAGGACTGACTGGAACTCGATCTCTGCTCTTTCACGTTTACAATAACTCTCTTGCAGCTCTACTATAGCACACATGCATTTTTAATCATTTTACAGTTTTATTTACATTTTTCGTAGCCAAATCACTGGTCTGTCAGCTAATCCAGACAAAGTTTGCTTTGCTAACTGGAAACCACAGTACGTTAATTTGGGGTTTCTATTATTACATGTAAACTGACATTTTCAGAACTAGCATAAAACGCTGCTAAAGCTCACCGCTACTTTTTCTGGCACAGCAGAAGTCCTGCTCTGCTTAAACTCTTCACCCACAACGCTACGGCAGAAACGTCGCTGGGTTTCCAGTCCCCGTGGCGGTTTTTAAAACCATCGCTGCTTCGACTCCCTAATGACTGAGGGGACAGTGAGGCCCACGGTTTATACTGCAGCTTCATGTTGCCACATACTTCAGCCTGTGGATTATATGGGCCATGCAAACGGGCAAAACACAAGAGACGAAACCTGGAAAGCACACGATAATAAAAACTGATTCTTAAAACTCTCATTTACTTTCGCTTCACGGCCTTCGAGCCAAACTCTACCGTATTTGCCCGTCTCTCTCCACCAGCATTTGCTTTCTATGGATTCCTGTTTAAGTGGATTAAGAAAACGCAGAGTTTTCCGGGAGACACTGCAAGCTGTCTGCTGTCCATCAGTCCACATCAAGCACATCCAGTGTGTTGGCCTCCGTCTCCTCCTCCTGTTAAGAGTCTGAGGCTGAAGACGGGCACCGAGCCAAATACACCAGATAGTTTCATCCACAGCTGCAAGCAGGCGGCCGTCCCAAGTAACAATGGAGTCCACTCATTAAAGCTAACCCGACTCTGACAAAGAGAAGAGAGATCTGGAGCGAGTAACGACATACTGAAGCATAAAATGCAGACACAGAAGGTCCCGAAACCGATACTTTTCACAAGACTGTCGTCAAAAGTCTTAATGTTTAATCAATTTGGCCTCGGGAAACAGAAACCATAGCGACATAGCTTCTGGAGGCAGGAAAAACAGTAATGTAACCTCTGATGGACGAGACTCAAGAAGTGATCCGAGCTGATATCAGATGCAAAAGATATCTGGATTTGCGTCCTCGGGCTATGCAGAGCATGCCTCCCACGTGCGGAAATGAAACCAATCTCTCCATCGCTGTCATAACCTCTCTCACTACTATCTGCAGCGACAGTGTCGTATCAGACTCCAAACCTTTTTTTTTATATGCCTCATGCCTCATATGTGTCATGGAATAACAACGTGTGTGTGATGTGTTGTAAAAACAGCCTTGTCTTGTCTATCTCTGCTAAACATTGTACACTAGGCTGGAAACTCATCATTTGAATGAACAACACACTGACTTTGAGGCTCATTAAAACACACACACAAAGTGCACGACTGCAGTTTGAGCATGTTTGTGGCTACATCTGTCAATGACTAAAAATGAGAGTGAACATGGTTAACATGAATATAACGGCTGTAATTATATTCCATTTCCTATAGGCTTTTATAGTGCACAGTGACACTCCTCCACGCTGTGATTAGCCACAGCTTCAAAACAGTCAAAAATGTCTTACAGTAACATATGAGCTGGCCACATAGGCCTTCATTTATACCACGGGGTCCCACCAGCAGCCTGTGTTTTCTTGAGGAGACTCGAACATTAAAGACTGTCGCTTTCTATTTCTGTCATATGGTTAACTTTTACAGAATTGTGCTCCTCAGCCTTGAAAACTGTGTGTGTGTGTGACAGAGAGTGCAGTGCTATGCTCGGAGCGCAGTTAGCATGTAGCATATGAGTTTCTCACCACATCCTCCGTTAGCAGCGGGGACATAGCTTGGTGCTGTGCCCACGTAACCTGACGCCTGACACTGGTAATGGCATTTCATGCTTTCACACGAGCTCTGTGTGCGTGTGTGTGTGTTTGTAAGTGTGTGTGGGTTGGTGGTGGGGGTCCGGTCCAGGGTAGAGGCCGACATCTAACAGAGGCCTGGGCAGACCGGCAGAGGGTGGGGAACAGCTGGCCTTTCATTGACAAGCTTTGGGCAGTTAAAATTTCACTCCAAAGAGGGGGTTTGTGGCGTGAGGGGAGGCGCTGACATTGTTCCAACAGGAGCCAACTGCGCTCGGAAAATATATAAATATCTGTGAAGGAATAGAGAGGTCTGGAAGGCTGCTGGGGGTAACGTATTGTCAGGCAGAGGACGAAGTGATGCTGCCTCCCAAACAACACAATTACTGGGAGGACTATTATACACAGCTATAAAGCTATTACCACAATGACAGTGGAGGCTATTTCTAGAGAAAAGCAAAGGCTATGTAGTCTCAACTTTGTACCAAAACTACAAATCACACAACCAAGAAGTTAATCTGTGATGTTATGCCAACATAGCACCGCCCTTCTGACAATAAAAGTAGGACTCGGGACTACAGTCATGCTAGAGGAGCTAAAGGAATGTTAGCTCAGCCACTATCACATCAGGGTAAAGCTCAGGACACACTAGACCCACAGGAGCAGAGATACTCACCAAGAAATCAGAAAAACATGACCACATTACAGGAGGAGTGGATTTATGAACCTCTCTAGAGGACGAAACCACACAAACATGCTGTAAAGACACAATTACTTTCAACATGAACATGAATAAATACAATACTTGAAAGATGACCTTATTTATGTTTAAGTGTATTAATCACAAAGGCAAACATTTAATGTCACAGGTGCTTCTAGTTTCATAATGTTGGCTCTGCTTCTGTCCAACCCACCGGCAAAAGCTAAATGGAATGAAGCCATTATTAATATTTTAATGTGCACATGCATGTTCCCTAAGGATGAGTGAATAGTCTCATCCATAGGGAACGAGGCGTCGCTGAATGGGTCGATGAGGATGAAACCGTTTCGCCTCCGCCTCCATCATCAAAACACCAAACGAGGGACTATGTTTTGGAAGAGCGGTGTTCGTCCCTCCAGTCGAGCTCACAGACTAACGATGCCAAAGCACAATGACACCGGCACTTTATTTCGTTTTTTCTTTTAATTTGTCACCCGTTTATATGTAGACGTTAGAAGTTACATTCAAGCTCTGTATATCTTATCTCTCCGTTCAAATGTCAAAATTAGCACCAGTCGTTAACTGTCATCTCAAGGAAATATTTACTTGATAAAATAAATCACAGCTTATCCTGACGCTCAAAACAACCGGGAGCCCATTCATCTGCTGTATCTTGTTAATTTCAGTATCAAATGGAGTACACACATTGACACCGCCTGTAATGGGTACATGTTGTTATTTTTAGCGTTGAGCGCGGCTCATCCATCATCATACGTGGAGCTGTGTGTCCCACAGCTCCCACTGTGCCATCAGCGACCTGCTCAGTCCTGCAGCCCCCCCTTCAACGAGGCCACCCAGTGAAGAAATCAACATGCTGATTGTTGAGCTCCAGGACATTTACCTCATCTTTTACCCCCACCCCCATCCTCTGTGCACTGGCCGGTCGGTTCCCACAGTCCTGTTCTGTAGCAGGCATCGCTGCTCCCCTTCCTTACCCCCACAATGGGGCCAACGAGCAATGACCTCACCGCGCTCATGCACAACCTCACGCACGCCGCTGCACACACACAGAACTGTGAACAAGCATCTACACACCTACTGTATGCGTCGTCTCTCCTCCCGTTTCCCACATCCACCTCAGCTGATGCAGCCTCCAGTCAGAACTCATCCTCCAGCAGCAACTTCCGGTAGCATTTCATAAACTTTTCTGTCCTTTCTCTTGACTTCCAGGAAAGCTGTGGAGCACAGTGCTGCTCTTTTCACTGCTCCCCGCCCGCCGCCGCCTGCCTCTCCAGGCTTCTCAAGCTTCTTGGCAGAATAAAAAGACCTATTTGATCAAAGGACAGGTTCCAACTGAAAGACCTGCAGCGATCAAAATGGTTTGTTTATTCTGCATCGCCATGACAATATCAGATAAGAGATCTAAAAATATAAGGGGCTGAAGGAGCGGGCAGACGATGACAGAGGAAAGCGTGCAGGTTACAGTGACTGAGTCTGTATAGCAGAGGAAACAGAGGGAGATAAAACGGGGAAATACCTGTTTCCATTGCTACAGGATACAAACACTGGCAACAACAACAACACAGACCTGGGGTCAGCCATTCAATTCATTAAACCAGGGATTAAAGCCGTTACCTGTGCATAGTAGAGCAGCAATTCTAAATACAAGCTTAATGCCATTCTGCAGAGCATGTTATTAATGTAAGTCATCTATTAAAGGAGGGACACATATCAGACCGTTTCCACTGATGGAAAAACAAACTTCATTGTGACTTTAAAATAGCTGAGTGGAATAAAGAACCTTTCATCTATTTACTGTAGATAAGTCCTCTGAATAAAAGTAAAACAATGAGCAATCCAAAGTTTCCAAGCCATATCTCAAGTACAGTTAACAAAAGGCTGTGAGACTCGGAACAGTGTAAATGAACCGAGTTGATTTTGGTGTAGTGGTTTGCATTAGCTTCAACCGACGACAACACACATTCACTTTCAGTCTCTGCTATAACCTCACACAGTGTTTACATTCAGTCTTGGACAGTCAATAGATATTTGTAACGGTGGGTTATGTCATTATATTACAAAATTACAAATATTACAAGTACTGAGAACAAACGTGTGTTATTGTTCATCTTGTAGTCCATGAGGAGGTGTCTCTTCATCTCGACTGGAGGAGCAGGAAAAAGCCAATATCACGCCTCCTTCCTGACAAATATTCATCCTGGCAGAAAAGCACTATTATTGACTTTATTAGAAACTGGACTGGACTGAACATCAAGCTCAAGGTAATCAATCAGTATCTCTGAGTGTTGTTTTTGACTGAATTTGCACTTCGTCTAATCTTCCAATCGAAAACATGCACGTTCCTCGAAGCGACCGGAACGTACCATGTTGGAAAACAACACATTTCAGTCCAAAACCGTTTTACTTCTGAAATCACACTTCAGAACATTTAAAGCTTGACAGTAGCCAGCGTTGTCCTGTTTGCGCTGCCTCGTTCACGTTCGTGTTTTCAGGACTTTTCAGCTTAATTTCCCAGTTTAAAACATTTGTCAGAAAATAAATCAAATGTAATCAGTAACATTGCTTTGATGAAGTAATTAAAATAGTTACTTTTTTAACAGCGTAATAATGTGCAAAAGCAACGCTGGCCACATTTCTGTCCAGTGCGTGGTAAACAGAGTGGTACACCACCAGGGGAGCAGACTTACTACAAAAACAGGCCACTGTGCTTCCACCGTAGCACAAAGAGCTAAGTGAAGCGGCAGGCGGGGCTGCGAGGGCCAGCTCGTAGTGGGCCGTCTGGTGGAACACACCCCTACCCCGCGTGGCCAATCATCTCCGAGCAAAGTGTCACCCTGAAAAATGATTGACAGGCCGAGGCTTTGACTGCTAGTGAATGTTAAGGAGGGAACGAGAATTGCATACCCGTGCAGCTTGGGAAACATAACTCACAGCTTGGGTTGCCTCCCGTGTCTCCAGTGCGTCCCATTCAGACCGCTGCCCTGCAACACTATACCTGCTAACAAGGCAGCCTGACATTCTGCCTCCACTATTTACTTTCCACTGTATTTATGATCCCTTGTCTATTCTGGAGCCAAGCCTTCTCATATTCCCTTTTGATTTCCCCGTACATTTAAACGGTGTCGCTTCACTGTGTCAATGATTGCCCGGCCCAGAGTCTGAACTTTGAACCTATGAGGCGAAGGTGGACCGTCTTGTACACTAGAGGGAGGTGAGGCACGGAGAGAGGGGGCAGCTAGGTGGGGGGTTAACTCGTTCACGATTGGCGCCATAAAGCTTCCTGAAAGGTTGGTCAGGCTGAATAAGCAGGGATGTGTTAACCTTTCACCTTCTCACGCACCGACACCGCCGAGCCACAGGAAGCGGCTACATGAGGGTGTGTTTTTGAAATGTTTGTCTGACACAGTGTTTGTGGACGAGACGCGTCTCTCTCCTTCTAAGAGCAGGTGTTTGTGCAAGCTGTCCCTGGAGAGGCTGTTGTGAGATCCGTCCCACCTGTTAAGATCAAATATGAGACATTTATTATACAGGGGGGACTTATCTACTGCTCCCTATCTGATGGGCTATGTAATGGAGAGGCCCTGGACAGATCCACTTTCACTGCCCTGAAAGGCTGGAGAGGTGACCCAAAAGGAAATCATTATGCGAGAACACAAAAGGCGTCATAGGCGTGGAGGAGAAACCGTCTGAAGGGTACTGCCCTCTCTCCGCCCTGCTCGCCATGGAGACGGGAACCGCCAGCTCCACGTCTGCGTGCCAGGGATATTACAGTTAACGAAAACTACGACGAAAACAACAACAACACGCCCTGCGAAGTCATAAAAACAACAACAACACAAACACTAGAAGAAGAAAAACAACAATGAACAATCAACATGAACTCAACTGAAATCTTACTCGTCACCAACTTTCAAGTTCTTCCTCATTAGATTATTTAACGTTTCACGTTTTCAGACGGGGGAGTATATTTTACAATAAACAACATTACGAACTGGCAACTGCAGACACAAACACCGCAGAGTACTAATGTTATCGTATTGTGTCATGTGCATCATTAGACATATTCCTTTATACGTCTTAGCAACTCAACTGTGTTGTGCTGCTACTGTTTGTCCTCTGGGCATTGAGCAGACGATACTTAAATGGTGGCGGCTGTTTCAAAGTCACAGTCTGCTCTCAGCTTACCACCCCTTCAGCAAACGTCTCATTCCACGAGCTGCAGTACAACCCCACTACAGTCCCAGTACTGCAGTATGCAAACTATAACTAACAACAAAGAACTCCGCAACACAAAGGGATTACTGCCTGTCAGCACAGACGCACAACTGTTGGCTTAATTGTACTCAACTAAAATCTGTACCTGTTTTGTAACTTTCACATCTAGTGTGTGACACAACGAGCTGGCAGGTCTTTTGTCTATTGACACACATATCAAGGTGTAAAACGGTTCCTGTTTTTCATCATCATACAGACAGTAATTAACCTGCTGCTGGTGAAATGTGCAGGGTTTGACTGTGAAGAGCAGATCCACTTAAAGTTTTAAAGTTTAATCCTGAAGATTTAACCAATCACACGTCTGTTCAGAGAGGAGGACATAAAAACAGGCGACTGACAGCTAATGTAATAATAATAATAATAAAAGACACTTTACAAAAGATGAGAACAAATAACAAACAACGGAATAAAATATATCAGTAATATAAATAATGTACAATACATAGTATAATATAAAACAAGTATAAAAACACTTAATATCAGTCACACATAAACACCACATATCTGATCAACACTAACCATGAGTTAAAAGTAGTTCTGAAGAGGTGAGTTTTGAGACGTGATTTGAATGAAGGCAGATTAGAAAAAGTCTGACGGGTCACGAGTAAACACTTCACAGTTCATTTCAACCACCGTCTCCACAGCTTAGTCAGGATCAAAGACCAGCAGCCCAGGACTTCCTGCCGGGACAGGAAGTGAACTGTGGAGGAGTAAAGAGGGAAGGGATCGTGTCCCACTGGACGGACGGCGCCGAGGCCCGAGGACACACAACACATGTAAGACACGTTCAGATACAGTCTGAACACACTCTTCAAAGCCTGGTGTATTTACATATCAATCATAAAGAATCAGATTCCAGGTTTAATACACACGACTAAGCACACTTCAAAGTGTGATGTGTTGTCCGGAAACACTGAGCCTCGTACGGGTGAACACCTGCTGCAGGTACGACGAGACTGCACCTCATTAAACAGGTTCAACTTCATGCACGGACTCACAACACGTCCTTTATTCTGAATGATGTTTGAAATTCACAGCTCTGCATCTTTCTTCTTCTTTCACTACAGTATTTTTAATAATCAGATGATAAAATCAGAACAATATCCTGTTTATTTTTACATACGCAGATTTGAAAAAGTCCATTATTCTTGTATCATAATCCGATTGTGACGTTCTATCAGTTATTACCGGTTATCACCAAAAATGTGTCCCTTGACCTTTGACCTTTGGCCACCAAAGTCTAATCAGTTCATCCTTGAGTCCAATGTTTGAAGTTGAGGTGTTTTTGAGACGTTGTGTTCATAAGAATGACAGACGGGAGGTCACGGTGACCTCTGACCTCTGAGGACAGACAGACAGACCTTCTCATAGAGGAGATGTGGACACATGAACATCTGATCAAACTGCTTTCAGCAAACTCCTCAACGACAACACGACCCCAAGTGGTTTTACTTCATCTGTTAATACGTACGTATTAAACTCATACATTCACACGTTGTGGACACTGAGCTGAAGAAATACACATCATAAACTATCATCTCCTCTCACCGACAAACCTTAAAGACAAACAAGAGTGTATTGAGATCAGACCCAACAGACGGAGTATTGAACCAGGCTGATTTCAAACATGGTTCCAGTATGTGATATTATATTATGACACAATATATTATGACACTATGATTTGCCTTGAGATGATGATTATTATTATTATTATTATTATTATTAACACTATCAAGGTTTTATTTTTCTCTCTCAAAAACAGGAACGTGATGGAAAATAGTTGTGTTGTATAACTGTACAAACACCAATCATTTAAGAAGTAAAAACAGGTGATTATTAGAAACAGATGATTAAAGTTTGTCTGTCTTTATTCTTCTACTTCATGTCTCCGCCTCCAGTTTTTGGTTTTTTTTTTACTGTTTTTCAGCACATTCTGTCATCTTATGATAACAAATGGGGATTTTCTTGACCTCATTAGTTCGATTATACAATTACATACAAATTAAATCTTGTGATCGTATCTTGTGAGGCCACATTCAAACCACTGACTGAATCCACTGAAAGGACATAGATAACAGCTCATTACTGTGTTATCTAACTTTGAACTCAGTCACTGCTTGATGATTTGTTGATCAGTCCTACGCCTTCCCGTCAGGCTTCGTCTTTATATGGAGTCAAAATCAAGGAGGATCTCGGCAAAACCATGAACTTGTGATAAGATAATAAACTGATCATGAGACTTTAATGTAGCACCGCAACTTAATGACCCTGTGAGAATTACAAGCCGACAAAATGGGCCTAATATGCAAAACACTGTAAGTGTTTATCTGCACTAATGAGCTCATTAAACAGTGATAAGGATCTGGTGGTGTTGGTTCTAGGAGCTGAATTTCCCATATGAAATACCATAAAATACCATAAAATACAATATCTACCCTGGAATACAAAGCCATAGGAGTTTGATTAGTTGATTCACTGACAACTCCTTTGGTTTGTTGGTCTGTTAATTGGTTGGAGTAATTTTTTTAAGAAAAAGAAAATCCAAAATGTTCTGATTCCAGCATCTTACCTTTGAATATTTTCTGGTTTCTTTCCTCCTCTTTGACAGTAAACTGAATATCTCATGTGCAGACATCACCAATCAACCGACGAATCGACAATGAAATTAATTACCTCCAGCCCTAATATCAATCCTTCACACTGTACAACCACGAGGTTGTCCTGCATTTCCACGGTATTGTAACCATATCAAAGAAAATGAAGGTAAATATAAAAGGGATTATAAGGAGGAGTGTGAGTGGGTGAGGAACCTGCCAGAGACAGTTTAGTCGACATGTGCATGTTGAAGCAGAGGGATTAGGAGGAACAGAGCGGTGGGAGGAGGAGGAGGTGGGAGGAGGTGGGAGGAGGCGGGAGGAGGTGGGAGGAGGCGATGGGGACCAAACACAGGAGGGAGTGCTGCTCGCGGAGCGCTGGGATAGTTCCTCAAACACAAACTGTAGCCGTGGCCTTTTTGGAAGGACTCCAGGGCTTGTAGTGCAGGTCTTCTTTGATAATGGGCCACAGTATGTGTAAGAGCATTGGGCTGCAGCCAAGGTACACAGCTTTTGGTAATGGTTAACAGAGTGGGCAAACAGTGGAAGTCAGCGGCATGGAGGTAGGTCAGAGAACTGCAGTAGACACAATGCTGCCGCCGCCGCCCGCCCTCCATCCTCATCCTACCCCCCCACACACACCTCCCTCCCTCCCTCTCTGATTGATCTGCCGTTGCTAGTGCACTGGAAGGCTTGGCTCGGCTCCTGTGCTCTTGAGTTTGAACTAGGTCTTTATAAACATGGTGTTGACTCATACAGGACAAAGTGCTGTAACGAGCATGAGGACTTTCATCATGAAAGACCAGGGGATGTAAAGAGTCCTCTAAAACAGGGGTTCCCAAACCCAAAAGAACTGGTGTACTAAAAGACACCGTGAATTGCCACCGCATCTAGATTTTCTACTGACTCTTCTTCAGTTTGAAATAAATGCACTTTACTGCCTGATCCATGTAGGGACAAGCCTGCGGGAATAACGTCAGCAACTGTTTCTAACATGGACATGAAATATTATCCACAAGAAACAAACAATTCAAACGTTAACACACGACTATCATAGTGTTGTTCTGTATGTTACGATGTAAAGTGAGCCATGACCCAACAACACTTCACTGTCAGTCATGTCTTTTTGAGATGTACCAACCTACCATAAAAACAAAAATTCACTCGAAACTTTCTTTATCTTTTCTTTATTTACAAAGAAAAGGTTTTCAATGTTTTGCCTTTAGTAAAAAAGTTGGGACAAAAGAATATTTCTCAAAAATTGCAAATAATTTAGGTCTTTCAGCACCTACAACACATACTACTGTGAAAAGATACAGGGAGTCTGGGGAAATCTCCGTGGAAAAACCACTGTTGAATGTGTGTGACCTTCGACCCTCAGGCAGCATCACATGTCAACCCGTCATGATACCGTGATGAATATACACAGTCCTCCACTGCATCCAGAAATGCAAACTGAAACTGTATTACACAAGGAGGAAGTCCTGTATCTGTGATGGCATTCTGCACCAGGTCCAACAGCTTCATAGTCCCAGAGTCCATGTGCTGGACCATCCTGTCTCCATCCACATCTGTCTTCTACTGAAAACATCTGAACATCATGAAGAGAGAATCAGACAACGACCACCACAGACACAAGAACGGACAAAACTTCCACTTGTAAAAAATTAGCATCCTCGGTTCAAAACGATTAAAAAGTGTAAGAAAAAGGAAAGATAAAATATGTCTCTGTCCCAGCTTCTCCTCAGAGTGTTGAAGCATCAGACTCTAAATTGTTTATATGTACAGTGAAGTTCTTCAGTGAAAACATCTTGTCTTTGTGCTTTTGTCAGTTAAATGAAAGCTCAAACGAATGAACAAATCACTGATTTCAGTTTTTATTGTATTTTACAATATGTGGTTTGTCTAAATCAGTGACTTTTACCACATATTAATTTCTGATGTTGACTCGTATCAATACAAAGACATGGAAAACTCTAAACTCTGTCCAGAACAGTTGTAGCTTGTACTAACACACAAGTAAAGTGGAAAGAATGCACAGCAGGATTAACACCTCTTCTAATACAAGATGAAGACGATGCATTCATCAACCCAACGTCATCATCATCAGTCACGTCAATGATGTGAGAACCACAGGGTAAAGTAAACTTCAAAAAGGCTTAATGGGCTTTTATTTCAACCATAGCATTATTACACAACTTCTAGCGCTGGCACAGTTACGGGGATGTTATTTATAGTAACAGTTATTGGCTACAACTCTTCCTCCACTGGTTTTCTGCTGTATTTTTGCACTAATATATACATTGACAAAGACGTAATGCTCAGTATAATGTGATTTTGACTTTGAGTGGAACATTATAAGTCATCTGTGTGCCGTCGACTATTAGTGGCTGACCATGTCACATCTCATTTGGCAGAGATTATAAATGTAATGTTGTTTCCGTTACCGCAATGTTAGCCTGTCTTACTGTGTCTTCTTGTCCAAATGTGCCCTGTTAGTGGGAGAAGTGAGTAGGTGTGTGTCTGTCTCTGTGTGTGTCT
>JAPQRN010000007.1:21340402-21390558 GCA_037367275.1 Coranthus polyacanthus
GTCCGACACCGACTCCATACCGGTCCGATCCCAGTCCGACCACGACCCCATACCGGTCCGATCCCAGTCCCATACCGACCCCAGTCCGACACCGACTCCATACCGGTCCGATCCCAGTCCGACCACGACCCCATACCGGTCCGATCCCAGTCCCATACCGGTCCCATACCGACGTAGTTGAACCTCCACAGACCAATAATTAAAATATGTACAAAATAAATCTAGTTTCTACTTCTCAAATTACCAGTGGATGATAATAATATAATAATTATATGAATGTAAATGTATTGAGTGGATCCTGACTTTGTTTCACATAGAACACAATGATCCGCGTCTCATTGGTCCAGTGAGGTTTGTTAATGTCGGATCAGTATCTGCAGAGGTCGGATCGGTTCATCTCTTTGTCTCGACTCCACTGAACCACGGCTACGATGCAGACATAAGAACGCGGCCCGGCGCTGACGTTACTGTGAACCTGTCGAACATAAAACTCACACAAGTCGCCAACAGCTCCTTATTTTACTCCTAAAAACGGAGGCAAAACAAAACATAAAAAACAAAACGAACCAACTTATTGCAAAGTCTGTCAGGATATTAGTGCCACAAACCACAGAGCCATGACTGAAAACACTAATGCAGTTGTAGTTAAGTGCTGTTCCTGTTAAAAACTGTAATAACTAGTATGAAAAACACTCAACATGTTACATTCAAACATAATGAATCCAAAAGGCTGACAGATTGAATCATGCTCCTGTAGTTGGTTAATGTAACCAGCACTGAGGACACATTTCACTTTAAACTGGATTTTCAATCAAACTGGAACAGCTTCAGTCTTCGATTTAGGAGAATAAATTAACCTACAACTAAGCAGAGACTACATACTACATTTCCTGCTCACACTCGACACTCACACGTGTAGTAGTAACATTTAGGCCAGTTGTGACTGTGGTCACAGAGTTCCTGTGTTAATGTCTGAGAAAGGCATCTGTTTTCAGTGTCACCAGTGGACGGGCAGCGTCGTCTACACTCACTGAACAAGGAGAGCCTCCACGTTCAGCTTCGACCTCAGCAAACAGCGCAGACTGTTAACCTTCCTCGTACAGAAATAGATCTAAACTACACATATCAAAGTGGAGCAAGATGAGGAACCTCCTGCCCCGACGTCACTTCAAATAAATATCATGTTCTGTACAAAGTACTGTATAAATACTATTAAAGACAGGGAAATGCATGTGTGGGACAAGCAGACAGACGTGTAAAAGACATCCGCTGGGGATGGATAGTGCATTCTTTTTAGTCACACAGAGGAAGAGATTTACTGCTGCTTCTATTCGTTTCAAATACATAAAGTGGCACCAGTGTGGAGCTCTTCAAGCTAATTACAGTCAATTAGCCGAGTCTGGAGCTGCTTTTCAATTTAATTCTGTATCACATTGAGAGTTTATAACAAGCATCGCAGCCTCTAATGCGTTTACACTTTGCGAATGCTTAGATAAATAGCAGGTTATTGAGAAGATATAGTGTATTTGTAAGAGTAGTGAGACTTAACACGTGCATCTGAACATGCTGGAAGCTGGATGTGGATGTACTCTATATGCTCTAAGGCAAACATATCATGAGATCTGCAGATACTGAGTTAAAGCTTCACATATGAGATCTGATCGTGATGAACCACACGGACTACCAGCTGAGACTAACGACGAAGACAGAAAAAGTGCTTTCAATGTGACTGTGGCTGCGAGTTAAATGTTGTAACTCTCATTCTTTCTTGCTGGATCCCAGCTTTCTGAAAAGCCTCTTGCCTTTGGAGAAGAAGCCTTTCTTCTTCTTGCCTTGTGCAGCGTAATCGGTCTGTGCGGCGCTCTCTGCCGGAGCCGGAGCCGAGCAGCAGCCCGCCTCCTCCGCCGCCGCCTCCGCTGGATCCGGGTCTGACGCAGGGCTGGCAGCGGGTGCCGGTCTTGGTGGTAGATCTGCGTGCTCCGTTGGGTCAGAACAAGGAGGTTCTGAAGTATCTTCTAGCGTTGAAGGCCCTGGATGTTGTTGGTTTGCAGAAGAAGTCCAGTTACCCTTTAGGAAGAAAAAGCAGAGTTTCAGATTCATCCTGTAAAAGTGTTGAAAGTCTTAATATTAGAAGGTAAAGTACAGAACAGGAGGAGAAAGACCATGACACAAAACACACATAATACAAGGACATAAAGGAAGAGGTTTTCATCTAGTGGATGGATACAGAGACGACAGGTCTGTGCGGGATCCTTTTCACTAAAGCGTGACAGGAAGAGGACGTGAACGGGGAGGGAACGAGGGATCGCTGAGCCGCTACGGTCCTGGTGAAAACACTTACGATCAAGTCTCAAAGTGAACTGTTCGTTTCTGCTTCTGCAAAAGGCCGAGCAGGAAACAGTGGAGCAGAAAAAAATGCAGAAATTAAAGAAACAAAACAGTAAATAAATGCGAACAGACACTGAAAACACTCAAACAATGAGAGACAAAGTAAAACGGAAAAACAAACTACACTCAAAACATGAGCTGGTCCATACTGAGTCTAATGCACCTGTGATTCTTTCTTGGGTTCTGGTCCAGGATGAGCCGCTTCACCCTCTGGTAAAGCCTGGAGGAAGTTGGAGGGAACCAGGCCTCGGTGTCCATTCAAGTCTCCCTGGACGATAAATATTACAAACACATGAGTGAGAATTGTGAATTAAACATACGGGCCTGGACTGAACCCAGACCGCTGCAGTAAAGACTCCGTTGTATTACTTACATAGAAGAAGCCGTCTTCATCCATGTCACCAAACACATGTATGATGTCTCCTGCACTGAAGGTCAGCTCAGCCTGAACGTGAGCAAGAACAAATGATGAAACCACACGCATTGGAAGAAAACCATGAGAACAAAGATCCTCAGAAAAAATAAAACCAAATAAAATACAACGACGGTGAAACCTGAGACAATTAAAAACAAACCAACGGCTCAGAGAAAAAACCATGAGATGTTTTAAGATAAAAGCATGTTTTTAGGAGATACTTAAACGCAGACTCTGACTCAGAGTTCTTCAGGCAGGTCCTCGTTTTACCGACAGTAAAGGATCTCAAACTATGACATCTGGATCCAGACCTTGAAGAGCTTTAAATAAAATCAAACTAGGAGTCGATGCACAGACACTAAAACAGATGCGATGGTCCCTCTTGGTCCTGGTTTAAAGTCCAGCAGCTGAGTTCTGCACAGTTTCACACGTTTTATGTCTTTTAGGTTCAGACGAGAGTAAAGGCTGTTGCAGGAATGAAGTCGTGTGGAAATAAAAGCAGGAATGACAGCGTTGGCTTCTGTAAAATATAAAATAGATCTAATCTAAGGCTGACCCAAACTGGGTCGCAGAGCCGTGTCTATTGGGTCAGAGTCAGGCAGCGTTAAATACATAATATGAGAAGAAGAGTTCATACATGTTGACTTCACCAAAATGTGAAATGTAGACGAGAAGCATCCGTCGTAAAAGACACAAGATGAAAAAAGCATAAAAACAGACTCTCCAGAGGTTTTGTCTGCAGTGAATTCTGTCATGTTCGTGACATTAACGTTGTTTGTTTCGTGTCCGTGTTGCTGACGTTATCTTTCAACCCGTGACCGAGGTTCACAGTTTAATTCAACTTTGTTCTGACGAACGTAGACAACGTTAAGACAATTCATGAAGTAAATTTGGAACGAGCTGAAAAGTTTTGGAGCCGTTGGTGATAAAAACATGATTAAGTTTTGTAAAGTCACAGTTTAATTTGTGATCAGGACAGGCTTCATAGATTGTGGAAGGTGGTGGATGACGGGGGTTTCAGTTTTGTTGGAATTTGTTGGTGTGCTTGACCGACCTCTATGTCAGTGTTGGGGGAGCTCTCTCGTGGATCATAATCAAAGATGGCCACCATCCTCCGGGCTCCCGGAGCTGGGTTCCCTGTGGCAGGAGGAGCAGGAGGAGCAGGAGGAGCAGGAGGAGGAGCGGCCGTCTGGCTTGGATCTGTCAAACAGAGACACAGGACTGTCTGGGACTCCAGGATATTTAAACACTTCTAACCAGCTCATCAACATGCAGCTCATCACGTCTTCACGTCCAACTCACTCAGCCTCATGCTGCGCTGAGAAAAGAGTCACTGCAGTCGAGCACATGGAGCAAAACAACAGGAGGTTAGAAATGAGAGGTATTTATTTTACCGACAAAGGTTGAAGAGGCTGACGATGCTTTATGTTAATTAGAGAAAACATCTGGCACGAAAATAGTAGATTCAAAGGATGACATTAGATGATGACAATGGAGATGATGGAACGGGAACAGAGATTAAGTTAAGGGACTGTTAACTGGCAGTTACAGGCTTTCATTTATGCATTTTTAAGAGGTTTAAAAGGTCCAAATTCTTCATTAAATGTCCAACCAATCAAACAGTCCCCAGTAAAGATGGACGAGAGACGTGAGTCCCAGTGTTACCTGCAGACAGAACAGTCTTTATGTTCCCAAATATCACACACAATGACACAGAAGTACATAAAACTGAAGGTAACAGCATGCTGGTCTCCGGTGCACTTCAAGTTGTTTGGACATGCAAGAAAAACAAAACAAAACCAAGAGGCAGAGGTCAAAGGTCCAACTACAAACCTGGACTAGAGGAGTCTACACTCGCCTCCCAAAGTGATGCAGACTCCACTGGAAGAGACGAGGTGAGGAAGAAGAGCAAAAGTTTAAACATCAGTGTGTTCCTCTGACATCCTGCTGTACAATCACATGAATGAATGTTATCAGAATCATCAGAGTGGAGGAGACACATGGAGATCAGAGGGGATGGACGTTACAACAAGGACACTTTAACTCAGCATGTAATTCAGTCGTGACATAGAAGCAGATGTGAAACCTAAGTAACACGTTCTGCTGCTATGTCTGATAAGTATTACATGAATCTGGTTCTCATGGATGTGTCAAACTGGTGCAAAAGTCTTACCACAACTTCATAAAAGACTGTGTGTTTCTAAATAATCTGTGAGCACTTAGGAAGTATAGTACTAAGATGTAATTATAGAAAATAAAACTAATGTAAACCTATTCATTCTGGTAATACGATACCAGGAAGTTGTGTGGTTTCATGACTACAGTATCTGACCTAAAAATCCCCTCTGGTCACTGAATGAGAAGCAGCAACTGAAAGAGCAAAAGATAAAGTGAAAGAGACAGAAAGAGAAGCAAACCAGAGAAGAGGCTAAAGGAGGGAGGTGGGAAGCCGCGAACTGCAGCAAGACACACCTTTCTTGGATCGTCTGGGTTTCGGCGGTGGAACAGGGCGACGTGGAAGCTGTGCATGTGTGCGAGTGCCTTTATGGAGTTTTAGGAAGGAAAACCAAAAAAAATAAAAATAACAAGTGAAACCAAAAAGAAACATAAAGGTGCAATTTGGAGAGGAGCAGATGGGACAAAGAGACAATGAAAAAAGCCAGTGAAGAGCAATTTAAAAATGACAACCATCGAGCAGCACACACAGCAGTGACAACAAGTGGAAGTGAAAAGGTTAAACCATCTGCAAATACTGCTGCGGGTAGAAACAGGAAACAGAAGCAAAGTGTCAGCTCGATCTCACCGGGTGGTTTGTTCTACGGATCACTACCACTCGCCACAGGCAAACACTTTGCAGTTGTTGTTTTTTAGAAGCTGCATGAAAACGCAGTCGACGACCGCTGTTCTCTCGACAACGTGTAGACGGTTAGGACGACCTTAATAGCAGCACAGTGCATAAGAAACCACAAAGGTACAGAAAACCAGGAGCGTCCGACCATTTCTGTCCATTTAGATCCAGTTGAAAATGACTCCGGTTTCTTTGTGTCTCCTTCAGAAATTTTTCTGATTGAATTCATGCTCATTCAAAGATAACGTGATGAAGAGATGAAAGACTTTAAAACAGTTCAGTTAACTTATTTTTATAGATATAATGTTTCATAATATTTCTTAGTTTCTCTGCAGAAAATGGAGAAAAATAACGACAAAAACAAAATAAACTAATGAGTATCGACATCGGCCCAGAATTTCACAACCGGTGCATCTCGAATTTGTTTAATTTGAAGGAAAAAAATGAGCCAATGTGTTGTTTTCATAATCAGACAGAATGAAGACGCTGAAACTGGATCATTTAAAGTGAATGTGTCGGTCTGTCACTGAACACGTCACTCAACATGAACAGAGGTGACATTAAGGGTAAAACCTTCAACTTTACACCAGTTACAAAGTATTTCCTAATGCTTCGTTTTAAGACAGAATATCAGCAGATTGAATAAAGACCCAGACGCAGACACTGGCTGCTGGTTAAAGCCCGTCCGGACCGTGACGTACCGATCTTGTCCATGGATCCTGCTGTGGATAAGAAGCCCTGCTGCAGGAGCTGCTGCCGAGTCTCCTCATCCTCCACCTGGATCTCAGACACCATGTTACACGGCACATACCCCAGACGACCGGCAGACTCGCCTTGGTAGAACCCGTCTGCGTCTTTATCTCCATAAACCTGGACAGTAGAGACATATACATGTCAGGATCATACATTCTATATACATATGTGTCAGTAAAGCTCTTTCACACGTTCAGTCTCTAACACTGTTTATTGTCTGTTAATGCTGAAATGTTTTGGGTTTTCAAACATAGTAAACTGACAACTCAGCGATGGATAGTGGTGTTTTTCCTCTTCTCAGACTTTCACTGTCAACTTTATGTAGGTTTAGTGGAAACTGGGAAAGACAGCAATGTAAAAAAAAAAAAAAAAAAAAGTTTTCTGGATTTGAACAGAAATGTCTGCTCTAATTTAGTCCTAGATACAACAGTTGAATGACACTCTGTAAGTCACTGTGCTTTAACCCTGTGTTTAATCCAGAATGATCACTATCTGAATTAACATGTCATGAAACGCACTAGCTCCTCAAAGTCCAAGTGCTGGTTTATACATGAATCCAGGTGTGATTCCTCTGAGTGAGGCGTACTTTGATGATCTGTCCTTCACTGAAGGGCAGCTCCTCCTCAGCAGCGTCAGGGTTGGGCGACATGGTGACAGGATCGTAAGGAAAGAGGGCCACGAAGATACGGATGTCACCGTCTCCCTTCATCTTTGGTGAATCCACGCAACCTGCAAACAAACACATCCACGTGTTCACTGCATCAGTACAGGATCTACCACCGGAAAACCCTGTTTAGAGTTTTAAACAACAATATGTCCAGTCTTTATTTTCAGTTTTGTATTATTATAGACTTTATGTAACCATGTAAAAGTCTCACTGAGATTAAAGAGTCTTTTTTGACCTTTGACCTGGACTAGAGAGTAGCTTAAACAACAACAAATACAACCAGTACAAACAAATACAACAACTCTTTTTTGAACAAGGCAGTGCAAATCTAGGTCTATTTTCTCAATCCTTCAAATCGATTCAATGGACTTTATTTTTCCAGGAAGAACCTTTTTTGCCTAATTACTACTGGATTTGGTTTTTACACATGTATGGACAAAGATGAGAAGGAACAGCCCAAGGAGAGATTTTAGAAACAGTAATAACAATCTTTTATTACGTTTATTACAAATTATTTCTGATGTATTACATTTTGCATTGACTTTAGACCATGTTTGTCATTTTGGGCTCAGTTAGATTTGATCATCATTAATATGTCAACATATCACATGCTTTGCAGGCAGCGTGTTCTGTAAATAATACATCCACAGAGCCCCTCCCCCACTGCCCACCGACTGCAGCGCTGCTATGAACACAGGCATGTCCTTAAAAGAGGTAATCAAGCTAAACCACTGATCCTAAGCTGCGTGAGCCGTTTGACAAACGCATACTCCTTCACCTGCACCGACAAAGTAAGAGGGGACACCGTGTTGGACCCACTGTGAGCTACAACGGAGACCATCCACTGACAAAAAGACAAACAAACATGAAAAAGAAAAACTAAATGTGCTTTAAATGTGTCCTATGCCACAGACTGTGTACAGCCGCCTGTTAACGCAGCTCAGAGCACATGGAAAACTTCAAGTATGAGACCGGTTTGACTGTTTGACAGAGACACATTTGAAGAGCTGTAGTGAGACTTAAGCTGCACCGAAGAGAAGTGTTCTCTATCTCATTAGGGAGAATAAGCCCATCTGTGGCAAAAGTCACGGGCAAACCTGCACACTTTCACATCCTCACTGCTCCTCCGGTCGACAGAACAGAGCTCTATCCCTTCCTCTATCGGTCTGCATCGATGTGAGCTGAGGTTTGTCATGTTGAAAAGGTTTGTGTTCAGACCATGTAGAGAACAAGAGGCCTTATCTAGAAGTCACAACAAGAGCGAATCAGAAATAAACATTCCTGGTTTTACTGCCATGTCCACATCATCATAATATCATCTTGAATATGAAACCAGCAGAAGAGATATTCATCTTCATTTTATGCATGTATTACCTCATCAGTAAAACAGAACGTACGTCAGCCTTTCATTCTAGATGCAATGACACAAGTATCAGAACAAATGAGTTTTTTGAGCTGCTTGAAATGCAAATTTATCTGGTGACCCAAATAAAATCTCCGGCGTCCCATCTGTGGTTCGTGACCCAATCTTTAGAAATGGATGTGTTAACAGGTGAGGTTTACAGAGGGTTTCACTGCAACAGCAACTGAAAAAAGAGTGAGAGAGTGAAATATAGCGAAAAGAAGAAGAGAAAGAGAGGGGCTGCCGCCTCCTCACTGTGCTAATCGAGGTTACTATTTTAATGTCTGTCACTTCCTCCTGTCATGACAAGCCACTTTGGGTTAAGCCGGTTCTCAGCTTAGCAGGCTCTCTCCCACTTCTCCACTGCAGCTACAGCACCTCCTCCCCCCTGATCCCCCTCCCTTCCTACACAAAGTGCTAATCTGACCACCGTCATGTGAAAGCAGAGGAGGCTCGCCAACAGAAAGCACAGGTGTGTCAGCATCGCCTTCAGCATTTCCACTGTGAGACGGTAAGAAAGAAGACACAGAGGAGGGAGGAAGACAAAAGAGGAAAGAGAGTCTGACCTTTAAGTTGCCTGGCCTGTGCTGGTTTAGGAGAGGGCTCTGTCTGGCCTCCCCACGACGGACCTGCCTCAGCTGGAGGGATTTGACTCGGCTCCTGCACAACATATACAGACAACAAACCATCAGAAAAACAGATCTAAGGCAGAAATACAGTCGTTACAAAGGACAAGATGCCTAGAGGGGATTACAGAAAAATAAACAGCAAATTGATGCTGCTATTTTTCCTAAGGG
Organism: Coranthus polyacanthus; assembly: GCA_037367275.1. Taxonomy (NCBI): domain Eukaryota; kingdom Metazoa; phylum Chordata; class Actinopteri; order Kurtiformes; family Apogonidae; genus Coranthus; species Coranthus polyacanthus. The sequence goes on from JAPQRN010000007.1 coordinate 21,349,673, forward strand.
CACTGGGGTTAGCAGACATAAAGCATAAACACAGATTAAAGCACGAGCTCTGTCCGCTAATGCAACACTGACAGGTATGGACAGCAGGGAAGTCATTTCCAAGGTGCTGCAGGAACTGGAAATAATGGGGATTAATGCAGTAAAACAGAGAGAGAACAGATTCAGCCCTAGTTGAATTTATAAAGTTTATAAAGTAAAGAATCAGGATAAGAGGGTTTTCACACCGGCAGCTTGTAGTTCATTTGAATTCAATCACACTTAAGGGCAGACCAAAAAAAAAACGTACAAGACCCTTTACAAGAGGTGGCCTTGGTCACCACCGGTTCGTTTGTGGTGGGTCTGTGATCCCACCTCCATCCAACCCAACTACCAGCTGATGTAAGGTAGATAGCACCTGGACTGTTACAGCTGATGTAATAGTAGCAGCAGCAAGAGGCCAGAATACAGGAACTACTTCCTGATGCATCTGCCCAATCAGTGGAGTGAGCGTTGTCACATGGTTTGTAATGATGCATTCTGGGTCACTATGCGTTAGCTCCAAGTTCACAAACTCAGCAAACAAACTACAGGTGTGAAACTGCTGTAAGAGGCCACAGGGGGTTGACAGACTAGTTTAAACGTTTCCATCAACCTGCCCCCCCTCTGTTCACTACAGTGATGACAATGGAAAACCTATTACGCTGTTGTCTACTGAACTGTGAGTTAACTGTGGAGGTTCGTTCTGCTACAGGGGGGAGAAGGGGGTGGGACAACACACCCATTGTTGCTGGCCTGCAGTGATATTTGCCAGTGGATCAGGCTTCGGCCCACGGCGGTGGGGGGGTCTGCCATGCTCCATTTGAGCCCCCTCTACCCACCATTCAGAGCTCATCTGCTCCACCACCACCTCCCCAGGATTGAACTGCACAGGCTCCTCGTTATCGGTGCCGTACTCCACATCGATCTCCATCCCGGGGCCAGCAGGTGACCTCACTGAGCGGACTGTTTTGCTGACTGGGTAGGGTCTTGGCGGGGTAAGGCCATGGCCGGGGATGCCTGCTGCGGCAGCCTTCTGGCTCCGGAGCATGGCCTCCCTCCTAAGGCGGTCCCCTAGCCCTCCGATCAGTGGTCTCTCTCTGCTGTGGGGGTTTGGCTGGGGAGGACAGCGGGCTGAGACCCGCCTGCTGGTGGGACCCTCAAATAAACTCATGTCATCTTCTGGATAACTGATGGTGTCCACTGTGTCTGCATAGTGCACCCTGTGCTGGATCTTGGGCTTGACTTGCAAGGCTCCATGCCTGGATGAAGGCTCTTTGGTCAGGGCTCTGGGAACCCGGTTGAAGTGGTGATGGTGTGGGGAAACGTGTGGGTGTGGATTGGGGTGATGCAGGTGATGCTGCTGGGCGTAGTGCAGACGTTCTGAGCCTCTGGAGTGGCCGGACCGGGACCGAAGTTGACCGCGGTGGGGCTCTTCCTGACTGCTGTCTTCTTCCTCTGTCACCTCTGGGATGCTGAACAGCTGCTTGCTGTGGTAGACCTGAGGAGGCAGCTTAAGGATCCTCTCGAGAACCTCCTCATCACTGTCTGGAGTCTCCACTTTGCGCGACTACAGGGGTCAGAGGTCAAAGCGAGCAGGGTGGACAGGTTGGACAGTAAATCATATATTTCAGTAAAAATAAGGGACGTGTGGAAAAAAGCAACCCGGCCATGCAGAGGGAAGAAGAAAGAAAGAAAACAAAAGGAATCAAAACAACATAATTAAGAATATGACAGAAGGACAACAAACAGAAATGAAGGATGACTTTAAAGTGTGTGAGCAGGCCTGGCCTCATACCTTTACCCTGTTAACTCCTAGTGTGTATCCTCTGGCCTGTGTGTCTCCTAGATGGTCAGAGTAAAGGTCTTCCTCCTCCTCCTCCAGGATGTCAGACAGGTCTGAGCGGCTGTTGTCTGCATTGTAGTCACTCTGAGGCTCCACCAGTCCTCTGCCGTAACTCTGCAAAAACACAAAACTCAATCAAACGATACAATTATAACGTGACGAGATAAAGAAACCTTTTCAAATTAAAATTACTCTTTTAAATGGAATTGAAAGCAAGACAGCTAAGCAAGTTAGCATGCTAAACAACAACCTACTATATATATATTGCATTAATGGATTTATTATTATTTTATTATTATTTATTATTATTTTAAATTAGGTGTGTTTCCACTGCAGGAATTTTCCCCAGAAACTAGGAATCCTTGGAGGAAGTATCTTTAGTTTTGGGGACTATTTTACCTCCAAAAGTCCCTGCTTTGTGGCGGGGGTGATAGCTCAGAAGCTTTGGGGGAGGGGCTTGTGGTGCTGAACATTTCTGATTAGTAATCACAGGATTTTATTTCAACCACCATTTGTTAAAAAGCTGTAGTTGTAGATAGTTTTTTACTGTGCTTTGACACATTACCATGGATTTAGAGAAGAAAATGTGACAGATGGACCAACAATCACAGTCTCTCAACCACAAACAAGAAGGAAGACAAGAAGGAAGCTTTTAGTTCCTGAGACTAAAAGTTCTGGGTACTTTGAGTAGAAACGCAGCCACACTTTTAATATGATTTCTTCACATGAATTCAAAATGTCTTTTGTTGATTTAAATGTTAAATGATCATATTGAAGATATTATAATGGGCTGCATGTTCTGTATTTTATTAAGCAACAAGACAATCTGTCTGCTTCAAATTACAAGAACTTGGCTTCACTATTTTCTTTGATAAAATATTAGGAGAAGTGATTTTGAATCTAAAGGTTAGTCAGGCTGACAGGATGTAGGATGTATGGAATAATCCTGCCATTGGGCGACTATTTCCTTCTTCACTCTCCTTCCTTCCTCTTCCTCTAACCCCCTCGTTACATCAAGCTACAAAAGCTTTGACAAACACGTACGTTTTTTTTAAGTGTTGTTATTTTAACACCACAGCTCGCTTCCCTACGTGTGAATGTTTCACTAAAACAACTTTTCCCTCAACACGTTTGCCGTTGTGGCCGTGTCCTGCATTTGGCACCGCCCAAGACACGTGTCATTTGTTTTAAGAAATACAAACTCGCCAAACCGATACGTGAGACGTGAGACGACCTCAAGATTACAAATGAATCCAATATTTTCACAGTTATCTGGACAAGTTTATATTTTACTACTCTATGATAATTATCCATAAATCAATCGATAATCTAATGCCTGAACAACAACGTCTATGAACTATGAACGACAGCGTAGAGAGCTGAACATCTGAGCTCTCATCCCATCTTAGTACTCGGTTCATTCTGTAGTACTGACGTATGAATCCACCAGGTCTGACCTGCTGCTTCCTGCAGTACGCTGACTCTTGGTCCTGTCTCAGGAACTCCTCAATGGAAACCAGGCGGCTGTTCTCCTGCTCCTCTTCCACCTCTGACTCCAGCGGTGAAGAGCTCCGGGGTCTGAGGAGCTGAGTGTCATATGGTCTAAGGAGGTCTGCGATCGGTGCTTTAGGGGGGGTCGGGATGCGCTCAGGTGTTCCGAGCTTGGCACTGGGGTCCTCAATGAAGTCTGTGATGGACGGGAAAGGACGTATTGTTCCGGGGCTGTCGGTGTCTCTGCGCAGATCCAACACTGCTGCTGCCGCTACAGGGGCTGGTACAGGAGATGGTGATGCCACTGGAAGAGGCTGAGGTGGTGACGTGGCAGGTGATGGGACATTAAACTAAAAATAACACATAATAAAGTATAAAACAGTATTAATATTTTATGTTAGGGCACACATTTACCATTCACTAGTTGCTTCTAGGGAGCATATTGGCTCTTTATTAGTCATTAAAAAACACTTATTAATACATTATTGTGCGTGACATTATTCTACAACCACTAGGTCATTAACTGACAGTTTTCTTTCATTAGTCTCTCAATTACTGCTTATTAAAAATAAGGAAGGACGTTGTTGTTTATGAACTACAATCTTGTGGTCCTACCACTTAGAAATGAGCTTAACATATAAGAAAAACCCCAAATCATCAGTTCATACATGTGAATCCATACTAAACACTGAGAATTACACACCAGATGGGCCTAGTTCCTGATCCATGTTGGTCTTTTATTCACGTTTAAGGTGAATGACCAGGGGTTTTTAGTTTGTGGACATATGTTATCAGTTCTGTAACAGGGACACCTTGGTGGGTGACTGGGTTAAATGTAACTGACAACTTGTTAAGCTTAATATTATTTCTTAATGTTGCAATAAACGAATAAAGACAAAAAAATAAAAGGTGAAGACTTCATGTGATCCATATGTTTGTTAGCTACAGGTGAAGTGTGTTGTTCATCTTTGTAACTCGGAGGTTATCGGTGGAAAACTGGCCTAGTAGTTGTAAAATATGGTAAAGCATTAATACGGGCTTTCTAATGACTTATAAAGAGACAATATGCAACTAATATGTACTAGCAACATCTATAGATGTAAGTTAAGAGTATATAAGAGTTGAATGCCAGGAGAATGGAAGAGGATTACCAGTGGAGTGATGGCGGAGGCTTCTGGTAACGCAGCCTCACACGCAGCCAAGGCAGCAGCTGATGAGGGGTTGGCCCAGGCCTTCACATATGAGGCAGATGAAAGCAGATCCTCTGAGAGCAGAGCATTAGGGAGGTTGGCAGCAGCTTCCACTGTGAGACCAGCGGTGTGTGGGTTTGATGGCAAAGTGCTGGGCAGCATGGAGACTTTGGCAGCAGAGTTCCCGTACAACACAGGTGAGGGCAGGTTACTGGGACCTATTGGGATGCAGGGTGGGGGTGTGGGTGTGGGTGGCACAGCTGGGGGGGTGATAGCTGGGCCTGCCATGATGGCAGCCAGCTTGGAGGGCACGTTGACTGGCAGAGAGTCGCAGGACTCCCCGTGGGCGGACATTGTGCGGACAGTGAGCTCCTGAGCTGCCTGCAGGGACTGGATCTGAGACGGGCCCAGCAGGGCGCTGCCGGCTGTGGGCGACGACACCTCCAGAACCTTGGATTACAGAACAGACAAGCACACGTTATTTGGAAAACACCTTTCATAGTGCAGTTCAGAGTGCTTCAGACGACTGATAAGATGGTATTGTATTTCCTCAAATAAAAACTGAGAGTCAATTACAAGCCAGGTCTAACAAAGGCCTGGGAGCGGCACAAACAAATACAGACTGGGTAGGAAATTCTTAACATCTGTTAAGCAATAAATGGTTTCTATCCACACTAGAGGGCTTATATTTTGAAACGGTTAAGGAAGTGTTTCATGTTGTTGTCAAGGAGACCAAACAAGTGACTCAGCATAAAAGATAAAAGCTGCCTCACAAGCTTTTAGAGAATTCAGACATGAGGACCTGAGGAGCCAAACTGGTCCATAAACTGAAGAATAGATCTTGTATCTCAATGGGACCTTCCTGGATGGGAAGGTTAAATAAATAAATACACTACACACATGTGAGACATGCTGATCAAGACCATGAAGTATTCTAAGTAAAAGAATAGTAAAATCAGTACAGAAAGGCAACCAACGGATGGACTTTAAAACAAAGGTAACACACTGAGAGACGACAGAAATGCACTTCTAGTGTGGAAGGAGCTTAAAATGTAACAGCTCCTGCCTTTTTCTTGTCAGCATATATGGTGTATCCAGTGACACGGACTCCATTGGACGTCCCAGCAGCATCTATAGTGACGGGCAGCCAGCTGATGAGAGCGATGCCCGGGGAGGGACCATGTTCTAGCTGAACATCCAGAGGAGCATCAGGGGGACCTGCAGCCATTAGAGGGGTCACAGCACAGACAGATGCAACCACGGTTTAAGAAAATCAATCACAGCCCTGCAAGGTTCTGCCAAGAACAAATGTCAACTTACACATGATTTAATCTATGGTCATCAACTGCCAAAAGCTGTTGAAGTGACTCTTTCCATGTGGTAATATTACATAAACTACTGACTTAATTTACATAGATTGTGGTATACGGTGACTTGGAATGATCTTTATCACAACATGAGGTTTGGGTCATACTGCATAATGATGGCGTCATCAGGAGGAACACTTGACCAGCAGATGTTTCTTTACATCTGTCATGACCAATTAAATCAGCTACTTTTCCTTTTATTTTGACATAATACATAATTCATAGAAAGTTGAGAACCAGTGAACATGAATACTGTGCAAACTGTTACAATTATTCGACTTTTCTTAATCCAAGTCAATTGGTAATTATATCATAAACAAAATGACGTCTTAAGCCTCTGAATATGATACACAAAGAAGACTTTCATGCCTTCAAGGGACTTTACACTGATTTACACTCATTTTGTGAAGACTTTAATGTAGGGACCAGGTTCATGTCCCCACAATACGACTGTGAAAACAGGTTTACGAAGGAAAAGATGAGCACAAACACACACACCAAAGCTTAGACACTAGAGACGAAAGGCTTCTATGTCAGGTCATTTCACGTTTATGGAATCTAATAATCTAACATTAGGAAGGATTTTCTGAAATATAACCTTCCTCTGGATTAAAGATATTAGCATCAATGACCCTTTAATATTCTTCTCCAACATTAAAATGTTCTAGTGGTGAAACATCTATATTTATGATGTGCATACAGGTGTAGTTAACATGGCGGATCCTAACCTGCCATCAGTGTGGTGAAGGTGATGGTCGCGCTCCTGTGTTCACGGCGCTCCACAGGTAACTCCCACGGCGTGCGGTGAGGCCGCGCCTCCACTTTGACTGTGTACTGCAAGCTGGGTAAGAGGTTATTGAGGCACAGCGAGTAGCAGCCAGCCTTTACCAGCTCACACTCCTCCTCATTCAAGGACACAATGTGCACATAGTTACTGTTACTGGGCAGCCAGGTCAGGTTGGCAGAGGTGGCGGTGATCCTATCCACACGGAGCTGCGTGGGCGCCACACATACATCCCGACCAACCAGCATGCTGCAGCGCAGCTGGTCTGAGTGACCCTTCTCCGTCAGGCTTTGCACTGACACACGGTAGGCCTTGAGGTTTATATCCAGCCGCTCCAGCACCGCTTTGGTCTGGGCGCCGAAGGGCACATTGAGCCGCAGCTCCTGGTCCACGTACACGTTATAGCTCCACACGTTGCCCCAGCCAGCCGGCACCAACGGAGGGTCCCAGCCGATGATGATGCTCTTGGCAAGCTGCTTGATGAGGGTGAGCTTACGTGGGTAAGGCACAATGTCCACTCCCACCTCCTCCAAATCCAAGTCCAGGCCGTTGGTGAGGGGGGCTGGGACAGCCAAGGCCGACGCTGAATCTGAGGGGGCTGAGGCGGGACCAGAAGCGGCAGAGGCCTCTGTCCTTTCTGAGGCGCTTACACCCGTGTGGAGGTGATGCTGGTGGCTGGCACTGTGCAGGCTGCTGTCAAGCAGGGAGTTGTGGGAAATGTCCACTGTCTCTGGATGGTGAGAACTCATAACATCATCGTCTGAAACACGTTCCACAAAGTTTGAGGGGACCAGCCCTCTCCGTCCGTCCATGAGCTCGCCTGAAAGGAGACACATTCCATCAGCGATGCCATGAACACACAAATACAAAGGAGTTGATGCCACAAATGAAAACTGAGACCCACCTTCATAGAAGCCATCGTCATCCATGTCCCCGTACACGTAGATGTATTCTCCAGCAGTGAGAGGAAGCTCCACTTCAGGGTTGTCATTGGGGCCATCGTAAGGGTTATAGCTGCCCAAAGTTAATTTAACAACAAGTTATTTCCACCACATACTGGCAAACAGCTGACAGTGTGTCATGATGTTTTACTACACAGCAATTCGTACCTGTATCGTGCAATAAAAACCTGAAGCTTTGCTGCTCCTCTGCTGGCGGTGTAAGGCGCCGGGGCCACATCAATGTCCAGCTCTTCAACTTCACTAGCTGTGTCCACCTGAGGACACCAAAACCAGAGGAGGAACCAGTCATCACACCTTTAAACACACACTGCGTACTTTGTGTTGCCAGGGGTCAATCAATCAAGACAATAATAACAACTGCAGATGAAAATCCTGTTTACAGATGAGGTCATGAATCAAAGTTTCATTCATGTTAACATTTATTATATATTCATGTTATGTCATTTCATTGTAATGAAAGAGATGCAAATAATGTTTGACGATAGCATTAGTACAGGGGACGTGATGCCACTGACGTGATGAAATGAAACAAGCTGTTACACTGAATTAAATGATTGGTTTCTCTGAATTTGAACATGGTTGGAAACATTGGATGTAATCTAAGTATAGTAAATATTTTAATGTGTAAATGCTACATATTATAGTTTTAATCTTGAGAAGGTTAATGATTTATTGATCGTTGTGGAGGCTGTAGTTTTGTTAACGCTCCAGTGCTTGATAGTTTTCTGTCGTCATTGGTCATAAATTGGTCATAATAATTTCCTTTCATCATATTGTAATTCAAGTGTCTGAGAAGAAACTTCGACCTCCTTCTGTGGACCTACCCGCGACACAGACCCGACCACTGATCAGATCCAGTCAGATGTGACTCTACTGCTCTACTCCATGGATCCACATAGAAGACTAGAAAAGTGAAACAGCATCAGGTTCATCTATCTTTACATTTGATTTGGAGCGAGAGGAGAAGCTGCAGAAGGAAGGGCTGGATTTTTAAATTCTGGCATTTTTTCCCCTGATTTCAGCTCCTGCAGCTTTAAATAATGGAACATTATACACGTGTTAGCTTGAAAGGCCATGAGGTGCAGACCACGCCTCTCTGGAAATGAGCATAAAGGAAATCACTGAGTTCATCTATAGACGACTGTGTGCAGTTTTTACTCATATACTGTACAGACAGAAAAATACCAACGTATGAAAACACAGAGTTTCAGTTTTCTGAGAACAGGATGCCTTCTGAAAAAGACTCTGTCATTAGTCAAATCAGTAGCTGCTAATGAATAAATTCCAAATATTAACATGATACGTGAACAGTAATGAGTCAATGTGGTTTTAATGAATCACATACACCTGATGTGTAGTTTGCTTTTCATTCATCATGCTTACACACACTGCAATAAGAGAGGCTTTATATTTATAGTTCTCTGTGAAACCTTTTTAAGGATAATCACTTACAACTACTATAACCTTCATAATCCACAGTGGCGAGTGGATTATCTCACTAAATATGAGCTTTATTGAACTGTAGGCAGTGACTAGATGAAAGAACCTGTCTGTCATGGCAGCCAGACTCATTTTCTCTAGTTGACCCTTTTTCTCGCGTGAGATGTCAGAAAGGTTAAGGAGGGCTTTTTAATCCATTAAATCCACACAATCGTTGTGCTGGTGCATGGCCGTCTTAGTAATCTTGATGAGCAATCTGCCTGTCTTTGTAAAAACAGAGAAGGAAGAAGAACCTGCAGAGGGGAGTCCAGAACCATTTCAAACTGACCTTTACCAACAACCTCCAATAGTGAGACAGGTTAGAGTTCTACCATTTTTCCCAGATGGGTTTTTTGGGCAGTTTTTCCTCACTCGAACCGAGGGTCTAAGGACAGAGGGTGTTGTACCTTGTACGGACTGTAAAGACCTTTGAGGCAAATCTTGATTTGTGAGATTGGGCTATATAAATAAAATTGAATTGAATTGAATTGAGTTAGGGTTAGAGTGGCCGATACTATTTCAAGGAATATGTGTGCAAAGTGTATGTTACTGACAAATAAGTAAATTTACAAAATTAGAAGTAAAAGGAGCAGCAAATGTAGTAGTGCCCGACACTTTACTAAAAGGTATAACATGTAACATTAAACATCTAAAAACATCTAGGCCTATGTTATATATTTCTGTATATACACATAATATCAAATATCTTTTTATAATTAATGGACCGAGGAGCTGTGACATCTCCCATTAGTTTCTGAACTGAACCGTTTTGAAGACAGTAGTTTGTGTTTTGGTCATCGTCATGTTGGCTTTTTGGAGCCGAAAGTGACCATATTTGAACAAAAGGGGCGGAGCTGCAGGATCAGGAGGGGTCATGGAGGAGCTAATGCTAAATGCTAACTTACAGACTCATTCATCAAACATTCTGTAACAAAGTCATTTTACGTCTCGTTAGTGTAACTTATTAAACACAACTACAGTTGAGATGTTTGTCATAAATAATGTGTTTTATTAAATAAACGTCATATGACATTATCCCTTTTCTAGCAATATATTGAGCTTCCCATCCTGAGGAAAATGGCCTCCGTGTGAATACAACAACTCCCATGATCCCTCACTACTTCACGACATCATTTAGAACATCATCTTCTGTTAGTATTTTGATTCAGAGACCCCTAGTGTGTTTAAGTATTATCACGGTGGTAAAAATCTGCCCAGGTAACGACAAACTTAAAGTCTAGGAAATGATTAATTTCAAAGTGGATGATAAGTAACGTACTGTACACGCTCACAGCTCGTACCTCATGTGTTGGGCTTGATTTGTGTGGACTGAGGTGGGTGTCAGACTTCGGGGTGAGGTGCGTAGCCTCGGACTTGCTGGAGGAAGAGCCTGACTTGCTGACGCTGATGGTGGGCAGCTCTCGATGCTTGGTGACAGGCGAGCGCTCCACCCTGGACAGCCCGGCAGCGTGGGGTGTAGCCCCCAGTCGCAGAGCGGCGGCCACATCTAGCAGGGCAGAGGGAGAGGATAATATGTAATCCATGACTTTAGGAGACATGCCCTCTCATTGGTTAACCTGGTTGAATCCATGAGCAGCTAGGTGGGTGGGGTCACTGGTTGACATGCAGGAAGCTCAAGGTTGAACCTGGCTGATTAAAACAGTGGAGAAAAATCCTGTCTCCATCTGTCTGGGTTCAAAGGTCACAATGCCTCGTGGCTACCTGTGTCACACCAGCACTGTTAAGGGGCTTAAGTGGTTCCACAGACCACAGATACTTTTGACCTCAGGCCCTCGTGTTAAAAATGACAAAGCTCTGTAACAGTGTGGGGCTGACACAGCGTGCCGAACGTGAGATGACAGGTACAACATGCAGTGCTCTTTGTGCCTGGTGACTGTGGCCAACACCAACATGAGTAACAGAGACGGGCAAAGTACCGAGCGGATCATTTCCCTCAGGGCAGGAGAGAGTGTCCCCCCCCTCCAGACTCCAGAAGGCTATTTCACCCAGAGACACCATATCCAAAGAGCCACCAGTGCAGTCTAAATCACATCAACAGTGTATGGACGTGGTCATAGCAGAAAGAGGAAAGACAGAACAAAGGCAAAGACGGGAGTTAGTCAGTTTAGATACATACAGTAGGACAGATATGGACTGTTCTGGACAGTGGTGGAAGGTCTGTACTTTTACTCAAGTATTGTACTTCAGTGAAGTATTTACATTTTATCCAGCTTTACACTTCGACTCCACTACATCTCAAATATCTTACTTTTTCAGCTTTAGTTACTTTTCAGGTACAGATTTTCATACCCTTCCTGTCCAGTGAAAACCATGTATCTCCAAACGTGTTCAATGTTTGTGATAAACTGACAGTTTAAATGTTCTTTAATGGATTGAGAAAACCCTCCTACTTTGTAAACTAAAAAAAAGGTAAAAAACCCTCTTGATTTCACTGGAAAATGCATTGTCTCAAAGCTGAAAACAGGCCTGTTTTTCTGAACTTAAAAAGTTCTAAAAAGTTGACTGTATAGAGATACGTGGTTCTCACAGGATGGCGACAATCTTCTAGAATATGATGCACTGATGTAGATTAAACGACCAACAGTTTATAACGTCGTTCAAATGAGTCAACATTAAACATGTGCAACAGTAAAATGAATCAAACGTGACATATAACCATAAAACACGGACAGGATACATTTTACTGCACATCGACTCTTACTTATGATGATAATACTCACATAGTTTTACTTAAGTACGGTTTTGAACGCAGTACTTTTACTTGTGGAGTATTTTCATAATGTCGTGTTAGTAAAGGATCTGAATACTTCTCAAACCACTGGTTTTAGTCTCAGGTTCAGATTAAAAGCTTGAATTGAAAGAATCCAAGAAAAGTGAAAAAGCCCGGTTTCTATGTGAGGTGAATTATAATCACACCTTTATTTAAGTATCACTGAATCGAAACAGGACAGAATAAAGGGAGGAAACATGTTTGTGTCTTTGTTGTAAAAGTATTAAATAACAGGACATGTACTTTTCCCAGTCTGCAGCCCAGACGACAGAGACCAAAGCAATCACTGCTTTAACCGGTTTGACACAGATACTTAATAAACCTTATAAAGAAAACCATTGTTACAAATACATTCAGGCCATAAACTTAAGCCTGTAACAACTACTATTCCCTGCAGAGCTTGTGGTTGCTGGTGTAAGTGGAAGTCCACATGGGTGTGGCTTACCCCGGTCGGTAGTCAGGCCCACCCCGTTGGTCAGAACAGAGAGGCTGGGATTGTTGATGAGGGTAGAACCAGCCAGGTCCACCTTTGAGGCCTGCAATCGAAACTTCTCCAACTCTTGGGACAGTAAGCCAAACTGTTCACTCTGGCTGCGACATTTCTCCTCCAGCTCCCGTACCTTTGACTACACACGAGCATTAAGAAAATCAACAACACGTACAGCGCACAACAACATGCAGACAACCCTGAAGACAAAAATCTACCTTTAAATACTACTTCATTTTACACCACAATAACTATTAATGATCTGTCTTTAACATTAGTTCTGTATAAAGCAGTAGTGAGTGGATGTGTTTTGAGGTAGATTTCTTCTTTGGGTGAATTACAAGTGTTTGTAAAACTGCAGTCAGTGTCATGCAGAAACCTTTTCATTTTGTACATCCACTATTAATGATCTACACGCTCCACACTGAACTGGTTTGACTTTGCTGCCTCATTAAATTGAAACAATATGAAATATTAAATTAAGGACAGATGGATTGTCAGTTCAGGTTTCTGCAAGACAGAGGATAATAAAAGTCAGTTAAACAAGCCGTAAACACAAACAACTAAGAGATAAAGGATCAGTTGAAAGAAGAAGGGGAAGGAAACGGGGTAAAACAGCTTTAAAGACTGATAACGGGAAGCTTTGGTAAGATGGGAAACGGGAGGAGAAGCCAAGGTTGGACGGGCAGCAGGTTATGAGAAGTCATACGTTTGCTCTGCTGCTGCAGTGACTTGAACAAAGTGTGTCGACAGCAGGCGTCTTTGACAAACAGCGCTACAGTCTTAGCTTCTATATGTGGCTGATTTCACTTCCGGTTGCGGTGGGAGTTTCCTGGCAGGCTGATCTGACGAAGCCTCTGCACAAAACTGTCTGAACACCATTTCCTGTTAGTTCTCACCTACGCAAAGCCTCGTCTGAAGTCAGTCGTTATTGAGCTTCATGTGCTGAGCTAGTATTTAAAAAAGCTATTAATTCCTCTTTGTGAGTAAACCCTAAAATAACAGTAAATGACAAAAGGAATTTGATTATTTTGATTATATCACAACCTCAAAAGGAAAATTCTTCCTTAATGTATAAATATTAAAAGATTCAGCCTCTGTGAGGATGATAACTGTACCATTTTTATCTGGTCTCATGTGAACGACTCCTTTTACAAACACATGGTAACCTAAAAAAATACCCACAGTATCAATAAACCTCAGAGAAAAAAAATGAAATCAGTAAAACCTGGTTCTGTCAATGTTCAACCATAAAGAAGTTTGATAAAACTAGTTCATAATATCACACAAAATGTTAACTAGTGTCTGAGGCTGATGCACATGTGCCTTCGTCAAACTGAGGGTCTGATGGTTCTATCTACACCGGCTGGGAAGGGTTAGGGAAGGTTCTGTGGCAGAAAGTTGAAGAATCTGGCAAAGAGGATCAAGTACGCTTAAGGTATCCAATACCTGCATGCAGTCCAGCGTACTCTGGTTAGCAAAAAAAACAACACAAAAGAAGGTATGCAAGAGTGAACACATGCGGTAAAACAGTGAGTCTGGGAGGATAAAATACATTGAATAATAATTGTAAACACAGCAGTCGGAGTCCAGGTCAGTAGGAAGGTCCTGTTAGGAGTCAGTATCACTAGAACGCCTCTTGGCCCAGGTTCTTTGGAGGGAAAGAGACTTTCTCCTGTGATGCTTTGGGTTTAAATACAGATGCAGAGAGTGAAACAAACGAAGCAAGAGGAAGGAAACAGGAGCAGCTATACTCTACCAGCTCCCTCTGCAACACAAGCTGAGTCAAGTCCTAAAACAAAACACACACTTCATTTAGACACAAGCTCTACTGCGTTAACAAACTGCACAGTGTGATAGACAGCACACGTACACACAGCCATGTTCTCTGCAGCTTCTGTTTGATCATTTCTTGGTGACTTTTCAAAACGAGCAGCCAATCAAACAGACGGGACTTTAACTGTGTGTTACTCAGAGCGAGAATGAACATCACATGTCAGTGGAGAAAGCATCTGTGCAAACGGCCACATAAGAGGCTCATGAAGTATGAGCTGCTTTGCCAGGTGTACATCAACATTAAGAGTTTCTGTGTATCCATTAGTGGCAATGGAAGACTTCTGTCCATCAAGAACTGTCAAATATGATTTATAATGTTTTTGCTTGATTGTGCCATGTAACCGTAATGAATAACAATATTTACGGGTATTTAGTCATGCATGACCGAGACGCAGAGGAAGTCTGAAAAACCCTCCTCCCTCTGATGGCGGAGTGAGAGAAGTCTCACTTCATGACAGTTTGAAGCAACTGAAATTTAGACTTTAACTTCTTTTACTGGGAATTCTGTTGCTCTGAACAGGTGTTGTAATAAAAACTCACCTCCAGCATCTGAACCACTCCTTCATGTTCCCTCTTGGCAAATAACTGAGCCTGGTGATTAAAAAGACATTAAAGTCAGTGCATCGTGTTATTTTTTTTGCTCATAAAGTTCATATTTACAGCACAGTTTCAGTTGTTCTGACAGTGTTTCATTGGTGCCCAAAGGTTGCCTCCTGCTGGATGAAGTCCACATCCATCCTATAACTGATAACGCAAAAGCAGAACGGTTTCGTTTCTCACCCGCTGTAGCCGTTTGATTTCATCCTGTTTGAACTTAAGGATAGCCAGTGCCTGCTCATGTTCCAATTCCAGCTGCTGCCTTCGCTCGGCGACCTCTCGCATGTGCTGTTAAATAAAAACACAGGTAAAGAGACTGTTTCCCTTCTACTGTCATAGCATGGTGTTGTCTACCATTATAAGGCTTAAGGTTCAGCATGAAATATGATTTTTAGATCATCTGCTCCAGCTTTTCCACATTTTTATACAAAGATATGGTGATAGTGGTCCAAAATGATGCGATTTTTTAATTGAAACACATAATATTTGTATCTTGTGGTCAAACCCTCCACAGATGTGTCTAAATGTTCCATAAACTTAGTGAATTTGCTGGAAATCCAGACAGAACCTGAAAACCAGGAAAACTGAAAACATGACAAAGTACCTTTAGGACCTGCTCTAGGTTCTCCAGTTTGGCACGGAGTCTCTGGTTCTCCTCGAGAACTGAATTGTGTTGAGCGGTCACTTCAGAGAGATCTTCCCTCAGCTCCTCATTCTCAGCCCGAGTCTAAAAAACAACACGGGCCCAGAAAAGTCACTGTGATGCAGCTGTTTTCATAGTTTGTTCCTCACGGATACTGTCAGAGAACTAGTGTTGACAACTGCAGCTTCAAATCGAAACATTAAATTCACAATATTATCACTATTACAGCCATCCTGGCAAATGTATAACAACCACACACATGCATCACATGACAGACACCAGATTTTGTCTTTAAGAAGTTTGACGAGGCAGGATGGCGCTGACCTGGTCGAGCAGCTGTGCCTTCCTCCTGAGGAGATCTGCCTCCTCCTTTAGTTGCTCATTTCTGCCTCGCTCATCCTCAAGCTGGCTCTCCTGTAACCAAACCACAAGACAACATTTGGATAAGGCTGAGGAAATCCGTGTCTCCCGCGTCCCCACGGCGTCCACTACGGTAATGTTTAGACCGGACTGGGAGGCTGCCAGAGGACATCGGAGGAGGAAATACTGGAGTGAGGAGATAGCTTACCAAATCCAGACATCTCTTCTGTCGCTTCTTTACTTCATGCTCAAGGTTTTCACATTCTTTTCTCTTCTTGCTCAGCTCACTTTCCTGAAGCAACAATAACAACAGAGGGAGACGGTTACACTTTGTATCCGCAACGCACACGATGTTTTACAATGTGATACTGAGCTGCTGAACTGGACACATGGTTGAAAACTCAGCAATCTCTCAAAGTAAGAACATGCATTGCATAATACAAAAAAGAGAGTAATATAACAACAACTTATACGATGAATTTAAAAAAATCTATTTCATCTTCATTTTGCAGAGCTACAAACACGGGCTTTCGTTTCCATAACGACCTCTGACACCACAGCAATGAGGTTTTGCCAAGCTTAGCAACCTTTAATTATTCTAAATGCAGCTTACATGCAGGACCAGCATAGGAGAAATCAGCTTATTTCAGCATGGCCGCAGGACCTCAATCAAGTATTACCACTGTGACTGTGTGGGGGAAGCCACGCAACACAAAGGCTAATTGTAGACCACCAGCAGCTGACTGGAAGAGATACCGTCCTCTCACTACTGATGACACAGCAGCACAATAACCATAATTAAAAGGCAATCTGTGCTCGGATTTGCGTGATTGTGAATCAGCGCTGAAGGTCAGAACATAAGTGTGAATTTAAAGCTACATCATTGACTGAAACTACACAATATAATGCAAACGTTTGGGTTCGATAAAGACTGTTTTGTTCTTTATCTCAGTTACCGATGCATAAACTGATTGTCTACAGGAAGATGTCGATTATAACCTGCCTCCTTTTCATCTGTTTGGCTAAAACTATGTGCTGAGACTAACTGCACCCATGTAGTAACAGGATCGAATTTCTACTCATTCCAACCCTGGGGTTTCATCGTTTAAACATGTCCTTTAAACGTCCTTTTGTTGTCTTCAGTGTTAACATCATGTGCACCAAAACACATTCAGTCATTTCCTTTCTACTGACACTGAACATAGACTGTTAATAACTGTAAATCAGTGTTTTCTAAACCCACTATTTAAAAATGTAAAAACTATCGCAGTATCTCTAATTCATTAGAAGAGCAAATATGAAGCATTTTTACTGTCATCACCTCATTATCTAGAATCAGTAAAAGAGACGTTTCAATGAGATACATCTGATAAATCACAACTTAGTTTTATCTGCATGTTATTGGAAACATATAAACATGTGAAATACTTGAAAATAAGACCCAACAGGTGCATTTAGACACAGGTATCGATACTCAGTCGGCTTCTATCAAACCGTGCAGATAATTTACCTCTGAGGACAGAGCTTAAAAGCAGCTCTTCAGTGTAATACTAGATTTTAACAACAGGCCACGTTGGTCCAGCTGTGAGGACGATTCAGACTCAGTCTAATCTATCTAGCTCTATCTAATCTACATGGACGTAAATCACAGTCATAATAAAACCACGACAATGTAACTGAACAAAGTTTACTTTGTTTTTCTGGAATAAATGCAAACAATTTAGTTCAGATCAGTTGTCATTAGAGCTGTCAGGGTATTAACGATACTAATGTCTGTTCTGTTAACTTTACGCCACGGCTGTATCGGTGTAATAATAATCTAATTATTCACAAACACCCTATGAAGAAGAGCCATTCATTGACACAGACTTTCCAAACATATAAACAGCAGAAGAAGAAGACGCAACATGATGAGAGTTTCTAAATGTTGACCTCAGCAAAGCCACGTGAAACATAGAGGAGACAAAACAATGTTCAAGACGTAACAAAATGAAAAGAACATAAAAGATGAAGGAGAGGTAAATGATGTAAAATGAGACTTTCACTAAAATACAGACATTATGGTAATTCATGTTAGATTTTTTTTAGGTCTCGAACGAAAACGTTTGTGAACCACTGCTAGAAAAAACACAAATACCCTAATAATAAAGTATAATTCATATGGGCTCCGTATGAAAACATCGACACACCCACATGGGCTGATAACATCAGACGTCCCACATATTAGTGGAGCTCTAGTCTATTTAAGCCATGAGACCCACTTGTAGAATCAGCAGGGGCAATGTGCTACTCTTCTGTTTCCAAGGGACAAGATCAAAATAATCCCAGCATTACATAACAAATCTGACCCTGGTTTTTCCTTCAGTGAGAGTCAGCACAGTCATGGCTCTGATTCCAGCCTCGGCGTCACATGGAAACGCAGAGTGGATCAAACATGTTCAGCAGAAACAAGACTTTTAAATGACTGAGGAATGCGATGACTTTGTTTCTCATGAAAACAATATTAAACTGGGTTTCACACAGAAAATCAAACGGTGAAAGACAACATGTGGCTTCTTGTTGTGCCACAGAAAAGCTGTGTATGTTTATTACGGCTGCAAATAACAATGATTTTATAAATTCATTGATTAAATGTTTGCTCTATAAAATGTCAGGAAATGGTGATCGTCTTCAGATATTCAGTTTATTCTCACAGAGGAGGAAAGAAACCAGGAAATACTGACGTTTAAGCTGCTGGAATTGGAGAAGTTAAATAAAACAGCTGTCGATTGGTTTAATAGTCGACAACGGATGGATTAATGGTTGTTTTTATGCTACATACTGTCCTTCAGTGTCAGTGTTTGCTAAGCAGCAGACGCTCTCACCAGAATGTGTAGGCGTCGGTCGTCGGGGAGTTCCTCCTGATGGGAGGGGGTCGGGCTGAGGCCCGGGGGGGGCGTCACACGCAGCCCCGACTCCTCCTCCTCTCCGGGGGTTTTCTCACACCTGGATGGAGCTTCATCTAACGCCACACAAGGGGTCTCTCCTGCAACCTGACGCACACAGGAAGGAAAACACTCAATATTAAAACACTATTAAAGACTTGAACTTATTCTGAAAAAGACAAAACTCCTCATAAGCTGGTTCCATGACTACATGAACCTTCACAAATAGTTCATAGTTCTCCACTGGTCGAGCAGACGTTCAACCTCCCTCTTTCATTTCAATACTTGCTCATACTTGCTCAGCTCCATAATCCTGTCGATGTGTTTAACAGTAGGTGTGTTTCTCCTTCTCATTGGATTCATTTATTTCTACCAGAGGATCTTTGTCTCTGCTCCAGCTGATGGAAACAGGGCTCATGTGTCTCAACCTGTGCTCTAAACATGTCCAAAGAATCCTCATAAAACCAGAACAACATCAGCATATCCTACGTCGTAATCGGAAAACACTCCATTCAGAAAAACTAAAGGGAATACGCTGTTTACGTGACGCCTGTCAAACTCACAACAATAGTGGAATATTAGTGTGACTGTAAACGTACTCGATGAAACAACAGACTAATATATGATCATTACACTGTACACTAGCCCTTAACACTGCACCCCCCTCTGTGAGCAGGGATTAACACCAAGCCTCCTTTTCAGTGGTCCAACTAGGTTCACTGAATAATCCAGGGGGGATCCCTGGAGTCTGAATGACTTGAACACACGAGCAGGAAGCCCGTCCTTCCTAATTAGACCAGGTGTAATGGCTTCGATGAGTCACAGTGGGCTCCTCCTCCCCCTGCTTTGTGTTGTACATTTATTGTCTTGTATAAATATTTGCCAGGCTTAGATTGAGGTGGGGGCCAGGCTGAAAGTGGTTAAGGGTTAAGAGTCGGGAATCAGGGTCTAATTTTAGAGCAAACCTACTTATGCTCAGAGTAGAACTGTGCTAGTGCAGCCAAGGCCGTGACCCAATAACAGGATCAAAGGCGCCGGGCCACGTGCTGCAGAGGGATCTCTGCTTTACACTCAGCCCTTTACATCGGGAACCATTACAGCCATTTACACAGTACCAACAATACACGCAGGTAAACAAATACTTCAGCACAGATACTATTTAAAAACACTATGACATTATACATCCCACTTCACAAAGATAGAACATAATGCCGACGTCTGATGTCGTCTTGAGATGAGTTTTACACAATAATGCTGATTAAATCATATGTGATCTCTGCATGAATCGAATCATGTTGAATGTTGTGCAGTTTGTATTTTACAAACTGTTACTACTTTATTCCTTCATCCTGCTGCGTATCTTGACTCACTGGCATTAGAGTGGGATCTCAGTGGGATCTTCCTGGTTAAAAAAGGATGAATCTCGTCTAATCATTTCTTTTACAACAAAAAAAAAAACATAATTTGATTTAAAAAACTGTCACTAAGTGTTAAAACTTAATCTGGTGCAATGCATTCTTAATACGTTATGACAATATACTGCATGTTCTGAATTTTCGATTCTGCCACGAAAACTTTGATTAAAATTAGTTGAACTGGACGGACAGACGTTACGTTACATGTAGTTAATACAACGGAGGAGCAGCTGACGTCTATCATTACATCCTCTGCACGTCGCTAGTGGTTAAACATTACATGTTACATATAAACGTTTGTGTCGGTGTCGGATACAGCGAGTCTGTCGTCACATGCTATGGTTTTTGTCCCTCAAGTTAGGTTGTGCTGTAAAAGTGTCGACTCTCTGCCCGTTCAACACCACATGAGTGTCATTTCTGTGAAGTTAAGCGAGGCTATCCCTGGTTTATCTTTTGGATGGGAGACCAGATGGTGTTAGTAGTGGTGACGAAAGGCCAGCAGGAGGCACTAATTCCATTGGCCTCTGTACAAAAACAGTACACAGGAACCAGGGCTTTAAATAGGTGCTTTACTGATTTTTTTTCTGTTACTGATTATTTTTTTGTCACCAACAAGTCCACCATAGCTCAGTGCACACCTACGAAGAGACACCGGTCTCCTGGTGAAACCATCAGTCACGGTTAAAGCAGTTTGTGTTCTTGTGATTCTTAATTAGCCTCAAGCTCTGGCTGCTTAAGTGTGTGAAGTTCTCTTCAACAATCTGGCACCAGGCACCGAGGTGGGAGTGGAGCATGAGCCGTGATCCCTCAGTACCTAAACAAACACCAGCCTCTATTACTATCTCACTGCTTTGACACCTCAACTATATTATAGACTTGGACATTTGAATACACAACGTGAACATTTTAATGGTAAAAAGGCAGAATCATCATTCTAGAATATGTGGAAGGTGGTGATTTATGAGTCTGACAACATGTCTGGAGGGTCTATGACTCCTTAAGGCCTGTTTTAAAGGTACAAATAACACAAGGCATGTGACATTAAAGCCTGTCTTTGTGGTTGTCAGGTGAAGGTGATGCTTTCTGGTATTAGTATACAACTATATAACATACATTGCTGTGAGTGTGCAGCTCACAGTCCTTAAAAGAGCAATCCCCTTTTTGTAAAGCGAATGCAAAAGCTCACAATGATGAGTTTAAAGCAAATATAATCAGGTTTTAGGCGATGTGATATAATTCTGACATGGTTTTGACGAATGAGCACAGAGGGGGAATATTACATAATGCCTCATTTATACAATGTTATGAGGAATAAAGCGACTGTCATGGAGAGCATTAGACCGAGGCTTAGGCTTTTATGAATCATTTCAAAAGGTTCATGTGCCAACATACTAACCTAACAAAACTTACAGAGAAGACACGACGCTGCAGGTCATCAGGTTCTACAGGTTCTACTGGGTTTATTTAGTCTAACCTTAACACCAATTCACTTACACTTTTTAAAATATGAATGTTTTTGTGTGATGATATGAAGCGTCTTGACTGTGTGAGGAAACGTGTTTTCATTCTATTCATTCATCTGTTTTTAGTTTCAGTTCAGAATATCAGGGTGATGATAAAGAGAGGATTTCAGAAACGTTTTTATTGAAGCAAATCAGTCATGATCCTGATATTCATTAGTCAGACTTTATTCCTACTTAAAAACAAATTAAACCTGAGAAGAACGTGAGTCTGCAGAGCCTCGTTCTGGATGGATCACAAAGAGTTTCACTCCGTGTTTAGTTTGGACGAAACTGGTCACAAAATCCAAAGTAATGTAGAAAAAAATCATCAACATTTATAAAAGTGTCAGATTAAAATGTATGTTGGTTTGGTGTTAATTTGCTGTCTATTAATAATTCAGATGCTCTTTTTCTCCAGGTTCCATCTTTCAGTCTCTGCAGTTACTCCACGTGATGAAAGATTTGTATGTTAAATATGAAGTGGAAAAACAAATTCAAATCATTAAAAGTCCCATTTCTGCTCAGTGACCAGACCGAGGCTTTCAGAGTCACTGGCATCAGAACAAACCATAAAAATGTAATATATCAGCAGTTCCTGCTAATAAGTATTAATATTCTACAGATGAATTCTTCACAAGAAGCTAAACGGGATAAAAATATGATCTGAACTTTCACATTTGTTTTATTTAGAGATGACTGTGGCTGATAATCGTTGACCTGACGTTGAACTAATGCATCACTGATTATAACTCGCACATAGAATTTTATATGTAGTATAACATGTATGAAATTGGAAAAGAACATATGTATTTACTATTTAAGAATTTAACTTCATAACTTCCTCACTGAATCGATCTTAATTAACATGTTTGATGTCTACGCTGCATTTTAACAGACACAAAAACATCAGAAAATGTTATTAATAATATTAGAGAGCGTCTCCACCTCGGCCTTTTGTGATTTTTGTCAAACTCAAAGAAAAATAACTTCAGAACAGACTGACTGAGGTGTAGAAACATGACGTCAGTCAAAGCACATGGATATAAATCTCACATTAACATGAACTGAAACAAATGGATAATATTCATGGATAATAGACTAAACTTCTAATCCTGTTGGATGTGTGAAGGCAGGAACAATGATGAAGTGATGAAGGATGCAGCCATGTCTGAAATCTGTCCTCATGAGCTAATAAATACTCAGAGATTATGAGACGAGGACCCTGCTGAGTCCACTACCTGCACATCGTTTCACACGGCGACGGGTCATCATGTGCACTTTACACTGATTTGGTCCATGTTTCTAAAGAATCAGGTCCACCTTGGGCCCATGCGTACTAACCCAGGGTCAGATCCCATTCAGCAGGCCCTGAATGCCATAAGCACATTGGTGTAATCCCTACAGACTACTGAAACGGGTAACTGGATCACTTCTTTTAAAAGCACCTTAATGGATTGGCCTGGCCGTTGATTTTCTTTTTTAATACGGAGCATATCGATGTCCACCAATCAAACGCTCTACCACGCTGTCACTAAGTCGGTCTGTTTAAAATCTACATCTGGAAGCTCCGAAATATGGCTGTTATAAAACAGGGTTTCTGACAGGCTGCCCTTGACTAGGCCTGGTGCACGTCCCGTCTTTCTAATTTGTAAGAAAGTGGTGGTCCATGACAGACAAGGCTTGGATTTGCCACAGGATTTACTGAAATGAATATTAAAAAACAACAGCTATGAGACCTAAAAGAAAAATCCCCTTAGCTGCCTGTGAGGCAGGTTGTAATACTATCGTAGGGCATGGAACATACTAATAATCTTTCAGAATAAGCCGGTCCTTTTTATATCTAATGCAAATGCAACCTTGAGCCAATAGCCTCACACTCTCCATTTGTCATGACACTGATTAGTTTTCTCTATTAAGTCTCAACTTTGAGTCTGCACAGCTTCAGTCGCACATCCAAGCCGACACAACCAGGACCACTAAGAGCTGCACACACACACACACACACACACACACACACACACACACACACACCAAAACAATAAGACCACCTACCCCTTCGGTGTGATCTGTGGTAACGTCAAGGCTTCCCTTGGCCTGCTAGTTATCCAGAGCAGGGCGAGATAGAAAAGTCTTTAGTGCGACTGGAGTCTTACCTACCACCCAAAACCCTCTCACCGCTGCCACAGCAACAGAGAGCGGATTACTGGACTGTACCATTCTGTTGTTAGAGGGGATTAGAGTTCACACAACATGGCCCCTTTCTGGGTGTGCGCGTACCACTGCGAGTGCGTGTCCCACAAACGAGAGATTACCACAATCGGCATTCTCATCTGAGCTTCACCAGTGGAGAATTTACTCTACTTAGTCGGCAGCGGAGTATTTCACAAAAAGTAACGAAATAATGTGCAAGCTTTAAAATGATTTAAACAAAATGAATCCATAAACACAGTACCTTTAAAAGCTCCTCTACAAAAGGACACAGGGGAATATTTCCACTGTAACAGACGCTCAGTGGTGACTATGTTTCACAACTATAAATAAAATGTGTATATCTATGACATTTTTAACTTTTCCTCTAGACGCTGGTGTATCTGGGCATCACTTCTCTGGCGGAGAAGAGGAGAACTGTTTCTAAGAATTAAATACAGGGAAGATCAGTATTAAATGCAGAGAGGATCAGAGTGTGTGACTTCGGTATCTTTGATCAGGCCCAAGTTCAAGACAGGGAATCATCTCATTATGGCTTGTGGCAGATTAGTATCGGGTCCAACAACAAGCCATTATATAACGACACAAAACTGCATCCACGCCAACATAAACATTACACTAGGTTTAAAAAAATCACTGGCGCACAACAAATAAATGTCTTTTTTTCTGTCCTACAGTGGCCAAGATGTAATGTTGATTCTTATCTTATTTTATTCATAGAATGGGTTCATCCATTATAATAATTTGTTGTGTGAAGCTCAAAATGTTTCTTGATGTCACAGTGAGCACAGACGAGGCCGGTTTGCGTCATTAAAGCTTGTGAAGGCCAACAGGGGTCAGCGTAGAGCTAAGTATGAGCAGATGAAGGTACCTCCTCTCCAGTTTCCCCACTCGTCTCTGCTCCGTCGGGCCCAGGGCTGTGGTTGTGATGCTGACTGGATGATGTGACCGACAGCTGCCTCTGGAGCCGCAGAACCTCCCTCTGAGACTCCCTCAGAAGCTTCTCGAACTCCACTCTGCCGGATGGAACGGGGGAACCCTAAACAGAGTCACGCATTCGGACACAGTCGCATCACTTCACATTTCTACATCAGACATCTCAGTTAGAAATACTGACTTTGAGGGAAAATAATACATAGCTCAAAAGATTAAAAAAAACAGGACGATGATTATTGGCAGCGTCTGAGCCAAATTCATGTGAAAACTAACTGAATGACTTCAGATCTAATGGTTGGACGTCTTTAGTTAGTGTTGTGTTTAACTAATGGACACTAATGGTCCAAAATGAAGTGACATTATAGATCCTAGTTGAAAAATGTAAACGTTTCTTGAGGAAGGTCCTCCAAACCCTCTGCTCGTGCGCTCGTGTCTTCCTCAAACTTGGGGAAAATTTTGTAATAATCTGAAATTATTTAAAAACGAATCCACAACCAAACTAAGTACAAGAGCATCAAAACAAAAATAAAGACATAACCTGATTTTGGGTCATGGATCTAGATATATCTCACTTTATATGAACTAATACTGTTAACTTTTCTGGTTTAAGTTGAGAAGAAGTGCTGTTCCTTCTCCCTCCATCAACACATGGTGAAAATCTGTTTAAATTCACAGGATCCAACACAGACATTCTCACTAGATGAATGCACAGCTCCGCGTGTAAGACTCAGACTTTATTAATAAAGCCAACAGCTGTTCACACTCAGGACACTGAGCTCTTAATTCGCTGCAGCAGTAATTAAAAACAGGCACTTAGAAAGGCAGCCTATTCCTGCACTGTCATCTTGACATCAGCCGTGACGCAGCCTTTGTAATACAGGCTTAAGAGGGAGTTAGGATGAGCAGTACCCACACCGTCCAGCAGAGGGCGAGCTCGTGGCATTACAAGCCTGTGTTGAAGGTGAAGGGTTCAGTCAGGCAAATCAGGCCAAAAACTTTGAGCTGAGAAAGAGCCGGAGTCCAGGTTAAGGACTGAGTTGAGTAGTTGTGTTACCTTTGTGTTGCCCAGACGCGCCTCCAGTTCTCTGCACTCCTGTTGCAGAGCAGCAATCTCCTTATCCTTACACAGCAGAGCATCAGCGTGTTGGGCTAAGTCACGGGCTCTCTGACGTGCAAAGGCCCGTTTGTACTGTTCCACTGAACCCGGCCTCATCAGCGATGGAGAATTCACCTGCAGCAGAAAACAGGAAATCTGTAAGTGAAATGTACTGTCATCATGTTCAAATCTGACCTGATGATTGTCTTAAAAACGTTACTGTCTATTCTGTTAACTATATGACACCACTGTATAAGTGTAATCATATTTTAATTATTCACCTTATGAAGAAGAAGAGACATGAAAATGAAAAATTAATTCTTATACCTTTCCTAAATATTCAACCAAAAAGTAAATTGGTCAGATATGATATAAATTAAATACATAAAGCCCATTACTGAAATACTGGACCAGGAGAGAGAGCCTTTCTTTATTGATCAACCTCAGTATTACAGCAGTTACAGTCAAGGATAAGCAAGCGTCCCTTAATGTGACGGACGTTCATTTGACAGAGTTTCTCTCAACACAGCAGTTAATAAAAAACTGAGATGAAAGTTCAGCAGATGCCATTTGTCCCCAGGTGTCAGTAACGTAACAACACAACACAACCAGGTGCATATAATGACACAGACCATGGTTACCTGTGTGTCTGTAGCAAGGCCTTCTGACAGAAAGCTTTTCTTCTGTCAAAAGGCCTTTTTCTAAACCTAACCAGGTAGTTTCGTTTCCTAAACCGAGCTACAACTGAACACTAAAAATAAGTGAAAATGAAGACGGAGAGAAGCTCCATGTGGACTCACTGTGTGAAAGCTGTGTCTGATCCGTCCTCCTCATGCAGACTCATGTTACATATTACATGATGGATTTTTTTGTGTGCATTGTATACTTTATGGTGTAAGTAGCTGAAGAGCTGCCATGCGGATGTTCTCACCCAGACGCAAAAAGACACATTAGTTTAAAAGAGTCTTTTTCATGTTTCGTTGGTGTAGTTTTTCATCTACTTTGTCCTGTCCTTCAGTGAGCAGTAAGAGGCGAGGGGGAGGGGAAGCGGTTTTACACTCGCATTCTCCTCCTGGTGAACAGGTGGACACTGAACACCACAGCCAGAAAAAAGAAAGGACATCGTCACACTCGCTCCCTTGACTCCTGCAGCTTTTCAGAAGACATGTCAGCTTCTACTTAGTCCAGATCTTATTTCTGTTGAATAAAAAACATGATGCAGGCTTTGTGCATCACGTAGCTTCGCATAAGAATAGACTGGATCAGATCTAGGATGTAAAGTCGGTCGTACACCAGATGACTTTTCAAGTGATTTCAATGTCACAGAGCAACAGTTCTGCTGGAGTCGAGGCTCCGTTATCTGGATCGTTTGGTTTGAGGTGGTTCATAAAACTCTGAAGTCGGTCTTTTTTCAGTCTTGAGGTTCAGACAATATTCATACATTTGGTGTAAAATCATCTCCTTTCTATGCAAATAAGTATTGTTGCAAAAACTGTTGAATTCACAAAAGACCAGCACAATCTGTCACATGCAGTTTGACGGCTGCAAACACCACCTGCTGAAACCTGGAGGTAACTGAACACTAACTCACCTTCACTCACTGTCTCTCTGTATCTCTCTGTTTGTCCAAATCAGAGTTTGTGAAGCTTGAATGATATTGAATTGACGTTTAATGATGTCATTACTGAAATCTTCAGTCAGATATTGTAGGATCAGGCTGGCATGGGGTTATCTCAGAGTTTCGGGTACTTAAATATAAAAAGCGACGATGGAGATCGGACTGTCTTACTGCGAACAAATCCCAGAGTGTAACAGCTGCAGAAACAAGATTAATGACGTCCGATCCTGATGATCTGCTGTTAGTGAAGTTAGCGTCGCTGCTTCGTCTCTTTTGGAGTTCAGAGACGCTGTGACACTAAACAGAACATCAGTACGAATGTTTCTGCAAAATCCCGGATGTATTCAGTGATAACATTATTGTAAGAGTCAGACATTAATCACACTCATTTCAGACCTGAGTTACATTAATAACTGGAGCCTATTTTGATGGACATTTCAGTAGATTGTTATATGTTGTTTTCGAGGTATAACAGTAAAGATGCAGGAAAGCTGGTTTGTGATTGTGTAGAGCTGTGTGTGTGTGCATCTCTGCTTATTAAAGATTCAAGTGTTTTGCAGTTTCTGCAGTTTTCACTATGGACCAATCTGTGGCTGAAATGTGGAGAAACACCTGAAACGCTAGAGACTCTGGTGCAAAACAAGGGCATGTTTGCACCAGCATGTCATTAACGCAAAATCCTTTGTGAACAGGTCTTTAAAATGGAGCAGATTGCAGACGCAAGGGCTGCACAATTCACAGCGCAATTAGCGGATGCGATCCATTCTTTGTGGATTCGACCCTTAGTGTTTTATTGCACATTTCCAGTCGTAATAACCATGTAAAATACCTGAAAAACTGAAGAACTTCTCGACTATTCTACTCAGCTCATTACTGGACATTTTGGTGGCATTGCAGCAGTTGGGTCAGATTGAGGGCAAACAGGCCGGACAATACAGTGTCAATGTAAGAGGTATTTTATTAGCGCCACGTACCACTTTGAGGTTGGCTTCCTGCAGTTTCCGTGCCCTCTCCTCCAGCCTTTTAGCAAGAACAGCCAGCTCTGTGTTCTTTCTCCTTAGCCGCCTGACCTTCTCCTCGGTCTCTGGGGCGCTGCTCTTTCGCTAAACACAGAGGGGAACAAATATCATCATCACACAATGCCCACAGCAAAAACTACCAGCAGTGCCAAATGAGAAAGTCACAAAATCGGTTATTCAGGAAGTCCCATCATAGTCTCAGGACTCTGAAGTTCTACAACATCTGCCTGTTTTACCGATAGTAATTCAGAAGATACACAAGGAAAGGACACAGACAGAAGAAATGTCTATTTGTATATGAATTAACATTTTATCAGGAGGTATTTGCACATACAACTCGCTCAGATGTAGGAGTGTTCACTGCTCTTGCTCAGCATCACACTTTATGATCATACTGTCTTTGAGATTGATGCAGAATTCCCAGAAACAAATACAGAAGTTATACCACCAAACTGGAACAGTGCATGTTAGATCTCTACTTGTGTGTGTGTGGCCTACTTTCTGGTAAGCTTTCAGTCGAGACCACAACCTGGCCTTTATTTTTAGTCTCACCAGCAGGTCATTCTCCTCCCTCAGTGTGGTGCAAGTCTTCTCTAGCTCATCGAGGGCTCGCAGGAGTTCGGAGTTCTGACGCACCAGGAAGCCGTAGTCAGTGCCGTTCTGGAAAACAAGCAGAACAAAGACAGATTCAGATTCAACCAAACAACTGGCTCTTTCTTGTTCACAAAACACCAGGCAACACGAGAAAACCGGTGCATCTAATTTATCAAAAGTAAATTCAGGGATTGAATTTCATCCCTGTAGTAAAGCTCAAACCATGTGGCATCTCTGAGCGACAGAAAAAGCCATTCTCTGCTGTCAGCAAATGTTTACACAGTGCTTTCTAATGGTGGCTGACAGATGACAGGCTGCTGAATAGGCTTTTCATTAGAATATCTCAGTCAGACGACCACTGGCACTGAGCACATATTATACCAAACCAGCTCAGCATACGAGGAAGGAAGGCCTTGTGTTCAGAACGAGGGGAGGGAGAGGCCAACAAAGATCACACATCAGACATTAAACAACAATAATAGACTTCATTGATTTCTGCTGATAATAAGACTATTCATTTAAACACAGTTCTATGACACGGTTTGACTGATCCTCGGTGTGTCTTGATATTTTGGGCAGTTTCTCCACTTCTTTTATGTTAAACATCTGAAAGGCCCCCTTTTTGTAGCTCAGGTCTCAGACATATTTGGTTACATTCAAGGACATAAAGAGATGCTGCAAAACAACATCTATCATGAACTGAAGCACATTTTCACTTCATGTCTAAATCATCCATATCTGATGGTCGTCCTGGCCTCAGTTTTGAACGTAGTAACTTCTGGTTTTTATACTCAGTGTTCATTCCTTTTTCATATCAGACCTGTTCATACTGATGATAGAACTGACAGTGAAATCACACCCACTGCATCACAAGGAACTACTGGTGATAGAAACATGAATCCGCATGATGGAGGATGTTTTAAGGGTCATGGAACTGACTGAACTTATTTAAAACATATGTATACAGTATGTATTTATTTACAACATAGTAGAATTATGCTGCCAAAGACAAACAAATACACAGTAGTTTTAGGGAGTTTAGTTTAATAAGTAGACTCTGGGTGTTGTTATCTGTGATCAGCAGTAGATGTGGCAGAGAGTCAATGTGGTGCTTTAACACTGTCATCAATGTTTAACAACCATGTAAAGGAAGCCTGGAGGTGTTTAAAACCTTACATGAGTCAATCATTCTAATGGAATTGTGTACGAGGGATGCTCTAAATGAGCCCTGAGACTTCAGGGACGGGGTTGAGACTAGACCTGGCTCATGGATGTAATGGCTGCAGTGAGAGCAGATGGACAGACGGGGGGAACAGATAAGCTGGAGGTAAGTGGAGCATTTGTCCTCTGTGTGAAGCAGTTCTCTAGACATGACTTTGGCCCTTTACGTGTGATGATTAAAAAAATGATTAAAAACGCGCCTTCTGTTTTTGTGTCCAGCTTGACGAGAACAAGACGGGCTGCATTTCCCTCCTCACAACCACCTTAGTGTCAACAGACAGATGAAGTAGCTGCGTAAATCTTTCTAATATACATATGTAAATGTCTGTATAGAACATATCAATTGCTCTGGAAAAGGGATCCCTTCTCTGTGGCTCTTCCTAAGATTTCTTCCATTTTTCTTCCATCAAAGGGTATTTTCCTTCGGGGGATTATTCTTGGGCTGTATACATAAAATTGACTTGACAAGTAAGGATTGAGGACAAAGGCTGTGAGCTGCCATCTCCACATGACAGAGGCACATAGATGGCTCCACATTCGAAACCTGCTCAAATGTGTTCGATTATGTCTCCACAA
The DNA here is from genome assembly GCA_037367275.1 of Coranthus polyacanthus. NCBI lineage: Eukaryota > Metazoa > Chordata > Actinopteri > Kurtiformes > Apogonidae > Coranthus > Coranthus polyacanthus. Next base: position 21,380,630 of record JAPQRN010000007.1, read on the forward strand.
TACTCCTGAGATCTCATTACCGACCTGAAAGAGACGTCTGCCATTCCACAAACACTCACGTTAGACGAACATCCCGATGACACGGAAGAGTGAAAACCATCTTTTGAGATTATGTTGTCTCGGTAACTGCAGATGATGGTCTGCGTGGTGTCCCCCTGAAGGCTTTTTAAAGCTGCGCTACCTGTTCTTTAAGTCAACACTAATGACCAGCTGTTAACTAACCCAACAGCTGAGACTCCTGTGTGTTCATGCTCCAATACCACTGGGATAATAACATCGGGCATTCTTTGTAAATATCTGGTTAGTGCGTTACAAACGAGTGCCAGAACAGCCATATGTTATCAAGACGACACACACTGACCTGTCAGGGTTATTATAGGGGACGAAAACTAAGACACAATATAAAAATAGCAGTATAAAAAATAAGTTTGTTCATTGAAAATACAAACAAAGACAGTTTTAGGGAAACTAAATACAAATTAAATGAATAACAAAACAAGAATAGAACTGCAGGTAAAATCAGCTTAGTTTTCATTTTCCCTCAAAGTTAATGGATCATTACATAAATACAACTTAAATACACTATGGTTTGTAAATTAGATTTGATGTCATACATTCTTTCATAAGCTCTATTCATAATATCTGAAAAACTAACACTAACATTAGTCCATTACTTAGAATAAAAATTAAACTACTTATGCCTTCATTCAAATAACTACAACTAAACTCAAATCAAAACCCAAAGAATAAGAAAAATAAAAACTAAAGAAACTATCAATAACTAGAATTTACAAAATATAACTGACAATCTGAGCAGAAGCAGAACAAACAAACAAGCTAAATCTGCACCAAGACCCCTATTAAAGTGTGTGAATGTTGGTGGAGGCCACGGTGCACATGCAGCAGTAAACCCAGAGACACGGCAGGTCCTGCTGTTCTTCACCCAAAGACATGCACGTTCTACCACATTCACATTTAAGTCTCAACAGCCTGCAGTCAAAGCACAAATGTGATTACTGCTTGTCACTGTAGGCAGAAAAGATTCTCCACGAGCAACATTTACAATCAATACAGTCACTGAGTCAGCAAGTAAAGTCCTGTTGAACTTTAAAGGTAGAGCTGCAGCAGAGACACTCAAACATCACATTATTCTAGGTCAACAGGAGTATTTCAAAGGAAACGTCTGTAAAAACCAAAAGAACCAGCTCAGGAAGTGCCTTCTGTTATTCGGAGATGATTAAAATGCTGCACATTACACTGAACATGGAAGCACTGTTGTTGTTATATATACTGTGATTCTCTGTGAAGCAGGCGACACATCCACAGAATAAATCCATAAACCTACGACGATGTGTGTGAACATGTCTGATGTATTAAGGCAGAGGGAGACACTACACAGTAATATGTACAGCTTGTCATAAAAAATCCACTCCCAGCACTATTTGCTTTGTTGATGATCCACAGATTTTTCAGGGACACAGGGACGCTGCTTATTCAACTGTCCTGGTTTGATTTATCTCTTGCACTCATTATCACCTTCTGTAACATTAGGGATGCAGGACTGTTATGTTAAAGCTGTCCTCACGTAGCGTGTTCACAGCAACGCTACCTGCTTTACTGTTTTTTCTACCATTACAAGGCTGAGGCACAGAACCACCTAAGACAAATTAATGTCATGTTGGTAAGTGTTGTTAATTTATTATCTGCTGCGGCTTTTCCAAATGTTCATACATGGTAATTATAAGAATGGTCCAAAATGAGGTGACATTATGTGTTTCTTATTGAAAAACATAACATTGCATAACACTTTCCTGTCGTGGGGCTTCAATCCATGTGTCTAAGTACAGAAAACGCTGTAGTCGTGAAAATAACTGCACAACCTTTAGTCAAATGACATCAAAGTCTTGGGAAGAGCCACAGATCTCACCAACACAGGACCTAACCCCCAGTAGATCAACATGCATTGTTTTTTAAAGCATGTCTAAAGGTGTTTTTCTTATTTTCAATGTCAATTTTCAACAACCTGAAGAAGTTCATGTTTACGTGTAGATTCCTGTTTTAGACAACAAATCTTTTACTGGTAAATTTGAAGCACCAGCCCAAACAATTCACAGCATTATCAGTTGCTGAGAGAGGAAAAAACTCAGGTACACAGATCAGTGCAAGTGTCATCTGTCAGGAGAAAGAATAATGAATCTGAGACTGAAACACGGTCCAACATCGCATCTTTACATATCATTGTTTAACGGCTGAATAAGAAGGAGCCTCAACTCAAAGATGAACCTTTGTGTCCTTGAGAGTTATTCTGCCATCAGTTACAGGAGTCAGCTGGTCCCAGGGTCCCAGTCTTCCTCTCAGGACGCCTATGCTAAGGCCTAATCAATCACAGCAGAGGAAGGCCAGCCAGAGCGAACTCAGCCTCCGCCTGCCTCCATTCTGATTCTAATGATGTTGGAGTCGGTCCATGTCTTGTAATTGTTCCCTGGGAATCGTACTGAAATCTACCAGAGGCTCCTCTTTAAGCATGAGGTAATGTTGGCTTCTTACAAACCACACTGCTGCAGAAAAGGGCTGCAGGCGGCGAGGTCCGGTCACCGCCGGCGTTTCAGCATTCAGACACTCCTCCTCTCTCACAGCAGCGTTGGTTTTACATGAGTCTGGCTCAGTGAACGAGGCAGATGCAGCTCAGTAGCAGGAGGGCAGGGGTCTCTACACAAACGTCTGTCAGGAGGGTCTGAGGGGGAAGACCGGCCCGATGGAACCACCTCCCCGAGCTCTGATTAAACCTCGACACAGTCCTTTTGAGTGGAGTCCTGTTCAACACACCAACCCGACAACCAGGGCTGTAGAGGACTGACATGAAGATGCTGTAGTTCAACCTCCTGCTAAATCACTGCATGATTAATTTATACACTAATCATTTTCTATGTATGATATTTTAATTTAAAACTATAATACCTTTAATGTATTACTAGTAACAGAGTTTTACATTATGCAACATTTTTTACAAAAATGAAACATAATTTTGTCTTTCAGGGACAAATATACACCTGTCTAATTCATAATTGCTGCTACCATAACCCAATCAAAGTTCTCCTGCAGCAGTTATGATAAAAACAGGGCGACTGAGAACAACCGCTTCACTATGTTCTGGTGTGTAAGATAAGTCTGAGAAACTTCCATGGCTTCCATCTGGGTCACGTTCTCATCCTGACACATCTCTAGTGTTTTCTCGAAGCAGCCACCGAAGGACAAACTCTGCCACACTTTGGCAACACAGCAGGTGGTTCCAGCATATGTTACTGTCCTTGTGCGTTGGAACAACTTCAGCAACGCAGACAGATTTTAAATCATATTCATTATGAAAGGATGTTTTAAAGGTCGGTCAGAAATACACCAGATACGTACTTGTGTTACCTCTGAGGCTGAAAACGAGCTGACACTGACGGGACTGTAAAGAGAGCAGAGTAAATTGCTTCTTGATTTTCTGGGTCAGTTGCTGCTTTATCTGCCTCAAAGGGCCCGAATCAAAATGGCTTAGGGGTTTTCTGGAAACCATCAGTTTTACAGGCATCTTATTGGCAGACTTCAATTAGAGCAGCAACACAGATACTCACTAACAACAGACAGTTTAAAGTCACCGTATTAAACAAGTGCACGATGGGTTTTATGAAGCTGCTCATGGACATGATTGACACGTAAGGTATTAATAAAACACAGCAGGGTTTTAAGCCTCTGGATTAAATCAGTTGTGACACGTAAGTCACGGTTTCCTTTATGTACATCGAGCTGCTTCAGAATTTAAAATACTGTATCACGAGGCACAGGCTTTTAATTTGAAACGACGGATACAGGAAGTGGAGACGTGGTTGACATCTGGTCTAAGACAGAGGGTTACGTAGGTTTAACTAACATCACTGAGCCAATAAACTATAACATGATGTAAAGGTCAGGAAAACACTGACGTGACCTTTGACCTCTTCACCTTTGACTTTAAACTAACTCGTTTTAAATGTCACCCTGTTAAATTTGTTGTGTTCTTATCGTGCTTTTTCTTAAAGTAAGTAGTGACATAAATGTTGTCACGACTTCCTGTAGAACTTCTGTCCTTCAAAATAAGAGCACATGCTCTAAAAACTACAGATGATGCTGTAAACGCTTCATTCGTTTCATTAAATCTGCTCATTATTACTAGTTCCTTAATCTTGTGTTAAGTTCTTTTCTAATTTCTCTAATTTCTTAAGTAACCGATACAATCAATTGATTAATTATTTAAATAAACACAACAGAAACAGAGAGAAATAAGGAACAGAGGAAATTAGGGTTAGTTTGTTAACATACATTCAAACTGAAAATATCAATGTAATAATTATGGTCATTTTTAAAATAATGTTTAAATTAAATATAAAATATTAAATTTGAATTAATGTTTCTATATGTCTCTATATGTTGTATAAAAGAAAAGCTGCTCATGTAAAATGTAAAAAACACGGTAAAGTAAATACGTTTGACCAATTTATTAGTGGAAAGAGTTCACATTCTGGAAAAGGAGGAATTTCACCTAATTAAGATTCAAACAGATCTCTACATGTATCAGAGCGTATTCCTTCATATTCATGAGGTCACACAGACTATCCGTGTGTCTGGCTTCCTCAGCGAGCTGCGAGTCTCTGGACGACATATGGAAACAGTCTGGTCTCAGAAACACCAACATCAGCATTTTCATCTGACAGATAGAAAATCCCCCCAGTCTGAACCTCTGAGGAGGCAGCGAGACAAAGACACAGACACAGAGACACAGAGAGAGAGACACAGACACACAGAGACACAGACATAGACAAAGAGACACAGACACAGACATAGACACACAGAGACAGACATAGACACACAGAGACAAAGACACAGACACAGAGACACAGAGAGAGAGACACAGACACACAGAGACACAGACACACAGAGACACAGACATAGACAAAGAGACACAGACACAGACATAGACAAAGACACAGACACACAGAGACACAGACATAGACAAAGAGACACAGACACAGACATAGACACACAGAGACACAGACACAGAGACATAGACAAAGACAAAGACACAGAGATACAGACAGACACAGACACACAGAGACACAGAGAGAGAGACACAGACACACAGAGACACAGACATAGACAAAGAGACACAGACACACAGAGACAGAGACACAGACATAGACAAAGAGACACAGACACACAGAGACAGAGACACAGACATAGACAAAGAGACACAGACACAGACAAAGACACAGAGACAGACACACAGAGACACAGACACAGAGACAGAGACACAGACATAGACAAAGAGACACAGACACAGACACAGACAAAGACACAGAGACAGAGACACAGAGACAGAGACACAGACACAGAGACATAGACACACAAAGATACAGAGACACAGACACAGAGACAGAGACACAGAGACAAAGACACAGAGACACAGAGACAAAGACACAGACACAGAGACAGAGAGACAAAGACACACAGACATAGACACAGAGACACAGACATAGACACAGAGACACAGAGACACAGAGACAAAGACACAGAGACACAAAGACAAAGACACAGACACAGACACAGAGACAGAGAGACAAAGACACACAGACATAGACACAGAGACACAAAGACAAAGACATACAAAGACAAAGACACAGAGACGGAGACTCTATGCCAGTGTTCAGTCCACATTGGACATGACCGATGGAAGTGACAGTTTTAAAACCTACGAGACACGATCGCTGCACAGCGTCCTTTCAAAGAAGACATTACACTCTTTTGTTCCAAGTGAAAATGAAATCACTACAAAGACAAACATCCAGGGTTTAGACACAGCATCTGAGCAAAAAACTAAACCAACAAAGACAGAAGCAAAACTAACTACATGACTTTAACCAGATCATATGGTGGTTGGATTTATACGCATGTTATAATGTGCACTAGCTTTAATTTGTTCCACACAGGTATCAGGGTGTTCAGGAGGCTGAGGTGTTTAGGTGGGTGTCATTCATTCATGTCAATCATTTCACATCATTTTCAACCATTATTATTACCAAATCTGTGAAAAAAAGCAGATACAAAAAAGACCAGACTGGTAGAGAAATCTCAGATGTGTTCAGCTCACCTAAGTCTTATAATGAAAATGTATTTAAAAAGTTTGCTAGGTTGGTAATAAGTTGGTCTTTAATGACATGACATGAAATTAATCTAAAAAGTGGTTCTCTCTTTGTTTTACTTCTAGTGCAGCTTTAACAGAATCACTGTAAATGCTGCCCTACATTTTTTATTTTAAGGTTTTTAAAAGAGAACACATTGATTATTTTTTTTACAGAAGCACAGTTTGCAGTGGGTAAGTACTGTAGGCAGGTTTTATTCAGCAGTGTTGCTCAGAGTCTGCTGAGTCTGGAGATGTGTCTTAATTCATCCCGGTGATAATGAAAGGGGAAAAGGCATCGTCCCTTAAACACCACACGATCAGAGACAGGACGGACCAGCAGAGACCAGAGGTAGAAACTGATTGAGAATGACTGGTCTTCTGGTCCTAATGGACTCCACAACATCAGTTAAGTGTTACAACAGTCCAATCAATGACTGGCTTTATTTGTGTCTCCTACAGATGAGTGGTTTTCTAATGGGTTTAACGCAGAGGATGGAGAGACATACAAAGGGTTAACGGACGGATATTCTTGTACAGCAGACACTGTTTTTATTTGAAATATCCTCATTTATATGATGATATAAGGAAAACACAGACTTCATGAGGGCTGGAAGATAAAACAATTGTGATCATTTCCTTCCTTCAAAAATAAAGAAAATAAAGAAAATAATCCCAAATCGTGAGACTATAGGTCTGTTTTCATCTCCTTATGTTTTTCACATCTAGGTCATGATGTCTTTTCAACATTGTTTTCACCTTATTGTGTCTTTTATGTCGTTTTTGTCTTGTTACATCTTTTACTTGTTTCTTCAACTTTCACTCAGGACCAAAACCGAAAGAAATAATGATGTGACATTTATTGTGCTAATTATTGATATAGACTCATATGAACGTCTTCATCTTCAGCTCGAGGTTTTCTCCTCGATGAAAACGTACTTATGTCGATGTCTGCAGGGGCCTCAAACAAAGCAGAGAAACATCAATAGAAGCTGCATATGGAAAACACCACAAAGCAAAAGAGAAAGCCTCAGGTATTTTATTAACAGCAGCTCTCTCCCTTTACTCATATATAAGTCATGAAGAAGGCCTCTTAAGTGTCCTCTCAAATCCCCTCCTGTATTTATCACGACTCATCTCCCTGGGGGCCCTGACGGTGACAGATTAGGGGGGTCTGAGAACAAAGAGCCAACACCAGACACCCCCTTACTCCCCCCCAGGCGTCCAGCCAGCTCTGCTACCTCCACCACCTCATGTCCTCTGGCTTGTGCAAAAATAACATGTACTGTCTGCATACGCTTGTGAGTGTGGCTGCTCTTCTGTATGTTAAGAAATAAAATCCAGCTGCTGTTACTGATGCATATGAACAGTCTAGCATCAAACCACAGCATCTACATGTCACTTCTCATAAGGAAACGACTAATTCATCTGTTATGTTGTTAATGATTTCATGCTTGAAGAACACGGTCAACATGACTTAACGACAAATGAAACAATTACAATAACTCATCCCATCAGCCTTTACATCTCGTCCTTACACTCGTCTCAGTCGTTCTCCTTTACAGTGTTGTTGCTCTACCGACACAGTAATTAAAATCCACAGTAGCACGGCACATCACCTCGCTATACACCGATAAATATGCCACAATCTCTCAGGCCTCGAAGGCATAATAAGGTGTTAGACATGCAGAGAACATCTGGCCTTTAAAGAGTCAAGAGATGAACAGCAGGAGGGTTCGCAGAGTTATTCCATGTAATGTGGCATCAGCAGAAAGTGCATAGAAAGGAGGCAGAAGGTTGTGGAGATGATTTGTTTCTTCCCCCCTAACCCTCCAAAGACCGAACCCTGGGAGCTTCAAAGGAATACGAGCCTTAATCTCGTCAAGGGGGAATTACATATGCATACAAGCCCCGCGACCGAGAGCAATCAGACAAGAAACAACTTCATTTGAGGTTTGATCCACTTTACTGTAAAACCAAATGAGTCACATTAGGGAAAAAGGACAGCGTTTGGTTTTATTAAGTGTGACATGTATTCGACTGCATCCCCCCTCGTCTGCAGCTCCATTTATTATCTTTTCCACTTTTGCTTTATTACTTGACCTCATCTCACCTCATAAATTGAATATTTCATTTCAACCCGTTTCATATGTTTTATTGTTCTTTTGAACAAGTAACCAATCAGACAACGGATGAGACAACAACCTCGTGTTCTGTTTTACTCTGCAATCACTGAATCCAAGTCTGGTTGATCTTCGATGTTGATCCATCTTAATTCATCATATGATCCTTTTCAGAGGCATCATACACATCATGTCATTAAATAACTGCTCTGTCCAAACTTTCCTCCTCAGTGTCCATTCATTTTAAATGTCCTGAGTATCAGTGTGTTATAGTATTTTACAGTGTCGCATGTTTCTTCCAGTCTGTGTCTAGTGATTCTTTAGTGTCTTTCTGCACTAAAGTGTTCAGTTTTAGTCTCTTTAACCTGCAGAGTTTGAGTAACGTGTTGTTTTGCTACTGAAGAAATACTGACAAGAAATGAGTCTGGTTTACACAGATGCTTTAGAGTTACATTAGATGTAAACACATTTAGATTCATTGTAAAACTCTGTTGGGACAAACTTTACTGACTCAGTTACAGCCTTAGTCAGTTTCATGCCACAGATTGGGCTGACCTCCTCAACATACCAAAAAGCATCCGGCCAAAACTGAAGTGCACAAAGTTAATTGAAAAAATGCAGCCAACCAGCCCACGAGGACCCTGTCACTCTGGACGCTGCCAAAAATCACTACTTTCCCACTTTCATCACTGCAGTATTTCAGCCTGTACCACATGATGAAGAGCTGAAAAACTCCTTCAGAAGATGAGAATGAATAGTCATGTCCTTCACAGCCTCCACCAGCCCAGACTGAATAACTGAACCATTAGAAAATACACTGTCTGGGACGAGAACAGAGTGTCACCAGACAGACAATGATTCTCTCACGCCTGAAAAGACTAAACATCATCACAGTGCTTTCCTACAGAATACCTTTAGGAGTCACATTCAATAAATCCACTCCTGGTGGAGGCACTCCAGTAATAAAAGGCCCCACTGACCTTTCTTGACATTCAGTTGGTTAACAAAATGAGTTTCCCTTCCCTCCTCCAGGCTAAAGCGTTTCCCATTGTGTGGAGTGAAACAGGTAATCACAGGTTTAATCTCACCAGTGTTTTGGGAGCGTGAGCAAATGATGCACAAATGCCACAGAGCAGAAATCTGAAGGAAGACAAACAGTCTGGAAGCAGGCAGTAAATGTTAAAGTGTGAACGGGTCAACAGGCAGACGCCTCATCAATGTAATGTTAATACAATGACTGCAGGAAACACACTGATCAGCTGTAGTTTTACAAAGCAGGTTATTAAACACCTGACGAGTTGGAGCAGAAACAGAATCCTCTGCTCGCTATGAAACCTGAACCATGCGCTCCACTGGTCAATAAATTATAGACAATAAATGATGTGACAAAACACATTAATGAGCAACCATTTAGGAAGTTGTTATGGTTTATGAGCCTTGTTCAATCCTTCAATCCAACTCCAGACAATGACTGACACCTGACCCAGCAGTAGACAGACGGAGACAGATGGAGACAGACGGAGACAGACAGAGACAGATGGAGACAGGCGGAGACAGACGGAGACAGACGGAGACAGGCGGAGACAGACGGACGGACAGACACAGACGGA
>JAPQRN010000007.1:21414671-21432956 GCA_037367275.1 Coranthus polyacanthus
TGTTTGTGTTTGCGTTTGCGTTTGTGTTTATGTTTATGTTTATGTTTATGTTTATGTTTATGTTTATGTTTATGTTTGTGTTTGTGTTTATGTTTATGTTTGTGTTTGTGTTTATGTTTGTGTTTATGTTTGTGTTTGTGTTTATGTTTATGTTTGCGTTTGTGTTTATGTTTATGTTTATGTTTGTGTTTGTGTTTATGTTTGTGTTTGCGTTTGCGTTTGCGTTTATGTTTGTGTTTATGTTTGCGTTTGTGTTTGTGTTTGTGTTTGTGTTTGTCAGTATTTGAATAGTTTGTTGGTTGGTTGTGGTTTGTTGCTGCTTCACTAACATGACCTTGTCAGCGGTAGAAGCGTTTGTTCCAACATTCAGACATTTAATTCCACGTTGTTTTGACTGTGCTGAATTTCACAACTGATTTAGTATTTTGTACATTTGGGTCCCGAGGAGAATTAAACAGATTTGTTTGGGTCTCGAGTTGCAGAAGGTTTTCAGATGAGATCAGATGTCAGAGATTTGCATCGTTTTGCCTCGTTTTAACAAAAAGACAGATCGGTTTTAGAGTCGTCTATTGTCCTCTGGTTGAAGTGATATTGTACCTGTCGACCTGTTCAGATCAAATTAAGAGAAGCCTTTTCATCTGATGTGATTTCTACAACTATCATCTCATGTGCACGTGAGGAAGTGATCAACAGGAATGTGCCGTTTAATTTGATACCTTGGCCGTTGAAAATGCTTCCTGAGATTCCACTATTTGGCAAAGGCATCATATTGAACTGTATAAATCCTCAAAGGTATGCCACATACCTTTTCATTATCATGTTGCCAAAATCCATCAAAGAGCGATGCTGCCATGGCCGACCACTGGGTGGCGTTCGCATCAGCACGGGCTCAGATACTCTTTAACAACACAGTGAGTTACAGTATGAGTTATTAAATTTACATTGTAAAGGTGAAAGCGACAGATATAGAGAGAGGTTAGGTTTACCAGTCTGTTATCAGGGAGTCCTTGAGTCCCAAACCCACCTGGAAAACACTGGAAGAGGCAGAAACAGAGAAGAAGAAGAGACGGGATTTTATCAGTTCACAAATATACACAAAGTCCAGTCTTCTTTTCAGTAACACACCTGGAGAAACATGTGCCTTAATCTCATCACCACTGGATTTCTGTAATTCCTTATCAATACACATCTGTCTGATTCAAAACGCCTCCGTCCTTCTTCTATCTGTGTGTTACTGTTTTTAACTCGCTCCAGAACTTCTCTGGATCTGGATCTTGGAGGACCTGTTTGCATCTTTTGGGTCACTATAGAAAAGTGAACTAAAGTAAAAGACTGTCATTCAGGCTGTTTGTCCTGCTGTCAAATGTCAAAACTGGTCAAATCTGAACGTGTTAAACATCTACTTGACTTTATCTTTTCAAACATCAGCTTTAAATCGAGGTGTTTCTGCTTTGAATTAGTATTAGAAACACTTGAGTGAACAAAGGCAAGCGTTCTACTTTCTTATTGCTTTTTGTTTCTCAGGACATTTGAGAATGTGTTTTTTTTAAATATGATGATTGGGTTTCCTTCCTGTCACCATTTTGTGCTATTTTTCTACACAAACACTAAGGCTTGGTGTGAAGGTCTTTCATAACGTCCTATAGGCTGCGTTATGCAACCCATGCACTGCCTCTACTTTGTTACTAAAATCTTAAAGAAACCTTTAAGATCAGGTTTACTTAAAGGTACATATTGTATTTCACACAGAAGACTCAGATTTAGAATTAGGCGACACATGTCAATATGATTTGAAGATGTAATGTAATAATGATAGTGAACTGTGTCGCTGTGTTCACTCTTATGATACAGAATACGACTTGTCTTCATGACCCATTTAAAATGATTGTCCAAGACAAAGGTTGATATTTGTGTCAAGTTCAAGTTCAGGACCTTCGTATGTAGGAAGTAAAACGTTAAGTAACTCACGACTTGGTGACAGTTGACATACGTGTACCGCAGCGTTTTTCACTTATGTAAACACCCCTCACTCAACCAAATAACCCTTGGTTTGTTTTCACACTTCCTGACAAGAACCGCGTTCCCGGTGGACGCTCCAGACGACTCTGAAATTCAACTGGGAAACGTGAAAAATGGCCTTTATTGAGTCCTTTCTTCCTTTGAGCCTTTTATTTGCAGCTGTCTTTGTTTCCTCTTTTCATCCCATGTGCAGCAAAGACCAGAGCAGCCTTTTGACATCATTGTACGTATTTACAATAAATATATCAAACTTCAGTCCGGTAAGAGGAAGGAAGAGGAGGCAGCTTTAGAAACAGTTACCGGCCCTTCCATCAGGACCAGGACTTACATTTAGGTCTGAATGGAACGGTCATCACACCAACAAAAGCTGATTCTGCAAAAGTCTGACTTCAGCGCTATAGATTAAGAAACCAACAATGTAATGAGGTGAGGACGTAATGCAGTCAGATCTCACAAAGAGTCAAAGCCAGAGGGATTTAACTCACAGCTACCGACGAGTCAGGTCAGGATTGTCCTCAAGATAATCACTGTTGACCATCTTTCCATCATTGTGTGTTGTGACACAGCTGTGAAGCCTTGGAATATGTGTGAGATCCAGTAACACGTGATGCCGCCTCACATGACGACTAGATCCTGGATGTGGCTCTGATACGCCAGGAGATTTTAAATACAAGTCATGAAATGCCTCTATTTATACACAACGGAAACACAGACTCTTTTCCTTGAGCTCGATGTCAAACTGTCCGAGCGCTCTGACACTAGACGGATGTTACTGACGACACAGAGCACATCACGGACGCTTCACCCGGTGCGTTCTCACGCAGGATAAAACGTGGACAACGCGGCGAGAAATAAGACGTCATTACCGAGGTTGGAACAGAAATAAAGGGTCAAAATGAATCCTGAAGCTACAAATGAATCTACAGATCTACTACTGTCCTGGTGACCATTCTCAGCTTCATCTGCCTTCATTTATTAGAACATTTTAAGTCACACACATCCTTCCTTCGGCCTGATCTGGATGCATTTCCTGTGAAGATCCACCTAAAGTCTCTGCGGAGCCTCCACATGTCACTGGGCTGTGGTCAGGCTTTTTGAAAATGTATCCAACAAGTTAACAACAAACTGTGAGCAGTCACCCTCTGTTGACAACTGAACCACTTCGGTATCAAAGTGGGCATCGTTCAAATCTAAATGAAGTATTTCTGTTCCAGTTCTCTCGAACACCCATAAAGTGAACACTGCTTTGTTTTCATCTTTTATTTACCAGGAAATCTTATGATTGAGTTTCCTTCCTGGTAAAACTATATTGTGTTATTTTATCTGACACACAGTAAGGCTTCATTCATTCACACAATGTCACAACTGAACCTCCATTAACGCTGTAACCTATAATTACACCAAAACAAAGACGCAGCATCAGGCTTTGTCTGGAAAGAAGGCTGAAGACCCAGTTTTATCTTGACCTTTTATTTTGTGCAGCAGCAAATGAAAACCAGCAAAGACAAAGCTCCTTGACTTTCCAGGTCGATTGTGGAAAACGTTTTGTTTTGTGTGTGCATTAGATTTAGATGTTTATTATATAAGAAAGAGAACAAATACAAATAGATTACATAAGAGATCAGTAAAAAGAAACAGAAGAAATGCAGTTCATGATGAACATTCAGGGGTTTTCTCTACATGATAAGTATCTTTAAACTGTTGTAAATAAATGAAGATGTGACACAATTACAAGTTAAAATATCACATTTCATATCATCCTAGTTAGTTTAACTTAGTATCAGGACAATAATCTTAAAATGAGGAAAACTTATTCAAAAATCCAAAAAGTCTGGCAAGTCATTTGAAAAACCTGGAAGATTCAGGGAAAACCTTGAGAAACCTTGAGAAACCTCAGACCCCGACTTGAAGCTGCAGAGTTTGATGGTTTTGTGTCGTCTTTGGTCCTAAATTCCATCATTTCCTTTCATCGTACGGTGATTCACGTCTCTGAGATGAACTATGATTCCTCCTCCTTCTCTGGACTCTGTAGAAGATCTACCTCATGACACAGGTCTGATCCCAGGTGTTTCCAGACAGGTCGGGGTTAAATGATCCGGTTCAGTCAGATGTGAGTCTGCTGCTCCAGTCCAGGTTCACGTGTCTTTACGTTCCATCGTAGATTTGGACCGAGAGGAGAAGAAGGTCTGGAGCGTCGACGTGTCCTTCAACGTTCAGACTGTGTTGAAAACAGATCCTCTTAAAATACAAATGTTTTCAAAGCATGAAACGGGAGAAAAAGACAGAACCTCAATAATCATAAAGTAAACATGCAGTACATTGTCCGTTGTTGACTAAACTGGTCCAGATCTGCTTTTAAGGTTTAAGGTTTAGAGTCTGAAACGCAGACTTTCAAATGTCGTCTCGGATTAACATCTGTTTAATCTGTGTCTGTCACTAAACTCATCCTGTTTTCTAAATATCTCAATGCATGTGTTCCACGACTGGTCCTGGATTACAATGACCTTCAAACCAGATTAACACAAACACACTTTCTCAGTCGGGATCTGAAACGGTTCTGGACTGAACCTGGACCTAGATGCTCTTCATCCATCTGCTCTGATCAGATTTTCACAAGCAACGACTAAATCAAATATCAAAACATCCTGAAACTAAAGGTAAGGACTATCCTAGACTCAGCCTAAAACCTACACCTGACCTAACCTGAAACCTTCCAGGGACATTTTAATTCTTTAAAACTTCAGCTGAGCCACTGATCACAGTTATTTTCCTTGGATTTTCTCGGATGTTTTTCTGTCTGGATTCCACGTTTTACAGACATCCTCTGGTCTAGTTCAGGACTCCACGAAGACATTCTGGACTCTTCTGGATTAAGGTCTACACTTCCCTGTCTGGGAAAATGCCTCGTATTAGTTATTCTGCCAGAACGGTTTGAAAGTTGAACAAAGACGCTCTGACAGCTGGGCTGAGTGGTGTGGATTTTCTCCGTCCTCTCCTGAACGTTCAGAAAATGAGCCTAATGTAACAGAATCCCTGTATTTTGGCCCAGATGCTGATTCGGGCGACACCGCGGGAACGAGCCCTGAATTGGTCCTTGAAAAGCGGAACAATGGCTCCGGACGGCCTGCACGTTTCTCCAGGGCTCAGGAAGGATTAGTGTTTGGATGTGATTGCTCTGGTATTAGTGGCTGCAGGGTTCAGAAGGCCCGGGCTTTTCGGGTTCAGAGATGAAACCACCAGCTTCCACAAGAGACACACGTCTAGTTTGAAAAAGACACGACGACAACCACAGCAGGAGGAGGGAGTCTGTGGAGCAACATTTCTGTCTTTGTCGTGTTGAAGACTCTGACTTTTGGTTGAAAGTCACTGCTTTGAAGTATTTTCCTTGCAGGTGATTTTAGAAGTGAAGTTTTAAAGGTCAAACATCTTATTGCCTCCACTTTATGTCCTTTGTTTAGTCCAACAACGACCGAAACAAACACCTTCAGAGTGCTTTTACGGTGTTAGATATAAGGTTTGCTTTGCCCTTTCGGTCGACTGTTGCACATCCAGACTTTCTTCTGTTCTCAGCAGGACTTTAAAAGAACAGGAGGACATTTAAAGCCTTTCAAACCTTTCAGAAATATGTCTGTGCAGCTGTTACAGTGGCTTATTGGCTCCATAACGGAGCAGTTCTTCTGGTTTAAAGTGGTTGTGTGTGGAAGTCATATGTACAAACACACACACACACACACACACATACATGACCTGAGTCACAGCCCTGTTTCTCGGTGAGTGTGTGCAGAGATGAGGCTGAAACTGGAGATGCAGGGGTACTAGTGTCGGCTCTGCTTACACTCTCTTTGTTTTTTGCCCCTCCTGCTTCTTTTAAGCTCAGACAGATACAGGGCGTTAGAATATTAACATACAATGCTCTGGTATTTATTGTTTTACGTAATCTCTGTCACAGTAGCCGAGTACTTATAGTCAAGCAGGTGAAGGAGATGAAAGACCTAAAACACGACGTCCTGGATGGTAGAGTTTTCTGTCTCCGTTATTACACTAAGTTTCTGTCTTTTCTGTGTGACTTCTGGAATTAAAGCGCCAGCTTCGTGAGCTCTGAAGACACTTTATTTGGCTGTTTTTTTAAGACTATTTTTTCTTGAGGAAACATACTTTATTTTTTAAATTGTGGGTGGAGATAAATACTTTCATAACAGGTACGTGTGTTTTATTGAATTCTTTTCAATTCATTTTACCATGAATGTGGTTTTGTGTTAAATCAGTGGATGGTAATATCTCGAAGTTTACAACTTTATATAACATGATAAATAACAGCAGTAAAGACACATTTTGAGTGAGATGTTGACGCTGTACAAGTATGTTTCAAATCAGACACATCTTATGAATCTTTACTTTAAATTCTCTCATATTTATGTCTTTTTCATATGTCTTTCTTCTCGTGTTATTTGCATAAAATCATTAAAAGTTCTCTCAAATGGATGTTGCTCAGAGAAAGCAGCTCTGCTCCAACAGACACGACAATAAATGCATCAAATCTGTGTCTATTTGTCAGAATGACTCCCTTTAAAGTGACTGACAGTGTTACTCGCTGGTTTATCTCAGACATTAAGGGGTATTTTTGTGGGGCCGAGATCTTTCAGCTATTTCTCAGCACAGGGAAGTGAGAAGGGAGGGGAAGCAGAGCCGACACAAAAGGCAACATTATTCCCCAGCGGATCTGCGCTACATCCCATCATGAATGGAGTATTGAAAAACATAACATTGGGGACTAGATTATTTTTCATCCCTCATAACTGAGCCATTTGTCCCAGAGTTTCGAGTGGTTTGTTAGGACAGTCTGCAAATGAGACGGCCGTGCTTCATGAGTGCTGTGCTGGTGTTAAAACTTCCCACCTCCCATTGGGACACATAGTGGCTTCTCTGTGGCTTCTCTGTGGCTTCTCTGCGGCTTCTCCGGCCTTTTGCACTGAGTCTGTGGAGACCGAGCAACGGCCCCGAGAAACCCTGACCTGAGAGGAAACTCCACTGTCATTAAGAGACACATTCTACCACCACATAAAGCCCTAAGACACCAGATGAAGATGTGTGTGTAGAGCAGCACAGAGGCTGAAGATCTGAACATCCACCCTCCTCCTCCTCCTCCTCCTCCTCCTCCTCTCCAAGGAGACGAGAGGCGCCCCTGCAGTGTCATCAGGTACCTAAGCGTTTTGGAGGATTCTAGTGACAGATTGCAGGAAGCAGTGTTTATGCCTGACGATGGGGACCACAGAAAGCAGAAATGTCTTTTTGTGCCCCGTGGGCTCGGAATGTCCACTATCTCGAGGGGCCAATATCAAATTCTCCCCTCATCATCCCCTAATACGCATTCCTGTGTAAGGTCAGGGGGAATTCTGTATGAGCAAAAAGACAAACAACCACACAGTGCGGTCGCACAGTGACAACATGGCTGAGGTCTCGACCTGGGCATTCGCTTTAAAAGGATTCGATTCATTTGGTTAGTTCAGGTATAAGCCTGATCTATGAAGATACAGCGAATGGAAGCACAGATTGTACTTGTACATTTTATTATGTGCTGTAGAATGAAACAAAAGGGATTTCAAGTCAGTAATGGAGCCTGGTTTCTGGGAAATGAGTCTAAAATGAAATAATCTCCTCTGCATGTTTTCATCTCATTTTATGAAAATCCATGGACTATGTGTTTACCTTAATATGATCCCAGCTAATGTTGAGCTAGATTCAACAGGAACAAGTTAAAACAAGGGTTTACTTAATATCTGAGCAGAGGAACACGATTTGAAGAGTGAAACCTCTTCCATTATGGTCTTTCAACTTTGGCTCATGTTTTTCCTTAATACAAGACAATGTGGTTATATTTAAGAATATTTGGCTCATTTCTCACTGTTTTTTATATTTAAAAATGTATGATGTTATTTAACATTTGTCTCATTCCGCTTCTGCTTATGATTAGGTTTCTAAGAGAAGACGTGTAAAGACCAAAATGCATGTATCATTGAAAGGGAACATCTTCTAGATCTTCTAGATCTGTGATGAACACGTCACTAAAACACAACCTCAACTAAACCCGAATCAAACCTGACCCTGTTAAAAGGTTAAACGTCCCCCTGGAAATACTGGAGTGTCATTCATTCCAGTTTTCCACTTGAGAAGAATGTGGAGTATTCAGTGTCCTATCTAACTCCCATTAATGAGTGATTGTCGGTGAATCCCAATATTCTGTATCTAAAGGAAATCCCCTTGATTTATCAAAAACACAGGTGGCTGCCTCTGCCTGAAACTCAGGCCAACCCAGTGTTGATGCTGACAAACTCGCAGCCATTTCCCATATAGGCGACATAACAGCAAAGTAACTCGACTCCCTTTACCGGCTGTTTATTTAACAGGACGCGGCAGCGTGCGGTCATATCTGGCAAATGTAACATCCAGGGAATTAACGTCCAGCTCCGTCTTTGTTTGCTCTGTAAAGTGTTCTTCATGCTATAAAGCTGCCTGTCATCACTGCTCCCTATGGACAAATCTCAGCCCCACTTGTCACATGATCTGTGGAAACATTTCCAAAGCCTGATCAATCCTCACACAACAGCAGAACAACACACACACACACACACACACACACTGGCTCAAATCAGAGAACACAATCCAACACCGTGGGCTGATCTGGGTTTTGTAGCCGCGGAGGAGTGGGAGATGTAGTCTGCAGCATTTAAAGTGTGTTTGCATGTAAGGTTTACAGCTCAGGTGTGTGTCTGTGTGTGTCTGTGTGTGTGTGTGTGTCTGCGTTGCAGGCGGATGGTGAGTCAGGCAGCCATGCGAGGCCAGCGAGTGGTGGAGAGTGAGTGTCGGTGCTGGACCCCGGCCGTCTGGCTCCTGGTGTCCCTGCTGGGCTCCCTGTTCCTGGTGGCCGTCAGTCTGTTGCTGCGACTCGGTGAGTGGGTGGATTTATGAAGGGACCCCTAGAACATGTCAAAGAACGCTCCATCTGAGCTGCTCGACTGTAGGAGTTAAGATTTACCTCGAGACTCGGTTACATGTGATCAGAGAATAAGACATTTATTCTGCGGAGACTCTCAGTCATGTATAAACTCGATGCTTAGTATCTTGACGTTTTTGACGTGTTTTGACGTTTGCTGCAAACGTCACCAGTTTCAACCCTTACATACTGTTGTAGTCAGTTGTGAAGTGTCTCTACCAGGACTCAGCAGTCTTTACAATCTGAAGAGTCACTTTAGACCTGGAAGAGGAAAGAAAAACCTGCAAAGAGCAGCCAAAAAATATGTAACCTCTAGGTTTGACCACAAGGTGGCTCCACTGCAGGTCCCTATTTATGATTATTTATACTTTAAGTTTGCATTTCCATCACAATAATGCAATGTTTGATGCATTTATGAAATTATACAACTACAATAAAGAAAACTGTTGAGATTTTTACTATTTTTATTGAGGACGCTGTTTCCAAAACACAAAACTGATTCACTGTGTAATGAAGGAAAACTCCACGTGTAGGTTTGTAAAGTGAGTTTGTAAGGGTTAAGAGAGCCACTGAGTCCTGGTTCATTCAACTTTTAGCTCACTTTAATTCAGATTAATGGTTTTTGTTGTCAGTTTAATTTCTTCTAATGTCATTGTTTTAACTTCTTAGTCTCTTAAAAACTCAAATTATCTGGATACTTGTGTTTACTGTATCTTTTCCAGATTAAATTGGAAGTAGAATAATGTTATTGTAATTGTAATCCTCCCACGGTTTCAATATAAAGTGTCACATAAACAGGTTTATCATTTCATGAAGTGTAACTGAAGTGCGATGCATGAAGCCTGAAACAGAACAGGCTCGGCTTTGATGCTACATATTCGCCTTATTTCTCCAAAATATTTGGTGAAAATTTGGGACATAAGAGGAAAGGTCACCACAGCCACAAAAAGGATGAGGATGTGACACATGAGATGATTCCTTGTGTGTCAGATCCTGACCACATATTTGAAGCTTTAATAAAGCTCCAGAACCGGGCGTACCTGCAAGTGAATTCCCTGAAGATCAGTGCCTTTGTGTCCACCTCTGTGTTCTTGTCTGCCTTGTGTTTTTTGTCAGTCATCTGGATAAAAGCCTGGAGTTGTTTTTGAAAGCAGCCAGAATCAATTCCACTCCCTGGACGTTGTGGATTAAAGCAATTTATAGAAAGTCATTTATCCAAATGTGCTGACGTGAGCGTTCGTCCGTTGCTAACCTAACACTGTTTTTATTTTTTATTCCAGGAGACGTGAAAATCAATAAACGGGCTGTTACCAGTAAGTATTATTTAACTTAATCATGATTCTCCTTAGAACAAGAAGGGTTTCTTTCCACAATATAAATGAGATGCATTAGATGTAAACTTGCGGTGACACTTACGACGCTGTAACCAGATACGAGTCCTGCAGCTAAAATGTGTAGTTCTCTGCAGACTTTATGTGTTTCAATACCTCAAACAAAAGGCAGAGGCCTGTAAAATTACCTACACTGGGTGTGATGCTCAGAAAACTTCCCATGGTGTCTTTGTAAGATGTTGAAACCTGAGGTATGAGTCTGCAGGCGTTAGACAACTGACCTGTATTCTGGAGATACAGGTCAACACGCATCTTCTGCTGTGTCTTCATGGACTCATGGGAGCAGATATTGTATAAGCTGCAGCTTTTCACAACATGCTATTTATAGCATTTACAGCTGTTGAAAGTAACCACGTACTTCTATTCAAGTACTAAAGTACACATGTGAGGTACTTTATACTTTATACTTCTACTCCGCTTCACAGTGAAATATTACACCTTTATTTTATTTGTGTGTCAGGTTTAGTTACTTCTAAGACGAGGATCAGTTGATTTAAACACAACGCGTCGTTACAGATTAAACCAGTTGTTTCCTTTTCATCGTCTCACATCGTACGTAAAGCAGCGTCAACGGCTCCGTCGAATACCGATGTTTCCCTCTAAACTTCTCACCGCTGTTTTTGTCTGGTTTTATAATTTAAATATCTTTAATCACTTTGCATCAACTGAGTCTAAAATGACACTGAAGAAGAAACCATGAATCTGTCTCTCATTGATTGTAAACTGTTAGAAACTCGACGTATCTTTCAAAGGCTTCAAAATCGTAGAATATTTAAACATCAGGGCAAATTTGACCCGGTGGAGGAAACAGGTATAAAAGTCCATGTTTTCATCTGGATTTATATGGACTGTATGTAAGAACGCGGAGTGAAACGACACGTTTTAGGGTTTTATTAGAACATAGTAAAGCAGCTGTGGGTCCATTTGACCCGTGGTCATGTTAAACGAATGGTCCAACATGTCTGTGATGCAGCTGCTGAGGAACATGTTGGAAACAGGCCTCCTGTTGTGATTTCAACTGTGTCTAAAGTTACATGGAAATAGATATAGTAGATATAGAGTACAGTAACTATGGAAGGCCAAGAACCTCCTTTCAACAAATAATTTGATCATACTCTCTCTCTCTGCCTCCCTCTCTCATCTCTCCTCCTCCCTCCTGTTTCAGCCAATGGCGACGCACCACCTGAGAGGACGCAGTACCAAGGTAGGCATGAGCGGCGCAGACGCCGCCGCCTTCAACTCCACCGACACCCGTGTTCGGAAAAACACGTCTGAATCCAGGCCACGCGGTGAAAACCTATCAGTGTCTGGCTGTGTGTCAGTGGTAGATCAATGCCTCAGGCTTCAGAAACAAGGTCACTTTCCCAGCTCTCCATTTCTCTAATCCCTGCAATTACTTATTGGCTGTGTGGCCTCCGTCCTGCATCCACACTCACGAGGAGTCATGTGGCTCCATGTGGGCCTGGACGTGGTCGGATTAGACTTAGTCCAGAGTTTTTTCTTGTTATTAAGTGTCATTACATTCGGGCTCGGCCAGTCCGTCTTCATGTTTCACTTCCCTCGGACAGAAGAGTTTCTACGAGGATTTTTTATTTGTAAAAAATGAGCAGCCCTAGTTACTGCCATGGGTTACAGTCAGTGAGGTGAACTGTAGTGTGGCTGCAGTGACAGTTTGTGGTTTGTGTTGGTGGTTTTGCTTTAAAGTGAAAACATTTCTATCTTAATTCTACTGACGAGGTTTTAATTAAAGTTTGACAGAAACACACGTCGCTGCTGCTGTAAAGGTTTACACAGGTTTAAATGGATGTTTTTAGGACTTTTCAGATTTACTGCACAGTTTAAAACACATATGATGAGATCCATTACTTTGATGAAACTATTAACATAGTGACATTACATTTTTAACAGAGTAACTGTAATCTGTAACTTACATTTAAAAAGCGTAAGATGATTCCATTGATGTATTTTTTATCTGCGTTTTCAGATTTTTGAGTCGTGTAAAACTCTTTTGTTGGTGTTGATCTGTGAGGCTCCGTGAATAAATAAAGTTGAGGTTCTGCTGAAGAACTTCGAAGAAGAGTCTTGACAGTAATGAGTCTGACGTACTGTTGCGAGGTTTAAATGTATGTTTTTTGCACAGATTAAAACACTTGGAGAAGTGTAATAAGTCACATTACTCTGAGGAACAATCAGAATAGTGACTTTACAACAGAGTAAATTATAACGTGTTACAGTTTAAAAGTAACCTTCCCCTCAAAGTCTGAGACAGATGTTTTGTGTTTCCGTGGCGTCCTGACAGATTTCATCCTCATCTCCACAGTTCGATTGGCCAACGGACGTAACGGGTGCGAGGGTCGCGTGGAGGTGCTCTACAATGACTCCTGGGGAACCGTGTGTGACGACGAGTGGGACATGGTGGACGCCAACGTGGTGTGTCGCCAGCTGCGCTGCGGCGTGGCCGTGGCCGTGGGCAGCAGCTCGCAGTTCGGACAGGGATCGGGCCTCATCCTGATGGACAACGTGGACTGTAAAGGGAGTGAAACAAACCTCAGCGAGTGTAAAAGTCTGGGCTGGGGAATCCACAACTGTTACCACTTTGAGGACGTGGGGGTCATCTGCAGAGGTAAGGCCTGAGGCAGAGCTGACAGCTGATGACAGACACAGGGACCAACCACGACCCCTCACTCCTTGTCACTGATCTTCTCTTACCAGAACCGTCGGTGGTGGGGCCAAGAGATTTTGGGGATTTCACCACACCGCCCTACTGGGACACAGATTTACGTAAGTGGCCCTGCTTTTATCTGAATGAGACTGGAATTCATCCAACCGGAGACGTCACAGGAATTAATTTGTCTTCACAAATGAGCATGAAAACAAATGGGATAAATACAGATTTTGACTTTGTATGACATGATGCGAGAACATAAACTTAATGTGTTTTAAACTGTGAGATACAACACATGTATGAATCCTCTTAATGTCTGACCTTCCTCTTTAAATCTAGGCAACAAACCACACCATTATTTGGCAGTTTTTCCGTGTCATCCACTTCCTGTCCTGAGTGGATTCTGTGCTTCTCATTTCGATGCAAAAA
Organism: Coranthus polyacanthus; assembly: GCA_037367275.1. Taxonomy (NCBI): domain Eukaryota; kingdom Metazoa; phylum Chordata; class Actinopteri; order Kurtiformes; family Apogonidae; genus Coranthus; species Coranthus polyacanthus. Next base: position 21,428,167 of record JAPQRN010000007.1, read on the forward strand.
GGATGAAGAGACTTAACCTTCGTCTTTAAATTTAGCAACAAACATACTCTTTGAAAATCACACCCGTATCTGGCAGTTCTGAGATCAGTCGACCTCCTGCTGTTTCTCCTAAAATGAGTCACTTCAATGCAAACAAAAAATGAAGAGAAAACGGTCTTAGCTCCATAAAAGCACTTGTGTTCAGATGAATTCAACTCCAGGCCAGATTTTCTGTGTTTGATTAGAGGTTTTAGGATGAAAACCACACACACACATAAATCCAACAGACAGGTGGCAGCGCCAGATGTTCTCACTAAATGTCATTAAATAATGAACGGTGGCTTATTTGGCTTTTCCGCGGCTTGACGTGACACAGTCAGACCAGACCTGAATGGCCACAGAAGAACAAGATTACTTAATAAAAACAATTGAAGTGAGAGGGTTACTTTACTTGTGTATTGAAGCCGTGAAAGGCTTTCCAGCTGAGTGGATCGTCTCTTTGAACGTCTCTGGGAAAACTGCCCACACCTCAAAGAGCTGCGTATTGTTTGCTGGGTTCGCCTTTGTTGAAGTCACCCCGTTGTTTTTATTTTTAACTCCCAAGAGGATCATGGGAGACCGGAGCAGAGTCAAATGTGGTTGAGGTGTGACGTATCTGGCTAATGCTTGAGCGACATTCATGAAATCCACTGGGAACGTAGTGACACCTTCAGATTCACGGCTGCCTTTTCAGGGGATGAGCACCAGTGTATGATGGACACATGAGAATGTCTATTGTCTCAGATTGTTTTTGTCTGGGCCAAGGCATAAGGTGACAACATCTGTGCTGAGTAAAGTAATAGATGTTCACCTTAACTCTTACCTCAGAAGTAATGTATACTAAGTCCACACCCCTGTCCTTTCTCTGTGTTCGTCTCCTCTCATTACATTCTGTCTCCTGTACACGTATACGTCCTTGTAAATACCTTTCTCATGACTTTCACTCCTTTTGTCAGGCGGTGTACACTTTAACTGCCTCTTGTCATCCTACAACAAAGAAAGAGTTGGAACAGAAGTAAAAAATACAGATTAAAACAGAAGAAGTGATATTAAAATGTACTTTGACTTGTTGTGCTTCATTGTCGACGACATTGTTTAACTTCATTTCATCTGTAAATCATTCATCCATTCATCACATTCAGGCTGAAAAAGTTGGAACAGGAGCAATTTAGGACAAAGAATGAGTTCAAATATGTTTGACAACAAACGTGAGAAAATTACTGAAATGTTTAAAACAAGGGATTTGTATATTTCAGCCTCTACGATGAGAACAGATGAAAAGATTCAATGAATCTGGATGGATTTCAGTGTAAAGGACAAGGTTCAGGTCTAAACTCTAGGTGATCCTCAGCTCATCTTTGCTCCTAAAGGACTAGACCTGTTTTATAGTGAGTAGGATGTGGTGTTAAAGTTCATCTACTATGTCTGGTTGTGGAACAGAGTTAACGTCCCCTTAAAAAAAGCTCAGAATGATCTAAACAAAGCCTTGCTCTCTACAGGGGTTTCCGCAGTTTTTGTGGCCCCTGTAGGTGAAGGTGGTGGGGATTCAGTTGGTTGCAATGTGCACCTTCGCCACTAGGTGTCACTAAAACTCACACACTGAGTCCCTCAGATCCTCAGTCAGAGACTAGAGCCACAGTGGCTGAAGACTGTGGAGGATGTGAGGGATCTGTTTGGTCCACATGCACATTTCATGTAGATACAACTATAAGTGTCTCCTACTCGTGTGCTTTAGGTGACGGCAGCATCCGTCTGGTGGGTGGACAGTATGACTGCGAGGGTCGGGTTGAGATCTACTACCAGGGGTTCTGGGGGACCGTGTGTGACGACGCCTGGTCCTACGCTGACGCTCAGGTTGTGTGCAGACAGATGGGCTGCGGTGAAGCCCACGCCGCGCTCACCAACTCCTTCTTTGGCTTCGGGACCGGCCGGATCCTTCTGGACAACGTCAACTGCATTGGCTACGAGCAGCAGCTGAGTAGATGCCACAACTTGGGCTGGGGAAAACACAACTGTGGCCACCACGAGGACGCCGGGGTCTCCTGTGTCGGTACGATGCTCCAACACTAGTATTAAAACAAAACAGAAGCCAAGAAATAACCTCAATCTATGGTTCGTTATAGTGAGTCTTTACTGTTGAATCATTACATGTTGATTTATCTATTTCCTCGAACAGGGTCCAGGTGTTCGTTAGTCTCAGCTCAGGAGGATCCAGGCCTTTATTTGTAGAGACCTTCATTTAGAACTCAATCTGTTTAATAAGTAGAAATAGTTCTATTTAGTCTGAAACCTGGTTTTTTTATCCACTCCCGATGCACTTTTAACACAAACTCAACACTTCCTTAACCGTTTCAAAATAAAAGCCCTCTAGTGTTTCTTCACAGGGCTTTTATTGTGTAAATGTTTTTGAAGGTTGGTGAAGGTTGACATAGTGTTCAACTGGCAGCTCATTATACAGCATTATATCACCAGGTGTTTATTTATATTATTTATTACCAGCCTTTATTAGAGACATAGAGGCTTTTAATTAACTCATTTTTATTTGAGGAAATACAGTGTTTACTTATTGTGTTTATTATTAGTTACTGTAATATTACTATTGGCAAAAGAAATATTCTAATGTTTCCACAGAGTTCAATTTAAATTTGCATTAAGGACACGGCTCATACATGTGTGTATTATTATTATTATAGATGTATTATTAAGCAGAGCAGGTGTAACTACACTAATAGAATAATGGTCATTTAGTAACATGAAGGTGTAGATAAAGGTAAACGCTGAGATGCTGCTGCTTCTTTTGTTTTTTTAATAGATGATCAAACAAAGCAGCTGTAGTTTATATCATTTACAGCCAAGCAAACATCAGTGATAACACAGAACTGAAAACACCGAATGAAAAAGAAACAATCTGCAAAGAAAGAAACAATAGATGATATATCTCATTAACTTAGGAGAAGAAAATGATGGTACTTTAAATAGATGTTATTAGATAAACAATAATATAGTGTTGGTATTAGAAGTAAAGGCTGGATTATCATCTGTTTAGATACAACTGAAGTTGAATCCCTTTTATTTCCATTTTCAACCCACTTCAGGTCCAAACTCCACGTCTACGCCTCGTGTGACGACTCCATCAAACAACCAGACGACGATCAGCATCACAGACGGAACAGAAGGTTGGAAAACATCAGGACTTTCAGAAACAAGTCACCACAGTACACTATGAAAGTAGCACTTTTCTCAAACGGCCGACAGAGGGCGCCATTTCTCCCACATTGAGTTTCAACTGTCAGTACAGTGTCACTAGAAACATGGTGGTGAAATGATGCAGCAGAGGAACCACATTATCATGATTAACCGAACAAACATCTGGAGCTTTTTTTGAGATTTGCTGTAATTTTCTATTAATGTTTTTCTCTTCAGCTACAAATCCTCCTCCTGTCACTGAAAACCCTACAACAAAATTAACCACACCTGCGCCCACGAAAGGTGATTATAAAACATGTATAAACATATGTTTTAGGAGCTTTTATGTTAATAATGTAGACTTTGAGGAGACTGACGGTGGCTGTGCGTTGTGTCCTGTGCAGCCATACCCAGCATCCGGGTGGTGAACGGGAACAGCAGCTGCCAGGGCCGAGTGGAAGTCCGTTACAAACACTTCTGGGGGACGGTGTGTGATGACGAGTGGAGCATGCTCAACGCCCTGGTGGTGTGCAGGCAGCTGGGATGCGGTCCGCCCATCGAGGCCAAGTCCCTGGCCTTCTTCGGCTACGGGACCATCCCCATCCTGCTGGACAACGTGGGATGCACGGGCGAAGAGCAGGAGCTGTCCAAGTGCTTCCACCTGGGCTGGGGTCAACACAACTGTGGCCACCACGAGGACGCAGGAGTCATCTGTGAACGTACGTGGACAGGACGTCTGTGATCACGAGGAAACATTAGACATTCAGTGAAACACAGTGTTGAGGAGTAACTAGTTAAGGAGTTCTGCCACTAAAATACTAAATACATGTAATGAAATAAAGCAGAGGATGAAAAAAACATCTACTGTCACATGACATCATGTCCTGTTCTGACCCTAAGACATGGAAACGTAACAGGATGATTTTAGACCTTTCATTGACACTATATTATACTTTATTAGTCCAAACACTGTAGAGCTGTGGGGTTTATTATACGATCATTCATAACATTTATAACCATCTATAGCTCTTGTTTAAACCTCTTGTCTCGGGGGCGGCTGGAGGTGGACCAGGTCGTCCACAGACCAGGAGGATCCTGGTGTTGAAGGGTCCTCAACCTCCTGGTGTCTCCTAGTGGCTTTTCCACTGCTGTGTGAGACTGTGAAGTTCTCTGGTTAAATTCAGTCCATAATATAACTATAAATGATTGATTTGAGAATCCATAAAACCAAGGTTTTTCTTGATTAAAATCCATCTCAACAGATATGGGTCAAATCTGATCCTGAACAGCTTCAACTGCACTTGTCACTTTAGCAAAATCACTACATTTCAAGCTGAGAAAGTCCTTGAGATGTTTTTCATTCATTCATTTTCCATAACCGCTTAATCCTCTGGAGAGTTAGGGTTAGGGTCGCGGGTTAGGGTCGCGGGCTAGGGTCGCGGGCTAGGGTCGCGGGCTAGGGTCGCGGGCTAGGGTCGCGGGCTAGGGTCGCGGGTTAGGGTCGCGGGTTAGGGTCGCGGGTTAGGGTCGCGGGTTAGGGTCGCGGGTTAGGGGGGGTCCCAGCTGAAGGCGGGGTTCACCCTGGA
>JAPQRN010000007.1:21445865-21461193 GCA_037367275.1 Coranthus polyacanthus
ACTAGAGGAAACTGAACTCACTACATGTAGAAAACTGAGATTCACATCATGGATCCAGATTCTACCTCAGAACATCCATCAGGAGACCCGGTCCGTAGATCTAATATATACCCACGTTGTTGGTCTCTTTGAGAGATAAGGACTGGGTGAAATTTTACATATTAAAATATAAAAGTTATTATTGAACGCCACCTGAATATTTCGGTTTAGTTTGTCTCTTGGCGTCTGGTTTTTGTTTCTCATGATACTGTGTAGATGTGTTTTCACATAGAGAACATTAGACAAAGGGATGGATCCACAGGACCAGGAAAAGCTTTTAAGCTTTTACTGCACAATCTCTAGTTTTTAGTGCATGTACTCTTATTTTGAAGTTCTCCACAGGATGTACTGACAGCGTTTATGTCGACTTAGAAACGAGCTAAAACAAGATAAAAACTCACACATTTTACAGAGAGAATGTTTGAAAGAGAAGCAGAGTTTGAAGAAGACAAAGGTAACGTACAACTAAAACACCAGTATCGCTCTTTTCTTGACCTCGATGTCATTTAATGGAAGTTAAGACATAAATGAGTTCAATCCACATAAACCTCCGTCTCTCCTCGGCCGATGTCTCCACAGGCGTCACCTTCTCCTACAAATTAAAAGCCTCTGCAGAGTCATGTGACCTCTTCATACAGTATTTCATACGATGCTGAAGCAGCAGCGGTGGCTGTAAATTAAACATATGTAAAGGAAACTGTAAATGTCAAAATAACACAAGACATCGGTAATGACAACTGTGACCGTTTAAAAGACTGAATTAGATTTATAGGCTACAACTTCAGGATGTGAGTAGAAGACAGACTCACAGACACTTCTTAATTTGACTCTTATAATAAGATTTAAACTAGGAAATGGGGTTATAGCTCCAGAAAATGTCTCTCCGTTACCTTTTCCAGTTATCTAGTTCATCCTTCTCGCTCAGTCCGTGAGGCACAAACACACTCCTAAACCTCTGTCCAACGCAACCCGCGTCGTTTCAGCTGGTTCTCAGAGAAGTCGAGTCATGAAGAAACCACGAGAAGACGCCCACGGACCCACCTACACACTGTGATAACACTCAGACACATTCACACCAGCGTGTCCGGGATAATATGAGTCGAACCTCTTCGGCTGCTGCTCTGTGACTTCCTGTCAGAGTTCAGGGTCGGAGGGAATCGAACCGACACACTCTGACCCAAGGAAACGGAGCTCAGCTCAACAGATTCTAGGGTTTTCTGATCGCTCGGACGACGTGATCGGAAAACATTTGTGATTTGCTTGTGTCTCGTTCCATCAGCAGTTCAGTAGAAGTCATTAAGGATGACGATGAGGCAGGCAATTACCAGCGAACGCTAATGACTTCTTGGAAAACCAGCACAGTCAGCAGTGATATGGACTAAAGGGCCAATAAGGGCATCCTCCTCCGTCTTTAAGTGGGTTTCAGGACTTCAGTTTGACTCCTAAGAAGCACCAGTTTCTCTCTCAGTCACTATCTTTATTTGTTGGATCTTTGTGATGATTGTGAGTAAAATGACACGACAGTCCCTGTTTTAGCAGAAAGGCTGAATTTGTTTCTTTATTGCTTCGGCACCAAGACGTGGGTTATTTATGTGGCTTTTCATGGCCCTGAATGAGTGTACAGGGTTACTGCAGACCTGGAAAGTATGAACCGGTTCTCAAAGTGATGTTGACATGATGTGGTTGGTAACTTAGTACGTGGAACAACCCTGAAAATACACGGACATGGCAAAAGCAGCTCAACCGAGCCAACTGTGCCCAGTTTATTTCATGCATCATCGTCGTCAGTGTTAGTGATATCTCTACTCGTTTCTGGTCGACTGTACAATGAAGAACGTGGGTTTTTATGCAAATGATTGAATCGCTAATGACTTTATACTAACACAACGATTATCTGGTCGGTTGAAAAGGTTAATTAACAGTGAACACACATGTTACTGCAGTTCTAGAAGAAAACACATGGACACACATTGAAAACTGAAGACTGAGTCTTATTGTCCTTGATCTGTCGCTGTAGTATTTGTACTAACATGAGCATACTTTTACTTTCACTTTTGCACACATGCTTTGCAGAGGCTCAGGTGTCGTCTTCCATAAGGTTGTGGAAAACAAGTGGAGCAAAAAAGATGGCGGCAGATCTGGAAAAGCTAGAGCAGATAAAAACAATAAAGAAATCATTAGACGTGTTAAAAATGACTGAGTTGATCTGAGATGAATGTGACTCATTGTAAAAGCCGTCTCCACACCCGTCCAGTCACCTAATTGGCTCCACACATCTTTCCCATTCCTTTTGAGCGATAAACCTTTTATGTGTTTATTTTTGGATGCTCGCAGTCGCTGTAATCACTGAAAAACTACAGTCGTATGTGGTTACGTAGCAACAAAGAGCTACTTGAAGCTGCCTCTCCACCTCCATTACTAAGACATACACTGGGCCTCGCATCCCCCTTTTTCTCAGCACCGGGCTCTTTGTGGCTAAAGCAGCTAGCTCCTATTCACACGGCCGCTGACGTCAGGTAGCGCAGGACGCCTTTGTGCTGCGCTGCCTGAAAGAGGGTCGGCAGGGGGGTTGTCACATCAGTTTAGGAGAGCAAATGAGCAAGAAAAGGACAGAAGGAAAGCGTGGAGCAGGAAGAGAGAGTTGAGCCGTGGGACCACCGCAAGCCTTGGTTCATTATGTGAACTGTGGGCTATTACACGGAAACGTAAAGCGGTGAAACATTCAGTCCTAACCCAGCTCTACTCAGGCCTAACGGATCCTCTCCGTCCCTGCCCGCTGTGTCTCTCCTGTGGATATTAATGGCCGTGCAGAGAGCCGTCAAAGAGGAAGTTATTGATTGTCCTTCCTGGCCTTTGTTTGTATTAACACTCAGTTGTTTGGAAGTTTGACTGCCTTGTGTAAGGATGAGTCACGAGAGAGCAGGCGCGATTGATGAGCTTTATGTGTAGACAGAGCTCTATTGTCATCCGTGCGCCGCAGCTTCCGTCAGGGCTTTCTGCTCGCCCTGCAGCCTTCTGAAACAAAGGCAGCCATGTTTTTACAGACGGGTTGTTTAGGCCTTGTTTTTCTGACCTCTCTGCTGCTCCACCGCTGACCTACTCTGCCGCCTGCATTCGCTGTGGGTCAGATAAACGCTAATTGTATGTTAATGGGCTGTGGCGTACAGTAGTTTAGAGCCGAGGCCTCATCTCCTGAGCTGCTGTGGGATCATTACGCAACGGACGTCATTTCGTTGTTTTGTCTGTCTTCATACACCGTACCAGTACAGAGGTCGTTTTATTTATGGCGGTTGTAAATTGTGTAATGTCTTGAGTAGAAACACTCCCTACTCAACAGGTTAGAGAAGCTCAGGACACACGTCTGAACAGTTGATATATTTCTGTGTGTAATTGACAGTTTGGAGTTTTTCTGTGGAACTAAAGCAAAGTCTAAAGAGGCCAGTTCAGACCACGGATTGAAAGCATTGTAGAACGTCGCAGGTTAAAGGTCGCAGCGTTGTGAACTGACCCGTCTCAGCTCGACTCAAACCGACTGACGTCGTGGTCGTCAATCAGTTCAGTTTGTCAAATCTCCAGAGGCTGCTTTTACAACGGATCGCTATAAAATGTGTGTTTTTCTCAGTATTTATGGCTGTAGTTTCACCTGTCACCACAGAATGAAGCGTTCCCATCAGCTGTTCCTGGTGAATCCTGTTTTTTCCATGTTTTCTCTCCTCATTAGACGCGACACCATCTCCTCTGAACAACAGAACTGCTTCTGGAATCGCTTCCCTGTTTCAATAAATACCAGAAGAGCAGCTGTAGTAAAAAACTATCACTGACGTCGCTGAGATTTAAGACGCTACGAATTATATCCAGGTACAAAAAAAGCCTGAAAAGTGACAGAAGTACAGAGTCGTTGCCATGGAAACAGTGCCCCGTCTGGTCTCGACTCGTCTGGTCAGGTTTCAGAACGCTGCAGGAGGTTTCAAGTAGTTGCCAGTTGCAGCTCATCTCGGTGTGAATCCTTGGTCTGAACTGGGCTTAAAGGGTTAATGATTCAGAGCTGTGTTCACAGTGACTGGAAATGCACAAAAAGACATGAACTGTAGATACAAACGTCTTAACTCGAGTGAATGATTTCCATTAAGGAGGTGCTTAAAGCAGCTCATCGACGGCGATGAAAGTGACGTGAAGCGAAAATTCATGAAACAGCTTTGGAATCATTCATTGATACCAGTAGAGCTGCACGACGTGGTCAACGGGTCATATTTCCACTATTGTGGGTTCACATCGAGTCGACTTGATTGATTTTCAAGTAAAATACACAGATTATTCATTTAGAAATAAGTCAAACATTCAAACTTGCCTTTAGCGAGAACAGAGCGGCTACAGGTCGACTGATGGTAGCTTTAGTTTTTTAAGTAAATCCACTTCTTTTACATTTACGTTTTACTTTAACCAGACTGTACATGTGTGACCTATACCGACGATGGTCACTCACCTCATCCCTGTCATTTACTATTTACACATGTTAACCCTGTTGTTCCCCAGTAACTAATGCCTTATACCTCGTCTGCAATGCAGTGAATAAAACTGTACTGAACCTGCACATTGAAAACACATAATACACGTGTGAGGCGACTTAAAAACAGGATGACTCTCGAACTGGTCACTAAGTCAAAGTAATAACTAAATAAATGTAAGACACTGAACACTAAACTCAGTTATGACTGTCATTTGATTATTTGTGCAGCTCTAGATATCGTGAATGTCTCCAAAAATACATAAAGCTTCATGTCTATTTGTGCTACAACAGACAACATTCAGTTGACCAACATGTGGAACGGATGTGCATTTGTAGTAAAAATGAAAATGTGGACGTCATCTTGTCATCTTTTATTGTAACTGACTCGAGGTGGTGACGACTGTCCCAGAAATAACAGCACATCGATAAATGTGTCAAGTAACCAATCAGGTGCTGCTGTGGGCGGGGCCTTGCTGCGTCAATGAACGTACAGGTTTTAAATGATGTGATCAGATGTGGTCGCCGTCCCACCCCTAAGACAAACTCAGCGAGGCAGCGGCTCCAGAGTCCCGCCTGGTTTCACTCGGACCGTTTCTTGTGTTTGCTTTTAAGTCGTGTCTGGGCGTGAGCCATAGAAAGTACACAGACGTGGTTGGAAGGTGTGAGACATGAAGCGTCTTGTTTGTCTTCCTCCATCCGTCTCCGGATACGCCGGCTCCAACTAAGGAAGCAGATTCCGCGGTTGCCATGGAAACGGGGGGTGGCATCACGGGCCGCTCTTCGCCCTCCGCTCCCGTCTTGTGGAGTAAAGTCATGTGGGAGGACGGGACGGTTGTTGGACTCCTGCTTCTCGGTGAATCACGTGTGCAGACGTTTCTGTCCTGAGTTCAGCACATGTTTGATGATGAGTCCTGGATTAGTCACGCTCGTGTGTCACCGGAGAGCGTTTTGCATCTGGAGTGTAATGAAGGCCGAGTGACGCAGCTGCGACTGTTCAGTGACTGTCGGACGCATCACAGGTCAAAGGGTGAAGCTCTCCTCAGTCACTGTCCCCGAGGAGACACGTGGTGCAGATGCTGCACCTAATACGTGATCCAACGTGTGTGGGGTCCATCTGTCATGACACATTGGTCTGCTGTTGTACTCCTCATGACTGAAGGTGGCGTCTTCAGATCCCCGTTTGATTGAACACATTAAGACAGTTTTCATTGTGTATAAGCACCTGAAAATAAGAATCTTTGTTCAGTTAGAATGAGTTGTTTGAATCGTCGTCCACCGTGGTGTCACGTTTCAACATTAAGGTGTTTTACTCAGAAGAACAAACCCAGGTGTAGAGAGATGAGGCCACCGCTGCAGTCTCCAACTTCACCACTAGATGGCACTAAATAACACACACTGAAACTGAATCGTGGCTCTGGATGTGGATCTATATCTTGTATCAGTGAAGATGAATTTGAATGAAAGTGTTGTTGTTGTTAGAGAGATACCGTTTGGTTTGGTTCTAAAATCTGAGCCGAGTCGAAGCTGTGCTGATGCAGTCACGTTCCACTAATAATCGATGCTAAAGAAAGAACAGGATGAGGTTTGAAACGCGCAGATTTTACATCAATATTAAACCTGCACGATTTGGTGAAAAAGTCACATTGTGATTATTGTGAACAATAACGCGATTTGAGTTGGTTGGTTGAAAATCAGCTTTTTTCCCCATAAAACATGCAGACGTAAACTATCAATACAAATACAAAAATACAGAAAACACACAGTACACGTGTCTGCTCAGTGTCACTGAATCGAAATGATCACAATAAAACAGGTTGTGTTTAGTTTTTAGATCAACATTTCTCCTAAACCTGCAGCCTTCTGCGATGATATCATTTCTCAGGCTGATTTTGCGATTCCATCGACTGTGCTGCTCTAATTAAACCCAGAACGATGCGGTCGGGGCCCCTGGTCTGGTGCTGCTCATGGACCTGAATTCACTGCTGAAAAAGAAAGTAACAACAGGCTGAAAGGTCTGTAAAGATGCCTCGGCTGCACAGTCCCAGTGGGGTATAAAGGATTAAATCCCGCAGCCAGACACAGGCCTGTCAAAACGAAACAAAACCAGCTTTCAGAGCTGACGACAGCCAATCAGGAGTGTCCTCAGAGGCTGATGTCAGAGAGCTGGAGGCGTGGCTTTCTCTGCCGGGTGCAGTCGAGATTCTGATCACGTTGAACTGACTTTGTCTCTGATTTTGACTGAATGAAAAACTTTTAAAACTCAGTCTGATGTGAGGAAGAAAGCAGATTTTAAAAATGCTTTAAAAGTTGTAGCAAACATGAACTTATAGATAAGATTAAAGAAATTGGTCGATTAAATACATGTTTTTTCCAATGAACACTTGTGACAGAGGCAGGATGTGTTACAGTCACAACAAACCGATTTTAAAACAGGAAGTTGAGCCGTTCTCACCTATAAAAAGCAGAGTGTTATGTGTGTTATTACCAGTATTTGTGTGTTTTAAGTCATATAATTGAATTTACAGCTCAGAAAACATGTTTCAGTGTTTAGTACGACCTTGACAAGATGATTGAATGGCGTCCTGTTCTTTCCTCGTCTTCTTCTCAGGTCACAGAGCTGAATGAAGCGCTATCCAACGAGGAGAGGAACCTGCTCTCCGTGGCCTATAAGAACGTGGTGGGGGCACGGCGTTCGTCCTGGCGCGTCATCTCCAGCATTGAGCAGAAGACATCAGCCGATGGCAACGAGAAGAAGATCGAGATGGTGCGGGCCTACCGGGAAAAGATCGAGAAGGAGCTGGAGGCCGTGTGCCAGGATGTGCTCAACCTCCTCGACAACTTCCTGATCAAGAACTGCAACGAAACGCAGCACGAGAGCAAGGTGTTCTACCTGAAGATGAAGGGCGACTACTACCGCTACCTGGCCGAGGTGGCCACGGGCGAGAAGAGAGCCTCGGTGGTGGAGTCCTCCGAGAAGTCCTACAGCGAGGCCCACGAGATCAGCAAGGAGCACATGCAGCCCACCCACCCCATCCGCCTGGGCCTGGCTCTCAACTACTCCGTCTTCTACTACGAGATCCAGAACGCCCCCGAGCAGGCGTGCCACCTGGCCAAGACCGCCTTCGACGACGCCATCGCCGAGCTGGACACCCTCAATGAGGACTCCTACAAAGACTCCACTCTCATCATGCAGCTGCTACGAGACAACTTGACGCTGTGGACGAGCGACCAGCAGGACGACGAGGGAGGAGAGGGCAACAACTAGAGAGTCCAAAACCTCATTCTCTGCCAAAACAACACAACACGCGCGCTCACAAATGATGACAAAAATAATACGAATAGTTAAAAAAAAAAAAGTTCTTAGAAATTTTAAAAAACAGGGGTTGGGGGGTGGGACTTCGGCTGACGGTTTAGCGCTAGCCGATGGTACGAACGCGGCTGCTGTTCTTTATTTTTCCACAAATTAAAAGTGAAAAAAAGCAGGAGGGAAGACAATTTTAGTTTGAGATTACAATTAAAAAAAAACAAAAAAAAAACAAAAAAAAAAAAAAAAAACAACCATAACATAAAAGAATGAAACCCCCTCCTCGATAGCCTCTGCAGCATTTGCCAAAATACCACTTAGAAGCAAGAGGTATGTCATTCATCTCAGTGTGACTATTGGGTAACGATGCCTTCACACTGGCAGAGACTGGTCCTATCGCGCAAATGAAGCTGAGCTGTCTTATTGTATTTGGTGAGGGGAGAGCGTTCGGAAATCGAGTTTGACGCTTGAGCAACAAGAAAATTAGAATAACCTTGAATGTCATGGCCTCGCTTATTGAGAGAGAAGGACGGTGTGAGTGAGAGCACACGGGTTACAGAGGTGAAGGCGGGTTTGTCGAGGCGTCACTTCATCGTGTAACTTCAAAACGTACCAACCGACGTGGCATCTTTAGTCGCACCACACTGTGGTCGTTGAGTGAGCGGCAGGTTGTCTCTGTTATTGAAGATAACATTAAAATGTTTTGTTTGCTTTGTGTCAGGTATGTGTCCAGCTCAGTCACACAGTCATACTGTAACTAAAAATACAAATTCATTAAGTAAACTTAGTGCAGCTTGTCCCTCTCATGTGCTGATGTGCTTTATTAAATAAATTAACTGTTTTTGGACACCTAATTCTTATTGTCAGTATTGTCGTTACTATAACAACTTCTATTGGCTCCTATGTTTGTAGGGAATGATTTGATTCACAGAAATCCAGACAGAGAAGTGATACCGGTGGGGAATTTTTCAAAACGTGGTGATAACGTGGGAAAATACTAATAATTAGACGACAAACAAGTCCACCCTAAGTCATGATTTATCTTCATAACGATCATTAGGAGTCGCCTGGAACCACAGACTTGATTAGTGAACTCGGAATAATTTGTGGACAGAGCACATGCAATGTTAAGTGGAAGAACCTAAACGCAGATTTGAGGTTTGTGGATTTACTTTGTCTTCAGTTTCTTATTGGTCAAGAAATGCACTTGCCTATTATACTGTTTCTTCAGTGTAAGATGATAAACTGCTCCAATATTCTCCATAATACAATATTGTGCATGCTGGTGATGTATTTATACAGTAGCTTCAATTTATTAACTTATACTGTAGATGTTATGTATTCATATGAACATGGAATTACTAGACCTTAATTGGATTATTTTCTATTTATTTCTTTTTATTGCGATTGTTAGCTAAACCTTATTTTAATCTGTGTTTTCTTTACTCCATTTGCTGACGTACGCTTTACCAAAACAGTGATTGTTAACAATAAATTGATCTGTTACAGACATCACTATGGTGACATGCAATTCTTGCCGACGGAAACGTATTGGCTTTGATATTTGAAGAGCAGCGTTTTGGTTTTTTTTACGTTGGACACAGAAGCAGAATCCTCTCCATAACACAACACATAATGGACTTTTCATTAACGAATCGACTTGGGTTGGTCTGAAGGAGGCGCCGCTCGTCGGTCAAAGTGGTTCCACATTTAGACCCCGTTAAGTCTTGGAGAACCACTAAAGCACTTCTTAGCCCCGAGTCCTAAAGTGTGTTCATGTTTAAAGGGTCCTTCAGAGACGAATCCCTCTGGAGGAGGTGACTCCTAACACTAACAGGGCGCTTGTAGTCGAGTTGAATTTAGGATTTGATTCCTGGACAGATGACGTATTACTGCGTGTGATTCTCTTCTCTTTCTGCTCTTATTTTCTCTCTTGTCTCTTCTGTTTAAATAAAGGCTCAGTTGTTCTTAAAAAAAAAAAAAAAAGGGCCAAAACATGTTAAGACTGAAATCGTGTGCGGCCACACCTGTTCCAAATATCTGACAGTTCAGGGTTTAATCATGTGATAACGTAGAGACACAGAAGCACAAGTAAAAGGACAGTCATTCTTAATATAGAGGTGGATATAACATCCTCTTAAGTCTCTCGTTCTTTACGGTGTTTTATTCGTACTCAGTAGAAACACTACACTTAACTGTTTGTTCTGGCTCCGTCCCAGAGTCATAACATACCATCTCAAACCACTCAGACCTTGTCAATCTGTTTCACATCTGGTTCTTCACCAACAGAAACTGTGAGCTGTTCAAATACGTCAGGCTGAAGTCGCTCTCACCTGAAAACAGACAAATCTCTGTTGATGAAAACCTCGGCAGCTTTTCCACCGTCTCGCATTCGACTCAAAAAGCAGAAGATGATCAGATCAAAGGGTGTGAAAGCATTTATTTGACACATGTTTAAAAGTGAAGACTGTCCACACACAACACTCCGATGTCTCTTCTGTCCTGACTTCACATCATTATTCATTCTCCACAACGAAGACACTGTTGAACTCTTCATCCTAAGTTTTTGGACCTTTGGCGTAAAATGAGATTAAAGCTGAAACGCGTTTAACTGGTTAATTAACAGAAGGTGATTAAGTCAAGTCAGGGACGCAGACGTCGGACTCATCTCTGAATTCAAAAAGATCAGCAGCTCCTGTAGAAACGACGCTGCTGCATTGGTGAAGACATACAGCTAATTATCTGACTCAAACCCTGCAAAACAGGTAATAAACCGGTAAATAACTGTCTACTGAGTCACGTATGAAACAGGTTTCTTTACTCAACACTGAGACACTGAGACTCCACCTCAGTCAGAATTAAAAACACCTCATGTTTCTACCTGAGTCAGAACAAAGTGAAGGAATGTTCAACCTGAATGAGAGGGTTGGTGTAAACCTTTAACAATCTGTTCAATAGGGAAACATCAGGCATGTCAACACTTGATCTGGTCGTTTGTGTCTGCGCTTGCTTCATCCATGTGGAGGTAACATTCAGTCACATGACGAGTGTTTGGGAGGAAGCGCAACCAGGCAGCAGCGAAACAAAACGGGTCTGGATGTTTGTTTGGAACACCCAGAACTCGATGTGGGTCCGTCCCGGTCACATTAATAATGAAAAGCTGGAAAACAACTTCTTCTTGAACCTGTGAAATGACTGTCGTGCCAACAACATTCCTTTCTGATGAGATGCTTTGAGGTGAACGTGGAGTCTCTGATCAGAACGAAATGACAACAGCAAACAAACACAGTTTTGGATGAGTTTGAGGTTAAAATAATCGAGAACATGCTTCAGCTTCACAGGAAGCAACGGACGTGGATCTAGAGCCATGTTTGTCCTTGAGTCAAAGAGACAGAAACAGCTGGAGGTGGACGTGTGATCAATACCCTGTCCCCACGTGACGTGTGGTTGGACGAGCACCGGTCCAAGGTGTCGCCACCGACCGATCCTCACGTGTTGCTAAGGGCAATCTGAGCTCAGTGCATGTTATCATCGTGTCCTTTATGTCGATGAGCGTCTACAGCGTCACCAAAGCACGTCAGTCCAAATATATTAACAAACATCACAAGTAAAAGGATTCTATATCTGATCTCATTAACACTGACCATTTAACCTCACAAGATGCTGCTTTACTTTGATTTACTGCAGTTTCTACAGATTGAATTCAAAAGACGTAAACGGAAGCCACTGAAGAGAACTGAACCGAGTTAAATAACCGCTTTGAGTCAGATTTACTTCTTTAAAATGAAGTTACAAACAAATGAACGTCACCATAAACTTTTCTGACTTTCTTTGTATTTGTCACTTAGTGAAAGTTTAGGATTTTATTTTTAATTTCAGTAAATATAAGCTGTATCAAAGATCTGACATTTTATACGTCATTAAAGAAACAACCACGTGCATTTGCACAAAGTAAAAAGGTTTTATGTTCTTTTTTCTTAAACAAATATGCAAAAACCAGCTGTTTAGAAAGAGGGCGTGATTTCACGTCGATAGATTCGTGCCATCACCAAACACCTTCTGAATGACATTAAAATATGACTTTACTTCAGTCTCAGCAGAAGCTGCTTCGAGTCTCAAACACATTTCATCTCATTCTCTTCAGCTCCGCCCCCACAGCCAGACCCCGCCCCCTCTTTCATAACGGGCACGTCTTACGGTCACATGACCAGGTGTAGTTCTCTGATTGGCCTCTGAATGGACAGAGGTTCTGTGTTTCACTGTGTTCTTTGTAGAATTAAACAACGTCTGCTTCATCATCAGTTATTGGTCATTTTAATACAACCTCAAATCAGAAAGATCGAAATGGACTTTGGTCTTTTTACTGATCATCTAATCAGGTTGTTGTTCATCAGTGATGTCTTACACATGGAGACACATGGAGACAGAGGACATCGTATGGACAACATGTTGTGTGTTTAACCAGGATGTTGTAAGTAGAGGTCGACCCACAGTGGACTTGAAAAGGCTGATATAAGAACGAAGGGAAAAGCGGACACTCAGAAGACATTAAACATCATCTGAAGGAAACAATAATCTGAGACTTAACTTCACATCCAAGTAAAACCAATAAATACATCAATAAATCTGGAACTCCGTGTCAAACTACTGTAGGTGCAGTTTTTACTTTTGGATCTATTACTTTGCTCAGTATTTCCAGTTAAGGTGAATATGATCCACGGTCTGTGATCGGAGACAAGTTCAGCAGATACTGATAGTTTGTAAAACGTCCTGTTGCAGCTGATTTGTCTCTAGTTTTAAGAAGAAATAAACAACTCACAGGACGATGGAGTCTTAATGCACTTAATGTAAGTCACAGTTTAAACATATTTAAAGTCTATCTTCATCAACTGTCAGAAGCTGCATTTCTACACTAAAACGTCCTGATGTCGAATGAAAAAGAACCTTAATTATCATTTAATGTCTTCCTTTAGTTCCGTCTTTTCCAGAACAGGTCACGAGACATGACGTTCATTTTTCAGATCTCGAACTGATAACATTTTAAAACCACCGCTGTTTATTAAATGACTTTTAGATTTTGTACAAAAACATCTGAGAATCACATTCTGAATAAAAAGATCACAGATGAACACAACCGCTGCCACGTTAGTGAACCTCTAGTAATTACATTTAGTCTGTTTTGAAAGAAATCTGATGAAACGTGTGAGTTTTAACTACTTTACAAAGTTTAGACGCAGCGTCCAAACCGAGGTCGAACACGTACAACGTCTGCTCTAGTTTGTTTACTTCTAAACATGGTAACAATGGCCCCAAATTATGTGACACATTTTTATTATTGAGAAACGTAACAGGACCACGTCGTCCACAGACTTCAGAAAAACACTCGTCTGGTTCATGGATCTGCTGGAATCATCACAACCGTTCATGTCAGGTTGTCGTTCTCCTCCTTCCTCTACCTGTGTGTTACTGTTTACAAAGTCCAACGACAACAACAACAACAACAACAACAACCTCGGAGATGCACCGACAAACTGAAAATGACAACTGGAAACAGAACTTTGACACCTATTCCAGAACCATAGTGGACTGATCCAGACCTGAACCAGAACTGGGACAGAGCTAAGGAAGTGTGGACATAAATCTGGATATGAGAGACTCACAAAAAAAAATAATAGTTTTAGTAAAATGATGTGATAATGAGACACAGATTCAGTCAAACGACGTCACATTTTCTTGTCAAAGGATCTTCAAACAAACGAACCCAGAGAGAGGTTTAGAATTCATCAACATTATTTAATGTTAAGTTTTCTTTCACATAAAGATCGTTCCAACATAAAGTGATAAATTCACCAGTCGCCTCAATGTTCAAGTTATTCTGATTTGAATGTAATGTATACAACATTAAACCTTTAAAAAACAAAACGTCTCGACTGAAAACGAACATGAACATGTTTTACATCCAATAAAGTATAACAGTATCGATAATGTTATTACAAAATTATTCAACACATTTTATTGGCGAAGTCATTAGAATTTTCCAGTTTTATTACATTCTCAGAAAGTTATTCCATCACCTGGTTCTTCACATACGACCTTATTCATGTTCTGAACTAAACATCTGCTGGTTTCATCATAAAGTCATGGTTTAACACCATTTAAAAAAAAAAAAAAACACATACATTTTACTGTATTTTATTTTTTAAAGGGTACATGATCCACTACGGTCCAGGCTCATGGTCTCAGCAGCGTCGTCGTCACATGACCCGTCGTCATCACATGACTCGTCGTCATCACATGACCCGTCGTCACATGACCGCGGTTCATCCCTCTTCACTCAGTGCAGACACAGGAGGCAGATCTGAGCCAATCAGCAGCAGCCGTGGCTCTTCCCTTGTTTAAGGATGGCTCCTGGATTGATGGAGATGGGCATGAATAATTTAGGCCTGCATTAAACTGAAAGGAAATGGTGACTCATGGAAGAGGAAAAGTTGAAATGCTAAGTGGTTTGGAGGCTCCTGCCTTGTCTTAAGTCACTGACTTTTCAAACAGAGCAGATAATGGAACGGAAACAGAAAACTACACATTTAAATGCATTTATACAAAAGCCTGAACAAGCCGTTTGACTTCAGTTTTGGCAGATGTTTAAAAGTTGGTCCTTCTCGTTTTCTCGGTCACACACAGGATGCGTTTTCTTTTTGTGTGTCTTAATACTGCACATTCAGCTGGTGTGAAAGCCTGTTCGTGTAGTAGAAACAGCTTAGTCATAGCTGATGATAGCTGATAAGCAGCCTATTAGTCATTCCTCCACAACGCCTGTACCGGTCCATGTCAGCTATGTGCCCTGTGCAGCTATACGCCGCGCTGGAGGCTCAGTGCATAGCTCTCTATAAATAGACCTGCCCTGCAGCTCTGGACTACAGTTAGTATGTGCATTAGTGGGTCGGCACGCAACGTGAACGACTGGAGGGAAACCAACGGGCCAGAGCACGTCACCAGTTTGTACATCCTTCACTTTACTGTGTGTTCAGTGATGATTCAGTGGGAGCGGAGCAGATATCGTAGACGTAGCTCCACCCTGAGTGAAACTGGAAACCAACTCAAACACAAGTCGCCCTCATCCCGGGGCAAAAACAGCCCGACTACAAAGAAGTCACATTAAATATAACCACACAGTCCTGTATAAAGACAAACAAACTGCCAAACTAAAGCTAGAGTAAAAGTCCAGCCACTAGTGGGAACGTGTTGAAAGTCTTGCTCTTATGTCAGACTCTGAACACGTCCATTAACGTCCTCTGAACGTTGTGATTTATTATCATCATTACTGAAGAAAACGTTTCATTCTCATCAATCTGGAGTATTTGAAGACGCCGTAGCAGAAAGGCCTTTCCTGTGATCCGGTCTGGTCTCGGTTCAGGTCTCGGTTCAGGTCTCGGTTCAGGTCTCGGTTCAGGTCTCGGTTCAGGTCTCGGTTCAGGTCT
>JAPQRN010000007.1:21498483-21512698 GCA_037367275.1 Coranthus polyacanthus
TTTAAAAGTACCTTTGGATTCTGTGTTGACTGAAACTCAAAACTGAAGAAGTTTAGAAACCACTTCTAAAACTAGTCACTCATTTCAGACTCATTTCAGACTCATTTCAGTCACATCCTCATTATGTCAGTTCAGAGTCATTTAAAACTGTGACGAACACGTTCAGCTCCGTCAGTTTTAAACTATTGTTCAATGTTTTTATGGATTAGAAACACGAACGTCCACACGTGGCCTTTTTTAAATCACAAATGATACGAAAGGCATGAGTTTGATGATAGAAACTTTATAGCAGTACATGCAGATCTCAAACCTTTGTGAATCAAAAATATTATAAACCGCTCGGGTCACGTGATCCGTAAGAGAAACAAGCAGCAAACGTACAGTCTACGAAACGGCCTCGACGAAACGGCCTCGACGAAACCTCAGGTCCGTTTGGTGTTTGAAAAGTAAGAAACATCTTTTATGTGACGTACGCAGGTTCTATCATACAATCCTGAGTCCAGTGTAAAAAAAGACATGAGAAGGATCGACTCTGTTCTCCAACGTGGTGATTTACATTCCTCCAAGTATGAAAGACCTGAGGGATCAGATCATCGACTACAATCTCCATGCATTGCATACACGTGTTTTTAGAATACACCAGTGTTTAGTCTGTGTAGGGCACGAGTTACAAGTTGTGCAACATTAAACAGCAAAGAGTAGAACCTGCAGAATAAGGCATGCGACTTCTGCTGACGTGCACGTGTGTGGAACCGGTCATACAATAAGAACAGTATTGAAGAAGTGATGCATGGAGACCCCTCGTCAGAGTCAGACGATGCCATCGTGACGCGTAAAAACCTCATGAACTGGTGATGTTTGAGTTTTCTTTTACAACGGACTGAGATAAACCTCTGCATATATCGAAGGCCCCGTAGAACCACACGGCACGTCAAAGCAGGGTGAAATGTTGAATTAAGACGACCTCTCTGGATCAAAATGTGGCCCATATGACTTCATGTTTAAGTACAATATTTAATATTCTGTGAATAACAACACATTATGCAACTATTAAGAGAGCTATCCTTAGATTGATAAGGATGAACAGGCATCATATCACTGTTCCAAGTTACCTGTGCTGTTAAAATGCATGCAAATACCGACTAAAAGAACCATGTTCGTGTGTAAAACGTGGCCAAATGAAGTGAAGTGCCACCAGGCAGAAGAAACCCTTTATAAAATCTGGAGGAAGTCAAAGTTGTGAGGCCTCAAAATGCAGATCTCTGCTGCAGTGACACATGCCAGATGTTCGTCAACTGGGAGGTAGGTTTTTTTTGTTGTTGTTTGTTTTTTACACATAAAAAGTTCTGCTCTTATTTTCCTTTGTATGAAATCAGTGTCTTTATCCAAATCAGCTGAAGAAAATAAAGTCTTAAACGTCCCGGGGTCGGGTCGTTTCAGGAAGGCGTCCTCACACAGGTTTGCTTCAGTCCACCGTCATGGTTGGTTAGCTTTTGCTGAGGTGGAGTTTGCGGCCAAAGTACTCGGGGGCCGCGTCCAGCAGCCAATCAGCATCCACCAAACACAGGTCTCTCATGTAGCAGCGGGACGTGTGCAGCAGCTCGTTGAAGACCACGTACGCCGGCTTAGCCTGGAACAGGACGGAGGACGGGTGGATCGCCACGGGCTGGTGGGTGTCCAGAGCCAAGTAGGTCCCGTCAGGTTGGAGCTCTGCTGCGTTGACGAACATCCCGTGAGCAAGGCAGCGGCGAACGCTCCCCGTGTCAGCCCCGCACGACTCCAGCTTCAAATTCAGCTGAAACAAGAAGCCACTTATTGATCAGTATGTTGGTCATGAATACGTTCAGACAGAGCAGGAAGTGATGGGTGAATGGACTCCAAATCTGATCGAATATCTACTCATATGTGACTCAGATGAAGTTCTTTCACATCGCTCTAGATCAATTCTAGAAGGAGACACTCATCTCCATCCTCAACCTCATTACCATTTGCTCAAACTAATTTACTTGTTTCCACAAAATCAGATGTGAATTCAACACTAAGGCTTCATTGTGAATTACTTCAGTAAATGTTGGACTTATTTTCAAGCAGATATCAGATCAAGATGTACTGAATGTTGTTTGGGCATAAGTTCTATGTTTAATTGCTTTAATTTCTTGAGTAAAACATGGAAAGCAAATTTATATTTGTCTCCGTTTTTCTGTGATCTGACTCAACCCGTTCGTGTTCGTGTTCGACTCTTCGTCCTATCGGTGCAGATCGATCATCTGTCTCTGGGTATGTGAACACATGTACCTTAAGGCAGATTTCTTTAAGTTGCGCTTGGACCTCTTTGACCAGACCCATGTTTCTGCTGTTGACAAAGTTCTCCCGACACCACTCCTTTAACAACAGACACACACAAGATTAGTCGGTGGATTTTTGTTACACATGTCCTTCGTTGACTGCTTTAGCCACGCTCACCTTATTGCCGCTGACTTTCTTGAACGCTCTGTAAATATTGAGAAGGGTCATGTGGTCTCCTTCGCTGGAGCTGAACTTCTTTCGGGCTGCGAGCACCTCGTCCCGTCGGGCGGGAGGGTTATACAGTACGGTGTCCACTGACAGCAGAGACACGATGCTTAAAACCTCCTCAGAACAGGAGTAGTCCGGGGAGAGCAGGATGGTCTGAGAGACGGCAGAGACAGGGTTGTGTTAAACGAGCCGTGGGGCTTTGGTCACTTCATGTCATCCTTTACTAGGACTTCACAAAGACCTGAGCAGAACCCCGATGCACATGAACCAGTGTAGTACCTTTTTGTGAGAGTGTATGCATTTCCCAGAACTTTTTACCTTGGCATATCTAGGCTCCAAGGGGAAACTGGCCATCCTTTTTCCCAGAGCGGTGAGACAGACCTGCCCCTCCTTCTTCTCCACGGCTCCCAGCAGCTCTAAATGCTCCACAGCAGAACGAACAGCCTCTGGGATAAACAAAACCGGTTACTACCGCCTGCCAACTCACTAACGAGGTGTGCAGTGATTCATGATCAGTAGCTTCTTACCTGGAGAAGGCTTGGACATGAAATCAAAATTCATTACATCTGGAATCCCCAGAGCCATGAGCTGCAGCATCACGCCAGCCAAGTTACACCTGCAGCCGACGGAGGAAAAGAAGAACACAAGAGCAGGCCGTTCAATCACAGCGACCTAAATAAATCAGGCTGCGTGGGGGAGAGGCGGCTTTATCTTCACAGAAACAAAAATCCTGCAGATCAGCACATACAACACTGAGCTTCATTATCTGCAGACCCCATTTCTAGAAAAGATGGGACGTTTTCTAAATGCAACAAAAACTCAAATCTGTGACTTGTTAATTCACCTGAAACTTTATTCACCGACAAAAGTACAAAGATTTCCATTGTTTCCACTGACCAACTTGAAGCTACACGAGCCAAAATCGGGGAAAACACCCCAAAAAACACCACAGTATGAAAATACACACCTTCCTTTTGCAGCTTCTCTTCTCGGTCCAAATGAAAAGATTAAATATAAATACAGACGAACCTGATCACTGTAGAAAAGTGAAACCAAGCTTCTGTGTGGAGCCACAGAGTAGAGAAGTGGACTCACACCTGACTCTGATCAGTGATTGGAAGTTACAGCTGTCAATCACGTATTTAACCCCCACCTGTCTGAAGAAAACCTCCTGTCGCAGGTTTTCTACATCCTGAAAACAGAATTTTTATTTCCTGTCTGGGGGTTCGTGGATGTCCACGTCTGACGGTACCATCGACCTCACGACATATATTTGAACTTTATATGATGAGTTTCAGCAGCTTCGTGGTCAGTTTGTGATGTAACACAGTGGTCAACGTGTCTCCGTCTGAGCGTCCGTTGCAGTGAAAGCATTGAAAATATTGTCTTTGTACTTTTGTCTGTTAAATAAAGGTTCCATCAAATTATCTATGGTTTGTACATTAAAAAACACACACACCATCCTTCCTACCTCTGGATCTCAGGCACAGTCATGGGGATGAGATTGTCAAATTCATCCTCTGTGTAGAGACGGTAACAGGAGCCAGAGTCCTCTCTGCCAGCCCGACCCGCCCGCTGCCAGGCCTGGGCTTTAGAAACCCGCTGGACCGCCAACACCTCCAGACCGCTGTCTGAGGACCACATGTACATCCACATGACGAGACCCATACAGAACGTCTACTACGGTACAGCACGACTGTCACAATTATTGCATTTTAGTGGAAGATTAAAGATGTGTTTTCTGTCCAGTTTAGTACGAGTCGAACAGTAGTTTATTTATACACATACACAACCTGTAATGAAGGAACACACAGAAAAATCTTATTTCTGCTTTCCTTTGAAACTTAGGAAACAAAAACTACACAGTACAGGTTTAACATGAACATACAAAGAAATGACTGATAACGACAGGTACTAAAGAATAATATATATTATTAGTATATTAATACGAATAGAAGTTAAGCAGCTTCAGGTGAAGGAGCAGAACAAGATAATGTCATTGAAACAGTGTCAGTCAAATCCCAAACAGTGGAAAATAATGTGCAAATAGTGATGGAAATATGACGTTTCTGTTTGTTTCATCCAGCTGAACGGAGGCGATCATCACATCTCATTTTAACACCATCTAGATTACTTTTCCAGGCCTGATGGTTGTGAGGGTTGTTTTTCAGCTTTCTAGATGTTTAGAACCTGCCCTGACTTTTCCAAATGTTTACACACACATATTAAAACAATAACGGTCCAAAATGAGGTGAAAGTTATTTGGTTTTTTTATTCAAAAACATAAACCCTCTGAAAACCCCCATAATTATGCAAAAACATTGCACTTGGCTAAAATAAATGTGATTAATACTTATAACAGGCCTAAATACCAGCTTTCAAATAGTGACCAAATCCCATGTTGACCTTGAGATTAATGATGTGTCAGTTGATAGACTCTGTTAAAGTTACTAGATATTTACGAGCACATAGAACAAAGCAGGATCTCACCAGGGTTAAATCGTTTGGCTTTCACCATCCCTGTGTCGATGACAAATTTGATGCCAGAGATTGTAACCGACGTCTCAGCGATGTTGGTCGACAGGATGACCTTCCGACTTCCCTGGAAAAACGTCATCAACATCATAGACCATCGTTAATGAAAGAATATACAAAGTGCCAAGACAGTATAGATTCATGGTGATAAAGATGAGGCTTTTAAAATAGTTTAGTAAAAAAAAAAAGACACAGAAACAAAGTTGGGGAAAGCAGAGCTTAAATTTGCCATTTTCCATTCTGTCTGGAACCAATTTCCTCAAACACAACATGCCTTTGTTTACAGGGATGTGCAGAAATCAGGCTGTGTGAGCTTTACCTTGGGCGCCGGCTGGAAGACCCTGAGCTGCTGCGCTGGAGGCAGTGACGCATACAAAGGGATAACGACCATGGGGCCGCAGCCGTCAGGAAGATGCTTGGCGATGTCCCGACACGTCCGCGCAAGCGCCTCGATTTCCTCCTGGCCCGTCATGAAGACTAAAATGTCATGGGACGGCGGTGCCTCCTGTGCACAAATAACAACATCCTGCTCTGTTCCGGTGTCAACAACAATCACCACCAGTGTGAACAACACGTATTTATTAGAGCAGCCGCAGGGAAACAGTCTCTATGGTGTTTCTGCTTCGGTTCAAACTGCATTTACTGAAATTCAACTAAATACAAAGCAGCGACTAGAGAAAAATCGAGGGAAGCAACCGACTGCTTTTCAAACAGTCGGTTGCTTTTGGGTTTGACATTTCACTTGTGAGAAAGATAAACATTTTTTACAGTCCGATGTCCCTGATCTGGTGCAACAGTGAATGTAAGACGTCTTTGTTCATTTGTGAAAAGTACCTGATGGATCTGGAAGACCGAGACCAGCGCGGCCTGTAAATAGTCTGACTGAGGCTGCTTGGTGTAGTAGATCTGGATGGGATGCTGTCTGCCCTCCAGATACAGCACAGGAGACTTGTTAAAGTACTCCGAGAACAAGTCCACGTCCATCGTAGCCGACATCACTATGACCTGTGCAGGTTACACAAACAAAGAGAGCTGCACTGTGGTGATTCAGTAAATCACAGAAGATCTGGAAAATCAGCTTTTTGGGATGAACTTAGGGGAACAATTTTACCTCATGAGGAAGTGCAGCGATACTCGATTGTGTTACTATGAAGATAAAATATGAAAAGAAGCCAGGACCTCAGAACTGTCCTCTTACCTTCAGTGGGATCTTATTGAGTTCTTTGCGCCTTCGTTGAGCAGTCTTAACCACACCAAATAACACATCAGTGTGCACAGTGCGCTCATGAGCTTCATCCAGGATCACCACTGTGTAACGCAGGAGCAGGGGGTCTCCAATGGCCTCACGCAGGAGCATGCCGTCCGTCATGAACTTCAGCTTGGTCTCAGAGCAGGTGACATCCTCAAAACGCACCGTGTATCCAACCTGAAAAGACATTTGTTGATATATGCTGTTGAAAATGTGATTCGTTTTAGTGTCAGGGATATAGAGGTGACGAACTAAACACAGGTTGCACTATATAAAGTATGGAACATTTTCCTTAAAAAAACACTATATCCTAATCTTCTCCATCATCACCTCTGATGTGGAGGTGGATTTACCTGCAGACACACCGTCCTCTGCCTTGATTTTATATTTTCCTCTAGTTTTGCTGTGTTCAGAACGTTTCTGAACGTTTGTACATCAAGCCAATCACAGCATCAC
This sequence comes from Coranthus polyacanthus, assembly GCA_037367275.1. Taxonomy (NCBI): domain Eukaryota; kingdom Metazoa; phylum Chordata; class Actinopteri; order Kurtiformes; family Apogonidae; genus Coranthus; species Coranthus polyacanthus. Next base: position 21,505,238 of record JAPQRN010000007.1, read on the forward strand.
ACAACGTGCACAGGACGACCAACATAAAAACAAAGCGACTCCGGTTCCATGTCTTTCTGCTCTTCTCACTTACTGCACAGTTGAGTCTGAGAGACAACACTCTGGGCAAAGCTCACACACATACACAGACCTTTCAGCCAATCACGGACCTGTCTCTGACACACACAGCAGGAATGAGCTTCAAGGTAGGTATGAAGGTATGTCTGTGTTTTTAGAACATAACCGCAGTGACAGAATCTGAAAGTAACGTTTTATTTTTCTATTTCACTGTTTTGTTTCTCTTTCGCTACGGCGTTCGCTCTCCCGTTCAGTCTACTGCTCGCTCGACCACTGCTCCCTCTCCCTCGTTGGCTGAGAGGAGGCGGAGTCTGAACAGATGTGTTTACAAACACAAGTGACTCATCAAGAGAGGCGTGTTTTAACAGGACGTCATTAAGACATATTTTAAGTGCAGTGACTAACATCATGAAAACAGCTGCTAAGACTGGACTCTTATCTGTGTTCGTAGAAATCCACACTCAAGTCCAGATGTTTTACATGGTTTACATTGAGTCGGACTCAGCCTCTTCATCTTCATCATCACAAGTGACACCGACCAGAACGGATCAAACGAATAACAAAGACACAGGAGGACACACAAAGGACCGCGACGCAGACGCCGTCGTACCAGTTTCCCGAGCTGGGTCCTCTTCTCCTCGGAGACTCGTCCTGCCAGAGAGATGGCGGCCACTCGACGAGGCTGAGTGATGGCGATGACGCCCTGACGTCCGACGCCGGCCTCGTACAGATACTGTGGGATCTGAGTGGTTTTCCCAGAGCCGGTTTCTCCTAAGACACAAACATGGATGTAACTCCAACAGCTCAACACTTTCCCTCAATAACCTCCCATATGTTAAGTATTTTACATACTCATTTTATTTGGTCATTACTTCTTTGTATTTAACTTCTCGACTCTTGAGTTCAAGTACTGTTGTTTGTATTACTTCTAAATAGTAGATGTTCAGACCACGTACCGTGAAAACTATACAACGAACCACATTCTGGTTATTTTATTTTATTGAGCAGAGATATTGATCAAAGTAACTGGTCAAGGGGACAAAGTGCATTTTATTTTAGATTTATTCCACATCGAGTTGTCAGGAGAAGAAGGGAAACGTGGTGTTAGATGTTTGAGGTTCAATGTCTGCAGCTTCTTTTCTCTCTAAACGTCTCGTTGAAATACGTGTTGTGACTTCATCAGATTCAGTCCATGTCTCTGTGATAATCCGTAAATAAAACGTAGACATGGACATGAGTTTAACGGTGTTAGCATTAGCTCGGTGTCGCACACAGCACCGTGTTCACACATACCGATCAGAATCGCATTGTGGAGCTGCCTCAGCTGGTTCAGGAGCTGAGGTTTCGCCTGGTAAATTGGAAGCTGTTTCCTCTGGACGTCTATCGGAGTGGCTGCATTCCCCTTTCTAGGCAGCAGCATTCCAGGTTTATTCTTATCGAGACGGAAAAAAACGGACCCCGGCTTGAATTTTTTGGCCGGAGGAGGGTCGGGGTCGTGGGGCATGGTCTGGGACGAAGTCTGTCTCTGCGGTCGAACCTCGGCGGCTTTTACTTCAGCTTGTGGGTCGGAAAATGAAAGACAAAAAGTTTTTTCGTGCTCACTGACAGACGAGCGAGCGTCACTGCGGTTGTTTTGCTCCGTCTGCAAAAAAAAAAACGTGCCCACGTGGTAAAAGTCGGCGCAGGAAGTTGACGTCATCAGGCCGCTGCAGTGAAAGGGGAAACTTCCGCCGGAGTCCGGACTGTCAGGCTGAATGTCATTCAAACGAAACTCACAGGGCGATGTAAAAAACCTGAAACACTCTTCATTTATGTACTTTACTGGAGTATTTCCAGTTCACAAACCGTGTACTTCTACTCCTACATCTCACAGACAGATGTTGTACTTTTTACTCTGCTTTTTTGTCTGAACTTATTTCCTTTTCAGACAGTTTTTCATCCCCGTCTTGTCCAGTGAAAACACATGATGAGCTTATCTTACACAACGGTGCTTCTTAAAAATGAATCAAAAACATAATAATAAAACGCTCATTTAAATATAACTTTGATAAAAAATGACCCGAAACACGATGTTTTCTTTAACATTATAATTTGCGCTACAGAACTAGAGATAATGTGAAGAAAATGACAAGAACTAAATGACCTTTATTTATTATTAAATGTTTGCATGTTGTAGTCATTGTTAAGATGAATCATTCATCATGTGAAGTAGGTTCTTTCCAGTTCCTTGAGCAGTTCATTCAAATGATCTGAGTGTATTTTGTTAAAGTGTCTTTACTGATGCAGCCAGTAGAGGGCGACACGAGGATGCTGTTTTACAACATACATGTGCATCCCATGGTTCAAAGCACTAATCAGTCTATGAATCAGCTTTCGAGGCAGTTGCCGTTCGCTGCTCGTTTCCGAGTCTGATCAGTCTTTTGATGTTTAATTGAACCTTTACTGGAATGACTGGAGGACTCGGTGTTACTGTAAACCCTAGACTTATCTATGACCCACATGTGGTTTTGTCTGAATGATTGTCTTTACGAATGGGATTTTATCCCAAATATAAGACATGTTCATTTACACGTGGGGTATTTCAAATGTCTTGTCTCCTGCTGAAAACGTGTATGTTTTAACACTTCTTCAATGAAGAAAATGAGTTAGACGTTATCACCCTGTCCTGCCTCGGGTCGGTGTGTCAACAGTTCTGATTTGAAGACGTTTACATCCGGAGCCGGAGGGGAGAAGGTGTCCTCAAATATCTCAGTGTAAACCATCTCTCCACACATGTTCAGGCAGCACACGCCTACGCATTGTATTTAATATCACTGACAAGGAATTCTGATATTTATTTGGAGATGATTCTTGCATCAACATGTTCTTCAGAACATGACCAAACAGACTGGTCTCCAGAACGAGACTGATCTCGACTGATATGTTGAAAAAAAAACTGCAACTGAAATAAGTAAAAGAATGTGAATTTAACTTTAAGATGAATTAAAACAGAATCAAAAAACCACTGACAGAAGGTTAATGAGGACGAGTTTTCATTTGAAGACATGTTCTACAAACTTCAACTCTGTTTAACGTCGTTCCACTCGATGTCAGCTTTGAGGTCTGAGACACGGACCTGAACACAAAACAAAGGACCTGCGTCCACCTGGGGTTCGTGGATTTGCAAACACGCCTGGATCCTGGTTTAGGAACGTCACATAAACATGTAAATATACATAACAGGTGTGTGAATCAACAGATCGAATGAAAACTGAAGCATCATTTATGTACGAAACAAACAAAAACATACACAAACAAACATCATCGTGTCCTGTTTGTGTCTTTAAGTCACTAATAAAACGCACACATGAACAACGGTTCACTCTTAACTGGAGTAGATGATGCTCTGGAGGTGGTTTAACCTCAGAGGTTTAATAAAACAGACGGCATCAGCCATCGTTCAATTTTAAAGTAAGGTTTCACTCAGAGTAGTTTGGTCTCAACCCAGGGTCTCCTTTTATCGGAGTAAATAACAACAACAACACAGTGTGAGTTCGTTTTCTGAATGAAATCAGTAGAAGATTGTTCTCTGACAGAGTTTATGAATGTTGACCTCAGCAAAGCCATGTGAAAAGTTGAGGAGATAAGAGACAAACACGACTTAAAAAGATGAAAACCTTCAGACTTTCAGACACGTTGTTCAGTGGAAGAGTCGGTGAAGTGCAGACATTACGGTGATTCATGGGGTATTTTTGTAAGTTCGAGTCGTGAGGAGACGTTTGATTCTCGGAGTCTCGACCTGAAAAGGTTTGGTCTTTATTAAAGACGTTCTCTGCGGTACATTCACATTTAATTTGAGGATAGGCCTTTTAAATTCTGGACATTATTTGTAGTTTTCTAAAGCTTGTGCAGATGTGACTCCATCGCTGCTGTAGGTGTCTGTCCTCCATCTCCTCATCGTTTTGTCTCACGTCTTCTCTTCACTCATTGGTCTGATTCTGTGCTTTAATGGTTTATACGAGTCTCCGAACGTCTAAAGCCAGCGTTATCAGACACAGCTTCACGATGCCGTCTGTTTATCTGCATCGACATGTTCTTGAGAACAGGATGTGATGTAACTGGTGGAGAAGAAGAAAAAATATTTATAGAGAACTGAGAAACAGTTTGAATCTAGAAACTATCATTCAGTGAAATGACTTGAAACCTCGACGGCTCTGTTTATTTAAACGACGCTTTGCAACAGTTTTAACTAGTTTTACAAACTAGTTAAAACTGTTGTGTGTGTTTGTGTGTGTGTGTGTTTGTGTATGTTTGTGTTTGTGTGTGTTTGTGTGTGTGTGTGTGTTTGTGTGTGTGTTTGTGTATGTCTGTGTGTGTGTGTGTTTGTGTGTCTGTGTGTGTGTGTGTGTGTTTGTCGTCCTGTTTGACTGATTCATATATATTTCTATATGTTTTACTCACGTAACAGAAACAATCGAACGTCATCATTCGTCACATGTTTCTAAACCCTGTTGTCAAATGTGACCCAGTTCTTTATATTTAAGATTTGTATTATTTCTTCTTACTTTAACCAGAACTACTTTTATCTCGCCGTTTGTCTCCCTGCGTTTTGTCGTTTGACACGTTATCCATCACGTCTTTTAGGTTTCGATTGTCATGCGGAGCTTTTTTAAAATCCATGCGAAAGCCTTAGAATCCTGTCAAATCCATTCAATCCCACAAAATTCATTTCCGACATATGTTCATATGTCTTTGGGCTTTAACCAGATTTAGATTTGGGTTTAAACATGATTCCAAATAAATGCCCCATTTACTAATATCAGAGTCAGAGGCGCTGAACACAAGTGAGAGAAACATTTTTCAGACCTATGTGAAAAGGATGCTCTGACGTGTGTTTTAACTTACTGTGTTCACTCTGAAATGGACTCACTCTCATTAGAAATGTGCATTTCCTCTGAAAATAGAGATTAGAAATGCAAACGAGAAGAGAGAGCGAGTTGTTGAGTGGGGCGAGAAACCCAGACTCTGCCTCCACACAAATATGATGATAAATTATAAGAAGGCTTAATGTCTACGAAGCAGAGACACGAGAGGAGGCAAACGCCCTGAACTGTGGCATTCATATTGTGTATTTGTGTCAAGCTTATGTGGTTTCTATATTCGCCTACCACACAGGAAGAGAATGTCAGCAGAAGACGATAAGGTTTAATTGCTCAAAGAGAGGAGGAGGGCCAGCGCTTGTGTGGCAGCTGTTAAGTTATTTGAACTCGCAAACTAAGCCATGGCTGGATTTTAAAAATGTGTTTCCTCTACGTTATTAAGTGTTAAACAAACAACAGAGAATAGAGATGCATGACAAGCCACGATGTGCAGAACGAAGGTGAATGGGCCGCGCTCACGTGACGAACGGAGAGAGATCATGTGTTTACTGAGACACAGAGAGAGAGAAAGAGAGAGAGATAAATAGCATGAGAGAAAAAGGCAGCGTGGGAGGGAGGAAGTCCTACACTGAAGCGTGCAAGCTGTTTCTTATGAGAGGAAGCTCAGGACCTTTGCCACCAGTGAGGAACACGGTAGTGGTGTCCAGGAGGAGAAGAGGAGTCTGGGTGTTTTCATGCAAGTGGGGCGGAGAGACCCTTATTTCTGGGGGTCAGCGGACAGAAGATGAAGAACAAAATCACCAACGCCCTCTCAGACTTCTTCTTTGAGTATGAGACCCCTCGCCAGGTGCTGGTGAGGAACAGGAGGGTGGGAGTGGTATGCCGTCTGATCCAGCTCGGGGTCCTGGCTTACATCATCGGGTAAGATCTGGTCATTGTTTTTTTGTTTTTAAATTCCAGGAGATGACTGCACTGAGGCTTGCATTGTCTTGCATGTTTCTACACGTCTGGAGTGACTTTCTACTGACAGTGTGACTCTGAACATGTTGTTGTCGTCTTCTGTGATTCCAAAAAAAAAGCATCAGATCATAAGAGTAAAGGTCTTTTTTGAATGTTGAAAGGAAGGTGTTTTAAGTGAAGGGCGGCACCGTGGATCAGAGATACCTGCAAGTAAATGTTGACACAGTAAATGTCCACAGCAGCTGTATGAGTTAGGACAGATTAAGTGTTGACGGACAAGGCAGCAGCAGGAGATCAGAGGAGAGATAACATCTGCATGAGCAACGTGCAAGTTAAAACCTACACTGGTAACGTGCGCATACCCAACCACTTCAGTCACTTTCAGCTCACACTTGCAATGACATGTTGGATTTGTTCATGAGATGTACGCAAAGGAAGGCGGAGCGTGTTTTCCATGTCAACTCACAGCGTTCTGTTTTTGTCCGTTTGAAATTACTCACGGGCTGTTTTGTTTTTGTGTGTGTGCGTTTGATTCGTTTTCTTCTCCGCTGTGTGTCTGTAAATGTGCACCTCTGAGCAACAGAACCTCCGGAGCTGTGTGAGATGAACGAGCTGAGACATATGCTCACACAGATAACAATCAACTGCTGCCCAATTCACTGCCAAACAGCACAGAGACCTGTTACCTTCTGCTGGTGACGGCGATGACGACCGAAAACATACAAATCAAAGACGAATCGGAAATAAAATAGATCGTTTCGCTAATGGCAAGGGCAAACCAAAGAAAGAAAAAAACTAAAGAAACAAAGATGATTTGAAGTGATCACGGAGCCACCGGTGGTTTCTTTGTCGAAGCCTTTTTGTGGTGTTTTATCTTGTCTATCAGACAAAGTTCACACTGATGAGTGACACAACTTTTTATGACAAATCATCAATTCATCCACAAGCCTTAAGAAACCTCGACTGAGGAAACTCTGCACGACACCCTGACAAAAAGAAACAGTCCCTTAAAGGTTTCATCCACCTTCACTTCCCGATAGACAACCTCTGTCCTCCTGTCACCTGCCTTTTTCAGCCATCTGGACGCGTTAAGCCATACGATGATGGACACGAGAGCAGATGTGATTATGAAGCTGTCGAGATGCATCAAAGCACAAGTCAACCTGTGTTTCTCTTGCTCTGACAGGGAACCACAGTCTGAGATTTCATCTTTTCCTTTGACCTTCAACAAACGCGTCCTTTTTCCTTTAGAGTTTTGTGAAACGTCAATTAGAAAACATTTCATCATTTTACTCCGTTGAGGTGAGCGTATGTTTGTTTTTGGTGCATCACTGTCTCTCTTTAATCCTGATAATAATGACTCATCTTATGCCAACTACAGTCAAAGAGAATGTGTTTTTAATAAAAACAATTATCTAATAAAGGGAAAATATGAAAACTAATTTAGTGGAGAACAGCAGCTTCATTAACACGTCTACGTGTTTAATTAATTCCCGTCTTTCACTTTTAAGTTTTTGAAAATGTCAAACCATTGTTTGTAATTGTCATGGAAAGCTGCTGATTTTTACATCTTTTACAAAACGAA
>JAPQRN010000007.1:21512798-21551786 GCA_037367275.1 Coranthus polyacanthus
TGATGGGAGGATGATGGGAGGACGAGGAGAGGAAGAGGGGAGGAAGAGGGGAGGATGATGGGAGGAAGAGGGGAGGATGATGAGAGGTTGATGGGAGGAAGAGGGGAAGACAAGGAGCGGATGATGGGAGGACGAGGAGAGGACATGGGGAGGACAAGAAGAGGACGAGGGGAGGAAGAGGGGAGGACGATGGGAATCTCAGGCTGTGTGTGTTTTTTCCGACACATCTCTTTGTTTTGAGGCTGGGGGACACAACGAGCAGCAGGGACGAGGGATGACTATGCATTATTAAAACAGCCTGGAGTGAAGCAGTGATGAATGTCTGCTTGTTAAATGGGAACGCCTGAACTCATCAGGGGCAGTTTTTTATTGGTTGTTATTGAGCCCCTTGGGTTCTCTTTTCATCTAAACTTGAATTTAACCTCTAGGTTTTATCAATGTGAAAGTAAAAAGACAGACACTTGTTCTTTGTTTGCCTTTGCGGCATTGGATTTAACCACAGTAACACACACTTGACATGAGTGTGTTGTAGTATGTGACCCCCCCGCCCCTCATCTGCCCTGAACACCCCCCCCCCCCCCACCCCACCCCCAAACTCCTTCACATCCAGGGATGAGGAGCATCCCCATCTGCTCCACAGATCTGTCATTTCTATATTAAACAGTCTCTGATTTATGATGAGATAAAGCTTCCTTTAATACAATCATCCTCCTGTTTGTGTCAAGGAAAAAGACGAGAGCGAGTGTGAGAGTGTTGGAGACAGAGAGAGTCTATTCATCCGATGAATTCACTTTGATCTATTGAGGTCAATGAGGAAATCGTCTAAATCCTGCTGTGATTGGACGACACCAGATCAGGAGCGCTGGCCTTCGACATTCGTACAGAAACAAAAACCAGAAAACGGCTCATATGTTATTCATGCAGTTTGTTCATCGTTAGTGTCTCTTTCTTTTCAGAAGAGCATGTCTTGCATTTTGCAAAAAGACCCAGAGAGAAGATACAACAGTTTGTCAACAGTCACTCTATCTGTTTGTGGCTTTTTGTACATTTAATCATCTCAACATGGACACAAAGACTCATCTGTGATTCATATTAATATATAACATTATAAACTGCAAAGCTATGATGAGGTTAGACAAAGACACACTGTGTGATCTCTACTATTTATAATTAATATTGAGCGACAGGCAGGACACAAAGCCACTCACATATACACAATCAACTACTGCCATCGAGTGCTCAGTTACTGCTAATGCAAGTACAAACAGGTTGACGTAAAGGCCTGTGATGTGAGACTAAACCAGACTCATGTAAAACAACGAGAAGAAAAACTAAACCACTAAACTGATCTAATGGTTGAGTTGTGACTGGTCATGTTGTCAGCTTTCTTTCACAAATATGTTAAGGACAATAGTTGAAAACAATGTGAAACAACAACTTAAAATAATTCTAAATCCCCCCCAGACCCAGATAAGTAGCCAATCTCTCTGAAAACCCTGGAACGCGATAAAAATCTGAAAAAACAGAGAAACCGATGGGAGTGATGATTAGTAGAAATGTGTGACTATGTTTATTATTTATTATCTGCCATTTGAAAGACTGGACTTAGATTAGATTATTATTATTATATGAAAGAAGTGTCAACATTTAACCAGTGAAACATAAAACTCATTGACCTTCAACTACAGTGACATTTAAACTCTTGTTTGTCCACATCTTGGAAAGTAAACGTAAGCTTCAACACCGACCTCATTTGGTTCAGACTTTCCAGTTTGATTTCAACCAAATGTTCAGGTGTAAAACCTCCCCCAGACTCAGTCCGGATCAAACTGGACCATGGTTTGGCTCGTGTACAATGTGAAAACACTTTATGGATGGTTTGAACTTTCAGATCAATCAAAGAAAGTTACACAAGGCTATCATCACAAAAAACTAACAGAAGAAATTAATGAGGTGAATAATCAACATGTGGACAATGACGACGGGATGGATTAGTCTGATCCTAAACTACAGAGTCAAAGAAAAACTAAACAGAACAAATGTAGCCGATGGAAGAAAAATATGAATCTCCAGGAGTGAAAATGCCCTGACACTGAATAATGTAAAAACACATCCAGATCAGATAGAAAAGCTCAGTATATCTTAATAAAACTGTAACAAAATACTGAGTCTTAACTGTCCATTGCAGGATTTAAACAGGCTAAACACAGAAGAGGACAACAAACTGCCACAGTTAAAGTTGTCCACATGGGGGAGCTGTTGTCATCTCCTCAACATCCCACAATCCCTTTGGATCAGCTCCAGTCAGAGTGCGCTTTAATATGAAGTCAGATATAATAACACAGAGGACGTTTAGAGCCACATGAATGAGACGTCATCACATCAGTTTTAATCAGCCTCCAGTAGATTCAACATCTAAAACTTAATAACTTTATACAGAAACTATGATAAGATCATTAGATCATCAGTCTGATAAACATCGTTAGTGTGTGAAGCGTCATATAGAGAAGCTGATCAGTTGATCTGAGTGGATTAAGGGTTAGATTTTAACTCTGTGTTCTGTCTCTGTCTTATATTAATCTGATATTTTCAACAATAACTTCATGAAACACATTTCACACTGTGGTTCATGGTTTGTAAAGAGGGAATGGACTGACATCACCTTGACAGACAGTTAACAGAGTTAAGGAAATACAGTCTATGATCATCCAATGAGATGAAGGCGATTGATGTCATGTGACTCTTCTATACAGTAAGTGGCCAAATACTTTGCATCTTTTTGCAGTAACTGCCATTTAAACTGCAGGAATCATGAGGCCTGTCACAATTATTATACAATCGTCATATTGCAATTATTTGAGATAATCGTGATTATTTTACATAATCGTCTCCATTTAACTGTATAAAAACAGTTGATGAAACTAATTCATCAGTTATTTACAGTTTTGGGAAGTTAACTGTATTTGTTGAATCCCATGTAGAAGCTCATATGAGTTCAGAAATGAAAATGGGAATGTTCTTGAACAAGGGCCAATGTTTGGTAGAATTAGTTTGACTTAAACATAGACTGTACATACAATGGATGTCATAATTCAAAACATGTCAATGCCTTTGGCTCCAAATTGGTTCTGGCTTCATTTTCCCCAGTGAAAGAAAACAGCGTCACGTCGTCCATCTTTACATACAGTCTATGGGTCTAAAAACCCTGAGAGCAAACACAGCTCTTTGTGTTTCCAGTTTCGCTTCGTTTGTTGGAAGCAAATCCTCATCATGCGTGGATTAAATACATACACTGTGTATCATGTAACAGTGAATGGTCCTGGATCCATCCTTTAAAGCTATGCACATAATGTTAACCTCTGACCTCCAGACCCCATGTTCCTAATGTTTCCACATAGGATCACACACACAATGACACTCAACACCCACAGCAGGAGATCATGTGACCTGAAACTCAAACGCTTCCTGTTCTGATGCAGTCAGTCCAACAGCTCATAAAAAGTACAGAATAAACCACCATATGATCATCATGCCATCCTAAAACCAGAAGTAACTTCTAAAATGTGGTTCAGACAAATCTTCAAATTCATATTTGTCTGTGTTTGTCCATCTGTTTCCACTAAGCAACAAAGGAAGTGAAAGTGATGAGCGTAGCAAAGGAAGTCCTGGAGATAAAAACCAGAGCCACTGAGAAGCAGAACTGAGAAGAACCTCAGAGTCTTAGAGCAGGTGAATCAAAACTGTTGAAGTGTTCCATGAAGTTTCTGGTGCAGCAGACAATAAAAACAGCCTTGTTCAGAAGGACACAGAACAAAATGTCATGTAGCACATGAAAACATTCTTGATCTGGTCTGGACACGTCTGCATCTGACACGGTAACACTGTCATCATGACAACTTCACACCACATGGGCCCCGATTCACACACACAAACAGACACAGACACACACACCTGCAGTGACTGAAAACAGTAACATTACAGATGATGATCTAGAACAAAGTGTAATCTTGTAGAAGTGAACATCGTGTTTAACTGGCAGCTCATTACATGACAGACACCACAAGTTTATCCATATTATTTTTTACCTGCCTGTATTTGAGGTCTTTTATTTGTTCGTGTCGTCATCGTCCCGACCTTTATTAGAGACCAGACTTTTAATGAACTCACAGCTTTTATTTGAGGAAATATGGTATTAATCTGCATTATTGTATCTGTGTTTATGTAAAGCATCTTTGAGTACTTAGAAAAGCACTATATAAATCCTATCGATTATCATCATCATCATCACACATTATAATACACATTATAATCCACAGCATCGTGCAGTGTAATCAGTGCTTCCATCAGCTGAAGGACCACAGTGTGTAGACGGTCGAACTGGTCTCGAACAGTCTCAAACCGAACATATGTAGTCTGTCGCTGGACGGAGGTGGACACTGACCGACACCATCCCATACTGTGACCCTGACACCATCAACAACACGACAACTGAACAAGCTCCTCACTGAACGCTTGAATCACCAGTCATTACTGTCACTGTTTTGACAGAAATGTTTTCAAATCTCACAACATCTGCTCTTCCTCCTTTAAAGTTTTTATTGATGTTTTCTGCTCGTACTTTCAAAGCAGGCCCTTGATGTTTGCAGGTACATTAGGACATGTAACATGGTACAAGGAGATGTATGTAACATGTACTAAAAGAACATTTAAAAAGAAAAACAAAGATGCATCCAGGACAGGTTTTCACAGCTTTGGAAATTATCACTGGAAGTCTATGGCAAAGAAGTGAAAAGTCATGATTTATAATAAATGTGAAGTATAAAGGCCTGATTATGAAGGTTGTTTCACACAGTAACTGATATGACAAAATATAAAAATACATCCTGGATGTAAGTAACAAATGAACGAATAATATATGATGTAGAAACAAATAATATCAGAAGGTCATGTTGACATAAGTCATATATGCTGTGATATGTTTAGTCTTTTATTTTGTTCACATTAGCAGATAAAACTGTTAAATAAGAACTCCACTTGTATCTTAATTATTTTGATTTCATGTTTAATCAAAATAAATAAAATGAATAAAATAAGCAGTAAATCACAAAACCAGAGACTATGTTCTTGTCTTGTTACTTCTTCACATTTATCTGACAACAATGACATCTTTTGTGTCATTTTTATCTTTTATTTTCATCTTGTTGTGTCCTTTATGTTGTTTTCATGTTGTTCACTATTTTATGAATAATTTAAAACCATAAATAACCATCTGGTTTCTTCAACTTCCACTCAGGACCAAACATGAGCCTTTAAACTGTAAAGAAACAATGATTTGACTTGACATGGACTGAAGTGAAATGTTTCCCGTGTCTCAGCTCTATGTTGAAGGACAGTCAGATTAAACTGGTTTAAGAATCATTTGTAAAGCTGTTCAGATTAATCCATACCATCATTTGGAGGGTAGATGTGTGTTTAAATAGTATTAGTACTGTGTGAGAAGAAGACACTCCACCTCCTCACCAGACTCACCACACTGACGTCTCCATGGCAGCCGTCAGCCAATCACAGCTTTTGCCTGAGCTGTATGTGACTAATAAACACCAGATACAAAAACAAATGTTGAAAACGCAAGGAATGTTTTTTACAGTAGATGAATGTATTGGTGCCAGTGGCGTCTGGTTTGATAAATGTGCGACTGTTAACTGACAGGAAAACCACCAGTCGCAGCCTTGTCTCATGCAGCTGCTCATCTCAACACAACCTCACATCCACCATGAGTCTGCATTTCCTGTACTTCTGTATCTCCCAGAGAAATCAGAGCTGTGGGGAACTGAATGGACACTGACAAGGAAACCGTCAAGACTGAACTGTTATTTAATGTGTCTGAAAAGGATCATATGATGAATTATCATCATCATCATCATCATCTAAGATCATCACCTAATATTCTGACTATCTATCTAACATTCACATAACACTAGTGCATGAAATCCACAGAAAAGAGCATTTTCTCTCCTCGATTTTCTGAAAATTCAGTTATATTTACATTTGTTCCGATAAATGTGGCTGGAAACTCACCTACTGATAAGTTAATGACTCAAACAGATGCTTTATCGTTCATTTCATTCATTTCCTGTGTTTTACCTCATTGAGTGAAACCACAAAAGGCAGAAACAGTGTTTACAACTGAAACCTAATGCTCACTTCAAATCACATTACACGATGTACTCATCTTCAGCCTCTTTGATTTCTCATCAGTCTCATCCGTTGACTGCTGACGTCAGTAGAAAAATGTTGCATCATATCATTGAGTTTCTGTGACAATAAGTCATTTGAAGCTGACATTTCACTCACTGGGAAATCCTGCTCTGGTGTAAGAAAAGCCCCATAAAAACAGCTCAGATTCTAGATTGTTGAGCTGCTGAAACAGGGCCTCGTCTGTAGCTGTAGCTTTGTGATGCTCTGCATGTCCTGCATTTCACACCTCTGACGTGTTGTCGAGCTCAGGTCAAGGCTTCAGACACACACATGGATCTACACTCCTACATCCACCTTGTACACAAGCGATGATGCTGCAAAAACCACCTCCTCCTCCTCCTCGGTGACAGAAACATCCTGTCTGCATCCATCGCCTTGGAAACACAGCCAGATATCAGGCCAGAAATACTGTTTTAGACCAGACTTTACAGCCGCAAACTGTTCGAATGCCTTCACTTTGGATTATGTCACTGATCTGTTACAGCTCCATGAAAGAAATCACTTTAATAAAGAGTTCGACACTAATTTATAAATGTATATACTTTTCATATTAAAACATTTAAGGGAGTAAAAGTCAGAAAATCAGAAAGAGTAAAATAATCTAATCCTTCATAATCTTAATAATCTTAATAATAATAATTGGTTTATTCTGGGGTTTCCTTCCTCATCTCAACAGTAAACTGAAAATGTTTGGGTTGTGGATCTGAGGACGTCGTCTCGATTTGTGGGAAAAACTGATCAACATTTTCTAACATTTTATAAACAAAACTCATTGAATCTAGAAAATAATCTACAGATGAATCAACAGTTAAGGTGATCATTATCTTACATCTTCATCTAATAATAAGTTCTTAATGGAGGAAATCACATCCAACCCCTGCTGTGGTTTGTGTGGATTTCTCCTCCTCTACGTTCACACTGTGCTGAGTTTCAGAGAGAACCATGTTCAACAGCTCCAGACTGACAGGCTCATAGTTCCTCAACATGAAACTCAGGACGAGCCTGGACACGTCCTTCTTATCTGTATGAAGACGGAGCCAAGAGTCGAAGGAACAAACTCCACAGTCATCCTCCATTAGAGCCACAGAACCACATTTGTTCTCTGCTTTTCAAAGACCTGTTCAGGCTCATTACAATAATAAACATATTCAGGTTTTATTACAACACAAAAACCTGGAAGCACGGGTAAGCAGTGGGTGGACAGCGAGTCAGGCCTTTGTGTTGACACGGTTTGATTCATGACATAACAGTAGTTCAACATGATGTGATTTAACAGTTATCACTACGCGGTTCCTGCAGGTTTCAACACGTTAAAATAAGACGTTCTAAGACCAGTATGAACGCCATTTAAGACATCTTAATGACAATCCCATCAGGACCAGACACTGGTGATGCTCCTTATGTGAAAACAGGACTTTACTGGGTCATGGATTTTACTGGAGGCTTTTTACAGCAGCTTCATGTGTTTCTGATTATCTACTCGACTCTAATGTCTTTAGACCAAAGCTCCACATTATATTCAAACGGCTTCAACCAACCCCTAAATCCAAACCGTTTTTAAAATCTGTCAGAATCATGTGAAGGCATTTCAAAGGTTCACCCTGTGCTGTCCAGACGTGAGGTTACACATTGCTTACGGTTTGGGTTCTAGTATTTTCCTGAAGTTAGTGGAAGATGTGAAGATCCTTCCACAACAACCTTTTATGATTCTTAAGGAAAAAAATATAGAATTTAGGACCATTTTTATTACTATATATGTGTATGAACATTTGTAAAAGGATCCAAAACATCCAAAAAGCTTGAAAAGAAAACTTGAAGTTCAAAGTGCAGTTAATTATTCTGTTCTCAGTGATTTGACATGACTTTGACAGATGCTGCACTAACCCTAAACCAAACTACATACATAATATCATAATAATGTCTCACGTTACATACAAGGTTTTTGAAATATTATCCATATCAGGTTTCATCTCTTTTCACAAACTGAGAATAAATTTAAATATTCGTTTCATTTAACTGCTACTCGTGAGATGATTTGCAGAGGAAAGCGTCGTGTTCTCGTTTTCTAAAGTGTGATGGAGGTTTGAGAAAGAGGAAACCGACCAGGGGCAAGAATTACACTGTACTTAAAGAACAAAAAGCTCCTAATCCATTACCCCCGTGAACGTAAAGTCAGATTCATCCAGCTCCACTGTGACTGTCTGCATCTGCATGTGGATCAAAGCAGCTGAGGCTAAAAATAAAGCAGGCACTGAAGACGTTACAGCCTTGTTCTGCCTTATTTTTACTTGTACTCAATAAAAAGATATAGTCTTCTTTTAAAATGCTTTAAATAGGTCTGAGTAAAGATGGGGCACAGGAGAACGTCTGGTTTCCCACAGCACAGATTCTTAAAGACACAAGGCAGTGTGGGTCGACGGTGGAAAGTTCACACCAACACGGAGCCATGAATCAGCTGTGAGTCAGGTCACGTGACAACCTCAGACTCACATGACCTGATGAGTGACCCCTCTCTCCAACAAACACACTGGACATAAAGGCATCATCGTGAGCAACACCCCGAGCACGAACCCACGCTGTCCGTGTGGGAGAGGACGGCATCCCACAATGCCAAGCGGCTGGGAGCCTCACAGCCCGGTGGGCACAGACACAGCTCCACACACCCTCCATTGTTTAAACACAATCAACACTTTCCACTGATTCTGATCCTTGTTGTCAGAGCAAAACATCAATATCCTGTTGGACGACGAGAATGGAACGGATTAGACTTGTCCTCGCTGAGCCCGAGCTTTATGGGAAATAACATCAACAAACCTTATTCAATCAAACTCCACATTAAGTGTTTAATTACGAACAGAGGTAGGCGTTGATGTTTCTGTCATAACTTCATGCAGTCATTAAATGTTTAGTAAAATGTGTTTTAAAGCTGCAGGAGCTGAAAAACAACAGAACGTCTAAATCCAGCCGCTCCATCTTCCTCTCAGTCCAAATCTACGACTAAATATAAAGAGAGATGAACCTGGCGTCGTTTCACATCTCTGTGGAAAAGAGAAGACACACGATCAATAACTACAGCTGTCAATCACATATTAACCCCTACCTGTCTGAAAACACTGGGATTAGACAACGTCCACAGAAGGAGGTAGAATTCACTTGAATTACAATATGATGAAAGGAAATAATTTAATTTATGATCAATGACGACAAAAAACTATCAAACTCTGCAGCTTTAAATACTGAAGATCAGAACAGAGTGAGGAAAAGGTGGAGTCTCTCAAATGTCAGATACTAAAAACTAAACTCAGTCGTTCACATTAGTCTTTAATGTTTGACTCAGACACACTGTCTCGAGGAAGTCTTCAAGTAAAGTCTCAGCATTTGGATCCTGCTTCAGGTCAGACTCTTCTTCATATTATCACTTCATCTTATGCCACTTTCCCTGCAGCTACAACATGCATTATTATCATTTACAGATGGATGAGTCACAATAAAATCACTGACGAAGACTTTCACTTGTGTTTTATGTGTGGAGTTCAGTTCAAGGTCCAGTGTCAGATTTAGGACGATTGAAATGCAGAAATGAAATATAATATTCACATGAGTAAATTAACTTTACTAGACATTTATTCAAATCTACTGGCTAGCGGTAGCCACCATTAGCTACTTCCTGTCTAGGCTTATGTTGGTTTAAGATCTATGTTCAAGATGGATTACAACACTGCTCCACAGCGGTCGGGAGTTTAAACACGCCACACAATCAACTGTCTGCTGCAAATCTTTGACTGTGAAATGTTAATTGAAAAAACTGAAATGGCGTGTTTGCACATCGATACACTATCGCACAACATAATATCGCGATATTTAAATGTAGTGATAGTTTCTTACACCCCTATCTACTACGTCTCAGTGACACAAAATCATCTCCGCAAACAAAACAAACCACGTTTTACAGCCACCGTACGAGAACGTTCAGCTGGTTGTAATCTATGACTTCACCACTAGATGTCACTAAACATCACACACTGAACCTTTGAGCCACTTTAGTTTTAAAGCTCATCATTAAATCCAAACCCTGATTTAACACATTTAATCCACATGATGAGATCTGCGGTAACATGAAACCATCAGTTTAAAGAAACATTAATGGTTTTATTTGTTAATCAGCCCTGGCCACTGACTGACTGAAACGTGTAACTTTAATGAATTCAGGAGATTCATGAGTGAACACTGGTCTTTGTGCTTGTGTTGTTTTATTGTGTTGATGTTTAAGGTATGGTTTGTATTATTTAATAGAAGAGTTTTGAGTAAAAGGTGGAAACTAAGAACATGGAGGTTTTATTGACGTGTGTGTTTTCTTTATGACTGTAAATGTGTTGTTTTCTGTCCCGATGAACATTCACATAACTGACAGGATGTGACGTTAGATAAGATGTGTTCAGCGTCACATCAGGAGGGTGTGAATGGAAATGATATCCGAACCACAGTCCTCAAACACACAACTGTCTTGTCTCTAAATAAACCACTGCAGCTGAAAATAAAACTGAATCACAAACATAAAACACGTAGACATGTCAGATCTGGTTTGACAGTCTGTGCATGGTAATGGACCAGTGGTTCACACGTTGTGTTTGTGTTGCCTTACGTCAGGTCTGAGATCTAAAACACTGAATCGGTCTCTGGGTTCAGGTCTCTGGGTTCAGGTCTCTGGGTTCAGGTCTCTGCAAACGGAACAGCTGTTTGTCAAAGTGAGACTGAAATAAATCCATCACAGGCCCTGGCGATCAGGTTCATGAGGTGTTATGTAGTGTTATATCACTACAGTGTTACACTACGGTTTAATGTGACATGATGCAGCTTCTAAGGTCTAAGAGGCTTCTAAGACGTTTTAGTTCCACGTCTTGACCTTAACTTCTCTAACGTGAGGACGTCGCACAAACTTTAACTCTTAGGTCCTTTATGTTTCCACATGTGTTTAATATCACGTCTTAACTCTTGAACCGGACCCTCAGACAGAGCCGTTCTGGTTTTTCTAGACTGGAATCCAGATGTGGAATGGAACTAAAGACATGTAGTCCTTTTCCTCCACTACATGTATGTGACAGCTCCAGCCTACTGTCCAGTGAAAACCACGTATCTCCAAATGTGTTGATGATGAAGTGTTTCCTTTATGTGTTGAGTTAAACTTCCTCCTCCGTCTAAAATTAAATAAACTCTTTAAATCCTTCTTGGAGTCTCTGTAAAATGATCTATTTGAAGCTGAAAACAGGCCCGTTTTCCTAACTCTTACAGATATGTGGTTCTCACAGGACATATGATGATCTGTAGAACATGATGCTGTAGATGAACCTACCAGCAGTTTACAACTATGTTCAAAGTGTGCAGCAGTAAAATGAATCACAAACATCAGATGTAATAATAAAACAATAAACACAGAGTTTTACTGTGAATAAATACTTTTACCTCAGTCAGGAATTGACTGCAGTACTTTTACTTCTATTGGTACTTTTACTGAAGTAAACGATGTGAAAACCTCGAGGCCGGTGTCAGTGTTTTTTCATGTCCTGGTCTTCATGGAACCGGTTCTCGTGGTTTTATTATTAGTAAAAGTGACAGGATGTGTTTATGACTCATCTTAAAACCAGTGAAGGTTCTGGTTCTGGTTTCTTTACCTGCGGACGAGGAGTCGTCGTGGTCCGAGCTCAGGTACCCGTCACTCCTCCGGTCCGGGTCCGGGGTGCTACAGCCGGATCCGGTTCTGCGATGAAGGTGCGAGAAGGACGGGGACAACCTGCCGTCATCGGAGTCCAGGTCCCTGCTGTGTCTGAAGGGCCTGCGGGGGTCCCGGTGAGTCCTGTGCTCGTCTCTGCAGACCACCTTCGGCGCCAACAAGTTATTCCTGACGAAGTTCTGGTTCAGCTCCACGTCCTCGTACTCGTGGTCGCTGCCCTCTTGGTTGTTGTTGTTTCGGGTTCCTCCAGCCTGGACCGGCCCCCCTCCGCTCTGGAAGCCGGGTCTCTGCGGGGGGACCGGGGTGGGGACGGGTTTACCTGTCCTACCGCTGAACCTGGTCCTGTTGCTGCCGAGAACCGCGGGCTGAGCCGGGGTGTAGATTTTCACAACCCCAGACCCGGACCTGGCCTCCTCCCTGCGATGGGATTTCCTCACACTCGTCGTCTTGACCAGCGGGTCCGGGTCTGCGTTGAAGTTCTCATCTTTGTCTTCAAACCTTTCCGGGTCGCCTGTTCTCTGCCGGGCCATGGTGGTCTGCAGGTAGATCACCTTGAATTTCTCCTCGGCCAGAGCCTTCTGGAGCTTCTTCAGGTTGGTCTTACACGTCTCCAGCTCCGACTCGAGGTCCTCCACCGACTGGAAGTCCATCTGCGGAACCTCTCCGTCTGGAAACTCATTCCTCCAGTGTTTTGCGAATTCGTCCTGTTCCCACATCTGTCCTCGGTTCGCAGCGGGTTTTCCACCGAGACACGTTAAGGTTTGAGTGTGATGTCCTGTCGCATAAACCCGCCTCCTCGTCCCTCTCTGAGTCTAAAGGAATGTGTGTCGGTCCTAAATTCACCACCGTGTGTTCATCTCCGCCTCCCACACACAGAAACCAGTAGACCGTGTTCACCGTGAGATGTGGACACAAGTTCAACACGAAAACTTTCAGACTTCCTGGATCCAGACGCATTCAGGTGCCGCTCGGACAAAAGCCACGTGCATGTGTCTGCAATAGTTTATCACCACATATAACAATCAAATCAAATATATAAGTGTAACAATATATGTAAGTACGTTTACAACCACTGTATAGGTACTGTACTTTATGTAACTGTATGTTTTCTTCTCCTCTACATGTCAGAGGTAAATGTTCTAACATCTATTCACCTCAGTGTTTGCTGGTTGTGTTGCTAAATACTTTAAGGGTTCAGAAACCTGGTCCTAAATACTGAATAATAATCCTTCACACAGATACGATGGATTCTTCTGACTCATGTGTTCCACAGCTTCAGGTACTTTTCATGTGTTTTTTGATGTTTGTGATAAATTCAAGTGTTTCTTTTACAGGTTGAGAAAACCCTCCTTCTTCAGATAAATAAACTCCTGAACACACACTGTGTCAAAGCTGAAAACTCAGTTTTTCATGTCCGTCACAAACATGTGATGATCTTATAGAATAAGATGCAGTGATTACATTAAAATACCAACAGTTTATGAAGTTGTTCAAATGAACATTAAACATGTACAGCAGTAAAATGTAACATACACATGAACGAAGCAGGAAAATAAATAATAGTAAAACACTGACAGGAAACATTTTACTGAGACTTTACATCCTTTAAGTCAGATTTAAAGAAATATATTCAGATCCTTTACTTCAGCACATTTACTAAAACCACAGTGAGAATACTCCACTACAAGTAAAAGAAGTCAAGTTCTGCATTTAAATCCTTACAAATGAGTAAGGATCAGCAGCAACAAAATAAAATTCACTGAAACTCATTCATCCAGTAATTCTGTCAACATTGAACCCACCAGCTACGAGAGAAGTTGATGAGTTTCTTCATGTTTGATGATAAGACCTTGTGTTTAAGTGGCTTAAGTCACTTTTTTGTGAAATAACTTTAGATGAATGTGCAGAAAACCAAACCGTAATCACTGAATAAAACAGAATGGGTGAATGTTTTCACTGTTGATGCTTCAGGTTGTGAAATTGAAACATCAGTAACTTTACCAGACGCATCATCTTAGTCTCGAGTTTAACATAAAGAACTGATTAAATATTAATAAGTGTCTGGTTTTAGCTCTGTTGAATAAAAGACACGGCCTGATCAAAGCCAATGTAAGCAGCATCTTTTTTCATTTTATGTAAAGGAACTAACATGTTTCATCAGGACACATGTTGGAAAAGTGATTCAGGATAACGAGGAAGATGTTTGTGGATTCATGGAGCCTCTATGTGTTTTTCTACATGTCTGCTAGTTAGTTTTATATCTTTATAAGTGTAACAGATTTACAACATCCCAGTAGTTATTTGACACTGAAGCTTGTTTTTCTGTTTTCAGGTGTTGCATTCAGTGACATTTAGACAATCAGAAACCAAAGCACTCTCTGAATATGTTCAGCTTCTTGTTTTCAAAGGACACACAGAAACACACACATGACTGAGATAAATGCATATTTTCATCAATGGTATTTTATCTTTGCTCAGGACTTTGTCCTCCTCCTCCCTTGCAGTACATTCTCATTTATCAGTCCAGACAGTTTCATGTTTTGCTAAATGCTGCAGTGTAGAACCATGTATTTTATCTTGTCGTTGTATAGTATATCAGTTTTATTTGCTTGTGCTCATGACGTAAACCTAAAACCTGATCTGGACTCTTTGAGCTGCAGCCAAACAGTGAAATGACTTCCAGTAAAAGCAGGTTGTAACATTACACAACAGAGTTATCAGTGGACAGAGATGGATGCTTGGTATTTTTGAGTGTCCTTTTGGATCCAGGCCCAGAACTCAAAGATCATTCCCCTAAAAGCCTTGTGCAGCCTGGACGAGTCATTGATCAGCACTGTGTCACGCCCTGATTGGGTTTCAGTAATGAATAGAGGAGGAGACCAGCCTGAAGTCCTGGACCCCAGTGGAAACCACTTACTGATCATCACAGGCGTTTAGGACGTGGACAGACTTCCTGGTTCTTTTACATGTACATGTTCAGTAGCTCACGGAACACGGACGTTTGACAATCTGTCATCTGTGATTTAAAGACGTCCGGTTTGTTCTGTGTAGAGAAGAAGTGATGAGAATGATGATGATCTGTGAGTGTGACACAGGTCGAAGGTTGAAGTTTAGATGTGAAGTTCACTGGTGATGACACACAAATACAGCTTCGGAAAGAAATATTAAAATAAAAAAACTTCAACGCTCATTATTTCTCATTTAGATTCTGTTTGAAATTCATCAAAGTGATTAAATAATCACAGAAATTTAGAACAGACTTGATCAAATATTAAAATAATACTGAAAACGCAAAATATTGAAATGGTAACAGTTCCATATTTTACACTCAATATTTTTGAGACATTATTATCATGAGCATCAGCTTCATATATAAGGTTAAGACGATGCAGAGTCATTTCTAACTGAACCCGGAGACGTTTAGGTTCATGAAGACCAGCTGTTTATCAAAACCTCCAGGAGAAAATCCAGTCTGAAGAAGAGACAGAAAAAATCTGACCACAGGTCACAGTGGATAAGGATTACTTCTAAAGCTGTCCACATTGAGGCCTGTGCAGGCAAATGTAAAAAGAAAAAACCTTTAAAAAACACCCTCTGATTCCTGCTCCATAACGGCTCCACTTTGAATCTGGATGTTTTTCCAAATATAATCCACATCCTGAAGGTGTAAATCTGTGTTCGCTGCATGTATTGGGTCGCCCATCGTCAGAAATACAGTGTATAATAATAATATATGTGAGTTAGTCCTACAAATTATAAACAGGAGAAGAGTGTTGATCTGATGAAAGTTGACCTGAACAAAGACGTGTGAGATGCAGAGAAGTTGAACGAGATGAAAAAGATGCAACGATACAAAAAGCAAGAAGAAGGAATAAGCAGACGAACATGATGTAAAACGACAGACATGATGTAACAAGATGTAAAAAAATGAAAACAGCAGAAGAGACGTAACAATGTTGTACAAAACACATAGTGACTTGAAGAGAGTTTCAGAGACGGTGTTTAGAAGAGTCAGTAAAATATGTATTTTTGTGAGTTTGGGTCCTGAGGAGACACTGAATGTGAAGAAGAAGTCTGGTGGATCTAACTGTACGTCCTGTTTGTCAGTTTGACTCTGATATGTGAGCTGTAATGTGTGAGAATGACACACAGTAAAGATAGAGGTGAGAACATGGAGCTCTCACGCTTTGCATCTGGAGGCTCTGCTTCATCTTATGCGCCACAGTTTCTCACAGAAGACTTGGATTAGTGGTTGGGTGCTGCCCCCTGGTGGCTGCAGACCAGTCTCCACATCACAAAAACAAAAGCACAAACAATAGTTACAGACTAAACAACTGAACTATTTTTATTGATGGTGTAATTTTCACAGGACATCAACAACAGCAGATTTGACTAAAGACAGAAATTGTGCTTCCAAAAGTAATGCTTAGAGTGAATGACTTCAACAGCACAGCGTTACACTTTAAGACAAACATAAGAAACACATGCTTTTCATAAAATGTCTTAAACGTCAAGTTAAACCAAACAAACGAGAATATCAAAACAGACACAAATATATTATTATAAAACATGTTTCAAACTGAAGGAACAGAACACATACCGGTTCTTATCAAAATATTTTCTGCTTGTCCAACACATATAATCTACAAATTCCACTTGTGTTGTGCAATTTCCACTGACAGGTCGTATAAGGCAACATGAGGACAGCACCACAGACGCAACCACTGGAGTCACAGGTCGCTCGAATCAAAGGCCACGGAGGGTTCAACGAACACCGTTTACACGACACACAAACACAGTGTTGGGTCAGAAGTTGCAGGTAATGTTCTTATTCATCCTTCCTGAGCAGCTACATTAAATAAAAATGATTCTAATGAGTCAAATGTCTTTAATGATTAGGCCTGGCCTTCAGTGTAATAAAAATAAGTCGATTTATTGTAAATATATTTTAAATAATGTGTCATAAATACTTACCACAACAAAATAGTTCACAGTGACTTGGAGCTGATGTTCTTTGCATAGTTAATTGATTTTCAGATAGTAAAAGTTTATAAAACTAAATCAAGTGCGTATGAAAGTGGTCTCTAATCATTATGTAACGTCTGTCATTTTCTAACAGAGCAAAGTGCAAAATCTATACACAGATTGTATTGACGATTGATATTAGCCAAACAAAGGTGTATTCTACGCCTTTCGAACAGCGCTCACAGCCAGCGTTTCTCGTCTGGTGGTCACGAACGCCTGCTGTTTCTCATAGTAGGCCGCCTCATTAATGAAAGTGGGATAGACGGTCCCTGAGCCCTGGTAGTGGATCGTCTTCCCATCAAAGGTCTGGAACATTGGGTCACCGGGGTTCAGCGGTTCCCAGTCACAGTCCTGGAACAACAGCAAGAACAAGAACCACCAGGAGATGTTCTGTTATATCAGAGTCATATGAAAAACACAGACCAACAGACCATGAGGAGAAGGACTTCAGTTACTGAAAACCATATATATGATATCATAGAGTCATATCAGACAACAACGAGGAGAGTCACTGTAGTTACTGAAAACTAAATATATTCTCATCTCATATCAAACACCAACCTTCCTTCCAGTTCACATCAGGGTTTTTCTACCACTATAAGGCTTCGACACAAAGACAAAATCACTCAATGCGCAGATCATAAAAACTAATTAAAAGATCTAATAAGTGGTGTTTTGAAGCTTTTTGGATGTGGTTTATTACCTTCTCTACCTTTTATACATCTCTGTAACACAGGTATAGCAATTAGAATAATGGTCCAAAATAGTGTGAAATTATTCATATTTTTGAACTTGAAACCTTTTCTCCCAGAAACCGTCCTGTTTACATGGAAAACAGCTGATCCAACAACACAAACAACAACACAAACAACCAGGAACAACAAACAAGCAAACGGTATAAAAACACAAAAGACATAAACACAAGGACATAAACAAGTCAAACAACATACACACAGAGCTCGCTCACACACGTGGTCATATTTGATCCATATTTTAAATGAACCATCGGCTCCGTAGTGTCCGATAACTCATGACTGTAGGACCGTCCTCAGACGTTCTTCTGGTCTCCTTGGAGACATAAGGCTTCAACAAAACTCTTCCAACCTTTTTGCCTTCATACATATATGTTTATGTTTTGAAGCTCGACAGGGGAAACTGTTTTACCTGCAGATTGGGATGAACCATGGCGATGATGTTTCCATTTGCATCTCGGGGGTAGTCGATCCTCTCGGACACTCTGAACACTTCGACTGTACACGGCGGGAACTCCATACCTGAACCACACCAAACACACATGGAAGAATAAAAACCTTCACAGACGTGGAGGACTACTTTTATGGCACAGGTTTTAATATGCCAAACAATATGTTAACAACAGATGACGGTGCATTTTAAATAAGAAGTGGACGGACTGAAATACACTGATTCCCACATTCACGAAGAGTCATTGTTAACATTGTCGACGTGGAAGCAGGGTTACGTAAAGTGGCTCCATTCAGAGGTTTTGGCAGAGACGTGAAGTTCTGTGATGTTCAAATGAACTGTATTCAGTCATGTGTTAAGTCCAACCTCACAGAGCTGTGTTGATATGCAAGAAGCAGCGGAGACGGAACAACACGTCTATCCTCAATCTGTCACGGGTCGTTTACTGAGAAAGTCAAACTCAACAGACTCTACCGTGAGGAGAACGTTGTCTTTGTCTCACGACTAAAACACACAACTCAGTACGAATCAGACAAATGACGGCATTTAAAACCAAGTCACTACAGCTATAAAATCTCTCACTCATCAGACACAACAATGTCCACAGATAATGAGCACATTGGTACTAAACTGAATGCATTTGACTCAACTGGTCCTTATCCATCGTCCGGAAGACGTTCATTTAAATTGAGGATAAAAGGTGAAGTTTGCTGCAGCTTTTTCAATCTGCTCCATATGTTTGTATTTGGTGAGAAATAACTCAGTACAAATACTCAGTTAATGTACTTCAGTACAGTTTTCTGTTCTTTACTCGACTCTATATTTTCTATTTTCTTCACAACATCAAGACAATAAAAACAACAGCAACAAGTGAAAACCACATAAAAGACACAACAAGACAAAACAGACAAAAAGAGCCTGGATGTCGTAAAGTCTCGGCGTTGAAAACAAAGTTAAGTTTAGTTCATTATTTTCAGAATTTTGTTTGTTTTTATTCTATTTGACATTAGATCGGTTTAATATTCTTCACGTTATAATAATATGTCATGAGGTTCAGGTCACTTTGTTTGGTACAAATGTCCTCATCTTAATGCTTTATACTTGGAGTCATTTCAGAGCCTGTACTTTTTACTTCTACTGCAGTAAAGAAGTACTTCTACTTTTACCAGAGTATCTTTGAACAGGTATCTGTACTTGTACTTGTACTGCAGAATGCGTACTAACACACAGTTTGTCTGACTCAGAAACTCTTGTTTTCCCAATGATAAATAATGAATCTAATCAACATTTCAGTGAAGTTCAGTTTCTCGTTGTTGCTCAGCCTCATCCAGCTTTCACTGTGGCCCCTTGACAGGACGTAACCGAGCGCAACGTTGACAACAAACAAACAAGCAACAAGAAAACAAGCAACAAGAAAGGGAGCAGCGAGAGCAGCCCGTTGAAGAGCAGAGGAGGCGACAGCGACAGACTGACACTCACACTTGGCACAGAGCGAGGGTTTACGTAAAAGGCGGAAAAGCTGAAGCTAAATCTGCAAACAGCGTTCGGTGACTTGAGGAACAGAAGGAGATGAGCGCATGAACAAAGCTGCAGCTGCTGAAGCTATAGGATGAATCACAGTCACCCTGAAGCACTGACCGTAAACACGGTTCTCTTTATGTAACACTGTACGAATCATCTGGTTTTAAAATATTATTAGTATTTAACACAAAACTCCAAGGCTCCGTCCTTTAAACACTTCACTTTGTGTTTGTTCGTATTAAACTCAATAACAAAACAGCTTTTTTGCATTTGATTTCTTCTGACCCATTGTGACAATAAACACATTTTAAATGGGCAGTGGATATTTGTCCATTTTCCAGATAAACATGAGTTTATTTTACTGACATGCAGACAGACAGACGTGTGTCCGTCCCAGTGTCCGTCTGTCCTGTCTCTGACTTCATGTACATGTAAACTACCTTCAAAACAAACACATTCACCACAATAATGATACTAATATCCGAATCAGACCAAATTAAACTGATCATTATACAAAAAAACAACTGTGACCAAATAATAAATTAATGTTTACTTAAATAAATATTATAAAAACAACAAAGCGTTTAATGGAGAGGAGAAGTTTTAGTCTTCAAGTCACTACAGGAAGTGTTTGTTCTCAGATGCTTTTAACACATGACTTGACAGAACCTGCCTCACCTTCATTAAACAGTTCAATGAAGTCCAACGCGTGCTTCAGGATCTCCCTCATAGCCTCAAATATGTTGCTCCTGAGGACGCCCTGAGGCTGAGGTCCCACCTCCAGACCTGGTGTAACACAAGACCGACATGGGTGTTCAACACGGGAAGCTGGTTTCAAACCTGATGACCACTGTCGTTTCAGTCGTGTGTTGGTCTGGTAGGACATAATCATCACAGTTATCTAAAATAATCCTGATTATGAGAAAAGCAGTTGATGAAACTAACAGTAATAATAATTGTTTTTTATCGTTATTTCCACATAGTTTTCCATCATGTGACTGGTGTCTTTTACTGACATCATCTCGTTGTGTCTCTTCTTCTACTATGATTTATTGTAGAACTAACACCACGGTGGTTTATTTAGATTCTGTCCTAATTGGCTCAAATATTTCAGTACATATATAATATAATATTTAAGTCAGTTTACTTTTTAATTCTGATCTTTTTTGGCCATAGGACATGGTTATTCTCATCTTATAGACGATAACATGACCATTAATGGAGGATTTCATGACGTCTTACTCACCAACAGGGTGTTTGGCCACAGACCGGGACGTGGAATATTTTAAAAGTGGATGTTCATTCAGCAGAACAAGACAACTGGCTGGAGCGAGAGCTTTCTGAAAAACCAAACCAAAACAAGGTGTTAGCTACAGGAAAAAACACATAGAAAGGTCCTTAAACGTTCATTAAACATCACATCGGTTTTAAGAAAACTGTCAGTGACTGTTTTCAGGTTCTGCTTGACAGAGCAGAAAAACTAACTCACATCAAATCACAACAAAACCCACAAATCGATCAGAGGTTTCATGGTCTGTTGGGATGGTTCATATTAACCCAAAAATACAAAACCAACCAAGTCACATCGTATCAACTACTGGTTTTCAGACCTAGAGGAGATGAGTCAGAGGATGGATTATTCAACAGTGACAGTATCTGTTGAATTTCACATACTTTTACCTCCTGGATCCCATGATCCTGCTGAAAAACTCATTGTTTCATTTATGACACATGAAGGCTGGTATGCAAAGATAAATTAGACCAGTTATCTTGCAGAAGCCGCAAACAAATGTTTCGATAAAGACAGTGCACTTATATAGAAAATCGACCTGTAGTTTAAGACATAAGATTAATTCAGTCTGTCAACACACAGCCAAGAAATGAATCATTTAGCAACTGATGTGTGACGACAGGGCGCTGAGTCTGTCCAAAGTCAAAGTCCAAAGTCTCAAACAGTTCATTCCCAAAGCCTCCACCTACACTTTCTAACTATTAACACATTCCTGATCAAGTCCTGTTGCTCCTTTCTATTTCCCTGGAGAAGAAAGAAACAAAAACCAATCAATGATACGAGTTAATGAGTCAAGAGAATATAATGTCATGTTTTTTCGGTCAGATTTGTGGTAATGACACAGAAAACAAACACCGGTTGTTTGAATGAGTTTGTCTATGAGTTAAAGGGTAAATACGCAGGTCATTATATTATTTACACAGGTCTCTGAGCTTCTGCAGAAATTTGAGTAAATGACAGCACAAACCATGGGTAGTGACAACAAACTACACTTATCTCTGCTTTATTTAAAGCATTAAATAAATGAATGTGAGAATCCTAATCCTCACCTTGATGTAGTTCATCATCTGCAGATTGAAGTGGTCTTTGGAGCTTTCAAGGATCAAAGTGCAGCCCATGTTGGACGTGGTGTTGTGGAGGTCAAAGATCACGTCGTAAGCGTCCGGACTTCCTTTAGGTCCAAACATCCTGTTGATCTCCTGGGCTCTCTGGACCTCGTAGGGCAGCCTGTCGCCAACGGGGGCACTGCCGAGCAAACACACCGTGTTACAAAACACTTGGTGGAATGTTTCACTGAGTAAATGTACGAGACTGTTGAATTTAAAACTCTACACCGTTTGCACATTTCTCCCAACAACAGATGTAAAATTAATCTGGAGTCTGGACCTACACTCAGTGTGTCTGGTCCTCAAATCCAAACACACTGGACACACATTTTACACAGACACACATGTGTTGTGACTTTACATATGGACATGTTCGTTTGCTCCTGGGACGTCGAGTCCGGATGTAACTGTCTGTGGTTCTGTCACACTCTACAATATCCTGACATTTACTGAAAGAAGAACATGTTCATGTCATGGACATGAGACAAACCTCAAACCAAAGCAAAGTGATGTCAAATAACTGTGGAATAAATGAGGCTTCACTGAACAAAGAGACAGTTTATGAAGATATGGAGCCACATGTCAACGTTTCAACGTGGTCCTGGACTCATCCTGGACCTGTACCTCCATCACGACACTGGACCTGCTCTGCTCTTTGACAGGAGATTAGAATTAGTTTGATTTCTTTATAAAAAGCATCTGTGCATGTGCTGCTGATACTTATTGAGAACAATGACATGTTAATTATTCACACGTCTTGTAACAGTTTATTAGTGAAGAAAAGCCTCTGAGTTAAAGCCAGAAAAACAGGAATGAGTGATTTCTTTATCAACGAGTGTTTAGTGTCACAGTTCAGTGTCACTGTAAATTCACTCTTGTGTTTTTCACCTAAATTAAAAAGTCACATTATTCTGATTATGAAAGTGTAGAGATGCAGCCCTTTTTAAAACGTTGATGAAAAATGTCCGGTTTGTGTTTGTTTCCATGTGGCTGATTTGGATGATTTACTCAGATTATTTGAATGTTTGTTTTTTTGTTTGATCGTCTGACGTGGATCTGATGGAAACTGGTGAAAGTTTAGTTCTCTTTAAGTTAAGTCTAAAAACAAAGAATAAAAATTGACTTCTTCTACCTCCTTTATGAACGTCTTATTTGAATCATTTACTTGTTCTTATATGTGATGCTGATAATCTGGTTTGTTTTTGACTTTAATTTGGCCTATATATACAGTATATATATATTTACTTATTATTTTACAAGTATTGAGAATAAATAAAGAGAAGTTTCTTTGAGGCTAAACGTTCCCTTCTCCCAGACAGACAGATTAACAGCTTCCCTTTTTCTCTTCCCTCTTTAAAGCCTTATATTCTGGGACATTCTGTAAAATAAAGCAGCTCTTCTGTGCATATTGTCTCTCCTCCCTCACATTGACTCTTTAGACTCGATTTTCAGCAGATTTCTGCTTTTGTCTGGACTGAACACAACACACAGCAGCAGCTTCACCTGATGAAGTGTCTCTGACTCTGAATATGAGGAAGGACAGTCGGTCTATTTAAGACGAGGAAAAAGACACCGTGGGCGGTTTTATAAAGAGATAAAGTGGTTAATCTGCTTAAATGTAGTCGACACAGAGGACAAACTGGTGAGAAGCTGAGGACAAAATCTAACACAAGCATTAACAAAACCATGAGTTCAAGGTCAATTTTTAAAGAGAACAACATTTATCCAAAGTGACAGGTTTAAAAAGACGCCACAAGAAATGAGGAACAAGAGTAACCTTATAATATGTAGTAACATAATAAGAATAAACTCAGTATTTACTGACAAAAAGCACAGACTAGAGCTACAACAAACTGTTTTTCATCATTAATGGATTTTTTAGTTTATAAAACAACAGAAAATGGTGAAAATGTTCGACAACCATGGATGTAGGTTGAACATTGACACTGTCTAGAACCAAACATCCATAAACATACCAAACTTTCATTTTAGTAAATTTTTATTTTTAAGCAGTAGTCGGTCTGTTTCTTTTCTGTATCATTTTAAAGGAAAATGTCTCCATTTATGTAAGAAAATCATTAAATTCAGGCTCCAGGTGACAGTTCATTATATAATGTATTATTCTTTCATGCATTATTATAGAATCACATTTAACAGACTCAGTGTTTGTTTGAACTCATGGTTTATATTTTAGAAGTAATGAAGAATAAACCCTAGTCACACTTTGTTGAATCTAAGAGCAGTGAAATAGTGGATTTTCAAAATAAAAGCCCTCTGCTTTATTCATGTTTAACTGAGAGACAAACGCACATGTTGTAAATATTGAGGATGAATCCACTTCAGCCACTGAATCTACTCCGTTTATGGTCACAGAGGAGGAAAAAACAACAACATTCACATTTTGTAATGTAACAGTCAACAACTAATGGACTATAAACTACTGATAATCAACACACTGAGTCAGCAGCCTGTATTCATATAGATATAGAGACATATAGAAGGTGACCGTCACCAGGTCCAAATAATATTAATAATAACTATAGGATTCAGTGATTTTATTATTATTTCTGAATGAGTGGGGGAGGGGCTTGTTCTCCAACATGAGAAAATATCCCTCACTCACGACACGAACCATCCTTTGCATAACACTTCATTTTCTGCTAAAA
This sequence comes from Coranthus polyacanthus, assembly GCA_037367275.1. Lineage (NCBI taxonomy): Eukaryota > Metazoa > Chordata > Actinopteri > Kurtiformes > Apogonidae > Coranthus > Coranthus polyacanthus. The sequence continues at coordinate 21,537,597 of JAPQRN010000007.1, forward strand.
TGCACACGAAAACAATCGTCAGTGCAGATTTGCAGCCTGGTCACGTTTGGCGCACGTTTTGCGTCTTCCTGGGAGTCAGATGCTGGAGGAGGGGGCGCACTGCTCCACTCTTATTGGCAGACACAGGGGCCGATGGGAACAACAGGGGTTTGAGGGACGTGTCAACGTGACTGTGGACATTTGTGAACAAAAACACACCACACTGAACAACGGATTCACGGAGTCTGGTGTAAAACCCGCCTCGTGCTCTGATACGTGGTTTATTTTAACTGCTCTGTTCTTTAGAAGCAAAACACAATTTACTGTCTGCAGAAGCACATGGAGTCACTATGTCAACATGTTTAACACACAGCTCGTTCTAAGCCTCTTCGGTGACAACATGCATGTGAGCGTGTTGTCATCATGTGTCCATGTACTGACTGATGATTTAAGACACACTGATATTTCTATTGTCTTATCTTTCATAGAGACAGAGACTCAATACACAAGGCTGCTGTTGGAACATATGTTGGTCCATGTCAACATGTTTACTCCACTGTCATGTCATGGACTCAGCCACTAAAGCCACTAAAGAAGAGACACGAGGAGCTTTTCATCCTCATGTTTTACTGACACACATGTAAATATGTTTCCACGGTGTCAGCTGAAGTTCACCGTGTTCACCAGCCTTAACCAGCAGGTTAACCTGTTACCTGGAGGTTAAGAGTCAGGTTGACACACGTCGAACCGATCACAGCCCGTGAACTTTTCACGGATCAGACCCGCATCAACGACCCGCACTGACGCGGCTTCGTGTGTAGACGTTTGTTGTTGTGTTGTGATATGTTGTCATGAGCGGCCACAGCCTCAGTTTGCCAACACTGAGTCCAGTACGGTGACAGACCCGGGTCCGCCGTGTTTACCTGAGGTTTTCCGGAGTGAAGGCTCGGTTCAGGTCCGTGTCCACGTATCGGCTGCACTTCTCCACAGCCTTGGGGTTGGTGATGAAGGGTTTGGTCTCGACCCCTTTCCTCTGGATCTCGGCGTTGTTTTTCATCCACAGGTTCACCAGTGTCACACCTGACATCTCGTTCCCGTGCGTTCCTCCGAAAATAGCGACTCTCCGGGCTTCACGAAAACATAGACTATTGTTGTAAGACATGTCTGGACCGAGTCTGGGTCCGGGTCCGGGTCTGAGCTTCAGGTGTGGGGGGACAGAACGGAGGGGAACTTGTCAGTCGTGTCTCTATTGGACTGTTTGACTGCTGCTCTGAGCCGCTCTGAGTCTGCGCTTACGTAACGTGCCCAGCGGGTTATTATGGTCTGTCACTGTGCGTAAAAGGCGTAAAACGCGCTGAGTGGAGCTCGGCTTCTCCAGTGTCACAGAAACTCTGGTTAACAGTCAAAGCAGACACAGAAACGTGTCAAACATCGCCGTTTCCTTCCGGTGTTTCTCCGAAGCACATTCACAACAAGTTTCATCACGTGAAACTGTAACAGACAAAACACTTAAACTAAACTGTCAAAGTAAAACCGTCTGACGTGGAGAGAAAACCAGAAACCAGAAGCAGATCATACCCTAAAAAACAAACACCGCATAAAGACTACTATGTAAGTAGAAGTAGTGTCATAAAATACAGTTAAAGTATTGAAGTCAGACTCATAGATGATCATTACATTTACCAGGAGGTTCTGTTTTTTACTGTCTCTGTTGTCAGTGTCCACAGTTCTGTCCTTATTGTATTTGTGTGAGTCCCTGGTGACAGTGACTACACGCGTACACAACCGGTCAAAGGTCAGTTCATTCCCATTTATTAACTCATTGAGACACTTTAAAAACTCAATAATTCACCACATGTTTAGTGTCAGGATCTAGAGTCATAAACACTGAAAGGTTCATGGTCAACGTCACAGTCAATGTTTTTCTGAACATTAATGAACAAATCCTATCAGAGTTGACCTAAGGCATCTTTGTGGGTTCACACACTCCATCAGCTTAATCAGATTAAACAGTGAAGCATCAGCGTCACCCTGACATGTTTTATAAATATTAGAAACAGAGACACCAGATTCATCTGAGGTTCACCACATCATTAATGGTCAGTTATTTTTAATGGCTCAAACATGTGAAATGTGTCTAAACCCCCCCCCCCCACACACACACACACACACCCACCACACACCACACCCACACCACACCCACACACCCACCACATACCCACACACACACACCCACACCACACCCACACACCCACCACACACCACACCCACCACACACACACACCCACACACACCCACACCACACCCCACACACACACACCCACACCCACACACACACACACACACACACCCACACACCCACACACAGTTTTTACAAATTAACTTTCTGACTTTGACACGAGATCAACAAACACTGAATGATCCAGACAAAACAGATGATTTAAGTCAATGTGTTTAAGGAAGTTTCCAAAAATACAAAAACTGGCAAATAACGAGTTACACGTGAATAAAAAACAATAATCATAAACACAAAAACAAACTCTGTTTCAATGAGTTCATGTGGGAAAGTCGGAGAGAAAGTCGTCGTTCACATTATAAAGTTTGCGTCTGACTTTGACGCTGCTGTTTTCCTTGATGCTGCCTGAAGGGGGAGACATTTCAGAGAGCGAAGCTGAGCTTCTGGCTGAAAACCCTGGACCATCTCCAGACGTATTCTTTCTCTTCTTTTTCTTTTTCAGAGTGTTTGACTCTGTGGCCTCAGTCACCAACATCTCCTCAATCCGAACTTTATCCTCCTTCTTCCTCTTGTGTGGCTGATTTAAAGCTGCTTTAGATGAAGAACATTCAGCCTCCTCTGTCTCAGGTACATTTTCTTCTTTTCCTGTCAGTGTTTCCTTGCTCTTTTCCTTTTGTTTTTTCTTGTGCAACTTCAGTGTCGATGTTTCTAATTCTGCATCTGTAACAGCTGTCGTTTGACTCTCCTGCACTTCTTCACATTCCTCATCCTTATGTTTCTTCTTCTTTTTCAGCCATGCAGCCTCATCAGTTTGAGCGTCATCATCATCATTCTCACTGTGATTCCTCTTATGTTTCTTTGTCCTCTTTCCGTGATCTTCGTCTGCCTGGTTCTTCCTCTTCTTTTTCCTGACTCTGTCACTACATGCCGTGACAGACTCTTCTACTTTCCTGCACATTTCTGCTGATTCCGTCTCCAAGTCTTTGGATCTGACACCAAGGACGTGACGAGCAACAGACTTTGAGCTTTTTTCCTGGTGTGTTGAAGTATTTTCCACTGTATCAGTGACAAGAAAAGAAGTTCTCCTCTTCTTCTTCTTCTTTTTCTGAACAGACACTGAATCATCACTTGGTGACACAGCGTCTTCATAAATATCCGTACAAGTTATTTCATTCTGTTTCTTCTTTGTCATCACTTCAGCGTCTTTCTGTCTCTCAGATGTTTTTTGCGTATTATCTTCAGGAATGTCAGCTACATCCATCCTCTCCTCCTCCTTCTTCTTCTTTTTCTTCTCCTTCTTCTTTTTCTTTTCTGACTGTTCTTGACTTTCAGCATCAACATCTTCTTCAGCTTGTGCATCATCATCCGACAATGCCTTTTGCTTCTTTTTGTGTTTTTCTCTTTTGCTCGTCTCTGACATTTCTTCTTCTACAGTATTTAAACGTGTGTCCTGTTCCTCATTTACAATCTTCAGTGGATCTAAAGTCAAATTTGATATTTCTTCTTTGTCTTTTTCCTCTGTACGTTCAAATGTCTTTTCTCTTTTCTTTTTCTTTATCTTCCCATGAGTATTATTAAGAGGTTGTGGATCTACGCTGGACGATAACTGTTCTACATCTTCACCAAGTCTTTGTCTCTCTCTCTTCTCACCGTTTTCTAGACTACACTTTAGAAAACTCTCCTCCTCCTTGTCCGTCCTCACAGTGGACTGTATACCGCCATCCTCATCCTCTTGTCCGATGTTTTCTGCAGTGGGTTTACTCTTCTTCTTCTTCTTTTCTTTTAAATGGTGACAGTCGTTGTCCTTCTGTCTCAGTGCATCTTCATCATCTGACACCTCATGTTTCCTCCAGTTTTGGTCTTTTGTTTCCAGTTCATCACTTTCCTGTGTCGCTGGAGGCTTAGTCCTGTTTTTCTCTCCATGGCTTTCTTTTTCTTCTACACCTTCCCATCCTCCTTTCTGTTTTTTCTTCTTTTTGCTCTTCGTTATTCTGGTTTTGTTAGCGGCGTGCCGTGTGACCTGTGCGGTGCTTTGTAAAAGACTCTGACTTTCAGGCTCAACGTCCTGCTGTCCCTCCGGAGACAAACCTTCAGAGACATCAGCTCGAAGCTCTGTCGCAGTCAAACACTTGTCTCCATCATCCTGTAAATCCATGACTGGGCTTCGTTGAAGTCTGCACAGTCCACTGACGGTTGAAGACGCATCATCACTGCACACGTTTTCACCTGCTGCACCAGAAACAATCCTTCTTTTCACAGAAGTCTTCGTCCTTTGTGTTAAAGCCTGACCATCTCCGTCACCAGTCACCCTGTGTTTATCTCTTGTCTTCCTCCCAACACCTTCGTGATCATCATCAGACTCTGTATCTATCAGTAATTTACACTTGGGTTCTTTCAGTTCCATTTGTCTTGAAGGTTTAGCTTGTGTCCGTCTCTGTTGTTTGACTTTGTCATCTCTCGAATGTTGGTTGAACCACGGTTGTGAACATTTTGGATTCAACGACACCACAAACTGTTTCTTCTCCTGTAAAACAACACACATTACATTCAATTTAAATTCAACAAACCCTGATTTATGAAACAATTCCTTATTTTAATCACTTACCACCACTTTTATGTCAACTTCATCGCACGTTTCTTCTTCTCTGTAAAAGATTAAATGTGTTTATTGTGAATATAGTGAATATTTATCAAAGCCACTGAGCGGCTACTGACGTGAACGTTCAATAACTGTTTCTGAATTAAACTATAGGTTATTTCATCCGCTCTGTTCACCATTTGCCAACTGTCTAATGTCCACAAAAATAACAAAATAAAGCTTTGCACAAACACACAACACAATTATAAATATATACATCAACTCATTATTAGCAGCACTTTAAAGAGTCTGTTATGAATCAATAACTTTAATACTTTTATTCTGAAGGTTTTTCTTCTTTTTCATCCTTGATAACTTTCATTTAGTCATCGTAGAAACCACTGAACAGTCATAACATCAGTCACTGAACATTAAATATTATTCATCTGCTCTGATGTGATTTGAGGTGAACGTATGGTTCCACAGTTTATTTCTCCATCAAACCCTAGATTTAGCCTCATTCAGCTCTTAGAGGGAGTTCATTCTGGACCCTGAATGGAGAAGCACTCCCTGGGGGACAGACGTGTAAACACAAAATTTACTGAAAATAGATCTTACAACGCGCATCATTTTATATTCTGATACGACATATGTCTATTTGTGAGACATATGGATAGTGGAACGTATTCAGTACTTCTGCCAGATATTGATTTATTAAAACACGAAGCTCTAAAAGATTCCCTTTGATTCACCAGAGTTACTGAGTCTTGGAACGACGGCAGACACAGTGTGAGTGACTTAAACAGACACTAAACTATGACGCTTGGCACCTTTTGTACATGTTTTCATCTCTGTTGTCAAATCCTGTGAAACTGACGCCTCAACGCAGCTGATTTTTCTCCTTCAGTTACAGAGACGTGATGGTTTATTGTAGATGATTCTGTTGTAAAGTCTCGAGTATCACAGAATCACTGTATGGTGATAAATGTGTTGTGATAGTGTTATACTGTTATTTGTGATTCCACCGTCCTTCATACAAGTTGAATAAACGTACTCTGCCAGTGGTGACACGTCGTCTGCATCCAGGTCAGCTGTTGGTAAAGACGACTCCACGCCTCCTCTGTCAAAGCCCCCATACATCTCTCTGACACATTTAAAAAAGCCTCCCATTGCAGAATACTGTCAAAACCAAACATTCTGTCATTACATAGTATCTACAGGTGTGTGTCGGACTTGTTAAACAGTTATATTATTTATCCGTACATGAAGCCGTGCGTTCTGATGGGTAGTTATCACCGGGTTTTGGTTCAGTCTCTTCTCTTTAAGGAAAGGGAAGCTGTATTTTGGCACCGTAGGTTTCCTTCTCCTCCTTTCGTTGTCCTCTGTGTGTGAATCAGAGGAGTCTCTGTCGTCTTCACTGTCCTCTGGATCTTTGGAAGACATAGATCTGAGGCTGGAGTGACGCCGTCGTCCTGATCTCACTGCTTCAGGCAGTGGTTTCTGGGTAATGAACAGACTGTCTCCTGAGTCACTGCAGAGACACAACCACATGAAGCGATATGAAGTCAGAGCCCAGAATCATCTAGATCCTGGAGACAAATCATGATGCAGTGGAGTTTAATTCAGTTCAGTTTTATTTATATAGTGTCAAACACAATACACGATCATCTCAAATTCAGGTTAAGGTCTTAAACAAGACTATACAGAGAAAAACACAGCAAAGCCTCCAAGAGCAAACGGGGGCGAGGAAAATGTTCACCAACAGAAGGAAAAAACCTCAGATAGAGCCAGACTCCGGCTGGGGTGAGTGGACAGAGAAGAGGGAAAAGAAAGAACAAACACCACAGACACTGCAGCACTGAGCAGATTGGAGTCCAGAACCAGAACCACACGTCAGGAATGTAGAGTCCAGAACCAGACTCTGCCCGGACCGGCTGGGGTGAGTGGACAGAGAAGAGGGATGTTGAATCAGTGTATTATTGAAAGTCTTACCTTTCTGCTTCCGGATCTTTTCTACACACCGTCTCCTTACTGTTTTCCACAGCTGACTCCAGATATCGTGATATTTTTTGCACATAATCTGGTGGAGAATTTTCCAGAACCAGGTGATAGGATTCATCTGAAACAACTTCAGCAGCTCCATCTGAACGAACCCGAGTTAAAGCCTTGCGCTTCATCCTGGACAAAAACGAAAGATATTCTCCAAACTTTTAAATATCCAGTGAATCACAGACACAAGCTACTCTAAATATTCACTGAACGGCTCGTTTTTGTCACTTCGTATGTTCTCCATCTTCAGCCGAAACAGACAAATACAACACATGGGGAGCTTACGTCAACCAGGAAGTGTTTCACCGTCCCAGATCACGTGGATCCGCGTTGACTCATGTGACCAATAACCGAAGAGAAGGCAGGAAATACGAGATAGTTTCTTTACGTACTTCCGTGTTCGACTGAACTGAATCCGACGGTAAATTTAATTGTTCTTTAGCCTTTGTCACGTAAAACAGGCAGAAATAAACATCTTAATCAAAAACAACAAAACCTCTGCTCATTGATTTATGTAAATAAATCGATAAAAAACATCTAATAGATGTGTAAAGGAACGACTGGACATGTAAATAAATAACATTTTAACATCTTATACACATACATGTGTATTTATATATGAAGATAATTTTGTTCTTAATTCAGTTTCCACATTTATAACATAAATATGATGTAAATCCTACGTCGTACAGGTTTGTTTTTAATGTCATTTTTAATTTGTCGTGTCTCATTGAACCTTTTTAATGGCGTTTAATTTATATTCATTAACATATTTATTACATAATGGCCTTTGTTTAAAAGCTCAGACTTTATTAAAAGAACAAACTGTCTCTGGTTAAAACATGTTGAGTCTCTTTTCATTTGAGTCACTGAGGAAATGATGTGAAGCTTCTCTTCACAGTCTTCACTCTTTGTTCAGTCTTAAACCACGACCTGCTCAGACCTGGACCACATTCAGACTATGATATGAACCAGTCATGTCAGAGATCAGCAGAACCGAGAAGGTCCAGCTTCACGTGCCGGGTCTAGAGGAACTGTCTGCAGGTCTGGGTTTTACGCTGTCTCCTGTTCTCCTTCTCCTTCTTCTTCTCCTTCGGTGTTTTTACAGCCTAGACGTACTTACTGCCTTCACTCAGATAAACAGGTCATTGCTCTTTGCAGTTTTGCAGGCAGGACTGGAAACCAACTTTGCTGAAGTCCAGGTCAGTGTAGTGGACTGTCCAGATCTGACCAAAGACCCCTTCCAGTTTCCTGTCAAAGGTAAAAGCCTGTTCATATGTTTCACTGTTTTTAAAATGTTAGAGTTTTTATAGGTGGATAGAACAGACTTTTGTGCTCAGTTTGAAACATGTTCTTTAAATTTGCAGCTTTTCTTTTGAAGATCAATTATAAATAAGAATCGTGGATCTTCCAGATGTTTCATGTCATGTGTTTAATGTTAATAAATGTCATGTTTGTCCTCTGCAGGCCTGTGTGGAAGTCCTCGGATCACTGATGTGGGAGGCGTCCCGTACCTCGTCCCCTTGGTCCACAAGGATAAGGTTGGTTTTACATCCATGACTTTGCACATTGGAAATAATACATTGACCCTGAAAGGAATGGAAACGAGTATTTCTAGGTCAAACAAACACTTTTTAAACCGTTTTCAAATGGAATTATGTGTAAAACTAAATAAGAAAACTGTACATCTCCTGTTTGAAATCAAGAAATGAATAAGAAAAAAGGAGCAGGATCTTTAAAAAGTAAGAAATAAATAACTGAACTTCCCTTTTGAACAACAACAACAAAGAGGAGAGAAAAAAGTGCAAATTCTCTCAACAATAACTCGATTAATCAATTTGTTTTCAACTATTAAATTTATAGCTGATTAATGGGTTCAGTTTTAAGGAACAAAATCTAAATCCTCTTATTGGAGCTTCTTAAATGTGTTCATTTTCTGATTTCTCTCCTCATTTGAGTTCGGCTGATGGACATTTTTCAGTTATTCAGTTATTGAGGAAATAATCAACAGATGAATCAATAATGATTTTGTGAACGTTTGTGTGGTGTTTTATGAAAGGACATCATGTTCTCGTTGTGTCTGTGTTACTGTGTATTGATATGTGTTATTGAATATTAACTGTAGTTTGACTGTCCATGTCAACAGCAGAGTCTTCTTTTATAATAAAATCTAATCCTGTGTGGAGTTTATCTTCTGTCCTTCTTCCAGGAGTATGACATGAACATTATATCGAAGGAGGTGGAGCTTCCTGGAGCCTTCATCCTCGGTGCAGGAGCTGCTTCTTCCAGGATCGTTGGGATGAACGCAGAGGTTCAGCACCTTCACCATCAATAACTTGTATTTTATATAATTAAAAAGAATCACACCTGCAGATTCTGAATATATATTGTGAATGTTAAAGGATTGATAAAACACATCCTGAATTACTGATCCTTCCTGAACTTATTTTACACTTTGGTCACACGAAGCTTCTAAAATAACTGAATATTTTTACCTACAGCTGATGCCTCTGGTTCTGACTGAAGCAGAGGGAAGGCCTGCAGTGAACGGTAGCTTCTTCTCCTCCGTTAATCCTTCTGATGGACAGTGTCTGCTAGAAAGATACAGTGACAGATTCTCCGACTGCAGCTTCGGTCTGCTGGGCAACCTGTACGCATGTGAAGGGATATCTGGCAAGGTAACGAGTCTTCTCCAGTCCAACTAGACCCAGATCTTTGAGCCTGTTGATTTGCTTGTACTCATTACTTCTTGAGTACAGAGGTGGGGCGGGTCTGGTCCAGCTGTGGGGGGGCATAGGATCTGGTTGACCTCCAGGATCTGATGGATGATGGGGCTCCGTCAAACATGCATCGTCATTATTAGTCTGGTTTTTTGATAAATAATGAACTCCTCTGGTTACACATGAACTTAAACTCAGTGATCTTAAAGTTAATCATCATGTTGATGTGTGTGAACTTTAACCTCCTCACATGTTCCCAACGTTAAAAGAAAAAAACATTAACATAGAAAAGAGAGTTGAGTAAAGAAGCCAGATTCACAGTTATGGAAAAGTATGGAATTTAAATTGGAGAATGTCCACAGTAACCTGGTAATAAAATGTAATGCAATGAATAAAGTTTTAGTTTTGTTGTTACATTGTTAACGAGTAGATGTTAGTGACGTTCACTGAAGTCACATCAGGTGTGAGTTTAGTAGGTTTATAACATTTGACAAAGAAAACAATGTTGAATGATGTCGAGAAGAAGACGAAGCTTTCAGGTCAGGATAGAAGGTCAGGAGGCAGCATTTGATGATGACAGACTTTAATCAGTTGGTGTGATTCAGATCTGATTCAGATTCAGGAGGCTCAAAGGTTCAGATGTAGTTGACATGTGATGGACTGACTGGATGAATGACACAAGGACACAGGATCAAGTAGTTACAACCGACGTCAGCCCTTAAACCAGATCAACCTGGAATATCTGAAAAACTCAGTTCCCATGATGCCCTTGTTGTCTATTTAAAACAATTTATTTACATAATAAACATAGGTTATTGTCTCAAAATGTCACTGAATCTGGAACGTTGAGTCTGGACAAATGTGTAGTAACCCTGTCCATGTGTTTCCTCAGGTCATCGAGGTTCGGGTGAAGAAGAGGACGGGCGTCCACAGCCTCGTGACGGCTCTGAGGAAGAGTCTGGAAGATCACTACCCCGACAAAAGCCTAGCTCTGGGAGGAACCTTCGTCATCCACAAAGGAAAAGCTAAGATCCACATCATGGTGAGGATGATGTTATGACACTGGATTTACTGATACTGTCAGTTTGATGCAGTGATTCGTGTCCTTGTGTTGGTTTCTCATCAGCCCAGAGAGTTTTCAGTCTGTCCCCTCAACACCAATGACGAGGTTAACAACTGGCTCAAACACTTTGAGGTCAGCGCTCCACTGGTCTGCCAGTCAGTGCTGGTATCCAGAGACCCTGTAAGTAAATGCAACACAGACTCTAATCCTCCTCCTCCTGTAGTTTTCTGTGTTTATGAAACACATCCTCTGTGTTTGTCTGCTGTGTGTCCAGGGTTTAGACCTGCGAGTTGAACACACCCACTGCTTCAGTCGTCATGGAGAAGGCGGTCACTACTACATAGACACCAGCCCTGACATTGTGGAGTACGTGGGCTACTTCATGCCTGCAGAGTTTGTGTATCGCATTGACAGGCCGAAGGAGACACACGGAGTCGGATGAGACTAAGACTCTCAATCTATCATTTTATCACCGCAGCCTTTAGTGATAAAATTACCTGTGTTCTATATTATTCATTTAATAATCTTTATCTTATCTTAGAAAGAATAGTTTCTGTTAATCTTTGCTTTTTAATCACTTCTCAGAGATGTTTTGGATTTCTCATGAACTAAATCACTACAATTCTTCTAATAAAATCATTGTGAGTAATATTTTAATGGGTGTGTGGATGTTTTTAGACTGAATCAAGTGTAACTGTTGCGTCTATAGTCATAGTAAACTTAGGACTCTGAACAAGGTGATTCCTGTCTACGATATAAACATTGTGTGAGAGCAGACAGATGTAGAAACACAGAGACGAATGCTGTTACTGGAATAACATCAAGCGGTTGAATAGATGCTCAACTAAAGCCACGTTAATGACATAATGTTACTGTAGCCTCATGGACTTGTCGCATCTGGACTTTATGTCATATGTCAAATGTATTCCTGTGATTGTGTCAGAGTCAGGCTCGTGTTTCAGGTGAGATGTTTATGTAATGCCAGATAGAACTGAATGATTTGTTCCCTCTTTTCTGCAACTGTTTCAGATCAATAAAGGGATGAAGATGAAGATCAGAGATTTTAAGATGCTCTGTGTGAAGCAGGTAAAGATAATAATAATGTGAATTTATGCCTCTCATCTTCAAGACAAGTGGCAGCAGTGTAGTGAGTTTCATTTTCAATAACTAAAAACATAACTGACATGAAAATCTCGAATCATAATATTAAAATGTGGTTTTCCCTTGAGGTTTTTGAGTTACAAAAACTAATTCAGTGATGTTTTAAATAATACCTTAAAGTCTATGAATATTTATGTAAATGTTTTTCTAATATTTAAAGATACGTGGTTCTCACAGGACAGTGACTCTACAAACATATGATGCTCGAGAATATGATGCATTATGTAGATTAAACAACCAACAGTTTATAAAGTAAGTCACACGAACATTAAACATGTGCAGCCGTAAAATGAATCACAGACGTCAGATGTAATAAAACACTGACAGGAAACACTTTACTGACAATTATATACTTTTACTTTAGGTCTGATGTGATTTTCTGTATTAAAATAGAAGACTTTCTGGAAGAGTCATGTGAAATGTAGAGGAAATGAGGTAACACACGTAACAAGACAAGAATAATGTAAAACGGAGTCTTTGACACACATTGCTTTGAGAGTGGAACAGAGTCAGTACAAATGTCAACATTAGGAGAGTTCATGATGAGACACATAAACTGAAAAACCACTGCTTTAGGTTATGAATGCAGTACTTTTGAGTATTTTAGCAGCGTTTATTTGTACTTTTACTTCAGTAAAGGATGTCCATTCTTCGTCCACCGCTTCAGATTAAACCATAGTCAACACCACCCTCTTCTGGCCAGAGGTGGTATCACATCATTTCCCACAATGCTGCTGCCGCACCAGCCCGGAAGTGAGACGTTTATTGACAACATGGCGGCTGAGCTGGGTTTGGATTCACAGAAAATTGAAATCTGACAGCGGTGACAGGGGAGAAGTAGTAAACCGGTTCCAGGTCGGAGGTTCTGGGACAGATGCAGTTGAATGAAGGGTCCCGCGGGTTCACGGGAGGGAGTCAGTGAGCTGAGGAAACGTCCACAGTCCAGAGACCCGTCATGTCGTTTTTCAAGAGGAAAGGTGAGGAAGCTGCAACGTCAACTGCGGCTTATAGTGCACACAGCCGGGCTCAGGATGCAGACAGGGGCCGGACAAGACCTGGTCCCACTGCGGCTGCAGATCCTGTATCCACGGACACCGAGGGGTTTGTGGAGACCGGTTTCTGTGCTGCCGCGGCGGGAACACGGTTAGCTTAGCTTAGCGCTGGCCTCTGTGTCTGCTCCTCATCTAACCTCAACCAGAGCAGCTTCACATCCTCCGAAAAGAAGCCGTTCTAGCTCTGAAACAGGGTCCGGAACCGTAACTAGTGTCCCAGCGGAAAATAACCTAAATGACACCGTTATATGTGACCGTTAAGAGTCGACCCGAGCAGCTGTATCAGGATACAGGCTAAAGGGACATAAATAAGACCAGTCTCACCCATAATATCATCTAATATCATCTAATACAGCACAGGACATAAACTCATATATGTAGTTTTTCTCGTTGAGATGTCGCTCAGCTGCTGTTTTAACCGGTCACATCATGTGGTCAGTTGGAACTGAATGAATGAACCTGTTAGTTTTAAACCACATCATGACCAGGCAACATTTCAGGTTAAAGATACCCACCAGTCATTCTATAACACATCCTGTAACACAAAGCTCCATGTAATAGTTTCATTCTGACTTGAGTTTTATACAGAAAAATTCAGTGACCTCATTAAAAATGGTTTAATCACCATCTCTAAACTGAGCTACAGTTTCTGACTAGAGGAGAACTTTAATAAACATCACACACAATATGTTTTATATTAATTGATCTGCTGAAGGTGAAGGTGTTGATTTAACACTGTGGAGGCTGGAATTTGGTTTCTAACATTTCATCCACTTCATTTACAGCAACGTGAGTTGACCAAACATTGCAAATATAATCAAAATGTTTTATATTTGACCGTATTGTTTGACACGGCAGAAGACTCATATTCGACTCTCTGGTTTCCTTCATCCTCTGCCCAAAGGCATCGAGCTCTGTTATCATATGTGTTAGTGTGTGAATCAATTAAGACTAAAGCTCACACATAGTTCATAAATCAACATCATGACAAAGTGCAGCCTTCAAATGAACACAATCTACCCCTGAAACGTACACAGTCCAGACATGAGAAGCTTCATGATGGGAGGACGTTTTGTACCAGAATCTGTGAATTTTACTTCATAAACGAACACTTACATTATTGTTAAACCAAACATATTTATTGAAGTGTGTGCAATAAGTCAGGATTCTTGAGGATTTTCTCTGGTTGCATTTAAACCAAATTAATATAAAATCAATGTGGACACTTTTCTCAGATCTCTTGGCTGCTTTCGGTTCACACTGGAGTTTTGTTTTGGAGCTTTTTGGATACTGTTTATTATCTATTCTAGCTTTTGTTCATCGATGTGGTAGTAATAATAATAATAATAATA
>JAPQRN010000007.1:21551886-21562471 GCA_037367275.1 Coranthus polyacanthus
GGAGCTTTTTGGATACTGTTTATTATCTATTCTAGCTTTTGTTCATCGATGTGGTAGTAATAATAATAATAATAATAATAATAGTAGGCCAGAATGATGTGAAATCTCACCCTCACATGCATCTATGTCTTCAACAAACTTCGAGAACATGCTGATATGAATATGAATAGGTTTTTAATGTGGTAGAAGTACATCTGAGTTTACCCCTTTGTTTACAAGATGTATCTAAGAGTCAGAGTAAGCTTGACTGTGGATCCAGAACACTAACCCTCCACAGACTCATCTCAGTGTTTTTTTCCCTGTAGGTGTCTGTGGTTTCAGAAGCTGACACAGCAGGTTTCTAAAATGAGGAAACGTAGCAGCAGCTCACATGTAGCGTTGTCATGAATACTGACACACAGGACAGTGTTTAAATCTGTAGGTTTCTTCACTCGGACATCAGACAGCTTTAGTTTCATCATATTAGACATGTACGTTTTCTCTCATCACATTAAGCATCTGTTTGTTTATATCACACCAACACGACACTAATGAACCTTTTTAGTTCTGTTTATCATGAGTAAAAGATGACGATTGGCGCCGATTCAACCGTACACATGGCACAAACTCAATGAGTTGAGGCATTTATAACTGCTGGTATGACATACCATCATAAAATAAATAAAATAAATAACATTAGGCTATTTAGTTGAATGCTGTGAATGCATGGCTCATGTATCCAGGTCATATGTGAATATCATGATCTGTCTTCCTCATGTCTTTTGTTCTCTTATTTATTGTGCATGTTCATGTCACGATGACAATGAAAATACGATTTACTGGTGGTCAGTACTATTCAGGACTATTTAATGAACTGTGGATTGAAGTGTCAGGCTGAGGCCACAGAGGAAGGATTGTAGATGCTGATGTCGGTTATGAAAGGCCTCTTGGTCACTTCAGAACAGACTGGGGAGGCTTTCACATGATGTGAGCACAGAGCAGCCCACTGTAAGTAATGCTTCATAGAGTTAGGGTTGGTGGTTCTCCTGGATGCTTATACAGTACATCTATGTCCTGATTATGTCATTATGTAACCAGATAGTGTTTCCGCTCTTGAAACCCCTCAGCTTTGTAGCTCACAGTTTTTTAGCTCTGGTCTCGCCCTGTTTTGTGAATCAAAATGCTCTTCAGTTACAAATCTGCTCTCATCTTTCCCCCTGCAGCCAAAAGCAAAGAACCTGAGAGAGTGACCGACACTAAAGTCAACAGAGGTGAGTTCATCCTGCTCTAATCAAACTGCTGTCGAGTAGAATCCAGTCTAGTATGAGACTGTTGTAGCCTCTTTAAAAGCTATTGTGGTTGATTTTTCCGTCTTTGTGTGTTCATAGAAGCGAGAAGAGCCTTGTAAATAGTTCTCTGCTGAACATGGCTGTTGCTGTGTTTAATCACTGTTGGATATTGTCACAGGGACCAAAGTTTTGACCTCTGAGTGAACACATAGACTAATGAACACTCAGTCTGTCTGAAACATCTCTGAGCCTGAGGCCTTTACACACTGTGAGCTCTTTCAAAAAGGGTTCTTGAGACTCAAAGAGCTTTTTATCCCAGTCTCGCACATTGAGGCTCAGAACCCTGACGTGACTGTGCTCTTGGTTTTGAACTTTTGTGTGTGTCATCCGTCCACAGCTGCCATCAGCCCTCACTCTCCGTCACTAGGACTGAGGAACCATCATGCGATCCAGGAAGCCGCCGGACCGAGCCACGTGGCCATCAATGCCATCTCTGCCAACATGGACTCGTTTGCTCGCGGCCGCACCGCCATCCTCAAGAAACAGCCGAGCCACATGGAGGCGGCGCACTTTGGAGACCTGGGTACGCACGCTTCATTCATGTCTTTAAATCGTTCATGACATGTAGGTGTGTGTCTTAGTGTCAGGTGATGATGCTCAGTTAAAGAGTCGGGAGGTTGTGATGAAGCCAAGCAGTGAGGCTGGTCGTCTTTACATTTACATCACCATTTATTCACTGTCATCTGCTCTAATTAAGGCTATATACAAAATAAAATTAGAGAGAAGCATCAGAGAATAAATACCAGGGATTTTTAAGGTTAACATGAAGAGCTGTGTGATCTGACCATCACCCTGATGATGGCCTTAGTGCAGCAGAAGTCATTTTGGCTCAAAATCTCTCAATTCAATGTCAACACAGTCAAAACTTAACTAAGTGACATTTCGCTTATATCTAATGGTTGCAGTTTGATTTCTTTAGAAAGTTTTGTTTTTAAGGTTTTTAGATGTTTTCTATTTATTATCTCAATTTTTTCAAGTTTTTATACACAGATATAGACTGGGATCCAGACAACACCTGAGCCTCTGAAAACCCTGTTTGAAAAACAGAAAATGTTCTTGTTGAAGGACATCCAGACTCAACCATGTGCCTATGTCTTCCACAAACGTAGAGAAAATACTAGAACCCAAACAGCACCTGAACTTCTGAAAACCAAGGAAAACCCTCGGTATAATTCATTTAATCCAGATGATGCATATCATAATGCAGCACATTTTAGATTTTAGACGTGACAAATAGATGGTACTTTGGAAGGTACTTTTCATATTTGATTATTTTTCTCCTTTTATTTAGAACCTTTGTGCAGATTTGTCTGAAATATAATGTTCATGATTGTTTGTTGTATTACGTGCAGCTTTGAACCCTCTGAGTCCAGGCTTTGAGTTCACGTCTGTACTTTATGACCCTCATCCTAAAGTCGCTGTGTGTTTAACACGATGGTTGTGTTTGAGTCTGGTTTTCTGGCTCGTGTCAGACTTTTCAGACCATGTGACAGATGTAGTTCCAGCTTTAGGTTCGAGCTCCTCGTTTTGTCTCGTTTTGTCTCTGTCTATGTCACAGTCACTGTCCTCCATGTTTGCTTGTGTGGCCTTCATGTAAATTTCCTGCCTTCATCTGTGCGGTGAGGAATAATTCAAAGCATCATCCAAATATTGCTGTAAAGAGTGTGATTTGAAAAACAATAGAGCATGATGAAACCATAGATGTTTTTCTGTCATCACATAATATATACTATAGCACTAGTAACCAGTATGGAGCAGTAATATGAATGAAAACAAACTGAAACTGTAGCCTGTACACAGTGTTTACCATAAAACCATATCTGAACTGTATACTGAGCAAGAAAATACAAATTCCAGTTTAAATCTGAGCTCTATTCATGTGTAAAGAGGAATGATTTACACAGATGGCTCCTGTACTGGTGTCTTATGTCAATGTGCTGTGGTTCGAGCATGTTTCACTCTGTCTGTAACTGTCTTTAACTGTTGTCCGTCTCCTGCAAGTGGCAAACACTCCTTCGTTAATCCTGGGAGACACACCCATGAGTCCACAACATTCCACTGCCTTTCGTAGTTTGTCACCTCACACGGCCACAGAGTCGTATTTTTATGTCCAAAGTGTCTATAATTAGAAGCCATGGACGTCATGAATGTGTAGAGTGACTGATATGTCGAAGGGCAGCGGTGACGGAACCTGCACAAGCAGAGGTGAGTCACACGGAGCTGGAGGAACCTGTGCTTCAGCAAAGTCTGAATCAAAGTCTGTGTTCCTGGGATTTCTTTGAACTCGGAAAGGTCTTTCAGTCAGTGAGGACTTTCCAGGTGTCAGGTTTGATTATGGTTTAAAGATTGTAGAGTGGATTCAACAGGGACTAGAACAGACTGACTGGCTCCCAGATACAAAGATATGCAAATGAGGCTTTCGATTGGCCTCTTATTGTGATTAAGGCGGCTTTAGACTGTGTGATGTGCACGAATCAGAGGAGGCTGAGTGATGAGCTCCTCACACTGGGCTATACCTTTTGAAGCATGATCTTGTCTTCAAAGAACAAACATAACACAATAACACCTCAGCCCACACTGGAGTCTGAGCAGTGCCGTTGTGCACTGATTCATAATCCAGTGTCATGTTGGTCGACAATAAACACACTACTTGCTTGTTTTGAGCTGGAGGAGTGTGTTTGTGGCTGATGTGATTCAAACAGACCGTCTCTATTTGAGTCAAATAATATTACATCTCCACAGGAATCTGATTACAGAACAAGCCAATATTCCAGTGTTGACACACAGCTGGAGGCAGAGTGAGAGGAAAAAAAACAGTCCAGGATCATGGTTGACCACTTCATTTCACACACAGCTCAAATACGGGATGGATAGTCCACACAGGTGCAGTTTAAGCATGATTCTAAAAGTTTGTCAGGGTGAAATCATCTGTGAAATTGCAGAGTCTGCTGCCAACTTTTGGCAGACAGCGGACTGGAAATTCACAAGACTTCAAAACAAATATCCAAAAGTTAACATTCAGCTCACATCAGCCCTCAGTTAAGACGAGATTTTCACTTAAAATGACAGAGCTGAACACAAAAAATCCACTTTTTATCTGTGACTTTGTGTCCCAGCTCCTATCGGCATACTGTACTTTTTATCATCCTTCTAGTTAGAATGTTGAAAGCTGTTAATCAAAGAACATTTACTACTCATACTGTGACAGAAGTAAGATGGTTCTGTATCTAATCTCTGCCTGAAGACTTTACATCTTATTGTCATTTAAATACATGAGCGTACTGTGTACATTTAAATGAACACTAATATTCCACTATTATTTTGAATATGACAACATTCTGTGTTTGACAGGTCTCATGTAAACCGTATATTCCATTGAGATATTCTGAATTAGGCCTTTTTCGGAATGGAGCATTTTCCAGATTAAGATGTGTGGGATATGCTGATATTATGATGGTTTTCTTATTCTTTAGACCTTTTTACAGTGCGTTCAGAAAATGCATCTAATTTGCTTGTTTTACCACAGATTGAATCCACACCTTCATTCCACTCAGTGAAACGTCTAAAACCAGTGGAAAACTATGAACATACACTGTTTTGAATGTGAATATTAATTTACATTAGTCATGGAAACAGATTAGTAGGAAGCCTGTCTTTTTCAGAAGGACAGAATATTTCGTGCATGTAAACGTTGTCGCTGAGACCTAAAGCTGCTGTGTAACCCTAACCCCTAACCCTGTGTAGAAAGAAGGACAGGCTCAGTCTAGTTTATCATGTTACCTTCTTGATGCAGAGCTGGACTTGTGCTTCCTAAGATCCTTTTTCATAGTTTATGAATGTTTGCATGCAATGAAAACACACCATTGTTGCTGTATTTTATTGTGTTCCAGGTCATTCCAGTGTGAACTATCAGCCCCAGGAGACGCGCTCTCGACTCTCCAAGACAGTGGATCAGGTTCTTCGGGATAATGTGGCAATGCCCCACTACATGCATTTCATGGAACTCCGAGGGGCGGACCACCTGGTTCGGTTCTGGTTGGAGGCTGAGAGTTTCCGCTCTACCAGCTGGTCTCGGGTTCGAGCTCACAGCCTCAACTCCGTCAAACACAGTTCTCTGGCCGAGCCCGTTCCCGCCTCCACAGACAGCTCGGAGCTGCCGGAGTTTTCCCAACACCCACCCGATGCTCTTGCTCAGAACAGCAGCGGTGAGGGCCCCACAGTGCGACTGGAACGTCGGGACTCCTCCAGCTCAGAGATAGGCCTTAGACCTGGTACGCCTCGAGCAGAAACCCCCAGCAGGCAGACCTCCTCCAGAACTGGTACGCCTTACAAGGTCCAGTCCAACAGCAGCCTGCGAGACCTCTCTGACAAACTCATGAAAAGTGAGTCCGCTTACACGACCGTTTATACTTGTAATAAACAAAGTTAACCTCAGTTGCCACCATAATGACACCAGCTCACACACTTTTTTTAAATAACACAGTGCCGTCCTTATACGATGCTGCTGCATCCCTGTGTGTCCAAGTTGTTCTTTGCTGGTTTAATGCATCTTGTTATTGTCAGAACAGTGGGAATAAAACACCTGAGTCTGTGGATGATGAGCTCTTTGCCTCTGTGTGTTTCAGGTATAGAAAAAGATGCTGTTACCATCTTCACTAAGTACATCTCTCCAGACGCTGTGAGGCCCATCCCCATCACAGAGCAAATCAGAAATGACATAGTTGGTAAGTTTTCCTTTACTCCACATTATAGTTTGATTCATCATCACAGTTCAGGAGTCTGTTCAAGAAACAGTTCACTAAATCACAATCCAGTCACCACAAAGTAAAAAGTTGCCATAGTACATTTGTGTGAACCATGAATATGTATGATGATGTGTGTGTATCACTGTTGTAACCACACTAATGTAATTATTTAACAGTATTTATGGACAGGTTTACTCACTGACTGTACTAGGTTAGTGTCAGGTAATTAACATGATAGACAACACTGTAGTATATGACAAGTATGACAGTATATGACAGTCTAAGAACAGCATCGCTTCACACTGCATTAACTGTTTCATTACACATCACCACATATGTACATGAAGCTCATACACACACCAAAAGCAGAACTAATTCACATGAGCACAGATTGTGCATCTTACAGGTAAGAATTTGACTGATTTCCACAGAAAGAACTGTCCTACTGTGCAGCACTGATGAAGTCTGAATAACTACCATCATTCACCAGCTCCTTAAAGTCCTGAACCTATCCTGAGCACCTGCAGAGACACATGTGGTCTGTCAGTCAGTCATTATCTGTAACCGCTTAATCCTCTGGAGGGTCGCAGGGGGGCTGGAGCCAATCCCAGCCGACATTGGACATGTCACCAGTACATCGCAGTACAACCATTCAGTCACTGGGCAATTTTTAGAGTGACCAGTTAACCTATTTAACCTGTTAAGGTTAAGGTGCATGAACTGGACTGTGGGAGGAAGCCGGAGTACCCGGAGAGAACCCACGCAGACACGAGGAGAACATGCAAACTCCACACAGTGAGGCCCCAGCCGGCCGGTGTTGGATTTGAACCAAGGACCCAGGACCTTGCTGTGAGGCGACAGTGCTAACCACTGCACCACCGTGCTGCCGTGTGGTCTGTCACAAAGTATTAAGACTGACAGCCTATGTAACCAACAGAAAGTCATAACAGGCAGGGCTTAGCAAACAGCAGAGAACAGTATCAACAATATAAACTGAGGTAGACATGGAAAGGATCTATAATCTTCTTTACAGGCGGGATGTGAACTCCAGTCTCTAGTGAACTGGATTCTGGATCCACCATCCACCCAAACCACCTCCTGCCTATTGAGAGGAGGCAGAAAGTAGTGGATAATTGACAAATTACACTGAGATCATATGTATCCATGGTTTAGAGAATGTACAATAGTAATTGTCTGGAATGATAAACTTTAGTTCAATAATATTTCCCTGTCTTTTCCCCTTTGCAGCAAAGATATGCGGAGAGGACGGCCTGGTCGACCCAAACTGCTTCGTCATAGCTCAGGCTGTCGTCTTCTCCATCTTGGAGCAACAGTGAGTTTCTGTCGGTTCACTTTCTGCAGAGTTAATCGTCCCACGGTGATGTTTCCACACGGTCGTCTATTGACATTCAGATTAAAGTGCAGCTCCAGGTCCTTCTTTGTCATTTCACCACTTTACATCCACAGGAGTGGCTGTGTTCACCTTTATTCTCCCACTTGCTCTTTCATTTCCAGGCACTTTAGTGAATTCCTGCGGAGCCATCATTTCTGTAAATACCAGATTGAAGTGTTGACGAGTGGCTCCGTGTTCCTGGCTGACATCTTGTTCTGCGAGTCAGCTCTCTTCTACTTCTCTGAGGTTTGTGGACCCAGAGCTTCGTAACATGCTCTTATTTGTGTGTGTGTGTGTGTTTTTTTGTATTGACTCTTTATTTGCCACTGTACTAAAATTAGGACCTGTAGGTTTATTCATTATATTTATACATTGACTTGCACTGTTTTTGTCCTGTGTGTTTTCTACTGGAAACATTATTTTGTTTTTTATGTATGGAAGTGCATAGTTGAACTATCTTTGTGTTTTTTTCTCTGCAGTACATGGAAAAGGAAGAGGCCATGAATGTACTGCAGTTCTGGCTGGCGGCGGACAACTTCCAGAACCAGTTAGCAGCTAAAAAGGGCCAGTATGATGGTCAGGAGGCTCAGAACGACGCCATGATCCTCTACGACAAGTAAGGACTACAGTAGAGTAGAGTATTAAATGTTTAAGTAGTTCAGTGAGTTACTCACTATCGTAAAGAGCAGTTGGAAAAAACATTCCCAGAGTTGAGACAATTCTAGTTCGACTGCTTGTGAATATTTGTTAACGTTACTGCAGTTTATTTTCATCTTACACATATTTTAAGAGACAATGTGGTTATTGGAGACTTACAGAGGTGCAGACTCACAGCTCGTTACTCCCTCTTCTTCAGGTATTTCTCACTCCAGGCTACGAACCCTCTGGGCTTTGGTGACTCTGTGCGAATGGAGATCGAGTCGAACATCTGCCGAGAAGGAGGACCACTCCCTGACTGTTTCACCACTCCTCTCAGACAGGCCTGGACCACCATGGAGAAGGTCTGACTCTGCATCTACTGATGCATGTCAGGGTTTTTAATACAAACACTCACCTGACTGTTATTACATCCACATCGCCTCACCTGCAAACATCTGCATTAATTACCGACTTCAGGCAGTGTCTACACACATATTGAAGCTGTCTGTCCATGTGGGCTTTGTTTATAAACTAATGAGGACTAGTTTCTTGTTTTTGCTGTGTCACAGATGTTTTTCCTGTGAGAGATAAGAGTCTGTATCCTCTGCCCCATAACATGCACAGAGACTTATTATTATTTATTAGCCCTTGCGCCTTGTGATTAAACCTGTAACAGAGTTAGGACACAATGTGGAGCGGTTCAGTTCAGAACAGCGTCACTATCGTGGAATCATCCATGTGTTTAGATCTCGCTGCACCTCGGTCTTCATGAATGATATTAACAAACAAATATTAGAGGCTGATTTGATGCAGTTTGAGTGAACTTTGTGGGCTGTGGGGCAGTAGGCAGTAATGCAGGTCATTGACGTCCAGGGCAGTAGAAGACCTGTACCCTCTGGTGTGAGACTTGGAGAGACAGGAAGTGAAGCAGAGGAAACCAGTTTGGGTTCTGTTGTGGAGGTTGTGCATCGTACACACCAATAATTTAATTTAATTTAACTACAAAATTAAATCATTTACAAATTATTTCATTGAAATGGTTCCCTCTTTTTTATAAAATGATTTAAAAATAAACATAACAGTAATTATTAAATTATTTGCTATTTTTTGGATTGAAATTACAAAAAAAACTACACATCTTGCTGTCTGTTGTGTTTATTTAAAGATTAAAGAGTTAATCTGTTACTTTAGAAGTGAGCGAAATTAGAAAAGACTTACATTAAGAAGCTTTTACAGCAGAATAGTTTTTAGAGCATGCTCTTATCTTTTATTTCTAATAAACGTGACATTAGTTAAATCTACATAAAACTCCTCGACCGGACATCGACACACGTCTCCACTTACTTCCTATATCCGTCCTC
Organism: Coranthus polyacanthus; assembly: GCA_037367275.1. Lineage (NCBI taxonomy): Eukaryota > Metazoa > Chordata > Actinopteri > Kurtiformes > Apogonidae > Coranthus > Coranthus polyacanthus. Next base: position 21,561,353 of record JAPQRN010000007.1, read on the forward strand.
TTCAAAGTCACGTGACCTCATGATATAGTGTTTTAAAATTCTTATTATAAAAAGTAATGCCTGTAGTCTTACAGTGATGCCACCGTGGCTAAACGTGTATAAATATTCATAGATACATCGGGGTTTCTTTTACAAGGCTGAGGTGCAGCAGCCAAAGCTAAGACACCCAGAGTGTCCACATCGTCCACAAACTTAGGGAAAATGCTGGAACACAGACAGCACCTACGCCTCTGAAAACTGAGGAAAAACCCTGGAAATGTAAATTTAAACCATCTGTTCCTTTAAGATTTAAATGTTATGTGCATAAGTTTGTCTGTTAATTGGTATTTTTGTTATTATGTGCTTGAACGGTTCTGTTGAGCTTTGCTCTTCTTAAAGGTTTTTCATTGTAAGTTGTGGACAAATTGTCGTATCAAACCACTGACAAACGCAGATGTCCTGAACTCTGTTGTCTGCACCTGAAGGTCAGAAACGAACCTTTGTAACTTGTGCCCCAGACATGTATCAGGCAGCTCATTATTTCCTAACAGAGTTCATCATGTCCTCCATCCGTGCAGGTCTACATGCCGGGCTTCCTGTCTAGTAACCTTTACTACAAATACCTGAGTGACCTCATCAACTCTGTGCGGGCAGACGAGTTTGTGAATGTCAGTGCTCCGGGTCAGGGTTTGCCGGCGGACAACGACCGCTCAAGTTCAAATGCCAGCGAGAGCTCTCAGATTCAGGTGACCCACACCTTAACACACATGTCCAGGCCCTGCAGGCCTCTGTCTGCTGACATTTACAGCTGCTCCATCTCATTAAACCCCACAACAAAGATTTTTATGTTAATGTCAAAGGCCTTCATCATCAATGCAAAACTAATGTGAACTATGATGCTGCTAAGCGTTCATTTAGTGGTATGTTCTCTACAGCAAGGCGCTAAAAAGGCTGCCATAAAGATCCTGAAAAACTTTGACGAGGCCATAACGGTGGACGTTGCCAGTCTGGACCCTGAGTCCTTGTACCAGCGGCCGTACGCTGGGTGAGTTTCACACCTCTAATATACTGTGCATTGACTGGAAATGGAGACGATATGAAGATATTACACAGGTTTTCTTCACACACACACACACACAC
>JAPQRN010000007.1:21562571-21594294 GCA_037367275.1 Coranthus polyacanthus
CACACACACACACGTATATACTGAACACACACACACACACACGTATATACTGAACACACACACACACACACACACGTATATACTGAACACACACACGTACATATGGGGTGTTTATTATTGCATGTCCATCTGAGGCTGAGTTTTGTCCCGCGTGCTGTCGTCTCCTCAGGAGGATGACGTTTGGGAAGGTGAATGAGCTGGGCCAGTTCATCAGGGAGGCCGAGCCCGAGCCGGATGTGAAGAAATCCAAAGGTAAGATGCTGTTGACTCACCTGTCGGCCTCTTTGTCTTAATATTCTCAGGCTTTGCCGTATTTCCTCATCCTCCAATGGAAAAAGCTCAACTATGTGCCTATGAATGTAAATACAGTCTAGTGGATGATTTCATTCTCATAACGGCTCATAGCCTCCTGAAATATTCAAGAATATTTCCCTCTAAGGAGACACTACTCACTGCTCTTAGATCTCAGAGATAAAACACCTTTATTTCTTATGTCTCTCAGTGTTTTTGTCTGGAACCAATACCGATCCCAGATTACAGAATAAAAAACATTGAAAATGCAGAGAGTGGAGCAGAGTTTAAGCAAATAATGAATGTTTAAAGACACATTCATCACATCACACATCATTTTGATTTAGACTTTTAGTCTTTTGACTAAAATGTAATTTAGTTTTCATCACTGGAACTGTGTTAGTTTTAGTCTGCTTTTACTTGACTGTATCCGCCTTATTTTAAAATATAACAGCAGCCAGTTTCCAGGTTTTGTGTGAGACTTATGATCAGGACTACGGTCACTGGCTTATGAACAGGCTTTTCACTACGTCAGCTGATACAACAGTTTCCAGTAGTAGTTTGTGCAGTTTGACATGAGCCTTCATAAAACCAGGTCCCACTGTGGAGCTGTTGATAAACCTCTATGTTACTGATTTTTCTCCTCATCAATGCATTTTTGTCTTGTCTTTGTCTTTTAAAAAAATGTTATTGACAAAAACTGAGGAAAAGGATTGGCCGACAGAAGTACCAGTGGTTGTGTAAGGATTAACTGTCCTAACCCTGATAATTTAGAATTTATTGAAACGATAGACCCTCGAGATGCAGCATCTCGTTTTCTATGGGAACAAAAGACACGAATACAGAATTATAAAACACGTGCAAACAAAGCAGCATTCCATAACATAGATAAATAAATGCAGATGGTCTCTGTCCTCCTCCCACACCCAGACCTCAGCGATGTGCTCACACGGGTTTGTTTCTCCTCTTATTTAGGGTCCATGTTTTCTCAAGCCATGAAGAAATGGGTCCAAGGCAACTCAGATGAGGTGAGCCTTAAGACTCATACAGGTTTCCACAGGTCCTGAAAGAATCTGAATTTTAGAACGTCTCTGATGTAAAAGTGACTGGATTTAGTCCTTGGTTGAAGGTTGTTGAAACTAATGAATTGGAAGACGCTGCACCTCTTGCAAGAAAAAGCTCAAATCAGGAACTGTACTGTGTATAAAGACATTAGAGAGAACCTGAAAAACATAGAGAAACATCAAACCAGTGTAAAAACCCACCAGTAAAAGCCTGATGTGGAATATAAAATAGCTTTCAGAATCGTCTTAAAATAAAAGTTGTAGCAGATGACATCCTGAAGGAGAGTGGGATCGTGGGACTTGTTGTTTTCAGCACCGTCGCTGATGAAAATCTATCTGACTCAGAAAATGAAAATGTTCATTAAAACTTTATTCATGTGTTTAGTGACATTATGTCATTTAATTCTAATGAAATAGTAACAGAAATGCACATGTTAACATTAGTAAAAGCAATGAGATGCCACTGACAGGTGACCAAATGAAACACACCAGTTACATTAAATATATCTTACAGATTTCTGAACATTGTTGAAAACATTTGATGTAATGTAAAAAGTCAACAAACCGTATAACAGAAGGTTTAATGTGTAAATATTATAGCTTTACAATGGTGTGAAAGTCCTAAACTTATTGAAACCTGCACAAACACTGTGAGGATGTGTTTTAAATTCACTGTGCGACACAAGTCTGTGATGTATGATATGATATGAGTACAGAGAGAGTACACTCACTGTTTGTGCTGTTGCTTTCAAGGCTCAGGAGGAGATGGCTTGGAAAATCGCCAAGATGATTGTGAACGATGTTGTGCACCAGGGTAACCATGACAGCCCTGGAAAGACCACCAAGGTACACGACGTCCCCCAGTAGCGTCCTTCCTGTGCAGCGAGGTGTGTTAACAGCTGTGCGATGGCTGTTGTCGTTCTCCTCAACGTGTTGTCTTTTGTCCGTCCACAGTTATGACCCCATTGAGGAACCAAAGGACCGTGACTCCCTGCAGACACTGGCCGAGCCAGTGACAAACTGTACGCAGGGTTTGCCCTGCGCCGAACCGCATTACTCCGAGAACAAACAAGGCATTTTATCACCTTTCCAACCGCCATGTGTCTCTTAAGTGTGTGTGTGTGTGTGTGTGTGTGGATGAGTGCACGTATGAGCTAATGGAAAACTTGAAGTCTATCATTGCTCCAAGCTTCCAGCTCCATAACACTATAAAGGTACACATGTAATCGCAAAGTGCAAAACCAAGACGTGGAGAAGGAAGAAGTAGACATGAAGAAGCAGCATGTCAGCTGTAGCCATAGTATCTTAAAACCCTGGATTATCTGGGACCTACGGAGGATGTCCCAAAACCTGAACAACCCTCACTCCTTAATGACACATCTCCCCACACCTTTTATAACCATTCCTCGTTTTTAGACGACATTCTCTTAAAAGCTCGGGCACTGACAATGAAAGCTGAGGAGAGTCATCAGTGTGGAGCGTTGTACAGTTTTTGAAAACGCCTCCCTCAGCCCGGAGGAGTTCTGTCCTGATGTGGCCGTTTACGTACTGTAGAACGTCTGGAAATGTGACGATGAAGCAGAGGAGGACCTGGTCCAGTTCGGCCTCTGATATGAAGCTCCCAGCACCTTTACAGAGTGTAGAAGAAGAAATACTCCCTAATGAACTACTCCAGTTGTAGTGGAAAACTCCGACCTCTGTGTCCTAAGTGTTCTAAAGGTATATGTAGATTTCTGGTTTCCCCATATATTGCTGTTAGTCTTTTTTTTATGGTGATGCTGTTTTTTTCTAAGGCCCACTGAAACAAACTCCTATGATGACGAGACATTCAACTGGAAAATGTGCTCAGTGAATAAAACATGTTTTTTATTTGAGCCTTATCAAGATGTGGAAAAGAACCAGAAAAGACTTTTGGTACCATGTACCACTAATGTTTTCTGACATGTATGTGTACTTAATCTATAATATATTTAAATTGTGTTTGATTTAAATACATATATTATGAAACGTTTCAGTCTGTTTTTATTTGATGTGTCTTAGTGTAAATGCTTTTGTCTGTTGTTATTTTAATCAGTACATCATGATCATTTTCATAACCCTCCTGTACTTGAACTGTGACAGTGAGGTCAGGTTCAGGGTGGGTTGTCATCACCTTTGTCCAGGTGGGGGCGATGTTGTGTCTTTAATTTATCAGTAAAACACATGAAAACACTGATCAAATACAGAAAGATATTCAACATAAAGATTGATCTTAAACTGTGATTAATTAGACTTTAATCATGGTCATTGATGTATAAACATGTTCAGTCTTTACCTGCTCATGTTTCAGACCAGACATCTACCTGCTGCACGTGCAGAGGCCACGCCCACCTGTATCAAACTGATGGTCACTGTGCTGAGCTCTGGTTGGCTGAGTTTAAAGTCTTATAAAGCCTTAAACGAACATGTATTATTATTATTATTATCACCTATAACTGTTACTATGACACAAATCGCTGGTTCTGAACATGTTGATGTGAGTTTGAAAGAAAAGGAAGAAAATCATTATTTTCATTCATTTAAAAAAATAAAATGTGTGAAGGTTGAAATAACAAAACCTGCATCAAAACTACAAGGTGTTTTACATTATGTGCACGAGCCACAAACTGTCAAATTGACACAAAAATACCGGAAACAGTATTTCCCTTTTCAAGTAAAAGTGTGAACCATAACTAGTCCAATTTAATTTGATTCGATTAGGCTAAAATTAGATACTTAATTGAATTACATGACCTTAAATGAGTCTAATTTACTATTTTACCTTAAAGACGTCTAGGTTCCTATGGTGGGTCTGTTTTAATGACTGCGTCACAGACGCCAACCTTACGGCACGTCTCTGCTCTTATTGTGAAAGTCGAACCGGGAAACGTGTTTTTCCCGTCCTGAACTTGACGCTGTCCAGACGCACTGGTTGTGAAACGCAAAGTGCGCTATGTCCGCACTGAGGCAGAGCAGGTCCTTCCAAAGGAGCTGAGCAGACCCGCGGCTCCCGGACCCGGTGCTGCTTTGGTTTGGTTCTCGCTCTTGAACAAACTGCCTCAACACCTGCACTGCTATGACAACTGCGCATCCAGTTCTGGGTCTGGGTGTGCCAAACCCACATTTGGCCTTTTTCCAGCTCCACTGAGCGCGCGGATGACTTGACTTTATTTTATTTCCTTCTTTCAGCTGCCGATGTGTTTGGGACGTTTCTGAGTGAGCAGGTTTTGCAGACCACATGTTCAGGGCTCACACAAACACGGGACTGCCAATGCGGATTTCCAGTGATTGTGTGTTGTTGTTCTTTGCTGATGTAGTGCTGCTCAGGGGCTGAAGTTGAAGTCTGCTCTTGAAGGTGTGAACTCCAAATGCATTCGCTCCTGGGCCGGGAGAAGAAAGAAGAAGAAGCCGGGTTTGGGATCGATCTGGGTCTGTCTCCGGGCTTTTTGCCCCAAGCTGCCACGATGTTCAGCTGTGTGGGCTGCTTCTGGGTGCTCCTCTCCTCCGCTCTGGTCGCCGTGTGCAGTTTCAGCTTCATCTCTCCTGCCTGGATTGTTAAGGACCAGCTGAGGAACAACAACCATCATCACAACAACAAGGACTCCGTGAGCTTCGGGCTGCTGTGGCACTGCTCAGAGTCTCTGGACCACATGTACCGATGCTACACCTTCGGAGGACTGGGCAAATTCGCAGAGATCCCCTCCAGCTCCTGGCAGGTAGTTACCTCACACACCTATGTTACATGTAGATGAATGAACATGCGGGTCATGGCATCACGTATGACAGTAGTGTGTCTACATAGCGTCTGGGAAAGAATGAAAGGCACAACATGCAGGTTTCAGATCATATTCACACCTACATACACTGCCCTACATCAACAAGATAACCCCTGATTCAATCAAATTACCCTTGAATAAGACATTCATTCATAGAAGTATTAAAAAAATCAAAACACTTGTTAAATTGTACATTGAAGATTTCTAAAATGTGCCTTTTGAGTTTAGTCTTGAATATCAAACCTAACGTGTAAATTGTGACAGATGAGAATGCTGTGGTGACTCTGACCCTCATGGTGAATCTCGGCTGGTACATTACATACATTACAAACATACGTGCTGCACGGCACCACATGTGTCACAGTGAACTGAATCCTGCTACAAGATGATTGCTGTAGCTCAGATTCCCCCCCTGAGTCAGTTTTTAGGAAAACATATTTGGGATGATTAAGCACATTTCAGTCAGAAGAAATGATTCATTGATCAGAGGGTGTATCATACAGAGCAGCATCTGCAGCGCAAAACAGCACACACACATCAAAGCTGCTCAAGTGGCACAAGGTTGGCAGCTTTTTACCCATCACGGCTCCCCACTAGTAGGATTTCAATTTTGGTTGTCCCCGTTAAATTGAACTCAGTTAGAGCTCGTCTGAGTGACTGTTTCTGACTGCTCTGTGTTCTCTTCACATATGGAGTAAACAGCTGTGCAATTACAATATCCAGTAGCAACCAGCATCCTCATGACTGGGAGCAGTTCAGTTTGGTCACATCAGCGTTGGTGGAACATGTTGGTCTCTTTGTAGGACGTCATGTAACTTTTCCAGATTGTTACTAAGATGATGAGAAACTGTTAAATAGGGAGAAAAAACGATGGGCCTTGTTGGAAGAATTGTATCTGGGACGCCTGCTTCATGAAGTAGTGGGATAGCCTCGCACGCACCCAGTGAAGATCTATGTAAAAAAAATCTGCTACAGTATTGCAGCTACAACTGAAGTTATGATTTATGTATGAAGGGAAATTAGCATTTGAAAGGGAGATATTAATAAGTGGCTGCTTGTGTGGTTGTAGCACTGGAATCTGCAAAGAGAGATGAATGCAACTGCTGGGTTTCTTTTCACAGACAAGCACAGGTGTTGAAACTGGCGACACAGATAGGGAGCAGTGTGCAGCACTGTGAGTGAACACAGCACACTGGATTCCCTGTGTGGATGTTTGATCTCATTTGTGTGCAAAAATTAGCTACCATGTGTTACTTTACTGGACTGAAATGTGGTAGACTGTGTTTAAGGCTCATTTGACTAAAACTCAGAGTCATTTCACTAGTTAGCCAGTCATCAGGAAGTCAATTAATGGGTCTCCTTCCACGTTATGAGCCTCTGTCAGTGTGTTCATGTGGCTGATGGAGGTGCTTTTCTGTGCACGGGTACATTTGTTATTACAGCGATGAAACCGAGTGCACAATCCTACTCCCACAGCCATTAATAAAGGTGAAGGGGCCATTAAGTTTTCATCAGAGTCACTTTATTACTCCACCACTCCTCAGTGATGTGCACAAACCTACATGCTTACACAGGCATCAGTATTTCACAGAGGTGTCCATACCTGTGCATAAGCCACGTACACAAAGACACAGGAGGCGATTAGTTCAGAGGGTTCAGGACCTGGTCTCCAAAGTGAATCCAGTTCTTTAGTAAGTTAAAGTGTAATACTGCTGATGGCCACTAGATGCTGCTCCATAAAACCCTGGCTCCATAGACTTCCATTGAACTAAGTCTCTATAAACACTAAGGAGTCATTGTGGTCTCATTGGTTTTATGTGGACCTTCTAATAAGTGTTGTGTCCATGGTTCATCAGGTCTCAGGGTGAATAGAAGCTTTGATGTCTGCCGTGTGGTTAATAAGTTATACTAACAATACTAAAAGCGCAAGGTAAAATGACCCCTCACTCTCCCATAGCTCCACCCCTTTTGTCCAAATATGGTCACTTCGAGCTCCAAAAAGCCAACATGGCAAAGACCAAAAAACAAACTAGCTTCAAAACGATAGAAACTAATGACAGATGTCACGGTTCCTCCGCCCACTGATTATATACAGTCTCTGGTTTGTTCTGGACTAGAAAAGACACTATCAATGTGGTCTCCATCAGACTGGAAGAGTGAACTCTTACCTTAACCTGAAAAGTCAAGCTGAGCCTGAGGACACTGACTGAACCAGAGGATGATGAGGAAGGAGGAGGAGGCTCCCAGTAAGGCTGGCCTACTTGTGCTGGAGTTTCTGTGTTTTTTCTGTTGTTGCTCCATGTTGTCAAAAGCCTCTGGTCACACCGTGCTGCCGCTAGCTCTGCTGAGCCCAGTGCTGTGGCCTCGGCCAGACCGACAGAGCTGCCAAACGCACACACTGACAAAGACCAGCGAGAGTAAAGGAGAACGGCAAACACACACATGGACTTACAGTCAGATGTGTTCACATCATGTGGAAAGGAGGCAGAGGTGAGAAAGATTCCCATATTTATGACTAAGAGCCCTTACATCATTATCATCACATATTAATAAAAATTTCAAGGCATTTCACTTGTTTGACTTAAGAGGCACTTATTCTTTTTACCAAGCACATAGTTAGATATTTCATATATTTCAGAGAAATCTGAACTACAACTCAGATGTTTTACAATATCTTTAGTGTAATTTTCTTATGTTACAACATTTAAGACTAGAAATACATACATTACACAGACACAACATGGACTGATATCAGATAGAAAACTAATAATATTATATATATTGGGAATTGCAAACTAGCTTAGGCTATGAATGCTTTGGTCTGTGGCAATAATCTATGCTTCATCTATACAAATAAACACTAAATAAATAAATAAAGAAAAACATGAAATATTTCCCCACATCATTTACATGTACCTTTCAGGTGAAGCCTACATTTGGAAAGTCTAGTGCTGGAACATGTCAGTTTTCTCTTTTTTTCCTGCTTTTTTTTTTTTTTTTGGATCAGCATCCATCACACTCTTGATGAAGTTAGAGTTTAGCCTCACCAGATGTTTTGTTTGAAAGCCTGCATTTTTGTCTTTAATGATGTTCATGTATGGTTCCCAGAGGAGAACAGTCATTGTCCTTTAATGTAAGTGAATCTGTCCTGAGTGATACTGATGGAACGTATACTTTTCCCACATAGTGCAGTAACTCTCCTGGTTTGATGAATCCAGGCATTCAGTCCATTTGGATCATTGTATGAAGTCCTTTGGACATATTGAAACATCATGTTGATGTGGACTCTTAATAGATAGACTATATTTGAACACTTCATATTGGAAACCAAATCGTCTCCATCTCCCCCTGCTGGCTGACTGCAGTATAGCTCATAAACCCCGCTCCCCTCCATGTTTTTCAATTAGACTTTAGCCATATAAAAACTCAAATTACACATCCAGTAAATTTTCCCAATGGTGATTTCTGACTTTTTACATAGATTTCATCAGGTAGATTTATGCTTCTTTATCGTCATTATTCGATGTTATAAAATTGGGTGATTGGTGGCTGTAATGACCAGCCACGGTCCTGCATCCGTCAGATGAGTGAGAACCAATCAGACGGCAGACAGACGTCTCTACTGTGCAGACTCTCGTGGTCCTGTGACGACGGAGTTTGGCTTAATTTTTAAACAGTGGGAGAAAAAATGTTGCAAAGTTCATGTTTTCCCTTCCCCATACAGTCTATGAGTTTAACTAGTATCATAGCATCACAGTATTCTTTAACATTCTGGTGGTTTGACTGTATATCACAGTATAAGGACTGGAGCTTCAAAACATAGAATATAAAACCATTGTCTATTGCCTACATAGTTAATGTAGCACTCCTATGTAGTATCTGTAGTGGATAGTCGACTTCACACCTGAAAGACAAAAAAAAAACTAAAATTCAATCAGACTTAAGTCAAACATTAAAACAAAAGCTTATGACATGTCAACACACATCAACTGAATGAAACATCAGAAGCCTGGCTCTAAGCATAAATTCATAACTGTTGTGTTCATATTCTCTTGCGCCTCCACAGTCTTGTTTAACACCAGCCGACAAACTCTAACTCTGACTAATGTAAGTCTGTTTGGCCCCAGAAACAATACAATATGTGAAGTAAAACATATGAAGGAAACAGTTGCTAAATGTAAACAGTTTTCATTGTGCAAACTGCACATAGTAAAAAATAAATAGATTTACCAATAACTTAACGGCTTCGTTTTCAAAACATCTGGACTGTCATGTGGTGGACTACCATCATTCCCGTCGTGTAGTGGACTCTGTTCCTGAGTGTGTAATGTCATAGTGAGTAAGTTGTCTGTAATTAAATGTTATGACTGTTAGTAAGAAGTGTCAATAAGGGTCTGGTCTCAATGTGATGGAATTTTTTGCCTATTGAAATATCACAGCTGTTGTTTCAGTTGGTTGGTGCTTTATTGAAATGTTCATATGTTACTGGAAATGAAATTTGGTTTATCTCTTCATTATATGTTGCCCAGCTGTAAGTTTGACATGGCTGCATCGTGGTCTTATCCATGTCGTCTACAGTGATGAGTTCATCACCAACTGGATCACATTAAATCTGCTGTAACCACTGAACACAGCTAAGTCTTTCCTGCATCGTGTGTTTCCACATAAATGATTCCTTCTGTTACTTCTGCTTGTTTCTTCATTCTCTTCGTTTTCCATCAGAGCAGATGTAGAGTAGTGCTTGTGTGTTTTTGGGTGAATGCACACAGACTGTACGTGTATAAAAGTCAGCGGCCGAGTGAAAGCGTGTGAAGCGTGTGAAGCATGCGCTGCGTTGGTGGTTGCCAGGTTGGACACGTCAGTGGAGAAGATGTTGTGGTGTGAGCTGCTGTGAGGTAAAGTGTGAAGGAGGAGGAGGAGGAGGAGGGCAACTGCCAGGAAACATTTTCACCTTAACATGTTAACAGCTTCTGTGCTTCCAGCTGCTTCACTAACCTGGATGAGCTGGGCCTTGGTAGAAACCAGCCAACAGCTCACACACATACGACTGAGCGCACGCGTGTCTGGGCATCGAGCTGCTGTGTTCGGTTGCTCTCGAGGACCGTATGTGTTTGCCGTCTCTGTGCTGGAGCTTGTGTTTGGGCTCCTCGTACAATACGTGGTCACTGAGCGTCAAGGTCGTCTCAGAGCCTAAATGAGCTGTGGCTGAGCTCCAGGAACACTGATTGGAAACGTCTGAGTTCGTCCTCATCTTTTGTCTGTGTCTGCAGGAAATGGCAGCTCGACAAGGCTATGGAAAAGGGATGTGATTGGCTTCCATTGAAATCCTTTGACACATTAGACAAAACAGTCAGCCTGTGTTGTCTTTTCCACATCCACATGCCAGGAAGATGAATTGTAGACGTTACTGGAGATGTTTTACTGGGCCTAATTGCCAGCTACCTATGAAGAAGAACACTTACTGGTGCATAAAGCCTGTGAGATGCACTAAATGTCATTTCACCACTCAGTGAGCCAGAACTGCTCTTAAGTAGAGAGATAACTCATTTAATGGAATTCACTTTGTCTGCTTCCTACTGTGTCTTCTTTTATTAATGTCAGTATCTGCAGACAGTGACACAATCTTAATTAACACTGAAAGGTGCACAAGAAATGTATTTGAGATCATTTTAAAGCTTTTTAAACACAGGTTGTGAGAATAATTTAGCTGCTTTACCATTAGAAATGTGTGTATGTGATGTAGTAATTACACATTGCCGGTAAGAAGCCAAAACAAAACAAAATATTCAATGACCTAAGTTACGTATAAAGGGAATGAAATTAAGTTACAAGGTATTATTTGTTTTCACGTAAAAGTCATTACTGTAAATCATAAACAGTCATATCTCATTTATCTTTACTCTCATCACACTGTTTCATAGGTTTCAATAGGCTTCATACTCGTTGAAGTGTTTTATAAAGTTGCAGTTTCTCCTTCAGTACATTTTTATTCATTTAAATGCAGATGACAGCACACGAATTAGATCGGAAAATGTAATTAAGAAGCACAGTCAACATTCAAACATTAAACATGTGTTCATTTACAGATGTGAAAATAAACCCTCAGTGATTTCATACTTCAAATTATATAATGAACTTTTTTTATTGGAAATGAATTTCTCTGATTAAATGACAGTGAATCAGCATTAGGATTTAAATAATTAAATTAAATTAAGCCAAAGCTTTTTGACTCTGAAGCAAAGACACTGAATCAAAAGCCAAAATTGTCAGTCTGTGACTGAAACAAACAAAACTGTGAGAGATCATTAGTTTGTATCCACATACTTTTATTTCCAGCTCATGTGGATTTACTCATAAACTTGATATTTTTTGTGTAGTGACAGTTTTTGATGCTTCATTAAAAGACACAAAGATACCTTTGTAGTGCTGCATCCACGACACCTGCAGAGAACTGATGAAGGTTGGTTTAGTTTCATGGTTTAGATGAGTTTGTTTATCTGCATTTAGAGCAGATTGAATGGACACACTTTGATCCGATCACCAAAAACACATTAATGATTCAGCGTCTCCTTCTTTACCAAACTGAAGGAAACTGTTGATACCGTATTCTGCTGTGTGTGTTTTAACTTAGCATAAGGTTTACTGGTTTACTTTTTAATCTGTTTGTCTGCTAAGTGAACTGAGCCTCACATCATATTCATATAATGTGACGACTATTAAACTAAGTTTAAATCAAATCAAAAACAATATAATTCAAATAATGAACATGAACTTTGTTCCAATGTGCAAATCTGTTTTCAACTTGAAACATTACGATGCCTTTTCTCCCTTTACTCTCTGTTTTCTTCTGGTTTATCTTTTACATCCTTCTCTTCTTGTTACATTTGTCATGTGTGTCTTTTCTATGTGTTACTATTTCATCCATTTAGGTTGAAATTGGTCTTGTGTTGGGAAGGTGCTAAAATAATGATATAATTGATATGATAATTGTAATAATAAATGATAATTCCCCTTAAATGCACCAAAACGAAAGCCTGTTTTGAAAATGTAAGGAGTAGAAAGTACAGATATTTGTGTTGAAATGTAGGGAGTAAAAGAGAAACGGTGTCATAAGGTAATATACCTTTCAGATACATGAAAACTCTAGTACAGTACAGTAAAGAGGTATTTGTACTACCTGTGATCACAGTGGAAAGGAGTAAATGCAGTATAAGTGTATGTCGTCTGCCTGGATGTTAGTGATCTGCGTTTGTTGCTCAGGGAGTCGTTGGAGTGGACGAGGTCTAATAGCAGACTGACGGATGAGCCTTCATCACAGTGAACAACATGAGAGAGAAATGAAGGGTCTGCACTCTGAGCCAGCAGAAGGTCTGACCACAAACATACACCATCTCAAGGGACACAACGTATTCTCTGCCACTTATGGACAGATGCACTGGCTCAACAGAAAACGCAGCCGAGGACTAAACACAAAGCTGTCATTTTGTCCTTGATGCAGACTTGAGCTGCTCTTCGATTTACTGTAGCAGTAAAGTGTCTGCTCCTCCTCTGCCTCTTCTAGCCTCTGTCCTTTAATGGGGAAGCCTCAGTGGTGAACGTCTGCCTGTTATGAATGATGTTACTGAGTCTAATGCACATGTTGTATTCCTGTTTCCCCACGGGGAGTCCACTGCCCACATCTCATGAGACACAAAGGCACACTCGTCTGGCTGCTTTTTCCTGCCGACCTCATTCTGTTTAGAGCTTCGTGTACGTCCCACATCGACACGGTAACCACACACAAGTATGATTAGACGAGACAAAGTGATGTGATGTACCCACACATGCGCACACGCTGCTTTCACATATGCACACACATGCAGACAGTGAGATGAAAAGACTGGCACACAAAAAACTCTTCTGTAACACATGAGAGTGATGAAAAGAGACATTGATGTGATGCACAGTGGCTGTTCATGTCAGCGCTGATGCAGTAATTAGAGGTTCAGGCAATGATGGTCAGAGGACGCAGAGAAAAACAGGCCGAGGTAGTCAGTTATTTAAATAAAAATGCTTTTGTTGCTATCCCCAAAAGCAGCTATAACAGATTGTTCACACTAAAACAACTCCACTCTAAAGCAGTGTCTCAGTCAGCCGCCGCCACCCACAGCACAAAGGAACCCTCGTCCATTTTCATACACTGTAATAAACTGAACTCTGTTTCCTTTCAGCCCGTATTGTAAAAGATTTCCACCTATAATGTAGCGGCAACCAGCTCCACTCTGCCTCCTCTGACCTTTGACCCCACCTCTTGTTCTGCACGCACTTACCTGTGAACAAAAAGAGGAAAAAGAAAAGAGAGCAAAGAGGAGGGAGCACGAGCAGGCGAGACATAGTGAGGCCAGAAGTCGTTTTTTACTACCGTGTTTTTCAGCAACACATCATGAAGCTGCCTGGTAGCGCTGCTTTACACCGCGTACAGCCGCTGCTTTATGAGACAAACACATCCTTGGCCTGAGGCTCAGTGCAATATAAATTAGCAGAGCTTTGTGTTTGGATGTCTGTTAACCTTGACTTATGCCAGGTACATAAATAGACTTCTTGCAAAAAACTACAGTGTAGAGTTGAAGAACTCGAAAGAGAGATAGATGTTTGGTCCTTTGACAGCAAGTCTTGCGTGAAATGTGGTCTGCTGACTTATTATCATACAGCGCATGTTTACTTCAAGGCCATCTCTGACTGGTGACTGGTGAATTAATGGTGGGCAGTGTGTATACAGAAGAGCGTTTAACAGTGATATATTTGGGCATGAATGAGCCATTTGGGTGGAATTCTGATGATGATTTTTTTTTTTACAAGGCCAATTGATGCTTGTTCTGTTATTGAGCTTCGGTTACATAAAACTGTATATGTGGTAACAGTTCAGTGTAGCCACTGACTCCATCTGTCGTGTCTTTATTTTTAAATGATCAGTTTAACAGTTGGTATTAAAATCTCAGACAGTTGTGAAGTTTCGTGTCATATTTATGACCCCCTTATCCATCCACTCATTTTTTTGTATTTTAGAGCTGTTATTATTCTGTCATGTGATCATTAGGTTTATGTAGAAACTACTGCACCAGTTTTTATGAAACTTAGTTGAAGGGTAGGACATGAACCAAGGATGAACCCCTTCAAAAGGAGTGGTTGTTGGAATTGTTTCAGTTCAGACGAAAGATTCACACCAGACCAGTTGAAAACTCGCAACTTCTTGCAAAGGTCCCATTCACATTGTTCTGAAAACCTGCCAGGTAAGACCAATGCAACGAGATGAGACAGTGCATCGTTTCCATAGCAACATCTCTCTGTACTTCTGCTCTAGCTGCAGCTTTTCAGGCTTTTTGTATCTGGATATAATTGGTCTTGTCTTAAAATATGAATGAGGACAGTGATAGTGAGTTTATTTATTACAGCTGCACTTCTGGTATTTATTGAAAAAGTGGACATGCTGCGTTGGTGTCGTTTCTAATCAGAGAAAACACAGACTATGAGACTGGATTTCAGCAGGAGAACAGCTGACAATTACGCTGCTCAACTACAGCCTTAAATACTGAGAAAACACACATTATAAAACATTAGGTTTAAAGGCAGCCTCTGGATGTTTGACAAATTGAGTCTGAGGCGACACCATCAGTCAGTTTGAGTCGAGCTGAGACGAGTCAGTTCACTGAAACCTGGACCTGAGACTGAGTCTGAACTGGTTTGGTCTCATTGTGGATCTTTGGTCTGAACTGGACCCAGCATTGCAGAGCTCCAGGCCAACCATAGACTGTATGTATTAGTGGACAGAGGAACCGTGACGTCACCCATTGGTTTCTGAACTGCTGTTTTGAAGCCAGCAACTGGTGACCTTGGCTGAGGTTTGTTTCTTTGTTTTCTTCTTCTTTCTGTGTGAATACGTTACTACTGCTCTGCCAGTGTTGGGAAGGTCAAAACATTACAGATTTCTAGTCCTTTTACTTTTCTAACAAAATCTTTAAACTGAGAGCTGAAAAGTGCTAAATATCCTTAGAAATCACTAAAGCTCACCACAGTAAACATCTCAGCATATATTATCATACATATTGTTGGATTTCCAGAACTGAAATGCCTTCATGTTTGTTGTCATGTCCACTCACCGTGATGTGGTCAACTGGTCGTAGCCACAGATTCAGGTTCCCTGAAACTAATATGCACTGATGTGGTGAGAGGATGTGTAAATTCAAACAAAGGAAGAAATCAAAAACATTGAAAACTTGAGCACATACTGCCATATAAATGGAGCTTATCTAGACATAGAGACAGCTCCTTGAATCCTATCCTTGGTCCCTAAGAGACTCACTCTAAATCTGTATAAGGGTCATGATTTTGTCACAAATTCCCGCACGTGAGGTTGTGGGTGCGTGTGTCGTCTGGCTTTGTCGGATTGTGTCGACAGGCGCAGAGGGACAAGAGAGGTCAGCGCTGCATATGGGAGGAGCTGAACCTGCAGAGGAACAGCTGTCCAGATGATGGATAGAACAGGTGGCTGAGAGGGAGACGGGAAACATGTTGATCTGCATTTTATACCCATCTATAGGTGAAATCTAGAGGAAATCAGTCTGGCTGTGACGGAGACGGATTTATGATCTCATCAGGCCTGATGGATGATGCACCTGCCGCGTGTCATCATTTTCTGCTGCTTTTTTTTATCCAATATTTAATATTCTCCAGGCATTTGGAACAGCACAACACTTCCCTGTAATGATGTGAACCTTCAAAGCCACTGATGGTCTAAAATGTGATAAAGTCTAGCAGCACAGGGGGAATGTTTATTCAAGTATTGGCTGAACTCCCACAGTAGCAAACGCAGTGGCGCTGTGAGTAGCTCTCTTATGAATTATACTCTTTGCTTTGGTGATATTTAAGAGCCTCTGATCAGCAGTTCGCAGGTAGACGCAGTTCGCTGTCTGACTGATAGGACGGACGAGAGATGAGGCTGTGTCGCTGTTTCCTCTGCTGGTGAACCTGCTGAGTCAGCGGGCTCCCAGAGGCTGCCGTCCATTTGTTAAGCTGCCTGTCACTTCCACTGCCTTCACTGTGGATCCTGCGGGTAGTTTATGTATTGATTTAACAGGGAGCCTTTCTCCATTTTTTAACATAAATGATGGCTCACTTGGCTCGATGCAGAGAAGCTGTTGCAGCAGCGCGAGTCGGTCTCCATCAGAGACGGAGGTCGCAGGTAAAAGCTGAGAGTAAACAGGCAAAAGCCTTGTTTAATAGCATAAATCCACCTCCTCTTCACATCTTAAAGCTGACTTTCTATAGAGAACAAGATGCCAGATAAGAGCAGAAAAGACGACTGATGGAATCAACATGTTTTTGTGATTTCTCCTGTGTCTAGAATAGATGTATTTTTACTGCTCCACTTTCTCGTTTCTCACAGATTGTGCAACATCAGAGCATAAAGCTCCTGGGATCCAGCCAAGCTCCCAAACACAACTCTCCCCTGAATCCTGGAGCAAATTGTGCAGCTTCAGAGTAGAAAATTCAAAGTCCCATGTGTGTAGACTCTGTGTTATATAAAGGGTAACGTTACTGAGTTTCAGCTTCATGACATCTCACTCTTGTATGTTTCGACATGTCACAGATTCAGAAAGGAGCTGCTGGTTGGGGGAGCTCAAAGGGGTTTCCTGGGGTTTGTTTGGGGTCAGAAAGAGCCTGCTGGTGTGCTGTAGGGGATTATAAAATCTAATCTGATCCTTCAGGGATCACTGAGACTCCTTTAGGCTCATATAGAAAGCATTTATTAACTCTCACAAACTCTGCATTACTGTTGTTGTGTATTACCACTTATTCCCAGTGTGTATTTTATTTATCAACGACTCACTGCTACTTAATTTACAAAGAACTATGTAGGTATTACTCTTATTACTATAATCGAATACCATTATGTTCCATTAAAGCACTGTGTCCATGACTAACTAAAACCATCAGGGAGGAGAAAATATTCCTCCCTGAAAAGTAAATTTCCTGATGGGCATCAGTTTGAAGCTGTTCTAATGTGCAAACGGAGAGAAGAGATGAACATGGGAAACTCAGCAGGGTGTGGATAATGTCTCATAAATGAAAACAGAAACATAATGAAGTCATTTGGATGCAAGTCATTTTGTACATCTGTGTACGACTCTGATCTGTATTCTGTGTTTTAAAACATTAACCCTGTGTTTAATTTTATTAACATGTTCATTAGTATTTGACTCCATTAAAGCATTGTCTCCTATTTCTAATTGATATCATATAATACCCATAGTAATTATTTCTCTAAGTTTTAAGACATGTTTATATTTTCATCTGTAATATTTATTTGACTACACTATTTGGTTATGAATTAACCAAAAGAAGCAGAATTAATTGTTAAACACAAGCTGAGCTCTCTTATTATTTATAATTGTTTTTGTGGCTGGATTGCAATGAGTTACAAAACGGATTAATTAGTGACCTACTGTGTTATGATAAGCTGTCAATATGTAAAATGAAGCAGCTCAGTATGTTGTCGTCCAATTACATCATTCTTTCCCTGAGCCTCTATTGGCCAGACTCCGGGCTCCTTAACATGCAACAGATGCTCTCCCTGCCATAAGAATGTACTTATTCACACTGATGCAACGGTGATCAGGAGCTGGCATCACACTTGACTTTTTAGATCTACTTTCTCCTTGATTTATAGAGTCCTGCCTCAAAGATTCCTGATTATTCAGACACTCCCAGGTCACTCCAACTTTCACTGACGGTTTATCTTAAAATAAACACACTAATAAGTAACTTTTGGGATTTCTTTAGGACCTGCAGCTACATGTTCAGTTTTTTGGGTCAGTGAGTTTGGTGTAATCTAAGTGTAACATGGACCAGTCTGCTGATGAAATGAAGCAGAGCGGTGGAGGCAGATATAGTAGCATTTCCAGTTTCCACAGTACTGTATGCATGAATTATGAAATGTGCACTTGGGACCAGCGGTAGTGCACATCATGCATAAATGCAACAGCAAGCTGGGCTGTGTGAGCTTTTGAGGGTGTGAGAGGTTTGGTTGAAGGACAGCCCACATGCTCTCTTA
The DNA here is from genome assembly GCA_037367275.1 of Coranthus polyacanthus. NCBI lineage: Eukaryota > Metazoa > Chordata > Actinopteri > Kurtiformes > Apogonidae > Coranthus > Coranthus polyacanthus. Next base: position 21,580,811 of record JAPQRN010000007.1, read on the forward strand.
TTCCACATCTCTACTGCAGGTGGAGGAGGCAGCTTCACGTCAACACGTTCCAGTCTGGATTTAAGCCTCATTTAAATGGTTTATGGGGAAGGGACTTAAATTGTAATCATCATTAACTGCATCTGTAATATTCATGTTGGGGAAATCATCAGAAACTGTTAAACAGACTTTCTTTTAATTTTTTTGAGGATCAAACATCACCAGCTGGGAAATATTAACCAGAGGTTTAAAATGATCAGATTGTAAGGAGAATTATCATATGTTTAGACTGGGTAAATATTGTACTGGCCCCTAAGTTACTTTGTCAATAGAAAATACCTGAACTTTGTGATTAGTAAAGAGGATTTCAGTTAAGGCTTCTGTAGGATTCTAATTCAAGTGGTCTGAGAGGAAAGTCAACCTCTGCTCCTCCTCTGGGCTGTTTTCACGCTTTAGAAAATCTATTCTGTGATGGAGACATGAACCAATCACAGGTCAAGGAAAATAAAAATGTCAGCTCTTGACAGCTCTACCAACCAATCGCTGTCAAGTCACTGTCAGAGGCGTCTCTACTGCAGATTCTGTAGGAATTCTCTCCTCTGTCTCCTCATTTCCTCCTCGACTCCTCTCTCCTCCTGTCTTTTCCACTCTCCTTGGTTCTCCTCCACTCTCCATGTGTCTCCTCCTCGAGTCCTCTCTCCTTGTGTCTCTTCCTCTCTCCTCTGTCTCCTCCTCAACTCTTCTCTCCTCTGTCTCCTCCTCAACTCCTTTCTTCTCTGTCTCCTCCTCGGCTCCTCTCTCCTGTGTCTCCTCCTCATCTCCTCTCTCCACTGTTTCCTTCTCAACTTCTTTCTTCTCTGTCTCCTCCTTGGCTCTTCCCTCCTCTGTCTCCTCCTTGAGTCCTCTATCCTCTGTCTCCTCCTTGGCTCCTCCTCGGCTCCTCTCTCCTCTGTCTCCTCATTTCCTCCCCGAGTGCTCTCTCCTTGTGTTTCTTCCTCTCTCCTCTGTCTCCTCCTCAACTCCTTTCCTCTCTGCCTCCTCCTCAACTTTTCTCTCCTCTGTCTCCTCCTCGACTCCTCTCTCCTTGGTTCTCCTCCACTCTCCTTGTGTCTCCTCCTCGAGTCCTCTCTCCTTGTGTCTCTTCCTCTCTCCTCTGTCTCCTCCTCAACTTTTCTCTCCTTTGTCTCCTCCTCGTCTCCTCTGTCTCCTCCTTTTCTCCTCCTCGGCTCCTCTCTCCTGTGTCTCCTCCTCGGCTCCTCTCTCCTTGGTTCTCCTCCACTCTCCTTGTGTCTCCTCCTCGAGTCCTCTATCCTCTGTCTCCTCCTTGGCTCCTCCTCGGCTCCTCTCTCCTCTGAACTGAACGTTCATCATCACAACAAGCTCGATCGGCTGAAGATGAGGAGAGATTCATAAAAACAGAAGTAGGATCCGTATTTTACTATCCTGATCATGTCCTGATTACATCTACTAATAATATTCAGTGTCACAAAATGATCAAATTATACATATATATATATATATATATTATATATATATAACACCTGGCAATGCTGATCTTACATCTGATTCACAAGCTGTAATTTGAGATAAATCCTAATTTTATGGCACTTTGCGCTCTTCAGGTAATATATTTAACTTTTCATCTAAATCCAGTCTGAGCGGATGAGGTTGTGTTTTTTATTAATAAGGTTTGAGTCACATATTTGCTAACCTGTAAACATGATTAAGTGAGCCTCAGTAGCTGCTAAATGGATAAGACATTGACAGTGGGAACTCTACGTGGGCTGTAATTGTGTCAGTGTGAGAAAGTCCTGTATTTCTTCTTCACTTTGAAAAGGCTCCGTGCTCCTCCCTCTTTCTCTCCCACATCTTATCCACATTTCTCTCATATTCTCTCATCCTCTTGTTTTATCTTCTTCTCTAAACTATCTGTTTGGTTTTTTTGATGTGAAAAGATCAACCCTTGTTTCTGGACTGTGCCTCTTGTTACCACTTACACAGTGCTGTTTGTTGCTGTGCCAAACACACATTCCATCCTAATAAGCCAAACTGGTTGATTAACAGTTATCAGCTTAGTTTCTTTTGTCTCATTCCCACTATTTATTCATCACTTGATTCCAAATTTGAATGCAGTGCCTTTCATCCTTTTCTGTGTTTGTTGCCAAAAGACAAAACAAGACAAATTCTATGTCTTTTGAAGAGACTGAAGAAGGAAGGAGAGGAGCGAGGTGAGGAAGTGGGGGTCGGACACATAAGTATCAGTTCCTCTATAATTCAATTTCAGCATCTATTGAGAGACAGGAGAAACTTTGCCTGGGGTTCCTGTCTTCTGAATACCTATCAGGCCTCACAACCACCACTCGCCTATTATAAGAGTTGAGTGAAGAATGGACCAACTCTGAGGATGTCATCATTAAACCCAGCTCTGAGGGATCCCATACATTTCAAACCAGATATTTGATCCTCCGTCTGATCTAATCCTCTGTTGTGATCTATTATGAACGAGAGCCTGATAAGAGAGAAAAGGAGGGAAAGACAAGTCCTCATCCCTTACACTCCCCACTCCTCCTGCCCTCCTCCTTCCATCCTCCTCTCCTCCCCTCCTCCCCTCCTGCCTTCCTCCCTTTTTCCTGGAGTAAAGTTTATCAACTCTTGGAGACATTGCTGAAGGTTTTATTTGAGGACTGGGAGCCAGATCCACTAAAGGATTATGCAGCTTTTGCAGGTGCAAAACCAGTGTAAATGTGACAAAAAAATAGAGTATAATGCACAAAGCACCCGGAAGGGGTCTTAACTGAACACGAACTCACCTCATTGTCTCTTTGTGAAGCTTGAATGATGTTGAATTAATGTTTAATGATATCAAGTATGATATCTTCAGTCAGACATTAGAGGGTCAGGTCAGTATGTGTGTTCTCTCTGAGTTATGACTGACTTATTATCCTGGTATCCCAAACAAACAAACACACAAACAAACAAACAAACAAATAACATAAATGACCGTCAGATCCTGATGATCTGCTGTTAATGAAGTTAACTCTGTTATGCAAAAGAAGAAGTATGATAACAAAGGAGAAGTAAAGAAGTATGAAAGTTGGTTTGTGACTGTGTAGAGCTCTGTGTGTGTGTGTGTGTCGGCTCATTAAAGACACACACATTTAAGGGTTCTTGCCATTTCTGCAGTTTTCATTATGGACCAGTCTGTGGTGGAAATGTGAAGAAGCACTAGAAACTCCAACACAAAACTCTGGCACCAAATAACGTCTTTGAATGAGTCTATTCGTGTCAGTGACACATTAATGTTAATTTACTTAAATGATCATAGCTCATGTGTGTCATCAAGATTTATACTCTTCCAAAACTTTGCACCTGCAACAGAACAATATCCATCAACATGATCCAGGAGATGACCCAGAGCTGAAGCAGGTTTTCATTTCATTTTTAAATCCTCCATATTTGATGTTTGTCCATGACCTCTGTGTTGAACATAGTAACATTCCTTTTTCATATCAGACCTGTTTATCCTCAGTCTGATAATAGAACTGACACTGAAACCACATCCACTGAACCACAAGGAGCTTCACAACTACTGATGATAGAAACATGAATCCACAGGAGGAGGTTTTAAGAGTCAAGGAACTGATTTCTAACATATGAGTGTCTTTACATTGACGTGGTGGATCTAGGGGCTGCCGTCTGTAATCTCTGAATAGAGATATATAGCTCCTGTCAGACATGTTGTTTTGTCTATGTAACTTGTCTAGTTGTCTAGTAACGTAACAGTGTTTTATTGAAAACCATTGTGTGTTGATGAGCTGCAGGTCTGAGGGCAGGTGGTACCAGATGGACTCGGTGTAGTATTCTTGATGAACCCGTATCTGTACAGTGGATTAACTTCCATCATCATCTTCATCGTCTGCAGTGAATCAGGGAAGGACTTTTGAAGTGTCTTTTTACAGCAGATGCAGTGATGTTTTCCACACAGTCTCTTCTGATTTGAACACGACTACAGGTCTTCATGTAGTTTTTATAGGGCTGGGGGGGAGTTATTTTCTGAGAACAATGTGCCTAAAATAGAAGCTGCATCCTGTAGCCTCCATAACAGTGTGTTACATATGAGTCATTGTCTGAGCTTTTCTACCTGAGGGTTTCATAAAGATGATTCTCCTCTGGGATGATACCACCATGCATCTATTTCCTCTTCCTGTACTGCTGCTGATGTGAAACTAGAGCTGCGGTTCATTCCTTTTTCTAGTGGTTCTGCGACTTCACTGAAGGTTTTTGGGCAGGTACCTAAGGCAGTTTATATTCCTACAATGCTGATCCTATCACAGACTGAAGTAAATCTTCTTCTAAATGTCTTTTTGAAAATGAAGAACACAATAGAACATAATGGGCTTTTCTGTGGAAATCTCTCTCTGGAGGAATCTTTAGCCTCATTTTGTTTTTTTTCTTGATGTGGAAACAGGGACAGAAGTTCAACCTTTCACATATTAGGGGGTCATTATATCCTTCATACCTGTATATTATTGTAATTATAGTCCATTGAGGTCATTAAGTTAAAAACCTAGATGGTATAAAATGAAACGTTAATGTTGCCTGTGGGGACATTGCAGTAACACTAGTGTCAAGGCTACATTGTAGATAGAGATGGAAACAGCAGAGAAAGAAGACTGTGGAGTAAACATGAGAAGGATGCCTTTTAATTTTAATGACACCCTGGCAGTTCATTTAATTGGAGATATGTTTTATATTTAGTTTTATTTTGTGTGTGAGATATGTTTTTAAAGTTTCCAAATCATAATGGACATTGATGTTCAGTTATTTCATTAGATCATGTTAACCCTTCAGTGTTAGATCATAAATAACCAGGTTATCAGTGAGTTTCTCCTCCATCATTGATGACAGTTATCATAAATCCCACCCCTTCTTGATTTTGATTGGTAGATGAGAGAAGAGAAGAGAAGTGACGTTGTTCCTAAAGCTTTTCAACACAAAGCCCTGTGAGCACAGTGAACAATGAGCTGTAAATGCTGAACTTCATAAGGTTTAAATGGAAAAAAGACACTGCCAGAACAGAAACAGTCGCCTTAGTTTAATATTCAGTTCCAGATTTAGTGATTCATTATTTTGACTGTGATGTTCAATTATTCAGATTTATGTATTTATTTATTTTGGTATTTATTATTATCTTAGATTTTCAGTTCAACATTTATCAGATTTACTATAAAGTCAAAGATGGAGTTAATGTCAGCGTCGAATTTGTTTTCAGAAGTTGATATCATTTGATCTCTTGCTAAAACGACACATAGTTTTGGGTCAGAAATGTAGAGATTATATGTATTGTTGTTTACAGAAAATTACAGAAAATCAACATTTTTTTCTGGAGACTGTGTTGAAGTTACATCTAAAAAAAACCCCATATTAACACTAATGCATCTGCTTGTAAATATTAATTATTATATATACATATTATATTGAGTGTGTGGAAGACTTAAAATGTGGTAAGATTCAGATTGTATAGAGATATCCATAGCAATGCCTCCACTGTGAACACGTTTAGTGAGTTGCTTATAGTGACAGGTCACAGTGCAGCTTTGGCTCATTGATCAACAATAATTTGGCTTTTCTCCATCATCCCGGAGCCCAGAAGTAAATCCCTGTGGTGTGCAGGTGGTGCAGCAGGTGGTAGTTAGTGTTCAGGCTGGGACGCTGCTGCCTCCAGCTCCGGACAGACTGGACTGAAGCCATCTGAACCGGAGCTCTGTGGGGCCGAGGAAACCAAAGCCTCAGAGTCAGTTTATCTTCTGCACCTTGGGGTTTCTGCCCAAAGTACTCGAGAACCATGAGAAGTTGGAATAAGCACAGAAACTTTAGGTTTTTCTGAAGTCTCTAGTGACTCTGGAACAATTTCGTGCCTTGAACTTTGATCCAAACCAAACTTCCTTGAACATCACAGAGTGAAGGAACAGCAAAGCGCTGTATTAAGGAGTGTGTGTTTCATTGTGTGTGATGTGTCATTGAGTCTTTCCTACCTCATAGATGACACTCCTTCCACTTCATTTATCTGTCTCTGTGTGTGAAAGTGACTCTGACTGAACCACAGATTCCCACCATGTTTTCGTTTAACATGACACCAAAGACTCAACACCACATTAAAGCATTGCTCTGCAGCGGGAGCACCCTGTTCAGGTCCCACGGAGGAAACACTAAATGTATGAGGGGCTTTCAAGTATTACTTCATGACTTTGACATTATTGGATGAAGATTAAAGGGACGCCTATAAATATGCAAAGAAAACTCTGAAACTGGTGCCATGACAAATTAAAATGTAGAGCAAAGGAGGACAGAAATACAGAGACTGGGTTTTCCAGCTGTAATTCAAAGCTATAACTGTATCACATATGATAAAGCTGTAGTACTAGTAGTGCAGAAAAGATGAAGACCATACTTGGTAGTCTAATGTGTACCCTTTTTGAAAAATATGGCAGATCAAGCACAAGAAGAAAAATAACATGAGGCCTCAACAGCCTCAGTAATTCAGCCCAGATGGTGATATTAATGAAGGATGTTGGCATGTTCAGACATCGCCCAAAAATGTGCTGAAAATCAAAAAGTTGTTTCTTAGAGCAAAGGTTTTTTATTATTAAAGTTTTTGATTTTTAAATGATTAATATCAATGTTATTTTGATGTTCATTTTCTGACTTTATGACATAAAAAGCTGCAGGAGCTGAAATCGGGAAAAACCCTGAATTAGAAACTTCTCGGTCCAAATCTAGGTCTAAATATAAATAACAACAACCTGACGCTGTGGAAAAGAGAAGCCACTTTTCTGTATGGAGTCACGGAGTAGAGCAGTACAGTCACATCTGACTGAATCTACAGCTGTCAATCACATACTAACTCATACTAACTTAATATGATGAAAGTGAATTATGGAATTTATGACTAATGATGACAAAAACACTGCAGCTTTAAAGACATTAAACCTTATAGATATAACATAAAAGATTAATGTTTAAAAGTCACTCTGGGATAAGTCGCTGTTGTAGGAAGTTGGTGTTTTTGGAGTGAAGAAAGGTTTATCAAACATGAATTTTGAAGTTGTCAGGTGAACATTTACCCTCATTGGTTGACTCCTGGAGAGGAAAGAAGCTGTTGTAAACATGTGCATTCTGACTGGAGAAACATGGATTATTTTAAAAATATGAATTTGCTGCTCGGTTTAACATGCTTGGCTCTTTGACCTAATGATGCCTTTTGTAAAATTTTGACGTTTCTTTCTTGAAAACTACCACTGATGAAATACTGTTAAAGCACAATATGAAACTATCCAACAAAATATATTTTTCTGTTTGGAAACATGTTTTTGTGAGACTCTTATGTGCCTGAAGAACAAATTACAGATAAAAATATATCAGATTGTGTTGAAGTATGTGTGTCAGAGAAGGACAGAAGTATTCACATCCTTTACCTAAATACAATTAACACCACACTGTGAAAACACTACAGCATAAGTAAACATTATACACTCAAAACTGTACTTAAGTATAAGTATCATCAGCGAACTGTAACTAAAGTATAAAAAGTCAAAGTGAAATGTTTCTGTGTTTTATTATTACATCTGTGATTCATTTTACTGCTGCACATGTTTAATATTCATGTGAATGACTTTATAAACTCTTCATTATTTAATCTACATAATGCATCATATTCTATAAGATAATCATATGTTTGTAGTGTCGCTGTCCTGTGAAAACCACGTATCTGTAAAAAGTCAGGAAAAACAGGCCTTTTTTTTCAGCTTTGAGATGATGCATTTTTCAGAGAATCCAAGAGGGATTTAAAGAGTTTATTTAGATTAAGAAGGAGGAGGATGTTTAACTCAACACATAAAGGAAACATTTCATCCATCAGGTCATGTCAAACATCAACACATCTGGAGATACGTGGTTTTCACTGAGCAGGAAAACATGGAAAACTGAAAACTAACTGCAGCTGTCAGACAAATGTAGTAGAGTAAAAAGTACAACATTTACTCTGAGATGTAGTGAAGTAGAAGGATATAAAATACTTGCATTACAACACTGACAATATCTAGATGAAGAGTCGACATTTTCCTGTACATACATCTGCAGTGTTTCCATTAAGTACGTAGATTGTGGTGGACTAATTTATCCTGCTAGAGTTTTATAATGAATCAAAAACGTTTTCATACTAGCATAACTCATCTGTGTGAATCAGACTCACTGCATGTCGGAGTCCAGAAGTCAGACCCACGGCTCTCAGACTTACCGTAATTCTTTGTCATTATTTCTTCAGCAGCAGCACAAGAACACATTACACAAACTCTACAAGTTAATGCAGACTAAAACCAAACACTTTAGTGTGGACAGATGCTAAAGTATCGATACAAATGGACTGAAATAAACCCACTAGCCTAGTGACCTGTGCTAGTGACATTAATACCGTAATTACACTGATAAACGGGCCAAATGTTAGCTGAGTAGAAACATTTTGGCAGCACTGTTCGATGCCTCTGAAAATTAGATCATGTGACAAATTAAGCCCAGCCCTAAATCCTCATTTCATTGTATGTTGTATGTATATTCATGGTGTGTTGTATGTTGAAGTGAAAGTGTGTCACAGCCTCATCCTCTTCACCTTCTGTGGCAGGAATTCCCTGTTAAACACACTCATGTACTTGTATGTTAACAATGAGCGAGTCTCAGTGTGTGTTCGAGAGAGAGCGGCATGTGCTCCATGTCCTCCTAAGTGCTCCTGAATGTCACATCCTATCTGCAGCCTGTCCCCAAGGCACAAATGGACACTCCATCCACTTGTCAGGTGATTAATCTCTGCTCCCCTTGCCCCCCTCATCTCCTCTCCATCTCGTATTCACTCTGTACACACAGCTACGTCAGCCATTCAGAAGACACACACACACACCGTCTCCTCCGAGTGAAGATCAATAAGAAGACGGATGTATTATTCAGCACATTAATTTAGAGGTGGGGCCACTTTTTGTATTAATGCTCTGGCAGGTTTATCAGGATCGCTGTGAAAAATGATGAAACAAAGCGCATGAGAAGGAAAAGGTCCTGGAGAAAGTAGACTGGACAGGCCAGACCTCAGCTGATTCCTCCTGTGGGTCTATGTGTGTGAGCCGGACGGAGCAGGAACTCCTCTGGTGGCTCGGAGATGTTCTGGGAGGCTGCATTACGGTGCTAATGGGCTTCCGGAGGCAGAACATGTCAAGGCTGATGCTTTAGTGTGACCGCTGGGCTCTCACACTGCTGAATGCTGATTAGTGATGGGAGGGCTGAGGCCAGCGCAGACAGGATGAGACAGCAGTCGTGTGCAAATGGCCTACCTGTACACCTTTACCATGAACCCACTCACACACAGTCACGTAAGTGAAGTAAGTAATAAGGCAAACTCGTCACGTCATCTTATCGTCAGATCTGTGTCGCTCACGCTTCACCTCTTGTCCTCTATAAAGGCGAGGCATTTGATTTTAAAGTGATGGGTTATTTCTGTCGAGGGCCGGTGCTGAGCATTAACTGTCTGCTCACCCTGGCGCTCCCGAAGAGAAGAAACCCTCTATTTTCCACAGTCCTGCACTAAAACATTTAGCTGTTCAGTCCTGGCTTAGAAAGGCAAAATGCGTTGAATGAGACATGCCTTGCCATCTCCATCTTGTAACTTCCAATTGAGGAGACAATGAAATTTCATTGGCCCATACAGTGTAATCCCCGACTTCTTTAATGTAATTGGAAATCAACGAGTCCCCTTCAGACTCTCCCTTTATTACTCAAACAGCTGTGTGAAGATTTTTGTGCATGCAGTTATTGAATTCTAACAGGCCAAAGTTGTGCATCGTTTATAGAGGAAAACCAATAAAGCTACTTTATGACAGAGTCAGGTAGTCATACAACATGTGTATCAGTGTCTGTAGATTTATCAGACTGGAACTCTGGTCTGGTTAAAGTAACAGCTGCAGGAGGCCAATTACTGTTTTTCTGTGGTCACTCCAGTCTGTCAACAGGATTACACAAAAACTACTGCATCGATTAGCATGAAAATAGTGGAAGGTTAGGGCATGGGCAAGGATGAACACCTTATGTTTTGAACTGGAATTGTTTTCATTTTTCTTAACATTGGGGAGTCACAGGATAGCTTAGAATAGTTAGACAGTTAGTCTTATGATACAGCAGAGCTGGTTTCTTAGACGTAGTGGTGGCCTCTTTGGCTGATTTTTAACTTTGATATAAAGAAGGAAAGAGAAAAGCACATATGTGGTTGGATGAAGGTTAAAAAAATCAACCCTGTTCCAAAAAATAAAAAGTTCCTTTCTTGCTGCAAAATATTTGTGTCCTGTGTGAAAGTACTCATGACATAAACAGCTATTTGAAAAAAATACTGACATGCAAATGAATTGCATGAAAAAAAACACCCCGTGTGTAAAGGCCTTGAGTTGCAGCTCGTCTCGAAACTTTGGTCTGAACTGAGCTTCTGTTACCATGGTAACAGTCAGTTAAAGTAACCAGTGGCACCAACTGACAAAAAAGAGGAAAGCCTAGGTGATAATTTGTTTGTGGTTTAATATTAATGTGGAACAAGGAGAAGAAGAGTGGAGTGCCTTAGTTTCTATATTTCAGATGAAATGCATCATGTGGGTAAAAACCAGCAGTTATTGTCTTCATTTATGATAAAGATGATGTAGTGAAGTAGTGTTTTTGTGTCCATTACACCTTAAATTACTATATCCTGACAGGATTACCTTCCAAATCAGGTTTTCAAGCTGCAGCAGCGGGTAACAAAAAGAGATTAAGACAAGTCTGCCATTCTGTCTTCTGCCAAATGAAAACTTTTATTTCTTCTCTGCACAATTATCCAGTGTTTCAGGCCTGTCTTTCCTCTGCAGCTCCAGCTGTTCCAGTGGTTATTCACACATAATTACAATCTATTTAGGAAGCATCACTGAAAGGACCAGTGCTGTTAGAAGCTCATTTTCTACTAAATTAACTTGTGCTCAGAGCAACACAAGTACAGTTGTGGAAAAAGGCCTCCTAATTTTTTCTGTATTGTCTGAGTAAAAGTCATAATGAATGTGTTTGTTTCATCAGAACTTGCTCACACACAGTGTTGGGAGTTGATTAATTGTACCATTAATTGAAATGTTTATTTACTGTAAAAAATATTAGTGTGGGTCTGTAAGATCCTTATTATTCTCTTGACTGTGTTTGAAGTTTAAACACTGAAAATATCATGTGTGTAAATCTATTCCTGCTTATAATGACAAATAGACAGAATTCATAAACAGCAGAAACAGAGAAATATTAAGATTTACAATAACAGAGACTGTATTCATACCAGTTATCAGTGTCTTCTACACTTCTTTTCAGTGATGTCATCTAAAATCGATATGGACCGATATTAATATTTTTATCATGATAATGTTTTTGGTGTTATTGCAGCAGAATGCTAGCTGCCGGCGATCTTTTGATGTAGAATCTCGATCCATGATCTGAATGACCATTCTCTCAACTCTTATAAAATGTAGTCCAGGTGCAACCAAACTCTAATCAGTTTTCCTCTAGTTTATATGGTTTCTGGAGATTTAGTATGTGATGCTTTGTGTTGTTTCTGACTCTGCATTTTTACATTGCGTTCAGTACTGATGAAGTAAACACTAGTCCACATGTTCCTAACTGTACATCGATCTGTGGCGCTGCAGTGTTTCATTAATGACACAGACTGTGGCCTCATTTGTCAAAAATGAATGTGACGGGTGGACCAAACAGCCAGGCTCTGGTCCACCCTAAAGAGGCGGTCTCGGTCCAGATCAAACTGAACCATGGTTCGGTTCTGGTTCGTACTGTGTGAAAAGTTAAGCCTTACAAAACAAGGCGACCTCGAACACTGAATAACACTGATGCATTTTGATGCTACTTATCATCTGCCGACTCCAACATGGTAATATGTCGTCTATTGTCTAGTGAATACTGCTGTCCTCCCCGCTCGATCTCCACCCCCCATATGAGCCATGATGTCCCTATAATGCGTCACAGTGAGTTGAGAACAGCAGGGTGGGAGGTGGGCTGCACGCTGGGGGCCCACGAGGCGAGATCAAGCAGCGGGGACAAAACAGACATTCCTCTGCATACATGAATATCATTCCACAAGCGAGGAAGGAGAACAAAGACCACAGGAGTTAATGGCTTTTCTGTATCTTAAAGCTCTGTCCTTTTGTAGAAGAAAGCAAGAAAAACAAGTAGCATCTATATAAAGATAAGGTTCTTATTGAAGACATTTGTTTCCTTTCACGTTGTCCTTGTTCACTTTTTGTTTGTGTTATGTCATATTAAAGTGAGCTTTTTTCAGACCCTACTGTCGCTTCTGGAAATGTTTTATTTAATTTTTGTGTAGGTACCCACACAAGAAAGAGGAGCAAACCATCCAAAAAAGTTCTGAAAATTTATCACTGAAAACTGTCAAAACAATCTCACCACAAGTTCTGTTTTTCACTTTTTCAGGTGCTTTCAATTGTTATTAGAAATTGTTTTGTCAACCGACATTCTGAAGGTTTTAGCCGAAATAGACAAGACCTTAAAAGTGCTCCATCTCCTGAGGAAGATTGGGTGATACAAATTGAAAACTCTAGAAAAACAACAAAACTGCTGTTGTGGAGAGAATATTTTGGCAACCGGTGCTTCTAAAATCAAGAATAAACCTTCACTAATAGCAACAATATTAAAAGATGTATTTTGTGTTTTTTCCTGCACAAAAGTAGAGAAAGAATTGAAATGTGTCAAGGCCAGTTGTGTTTGCCAAAAAGCTAAAAAGATCTTAAAAAGTACATGTATTGAATTTTATTTGCAGTAAGATCCATTTATTGCCTGTTAAAGTTACTCAGTCTGCCTTGATTTAAGCTGACCAACACTGCAGACTTCATGTTCTGAGAAGTGATCATTTCTGCTGAATTAGGAACAACTATCAATCAAATCCAATCACATTAAACCTGTAATCTTTCACAATGAAGTAAAGTAGAATCTGTTCCATGAAGGAGTTATTATTCTGGGCGTGTCCTGTCTTTCATGTTCGTCATCAGTGGTCAACGTGTCCTTTTGAAGAGATGACGTGTAACATCATGTAACCCACATGTGAATCACTTGTACTAACGTTGATGAAGAAGAGCAAACACAAAAAACAAAGGTAAAAAGCATTGTTGTCGTTGTCCTCATCATCATCATCATCGGCGTCATCCTCATCGTTGTTGTCGCTGTCATCATCATCCTCATCATCACCACCATCATCACCATCATCATCACCATCACCATCATCATCATCATCATCATCATCACCATCACCATCACCATCACCATCATCACCACCATCATCACCATCATCATCACCATCATCACCACCATCATCACCACCATCACCATCATCACCATCATCATTACCACCACCATCATCATCACCATCATCACCATCATCA
>JAPQRN010000007.1:21594394-21606534 GCA_037367275.1 Coranthus polyacanthus
CACCATCATCACCACCATCACCATCATCACCATCATCATTACCACCACCATCATCATCACCATCATCACCATCATCATCACCATCATCATCACCATCATCATGACCACCATCATCACCACCATCACCATCATCATCATCACCATCATCACCATCATCATCACCATCATCACCATCATCATTACCATCATCACCACCACCACGTCATGCGACTCCCCTTGTTGCCTTTCTGCCAAACTCCCAGTACAAGCTAATTAAATCTTCTGTCGGGCATGGAAATCACTCTGCTTTCATCCTCCCTCCATTCACATCCGTCACTTCAGGGACATGCATAATGACACGTGTTTTAGGCCTGTAATTCCCTCAAGCATGTTTGACATTTCTTTGCATGTTAATCACTAATGTGCTGCTGTTTTCTGAATGTGCTCAGTGTGTTTTAATGCATCCAAGATGGACATGTTTTAAATGTGTCCAAGAGGGTTTTATCAGTGTGATTTTCACATGTATCTTATGAACTGTTTTGAGATTTTCATTAGCTTCTATTTTATTTGGTCTTTCAGTTTAGTTTGTGATTTCAGTTTGTATAAGTAGTTTCAGTGTTACTAATTGACTAGATTTAGTTGAGTTTTTAATCCATTATGACTTAAGATGTGATATATAGAAGCTGAATAAGGTTGGATGAAAAAACCACATCAAACCAGTCACATCAAACATGATTTATAAAACCATTGTTGATTAAAGATCCCATATAGACATTTTATTCTTTAAACTATGAACCTTTAACACTGACATGAAAATGAAGCTGATTCTATTTTGTTTGACATCATATTTTTGAGTTTTCTCAGTCAAAAGAATGATTTTTAGGTTTAGTTTTAGTTACCAACATTTGTACTTAACCTGCCGATCATCTGGACCAGTTTCTATGAATCTATTTGTAAAAGCAGAACAGGGACAGATTATCAGTTCAGACTGAACAGCCAGTTAATAGATTGACAAGACATTGAAGTTAAATCAGTTAATAGATCACATCTTTCTTTGTAATGAGTATAACTTCAGGTCATGGACTTTATCTTTGTAAGTGAAGATGTGCTCAAAGCTGGGTTTAAGTCTTTACAGAGCTTGAGGACAATAGTTTGTGGCTGCCTAAATTCCAGTTGCCCATATTCGCTAACCTTAGACACAGTTACATTGCCGCATCATCCAAACTTTTATTACTCATACAAATATTAAATATATAAAATAAATGTCTACTTTTTAAATTCTAATGTCCCATAATGGATCAACTCCTAATCATCTGTTCAAAGAGTTGCTGTTTTAGGTCTGAATATTGGGGTTTGTAGTGCGTTTGAAAATGTTTCTTCAAAGTAATTTAATGAAAGACATTGGTGCTGTATTGAACTGATCCTCACATAGTCCTTTTCACTCACTAGACACTAAATCTCCAAGAGACACTGGGTTTAATTAGCAGTTACATGCTTTTTCCACTGGTTTCTTTCTTCTACATCCTTGTTGTCATCTCCATTTCATTTTCTCTTTCAACCTGTAGAAAATGACACAACCACAACGCTTCACACTATTTTTGGTTCCAGCTGCTGAATCACCATTCCAGGTTCTGAACCACTTTAGTTTTGGTTCAAACACTCCAGTTCAAAGGTTCAAAACTAGGTTCACAAACTGGAACAGCACTGGTTCCATGTTGGTGGAAAAGGGCTAACGGAGGTACCTTTACATAGATGGCAGTGTTACGCTCTTACGATACATGATATATATTTCTCCTTAAACTAGTTTATAAGAAACTATATTTCAATAATGTATTAGCTAATAGGCTGCACTTTTTGAATTTTCATTCATCTTTAAAATGTAAAACAGTTAATTCAAAATGGATTTGTGGTTAGTGAAATTAGCGTATTTTGTGGTCCTTTTTTCAGGTGAAAAGCCCCTAAAAATGTCTGTGTGTGGAGAGTTTATGCAGATGTATTTTATCAGGACATGTGAATGGATGTGACTGGTGTGTAAATGTTCTTCTGTTGTACTTGGTTGTAACATGTTGGTGATTAACAGATACTGTAATGACTGTGGATGGAGTCGTATTGTTTGGCTGTGAGATGCGGTTTCACAGCTGAGCCATTAACCTATTTGGTGGTTT
This sequence comes from Coranthus polyacanthus, assembly GCA_037367275.1. Taxonomy (NCBI): domain Eukaryota; kingdom Metazoa; phylum Chordata; class Actinopteri; order Kurtiformes; family Apogonidae; genus Coranthus; species Coranthus polyacanthus. Next base: position 21,596,539 of record JAPQRN010000007.1, read on the forward strand.
GACACAATCTGTTCTGACCCAAACTTTGACTTTTGATAGTTGGAAGTGTTTTCAAATGCTGCATTGAATCCTAAATCTATAACAGGAAGTTAAACATGTAGCTGCAGACACAATGAGCATCTTCACCAGTTCATCATCTACAGGAGGACATTCGCTCTCACTTGTAACTTTGTGCATTTGTTTGAAGTCAGTCTCCTAAAAAAACCTGCTGTGTGTTTTCCAGACCAGTGCGGTGCTGTGTTCTGGAGGCTGTGCGCTGCTGGCTGTCAGCTCCCTGTTGGCCATCATCACCATCTTCCTGCCCAGCGGAGGATGCGAGAGGAGGATCTGCACCCTGGCAGGATACATGCAGATGGCAGCAGGTACAAACACACAGTCCCTTCTCTTGAATAGCTGACAGAGTTTTAAGAGCTTCAAAAGTAAAACTAAACAACAAACGTCAGTTTTTAAACTTGATTGTACCCGTTTGATGACTGGCTTTGACTGATAGCACTGCCTTTTCCCAAAACTGTAAAGAGGAGCTGACTTTGTTGCACATCAGTCAAAAAAAAGAACAGAGAAAAAGTCAAGGAGAGCTGCTGCTAGGCAACCGGAGTCTGCATGGCCCTCGGAGGTGAAGTGATGAAGGGAAGGCGAGGATTTATTTAGAACCTGCCGTAAAAAAGACAATTAATGCTCCTTAACACATGTCATTGGTTCAGGGCTACATGTGACCTATCAGGACGTCACATTCATTCAGACAGAGTGTTGTAAACAAAGACGGGTTGTGTCAGGCTTTAAAAACTCATAACGGCCCACGCCTCATGTCTCTGCTTAGCACTGGCCTTCAGTTTTACCTTGTACATCAATGGCATCGACTACATACGTGACACATGGTTCTGGGATATGAGAGGAGACAGCAACGTATTTTAATACTATTTTCCTTCGTTAAGATAAAGAATAAGATATAAATACATAACCAGCCTTGTCTTAAAAAATTAGCAGCAAACCCTCAAAAACAAATCAAAATGTTCATTTTTATTCCATGTTCTCCTCTAGCCCTGCTGATACCGGTTTAAATATTAATTAACGCTTTATATTAAGGACCTCATAATAAGCATTAGTTAACAGGTAATAAGCCATTATAAGTCCTTATAAGCTGATTATTAACATTATTAAAGCCGTGTGAGTTTGATAGACACTCATTGTTAACCCTGTAATAAGCTTTTTGTTGCTTTATTAAGATTAATACATACTTTATTAGGTGTTTATTAACAGTTAACTCTACTTTTTACAGCCTCCAGATGTGAAGTGAGAATAATGCTACTATAATAATGTTAATGAATAATGTTAATAAGCGTCTTGATCCATAAACCCTTAATTGTTTTTTTTTTCCACCTCTCTATTTTGCATAAGATTCCACTCCACTCTATCCGTCTGCACAGCTGATTTAAATCCCTGCATTTGGCATTTAACACAACGCAATTAGAAGCTGAATTCATTGCACAGGTTAAATCTTTATTGACAAAGCTGGAACTTTGGCAGAGCATGTTTAATGGTGTGTTTAAAGTGGGGCTCATTGCTTAAAACAGGTCGCACGTCTGTCTCCACAATCAGATCAGTGTTGCTTTGAGAAGATGAGCCGTGTGTGTGTCTGTGTGGATGTGTGTGTCTGTGTGTGTCTGCCGTAGTGACAGACTTTGTGAAACAACAATGCCAAGCGAGAAGCGAGACCTTTGTTCTGTTTCCAGGTCGACTCTTGTCTGCATAGACGGAGGGTTCACAAAGCCCTGAGGAGGGCAGATCACAAGACTGTTTGTTTTCCCAGAAGTCAAAGTATGTCTGTGACTGTGTGTGCTTTAAAATGTCTTAACATGGTCTGATAAACAGCAACAAGTAGATTAAGAACAATGGTTTTCTTTATCGTCTTCATATTATCAGCGTTGCGTCTCACACTGGGAGAAGTGAACCACCCACTAATACGTGTAGACACTTTACTGATAATCACCTAGAGCTGGGTTTGTCCTTAAACCCTTATTCCTATTTTCATATTTCCATTCATCAGACGGAGAGTGCAGGTGCGGTATCTCTGACTCACAGCCTATTCAAAAATACTTTAAAGGAAACTAAAGATGTGGTTGTTTGAGTGTCCTTAAGTTGGACCTGTATTGTTGCAGACGCCATTCACTGGTGCATACGCTGATGAGTGAGAGCTGAGGTCAATGACTGTATCTTTTAAAACCCGCCTCCTCTGCACCAGTGTAAACCGTCTTCAAGAGTAGAGCCCTTCACTGCCCAATCATTGCATATTATCAACATTTTGCTGTTGTTGATGATATGACAACACTTGCTGTGTCCTCTGTCCATCCTGGAAGAGGGATCCTTCTTCTGTGGCTCCAGTTTCTACCATTGTTTAAAGGTTTTTCAGGTGAGTTTTTCCTCACTTGAGGCAAGGGACAAAGGTCAGAATGTGTTGTGTTTTGTACAGGTTGTAAAGCCCTTTGAGGTCAATCTCTGATTTGTGATTTTGGACTATATCAATAAAACTGAAAAGATTAATCATCAAATAATTAATGATGATATTTCGTGATGGGAGCCGGTTGCTAATTCAGTCTCAGTCACCTTAATCCATGATAACAGTCTGTAAACTATTGTCTATCTTGAGGACAGATTTTCCATGAAAATCCTTATGTTTGCCCCAGAGTTACTCAGTGTATTTCTTCTGCTCCTTAACAGCAGTAACTGTATCCAATGCTAGCTGTCGTTAGCTTAGAAACACAGTTAACAAATGACACGACACAGACTCCAACACAAACTTCACATGAGTAGACGAACATGCGCCAATCTTGCATATTGAATCTTTAAATGTTTGTAGGGTTTAAATGAACGTGTGATCAGAGGAAACATTTTCAGAAGAGTCACTCATAGTTTATACGACAGCGCTCCAATAACAGATACTGTTACGGTGATTGTAGAACTCATAATCCAGGATTGTTTGTGTTCTCTCTCACATAAAGAATCACAAAACCGTCTGTCCTTACATGGCAATATTTCCATCACGTCGTGTAACATAAACACACAGTTGAGGGATGAGTAAAACCAGGAAAGTATCTTCTGAGGTAAAGCTGTCCAGCTCTGTCCTTTCTCAGCCTGCTGGTCCCATGGGTGAAGTTCAGAATTAGACGGTGAACTTACTAACCCTATTCTGGTGCAGCTCGAGGCTACATCTAGTGGTTGAGCTCCTGTGCTGCCAAGTGCTGCCACCATCAATGTTTTACACTGTGAGAGAGGGAGGCCGAACATTTCTGTGTGCTAAGGCAGGGAGCTTTTCTCCTGTCATGCATATTTTATTGGCCTGTTCTTTTTCGTGGTCAGGATCATTCGATGGGGCGGCTCTTTGGTTGGACTCTGTGACGGAAAGGGAGGCGTCCACATATGAATTTACATACTTTAAAGGATTTACTTACATAAACTCACAAACACACACAGCTTTTTATTTCCTTACTTTTTATTTTAGTCATTTTAGTGAATTTTATTACCTCTGCCAAGGTGCGAATTATGTTTATTGCTTTGTTTGTTAGTTTGTTTGTTGGTTTGCTTATTTGTCTGTTTGTTGGTTGCCTGTTAGTTTGTTTGTTTTTTGGTTTGTTTTATTGGGTGAGCTAATGCTAAATGCTAGCTTACTGACTTGGTTTATGGAGCAGCATCTAGTGGCCATCAGTGGTATTACACTGTAACATAGTAAAGCATTTGATTTATTTTGGAGCCGAACCCTTGGAACAGATCCATAAAAAAAACTCCTGCAGTTTGTTTATTGCTCGGGTTTACATAACATTCACTTTTCATTTTTGTTCATCTGCCAGTTTCTGTTCTTGTCTCTAAGATTCATCCCCTGAAAGCTGAAGACCACGTTGGGGTTTTCTTTGTGGAAAACACTGGCAGTGTGGTTATCTGTTTTGTGTTGAAGACATGTCACACTCCGCTGACTGTACAAGCTCTCACTGCATTTACACACTTAAACTCTGCTGTTTTCCTGCAGGGTTACAGCCATATTAACATATGGAGATCATTTACATTATGTGCTTACAAAAGAGAACATTGAAGATTTTATTTGCTGCATTGATTGCCTGTTGTTTTCTCTCTTTATTGATATGACCGCGAGTAAGTAGTGCTCCAGTTCAGAAAATGTCTGGTGTTAAAATGGTACTTTGGGAGTTTCTCAGGTCGAGCACTTGAAAGGAATATGCCTGAAGCTGTGTTTTTCTTTTCGTGAAAGAAATATGAGCCACAGAGTTATTTTTTCTTACCTCTACAGTCATGGATGTTTTTGTGGTTCGTCTGTGCAGCAGCTTGTGTGTGTTTTTTGTTTTGTTTTTCGCATGGTGAGATAAGAAAAGAAATAAAACTGGGCAATAAATACTGAACCACAAGTACATCTGGCAATACTCTGAATTAAGCAATGCTGTTTGGTGATGCTTTTACAAAAAAAAAGAGAAATATGCAAACCTCAACAGTGTGGGTGTCTTTTCTGATAACGAGAGCTTTTCATTTAAGAAAAATATAAATCACGCTGCTTCATGAAAGGTTGTTTTTCAAAGCTTCAAAAGTCAACATCTCAAATCATCACATGTGGAGTCCAGAAGGAGTCAAGACATAGATTTAATGTGAAGTAGACGTTAGACAAAGCCTGAAGTCATGGACTTTGTTCTGTCAATGAGCTTTGATGATAATTACAGGCTAAAGTCATTTGAATAATGTATTAATTGTTGACTATTCTTATTGTCAGTTTTGTGTTTTCTGTGCTTTACTGCAGAGGTTCACTAGCTATCACCTAACCCTACCTGAGGCTTGTGAACCGTCAAAACACCTGTACCTGGGACCTAAGTTGAAAGCTGTGAGGATTTTTATTGTTATCATGGGTTTTACGGTTCCTTACAAGAGTCATATCTGTATTACACGATCTACAACTGAAAATACTGAAAATAAGATTTACAAAAATGTGTGCAATGTGCAAGTAATTTGAAGACACAAACAACTTTACAGATGCACATATAAAACCCAGAGTATATATAAATATTTTACACATTTTTAAGCTCAGTTCATAGATGTGTTCCATGTGATTGTGACCAACCCTCACTGTGTAAAAACCTTGCTTGTGTCTATATGCAGTATACTGAACTGAACTGTGTTCCTCAAATGCTCTGATGAAGGCTCTGTGCAGAAACCCGTCAGCGTACTTTTTGTGAGATGTGAGCCATGTGATTTGACTTGGAAATTTGAGATTTTGAAATGCCTTGAAGTATTGGTGTCTTTATTTCCAGATTGTTAAGTGTGTGATCGAGCTAATATGAACAGATCAGGTCACAGAGTTTTGAGATGGTTTTCTTTGCCTCAGCTCCTGCCTCGCTATTTGGGGTTTACAGACATTTATGACCATAATGAGACCTTTTTCTCTCCACACACATCCCGTCTTAAAAGATTTTCTCTTGATTTATTATTTCAACTAAAGGAAAAGTTCCCCTCCAACATACTGCTATTTTTAGTTTAGCTTTAACTCTTGATTAAATAAAAATGTCAAGAGGTGAAAATATCCAAACACTTGGATGAAACTAAAGATAGAAAAAACAAAACTAAATTGGCATTGTCATCTTATTTACTGACCCTCAGGTAAGAATCCACAGACTACAGCATTATTTCAGATTCATGTGGCATTTGGGAAACTCACCCTGTGTCCATCAGCAACAACTAACAAGTCAACTCTTCCTTTGATATTTACAGATACAGTATCACAGTTTTTTGAGCCTCAGGACTTTTTTAAGTGTGGCATGTCGGCACCAAATGAACATATTAAGTGGAATGAATGAAAACCACTCTTTGAATGTTTTCATTTCACTCAGTGGAGAAACTTTTTTGCTGGAAAAAGCATCTAATTGGCAGCTAAACTCCATCTAACCCCAGTTATGACTGTTTCCTTTCGAAGATTACCCATTTGCAACCGTGCCTTCTTATCTCCATCCCCATCAGAGTCTGTCTGTGTTTTTACTTCGACCCTGGCTTCTCAGGAAAGGAAAGGCAGTGTGTACTTCTGTGTGTGTGTGTGTGTTTCTTCCCTAATGCACACACTTACATCCTGTTTCATTGTGCTGATGCTGAGGAAGCCCAGCCTGCTGTGTCAGCATTCCCTTGGGCAAAGCTGCTATGCAGATGTCCTCTGAAGCATGGTGATGAAAATAAGAAGTCGCTTTGATCAAAGCACCTGCTGTGTTATTTCAGTGCTGCTGTCGCCGTCGGAGCCATATGGTACCTGTGCCAGCTGTCAATCATCTCTGCAATTCACATGAATACATCTTCCATACCAGGCTGGATTAGAGCTGCAGAATGTGAGCACAACATGTCCCTGCAACAATTAAATTACACTTAGTGTGTTTTCCTTTCATCACTGGAGGATTGGACCATTAGTATTCTGAATGAGAGAAGTGTCAGGCCGAGGGAGAACTTTTCTTAAAAAGCAAACATCACTGGAATATTGTTTGATTATCTCTGCCATCCTTGAACTCCCTCCAACTGCCTCCAGGCTCTAAATGTAGCTGTTCCTGTCCACTTTTCCAAAATCCTGCATGATGGGAGCAGTTTGGGGTTGAGCATCTTGCTCAAGGACTCCTCGCCAGTTATTGTTTTGGAGCTTTAGTCTTTCATTTCTGGTTTGAAGCGTTCTGCTCCACACTGCAGGCTGCTGCTTTCTCATTTCATATGCTTTGTGTGTGTGTTTTTTGAGCAGTGCTGTAGTAAATCCAGTCTCCTTTTTCTGGTCTGTCATTCCTCCATCTGCTTTTTTCTTTCATCCTCTCCTCTCGCAGAGTATTCCCCATGAGCACATCTTTATCACAATCAGAACTGAAAACCTCTCTGCTTGTTTTCTGTCGATCACTGATATTTCATTCTGTTTCATCATGAAGTAGCTGCATGGCTGGAGGCTTCCGTGCACCTTCAGAAGTCAGGTTTTGGAGGGAGACGAGAACTTGTTCACCACTGAATCCCACAGATCTACCACAGCAATCAGACACAGAAGAATTGATTTGTCTTTTTCTCTTTGCAGCCTTTTATGTTTTGTGTGTTCAAATATTCTGGTTTTTGCTCTTATTCCAAAAAATAACAATATTCCTACTGAGCTGTTGATATGGCTAATGGAGATGGTTATTTACACTCGTCAAGCCGTGCATACTCTGATTTATTATGTCCTAACATGATGTTCACAGTTTAGTTTTTGACTCGTAAACAGGCAAGAAGCCATGTGTCAAAAGCTGCAACAACAACTGTACAACATGTCAAAGAATCTCACTAAAAACATAGTCATATCCCACATATGAAAAGAACAGTTCAGACCAAAGACTTACAGTGACATTAAACCATTTCAAGCCATTGCAAGGACAAGTTGCAGCGCTGTGGACCGGCCCGTCTCAACTCGACTCAAGCTGGTTCATAGTGTCTGCTCTGAGTCAGATCTGAAATGGCTGCTTTTAAAGTGTAGTGTCATATAGAGCAGGTTTTCATCAGTATTTATGGCTGTAGAAACATACCATCATTATCAGCCATTCTCCTGGTGAAATCCTGTTTAACTGTTTTGTTTTCTCTAAATGACCATCTCGTTGTTTGTTTGTTTCATCAATGCAAACTGAATTCAGAAATGCAACTGTAGCAAGTAAGTCAGTATCACTATCCTTTTAAGACACTAAAAACTACGTCCTGCTACAAAAATATCGGCTCATAGAACGAAAGTGGACAGGACATGTTATGGAAATGATTCTCCTCTTGATGCATTGAACTGGCAGGTTTTCAGAGCATTACAGTCTGGTGCCATGAAGGTTTCACTGTGTTTCATTGTCTTTGTTGGAACTGGGTTTTATTAGTGGAATATTGGTGCATGTAGTGTAGTGGGTGTTTGTGCTGAACTGTTGTGACCAGGTTTAGATGCTGACACACAGCAGGTTGACGTTTATCATAGATGTGTCGTGTTCGTCAGTAGGTTTTCCTCTGTATATGTGTGAGTGTCTATTTAGAGCTGCATTAACCTCCTGCTGTTGACGTTAATGTGATTGGTCACATCTGCGTCCTGCGCCCACACAAACACAGTGTGAACAGTCTGCACACTTGTTTTGTAAATCTCATTAATTAAACAGGACAGGAGCCGATTTACACAGAAATCATTAATATTTACTGGAGAAGCACTACACAGCCACTTCATCTACAAACATGACAAAGCATCGACAAACACGGGACATGTTTGATTCATGCATTAATATGTTCAGCTGCTGTATTACAGCATCTCTCATCCGTGCAAATGTATCCAAATGGATAAATTAAGCCTAATGTGTACTTATGAATCAAAGCCTGTGTTTGTGTTTGCTGAGCTCACTCATTGGTCAAATCTGATGTCTAATTATGAGCTTGGTGTCGCTCTTCTCGCTCACTCATACATTAAACACAAAAACTCAGTAACTGGGCCAGTCAATTAGAGCTGGACTGTAATGAAGACTGAACTTTCATGCTTCCCAATTCATCTATTTTTTTAATTTACTGGAGAGTTCTCTTATGAACTTTGCATTGAGAGAGACATCTACAAGTTTTTTAATCTATCTTTAATGTTGCCTTTTGAAACTTGCTTTGATATTTTGCTCCACATCAGATATGAAGGAGCCAGAACAGCAGCTTGTGTCAGAGATTTCTCTCTGATATTATTCTGTATAATATTAATTAACCTCCCTTATCTCTGTGCATGCTTAAACTCCTTTGATTATCTTCTGCACACAAATCTACACTCACACACGTCACTGCGACTGAAACTGTCCCAGCATATTATTCAGTTTAACCAAGTTGTGTCAGAGCAACAAAATACGTTTTGACGGAGGAGAAGAAGATGAGCAGACTGGAAGGAGAGGTGGGGTTTGTGGCACTTTATTTTTTCCTTTTTCCTATCTGTTGTGGACGGTTGTGTCCTTTCACTTGTGTCACACAGAGGAGAATCATCGCTGGTCCAAACATGTTCAACTGCTTCTTATTCCTGTCCTGCCTCCTTCTCTTCCTGCTCCTCCGTCATCCTGTCATGAAAGCTCACACACTCACATTCACACACAAACACACTCAAAGTACTAGTGGCCATGCATATTGCATGAGTCCTCCACCTCTGAAGGCCTCCCTGCCTTTTCATTTTGCAACTTACAGCAGAGATGATGAGGTGGAAGCCAGACTCTGCACTTACAGCTGCTGCCTCTTTTCTTTTTTTACAGCAGACCAGAAGTAGCTGTTTATGGGGAACTAAGAGTTAAAAAAAACAAGCAAAGCAATTCTGTCATAATTTGGTGTAATACCTGTATAAAGCTTAGAGCAGGAAATGGTGGGAATTCATTTCCTTTATCTCAGCCAGAGTCCTGCCGTTTCTGTCTAATAGGACTTTTCACATAAACTGTGTTGCTTTCTTTCATTCTTTCCTCAGTTGAAACCGTTCTGCTTTTCTTTATTTTCTCTTTGATTTAGAGAACTTACATGTGTCAGAGGTCACGCCATCCTGTTTAACATTTCTATTAAAATATGTAACAACCACTAGGATTATGTTATATTGTATTGACTCATTTACTTATATTATACTGAACATTTCTAATAATATTCAAATGCAGAGAAATCTGTCATTTTATTCTTTTTGTCACCTTTTGAGGCATCACATCCCCTTTACTGATGTTACTGATGGTGTGTGTGTGTGTGTGTGTGTGTCTCTGTGTGTGTGTGTGTGTGTCTGTGTCTGTGTCTGTGTCTGTGTGTGTGTCTGTATGTGTTGGACTGTGTGTGTGTGTGTGTGTGTGTGTGTGTGTGTGTGTGTCTGTGTGTGTGTGTGTCTGTGTCTGTGTGTGTGTCTGTATGTGTTGGACTGTGTGTGTGTATGTGTGTATGTGTGTGTCTGTGTGTGTGTCTGTGTGTGTGTGTGTGTCTGTGTGTGTCTGTGTGTGTGTGTCTGTGTGTGTGTGT
>JAPQRN010000007.1:21606634-21655365 GCA_037367275.1 Coranthus polyacanthus
CGGCTGGGATCGGCTCCAGCCCCCCCGCGACCCTCCAGTGGAGGATTAAGCGGTTACAGATAATGACTGACTGACTGTTCATTGCCCTGAATGGAACAAATAGACAAATTTAATAAAATAAGTTTCTTTCACTAACCCTTTGACAAATAACCTCCTTGTTCTTGTAGACTTGTAGACATTCTGAGTCTGTTCTCCATGGAGATTAAAAAGTAGCCTGAATCCAAGTTTTTTTCTTGTTTAATCTGTTTAGTGAGAAGAAGTATTTATGTTTAATCACTATGATTCTCAACCACTGAACAAACAGAAACTGTCTTTTCTCCTTAAAACTCTATTAGTGTTTCTTGTTTGTCTTTTCTCTTCTTGTTCTGTTTTCATGTACTCCATGTCCTTTCTAATTGAACAGAGTTTACCTCTCTCTCATTTCCTCACTGTTGCTTCACATTATCCTCTAGAGGATGTCACTGTGGTCACATTTCTTCACAGAAGGGACTTTCCCATCCTATGGTTTTCTGACATTCTCTCCTTTCTTTTGCATCATATTTGAACACAAAGTCAATGACTGGTCTACAGAGACTCTTCTCTGATTCTTCTAAAAATTCTCTCCCTCTTTTCTCTTTTCTCTCTTCCTTAATGTGTTTCAGAAACATTTATTAACGAGTCACATGTTGTGTATATGATTACCTTAAGCCAAATGTTTCAAGAAATGCAGGTAGTCAGAGGAGTGTCATTAGCATCATTTCCCACCGCGTGCACTGAGCTTAATTATCAACATGGCTGTGTGCAGACTAGAGCAGAGCTCATCACATTAGGATGGAGTCCCTGCTGTTTATGCCCACGTTCCACTCGGTCCCATCTGACTACCTGCACATTCATTCTGGCACAGCTCAAAGCCCAGCAACTTGAAAAACTTTCATCTTCCACGCTACAGTTCCTCAACCAGAGACACTGGGGGTCCGAATCATGGAGGAGACCAGGGGCGTTTTCAGATATGTGGACTGTATGTTGCAGTCTGACTCTATACAGACTAGATATAGAGACTATATATCTAGTAGATATACAGACTAGATACAGACTGTATACAGACTAGATATACAGACAATATACATACTATAGATACAGACTAGATATAGAGTATCTATGCCCTTTCACACAGGTGGAACTCATCTGATCCAGTATTGGTTTCAAATACTGATACTGAAGTAATTCACTCATCATATATGGGAGAGATGTTCTCAACTACTTACTGATCTGGGTTCCATACTCTGATGTTTGTAAATCTTGTACATGTTGTGTTATGTAATTAATTAGTCTCATCTCCTCACTCTTGGCTGTTGGTTTGGAATATATTTAAACTGAAAGCATTTTTATACATATTGCACTTTTATTAAGAAGTGCTGTGTGGTTCACTGGTTTGCTCTATAAATCAGTTTTTCCCAAACCTCAAGAATAACATCCTTAAATGTCTTGTTTGGTCCATAAGATAAAATGTCCTTTAAAAGGTGGGAATCAGAGAATATTTATTTATTTTTAGAAATTACTCAGCCAAAGTAATTGAGTACTTTAATGATTGATTATTTGTTGCAGCTCTATTTAAAGTTGAAGAATTAGGGATGGATGCATCTCCACTCTTATACTGTCACTGGTGTTATTTCAGTACATTTTTCAGCAGATTCTTTATTCAGTAGTCCAAAGCTTGCATGTTCTTCTGCCTCTGTTTTATCTGTGGTCTTTCCTTAAACCACAGTCACATGTTTGGATGTCCCTGTCTCCATTCCCAAGCTGCTGGACCAGAGATTGGAGAAAAACAATTTTCCATTGTGTGTTTCCTGTGAAAGAGTAACAGAAATGATCGTCCCCTATCACCAATCTGTAGATAGAGAGGGAAATGGAAATACTTGTAGCATGTGGTCAGTGAAAAGGCAATTTCCTATGGAGATGCCACATTTATACGCTGGCGTTTGGTGGGTAAACACAGTTAACAAACACACAGTGATTAAATTATACAATTTAGGCCTTAATCTGTCTTTGAGCAGCAGCTCTAGTGTTGTTGCTAAGGTTGCTGTTTACCTGGGTGATCATTTTAGGACATGTGTCTGTATATACTATATATATACTATATACAGACTATATGTAGGTTACACTCTGCATTTCCTGCCCCAGGCTGTTGCTACAAATTAGCTCCTCATTTACATCCTGTTATCTTATATATACCAATCTAGTTATATAAAGATTGGTTTATAGAGGAAGAAAAGGGGAGATAAGATGATGGAGGATTCAGGTGAGAAACAATGTAGAAAAGCTGTCGTTCTGATTCATAGCTCTGGGCCTGAAACTGTAATTAAGCAACATTTCTCAGCATGTGTTCCCTGTCACTGTGTTTCATCACTGACAAACATGGAAAGTGTTGTTTTGACAAATCTAAATCTATTAGACCGCTTTTGTTGTTGTTTTGCATGCTTTACCTGGATGAGGCCAAACATAAGCCTTAGCACAGAAGAAAAGTGTTTTTCTCCCCTCTGTGTTGATGTTCCTACTATTCAAGGTAATGTGACATCAAACAGGTTTATGGTTATGTAAGGCCACAGTGATGATGTGTGAGCTCTTTCATGTGTCTTTGAAGTGAATAGTAGCTGATAATGTCCCTGTTTGGACAGCAGCCACAGGAGAAGTTCCTTTTAGGAATAAACAGCAGGTGTTGTGACACAGAGGATGTAAAAATACCTGGAAGTCCAGTGGGTTTGTTTGTGCTGCTTGTGGCCTTGGTGGAGCTGGTGGTCTCGGCCTCACTATTGGTTGGACTTGTAGGTCACACAGATAAAACAGAGCGTTCATATATTCTAGTTCCTGGCTGCGAGGCTGGAATGTATATTGTCAGCGTGTGTCAGTCTCTTTTTGCTGGCTTCTGATTATTACATAACCTCAATGTGTCAATGCTAAGCTGTGGTTTTACTTTAAATCTTCCCACTGATCATTACAATACACCTCTGTTTAGACAGTGAATCACTCAGCCTGAAGACTTTACACCAGTTTTACTAAATGTTACTTGTCTAGACAGGAGTCTTCATGTCTGGACCTTGGTGACAAATATCACTCCTTTTAATACGGTAAACATTATGTAACTGGACTGAAGGCACCGGCGACACCAAGACAAGAGATGGATTAGACAGTGCTGCCTTCACAGTCAAGGGAAAAACATTCCCGAATCTAATCTAATTTGACCCGTTACTAGAAACACACACGGCCATTCACAGTATTGATATGATGATATTCAGTTAATGCTTTTATGACTGTACGTGAGATAAAAATAGAATTTGACACAAAATAAGTACAACATAAGATAAAATATTATACAATAAAAGTCCTTAACACCAAAGGAAATGACATCTTAAAAGCAGCCATAGCGACGCCACATCAGGATAAAGTGCAAACATTTGCACTTTGTGCAATAAATACTGTGTATCATCTGTAAACATATATAATATATTTATCTGTCAGTAAATATGGGGGTGAATTTGTATATTACTACAAACTATTTAAACTGTTTACAACTTACACAACACTTGTGTATAGTTTTTATCCCTGTTGTTTTATATGTGTCTATATTCACTTTCTCTTAAATATATTTGTACATAACTGTCTTTACCTGTGTTTGTTCTACTTTGTCATTTGTTTTGTTTATTCCTGTATTGAGTGTAAAGTAAAAACTGAGGTCAGATAAACCTGATTCTGATTTTGTTGGCATCACAAGGAACTGGGCCTAATGTAATATAATGGAACAGATACAACTGAGGAAAAGCACATAGATCAAGGTCTGTGAATGTCTATGCTGCAGTATATTGGATTTCTGACATTTGACATGAGATGTACTCCATTTCTACAGTTGAAATGTGACACCTGAGTGATCATATGACATGTGTTTCTAGGTGTGAACCGTGGTCAGTAGGTTCTGTGGTGAAAGTGATTCAGTGTCATGCATGAACGCAAGGTCATCACATACCTTCCCACAAACCTATTCAACCTGTCTCTGAACTGTATAACCGTTTGTTTCAGCGTTTGTGTCAGCAATTATCTCCCTCACCTCCTACTGTATATTCAAGACAGAGATTCAAGGTTAATTTAGTTCATTTAGTTGGTAAAAGCTGCACTGTGTCTTTGTTTGGCAGTACAATGCTTTCTCCTCTGTTTTATTTAATTCTCCTGTCTCTCCTCTGCTTCCCCTGCTGTGGTTGCATACTCAAAAAAACCCAAAAAGAGAAAGGGAAACACATAAAGGTATTTGCTGTTCATTATCTCACACAAAGCCTCCACAGCCTTGCACATACCTGTTAAAATTGTCCCAATCTGATGAACAATGAAATCTAGCACTTTTGGAGGCTTCTTGCTGTTCTGTTTTTCCAAATCATTATTTGACACCATCAGTCTGAAGTCTACCTGCCCTTCAATGAAACATGCTAACAGCAGAAGGTAAATCAAGGCTGTTTTTTTAAAGTAGGAAGATATTTCAAAACACAAAAACATGAATGGAAAACGAATGTAGGGAACTCGAAATACTCTCATAATTAACTTGATTCTGAGCAGTTTCATTGAAATATGACGGACACATGAATAAAAGCAGGTAAACTTTACATCTCATGAGGCTCCATTTGTTTTCCCTGTGAACATTCAGACTCTTTAACACTGACTGAAGTTTACAGTGAAACTGGGGCACATTAAGTTGAGGTCTCTCCATAGTTCACTGTCCCCTTGTCTCGCAGCCTTTATGATAAACCTTGCAGACTCGGCATCAGTCTCATCTGATTGAGGTTGACGTACACTTTCTCCTCAGCTCCTCACTTTACTCCTCTCTGTGGAGAAATGGTCTGTCCGAGTAACTTCTCCCTCTCTGTCAGTGATTTTACAAATGCAGGCTGTGCACCTGGGGTTGGAGGCTTTGCAAACTGTCTGCTATTCGAGTCTATTAGCAGCTAAATGATGGAGGCACTTGCGGCTTTTTACTGCCCGGTGGGTACTGTGCAGACAACTCTTTAAAACCTCAGCGGCTGCATTTTAATCAGTTGATCAGTGGTGAACTTGTCACTCAGCAGTGACAAGGTGGTTGACTTTCCTACATTTTTACTCTCATTATGATTTCAGCCCCTAAATCAGTTCAAAACCATTTATTTCATCCAGTGTCTTCATCTGTGGACCATACACCATACCCTTTACCTAACCCTACCCTCCACCTAACCCTAACCCTACATTTTGAATTGGTCAAACATCCCTTTGTGTGTGGATGCACATAAAACTATTTGGTCTTGTTTTGGGTCATTGTTACATATCATTATCCCCTAACTCTAACCAGCTCAGACGAACCAGTACTCCATTCAGTCTGTTTTTTTCTTATCAGTCTGCTGCTGAGTCTAGTGCAGCCCCTTGTGTACAACCAAACATCAGTGAGAGCTTCTCATCTGCTCATCCTTGTTCTACTAGAATAATCCTTCACCACCCACACAAGCCTCCATTTGACACTCATTCAGCGCTTTAGTTGTACATCTACTACTTTTTTCCACCGGCCATGAAGCTGCTGCCCTTGAAACAAGAAAACACATTCAAACAATCAAATAAAACTTAATAAAAGAGTATGTTTGTTGTGCGTGTTTTTTACAGAACTACTCACTACATCAAGTTCAAGTTTCAGCTCTCCAAATCTAAAACAACTATGACACCTGGTATTGTAATGGAAACCCAGCGGGCACTCAGAATGACTAAGAGCAGCAATGATAGCCTGCAGCACAGTCGATAAGGGTTGGCAACAGGGGACGGAGACTTGACTCAATCTGTAGAGGAGAACCGCCCTCTGGCTGCATGGGGGCTGAGGATAGAGTCAGAGAAAGCTGATCGCTGAGCGAGTTTCTGTTTACGAGTTTTAAAATGAGACGAGCAAATGGATATAAGGAGACATGAATCATCTTCCATTAGAAGATTCTGTCTGTTGTTCAATTCATTAAAAGCCCTGCTCTGCCACTGTTGGACTTCTAAAACAATCCAAGTTGTGATTTATATTAATATATGTGACATGCAGCAACAAATCACAAGTCTGAGCTCAAATGGAGAAGTAAGAGTGAAGTATGTGAATTACGCACTTGACTCTGAGTCCAACTGTTGGCTTTTCCTGCAAGACCTCTACTGCCACCAAGTGACTATCAGTAACCACAATGAACATAGTGTACAGTAAATATAATGTGCATAGTGTACACACACACAGTATGAACTGTCCAGTAAACACAGTGAACATAATGTACAATCAATTCAGTAAATTCATGAACTGAATTTACTGCGTTTACTTTACACTACGTTCACTGTTTAGAAAAACATAATAATCTGTTTAGACAATTCTGGGTTTTCATTTGCTAGTTCTTTCAAATCACAAACATGTTCACAGATGTCTGTAGATTATCCAGCTTAAAGCGAGACAAGATGGAGTGGATTTTTGTAATGTATTTTAAAACTCCATGAACTTCATTCACCATGTATGTGATATGTAGTTCAGGTAACTTAACAGATTAAAATATACTAAAAGTTTTTATTCATTCTCTGATTAATTTCAGTATCAACATGTTTTTAACCAGTGTTGGCAGTAGCAGAATAAATGTATTGTCAACTGTACTTATAATTTAAATAGGTGTTTATCAGAATACACATTCTGAAAATCAACATTACTTACTTTAAGATTACTTTAAGTCTACATGATTCGTTCTGAAATTTAAAGGGCATCACAGTGCTGTCATAGACCCCTCATTTAAAACAAAACATTTAACAACTATCTAACACCCTCTTTGTTGTTTTTCCTCTGTGCAGTATTCATCATGGCTGCAGGACTGCTGGTCTACCCCTTTGGCTTGAACTCCACCCTGGTCAGGTCTTTCTGCGGGGACTCTGACATCTACTATGCTGGCGAGTGCCAGATCGGCTGGGGATACATGCTGGCAATTGTTGGCGTTATGCTCACCGTCTTCTTGCCATTTTTTGCCAAATATGCACCAAAGGAGCAGCTGTCCCCCACCCCACTGCCCACTCTGTTATAGTGCATTGAAACGGTGACTGCTCTCCTTGACCTGGGTTTTGTGTCACGGAGAGATGCCTGTATCGCCTTTTTAAAGGTGATGCTGTTTAGGAAGCCGCCTCAGTCACAACTGACGCTGACATTCAACAGCGAACACTGTCTTCCTGCATCTGTTATGTAATTAAAATCCAGTCAATTTAAATGGAATGAGTTGTTTTTTTACCTTTAAATATTTTTCAGTGTTGACTTATCTGTTTTGTTCCTGTCATTCCTGGAGATAAAGATGTAAGGACTGAAAAACTAATGTCATAGTCAAGTAGTCAACAGGTACTTGCTAAAAGGAGTGTTTTTCTTCCCTTTCTTTAATGGAGTCCAAATACAGTATGTTACATTCCAAACTAGACTAAATGTTGTCTGCAAGAGTGTGGGAAGCTGGAGACATAAGACTGAAGATCTAGACCCAGGCATCTCGATTCTCAAGGACTTACATCTACTGGAGTGACTGAGGCATTTGGACTGTACATAAGACATGGACAAGCTGAGATTTAAGTTTGAAAAATACACTAAAAAGAAAAATCTGAAGGTTTTGACAGTTCAACCCTCTCTGCTTCAGCCTTGTAACAGGCAGTGAAGTGAGTCAAGAGTCGAGAAGAAGCAAAAGCAGCGCAATTAGAGTCAAGAAGAAAAGGACAATAGAACACAGCTTCTGAACTGCCCAAAGGACAAACAGACATATTCCCCTAATGAGGAGCTCAATCAGAACAGTGTTGTCATTAATGTAATGTTGGGATGTTGGATCCTTTTTGTCAAACCCCAAATTCCTTGTGTAATGTAATTTGCTTGTTAAACATAAGCAATTTTTTCTGTCTACAACACAATACTACAGTGAGTCTAATTCAGGAAAAACAATTGCAAAAGGCAGGGAGATGAAGAAAAATGGCCAAAAAATGAAATGCATGATTGATCAGATGGGCTTTGTTAACAGTAGAACAATTCATCTAGATTTTACAGTAAATGTGATCTGACCAACTTGTGCCTTTTAACATAACCAAGACAAGTGTTAAATACGATGATCAGGTTTCATCTTTTTCTGCTGAAAAAACTGTGGATCCTGTTGTGATGTGGTTTATTTTTTCTATTCTCTTTCCCTCTCGGTGGTGAAGTGTCTCCCCTGTACTTGATGCAGTATGATCTCATTAACTTGAGGAATCTTTGGAGGAATCCAGATGATGTTTTCTAATCCTTGGAGGTAATGGCAGAGTAATGAAAAAAAAGAAAACATTTTTCTTGTGTTCAATTATGCCCCGAAACATTTTTGCCAATTATCTACAAGAGCTAAATCACATGAATTTCTATATTAAAAGGTTGTGACATGCGGCTAACAGATTAATTCCTGGCATCCTTGTCTTAGGTGATTTAAAATTTGAGTACTGGATGTGGGAGCTGTACAATCTGAACTTTGCCTTTGGTTATCTGTGCTGAGCTCAAACATTATGACGTTATGTGTGAAACACGGTTTCAAATAATTAGCCCTTCAAATAAGCTAAAGTGTTGGTGTGTTATTGTCAACCCACTTTTCCTTTTAAGTGCTGGCACCATTCCTGTCATGTTTCAAGGACAAAACATCTGCTTCTCCACTTACCGTCCCTGTACACTGCCAATTTCATCAAGCTAGACCTTTTCTAGTGGGTGTTTCTGTGCGTATTCGTGCTGAATAATGGGTTGGACTTTGCTAATAGGTTAAACTTTAAATATTTCGCAATTTGCTTAATCCCATATCCTGACATTGAGAAAATGACTGTGATTATGTTGCCATGTTTTAAAGGTCAGGAAAGATGTTGGTATTGTATTGGACCCTATACTGTGCTTGACTGTGGGAATGAATGGCGTGACTGCACTGGATTTATTCCTCTATTTGTTGAACTGTTGTGTGTAAAGTCTCAGCACTGGTGAAACTGTTTTATTAGAATAGAGTTATTGTTTTTTCCCATTGTGATGTTTGACTGTAAATAAACTAACTGTACTTGATCTCACATGTTATCCTTAACTGCCCCATTTTTCAAAAATATATTTTGAGATATTAACTCATCGTGTTTTATCTGAATTAAGTACTAAACAATGTTTGCTGTTCTGTGAATTTTCTTTGTAATAAAAATATTTCATAATTTACAAAAGAAAGGTGATACTTTCAGTTCAGTAAATTAAACAAGTCTTTTTTATATCTGTTTCATAAATAAATGAAATACATTGTGTCAGTGAATTCAGCTGGTTCAGAAAAAGTGCATTGTTTGCAACAAGAAACTCAGGTCCTCATGCCAAAATTTGTACTAAATGTGAACATCCAAACTGTATAAAGTTAAACTCATAACATGAAGATTTTCTGAAGACACTCCTGGAGCTCAGACCTCGCTGAGGGATTTGACCAGTGCCCTCATTTCCGCATCGCAGACTCTGACGGCCTCTTGAGCGTTCCTCTGCTCTGGCGGTAGACCAGGTCTGATGGAAACACACATCAGGACGTTTCTGCTGTGGTCGTAGTTTCCCACACAGCGATGGACTTGACCACGAATGAGACGGGGCAGCTCCTGCTCCTGTTGGACAAGACGCAATGCTTGAAGTCAGTCAGAAAGTGACAGGACCAACATTAAATGTGTTAGATGAGCTGGATTTGATGAGAAATCCTCTGAAACTAACTTCAGACCTATGGAAAAAATGTTTAAAGACATTTTTCAGACCAATATGAATGTAATTTAAGACTTGGTGCAGGACTGATGCTCCTAATGTGAATATGGAATAATACTGGGTCATGCAGGCGTTTGCTGGTGTCTTTTATGCCCAAAGTTCATAATTTGAACATACAAGTTTCAAACTCACTACCTTCATCAGGCTTCAACCAAGAACTAAATCCAATCAATCGTCAAAATCATTTTTGAGACATTTTAAAGCCATTTTAAACCCTTCAGATTATTCGATTTTAGACGTTTTAGGACCTGTGGAAACCCGGTAGCAGAAATGAAATCAGATTGACATATTGTCTTTGAGTTGTCTTTATTGGTGAGCTGCACAATTAATAGAGTCATAATCACAAAATCTCCAGATTTAGAAGGATTAAAGTTTACATTTGTATATTTGAGTTGAAAAAATTGCAAAATTAGTAATATGTAACTAAGCAAGTTGAATCAAATTGAAATGGCAATATTATCCCCAATAATCACAACACATCACTTTTTCACCAAATCATGTAACTCACAAAGGATTTCCACCTAGTGAATATGTAACCAACATGCTTTAAAAAAGTTCTACTGAAGAACGATCAAAATGATTCATTTTAATAAAAACAAAATCATAAGCATTAGCAAATTCACATGACCCTATGATAAACTCAAACATGAGGACTGCTTTAAGTTGTGAAAAAGGAAGAGTTTTGTCCAACTCACATTTTCATAGTAAACACACTGTACGACCTCCTTTCCGTCTCGCATTAGAAAGTTCTTGGCTCCGTGGTGACCCAGCGTAACGGCAGAATCCAGAGTAGCTGAGGGAAAAGTGCAGGCTGTCTGATTATTAATGTTTAAAAAAGCCAATTGGTACATACGAAGATAACTATAACTGACCAAATATCTCAAAGAGGTGTGGGACTTTGTCTTTAAACTGGGTCCAGTGTCTCATGCCGTCGATAACTGCAGTCAGGATCCTCACAGAGCTTTCAGCCACTGGCTTCATCTGAAATGATGCCTGTGTCTGTTGAGTAAAGTACAAGTTTAATGCTGCATCACTAACAATACACTGAAACACTGGTGGTGTTTTAAATGTTTTTTTTACCTGAGCTTGATCATGTTGCACAATTTGAAACTGCTTCGTGCTCTTTTTTGTTTCAAACATGGATGGCTGAGGCCCAAATCTGTTGGTGAAGTTCCAGGAGCTAGTTTGCTGCACTGTGTGAGCACTGGGCCTGCTGGGCGGCCGGGCAATAGGAGGCTGAGGTATACACTGCTGAAAATACTGATATGTGGGAGTGGGTGGTTTGTACGAGGACTGCTGACCCGTCTGACAGAACCCAGAACGTGGTGTTTGCTTGCTTTGCCCACTCGCACTGCCTTGAGGGGCTTGATGTTTATTCAGTCTGGAGTTAACACTGGAGCCCTGCTGTCTCACTGGATGGTTGGACTGTCCCATCTTAGAGCTGAAAACAAAACAAACCTACCATTTTAACATCTGTTTTCAAAACCCAGAAAACAACACAATCCAGGTAATTATATGTGTTTAAATGTCCATTTCAAACCTGTCTACATCTTGGTTATATATAATTTTTGTTTTATAAACTGTGCTGTTATCATCAGGCCTAAATGAAAAAAAAAATCATTTAACAGTAATGTTGTACTTTTAAAAGTCTCCACCTGCTTCTCAGCTGCTGGAGCCAACTAACCATCACATATTAGAAAATGTCAAAATGTAAAAAACTGACTTAAACAGCTTGCATGTCTGATATTATCATGACATTATGGTAAGGTTGTGTTAATGAATGTTATGACAAATATTCTTTCATTAAACCCATAATGAGACCTGAAACTTAAGAAAAATAGAGTAAAAAAGGTTGCTTTTAAAATACTTCACTGTTTTGGCCATATATATGACCAAAGTCGATTCTCACCAGGCCTTATGGAAATCAAATCACTTTAAATTGGGGTGTTTTAAACCTCTCACACTTTTCTCAGCTGCCTGGAGTCAACCAACCTCTATATACTGTATTAAAAAATATGAATATGTAAAAATAACAGGCTGAAAAAGTATTTTTAACAGATAATATGGGTTTGTTTAACAGTCACTACCATTAATGTGCCTTAAATGTGTTTATGACAAAATATATTTTTTTATTAAGAATAACTACAAAAACAATTAAAAGTGAGATCAACATACCTTGTATTTCCACCTTTGTATGGATGTGGTAAAGGTGTATAGGCTCTCACTGTAGCAGCAGATCCAGGGGTAGGTCTGCTGATGTTGTAGTTTTGGGGATGTGAAGGCTGAGGAACAGCCTGACTGAGGCTCAGAGGAGCACTCATAGTAGACCCTGAGGACTGGTAACATCCATAAGGACCTGGTAAATTTATATTTTCAGAAGAATCAGGATGGTATGGAAAACTCATACATAAAACTGAAAAAGCAGAGATTTCTGAATTTACTTTGAATTTTGTTTTTCATTGACAAAAATGTGAAGATTTGAGCACATTCAAAGGTAGGAGATAGTCTAGTTATGACACTCCTCTGGGCCACTCAAAAATAGTATTAATATTATTATTATTATTATTGTTTCAGATTACTTTCTTTTGGTTCATTTACTGTTTCAGACCACTTCTTCTTCAAAGGTCTGCAGTATATTTCTTTGGGTGTAGTGCCACCTAGTGTCTGCCTGGACACTTCATCTGCTGCACTGTGGGGCGGAGCGGAGCTGGTACAGACCATGTATTCACTGTGGTAGAAGAACTCACCAACAGAGGGAGCCGATGTCAGAGGAACCCGGTTTCTTTTTTTCTGGTTGAAGAGCGGCACGGGGAGGCCACCTGAGACACAGAAACACACTAGATTTCATAGTTTCTAAACATAACAGTTGTTAGTACAGTGATGGTCTTTTACACACCTGCTGTTGGACTGATTGCCTGGTTGTCTTGCCTCCACATTATGGTTGGTCAGCTAGCAATAACTATCCACATAAAATATACTTACAAACAAAAACAAAAGAGGAAAAATCATTTATAACCAATATGTTGGTTAATATTAGTTACTTAGCTAGCTCTAATGACTGTAAAACATGATTAGCTACATCCACCTGAAACACTTGATAAATTAAGCTAGTTCACCTTAACTAGCGTTAGCTAGGCGAGTTAGCTAAATGTTAGACAGTTGACATAAGCTAGCTAGCGCTAGCTAAACACCAGTTACTGTAACTTCTAACGTTTTCGTTCTCACAGCTGCGCTCAACCGGTCTTATTTTCTTTGAAATTACTTACCAATATATAATTGTTGTCGAAAGTAGGCAAAAGTAACAACAGTAGAATATAACAGGCTTTTACCAAATGTCACCTCCTGGTCAGCGTGTTGAAAACGCGCCAAATCACCAGCGGATGATGCTGCCTTTACGGTCCCTTATAGAGCTCGTTAGTCTCAGTTACACAAACGACAATATAATTTAAAAACATGTATATGGCTATACAGAGGTGGGATAGGTATTCAGAAGTTTTACTTAAATAAAATCACATATACCATACTGAAAATACTCTACTACAAGTACAAGTTGTGCTTTTAAAACCCTACTTAAATATTACTTAAATATATCTTATCATCAAAAGGTCCTTGAAGTTAGAAAAGTAAAAGTAGTCATTGTGCAGTTAAATGATCCCTGTTAGTTTTTTACTATGATGTTTTTGGATTAATTCATGTGTATGTTACATTTTACTGCTGTACATTTTAGGGTTGAGCTCATTTGAACTGCTTTATAAACTGTTGGTAGTTTAATCCAATTCATCATTTTCTAAAAGATCATCATGTGTTTGCTGTCCTGTGAGAACCACATATCTCTAAAAAGTCAGAAAAACAGGTCAGTTTTCAGCTTCGTGAAGATGCATTTTGCAGAGAATCCAAGGCTTTAAAGAGTTTTAAATAAAGGAGGAGAATTTTCTCAACTCATACAGGAAACACAAGAAATTCATGGTTTTCACTGGGCAAGACAAAGATGGAAAAACAGTAAAATGAACTAAAGCTACTAGGCAAATGTAGTGGAGTAAAAAGTACAATATTATCCTCTGAGATATAGTGGAGTAGAAGTATTAAACGGAAATACACAAGTAAGAACAATTACCTCAAATACTCATATGTATTTAAGTACAGTAGTTGAAAAAAATTAAATTCCACCACGTTGGATAAAGGTCTATTTACATACTTGTTTTCAAGTGCAACCGATAAAAGGATGTTAATGTTAACGTCAATATATGCTGTCTCTCATGGTTACTAAAATTACATATTTAATGTATTTGCAGGGTTAGGGATAAAATTAT
This sequence comes from Coranthus polyacanthus, assembly GCA_037367275.1. Classification (NCBI taxonomy): domain Eukaryota; kingdom Metazoa; phylum Chordata; class Actinopteri; order Kurtiformes; family Apogonidae; genus Coranthus; species Coranthus polyacanthus. Next base: position 21,620,729 of record JAPQRN010000007.1, read on the forward strand.
TTCCAGTAACCAGTTTGTAAATTATAAAATTGTTACTTCTGAGTTATTGTGCAGATTCTGTTTTATTTATCAGTGGTCTCCAGTTCCACCACAGCACAAACACTGCATGACCAAAAGTTTGAGGACTCTTTAAGAACCATCCCGTATGTAATTGCTGAACATGACTTTCCAAACCTCAGGAATGCTGTCACTGCTGTTTAAGTCACATCTTTTCTGATTCTTGCTTTTAAGAATATTTTGGAACCTGGCTACAAGCATCTGCTCCCATTCAGCCACAGAGTCAGGGTGATGCGGTCTGACCCCCAGTCTTTATTCATGTTCATCCCAAAGGTGTTGGATGGGGCTGAGTTCAAGGAGCTGTGCAGACACTTTAGTTTGTCACCACACTGGGAAAATCATTTCTTTATTGACTGGGCTTTATGCACAGAGGCTCTGCCATGTTGAAACAGGATTGTTATCAGGATCTGTCAGGGGCACACTGTTGTCATTACATGCTGCAGCTCAGACCACCCTATGATTAAACATATTAAACCTAAAAAACAGCTGCACAACAATGGTACACAAAAGTGCATGATCAGGGTTAGCCTCAAACATTTGGCCATATAGTGTATGATACTGACAGGATCACAATCCTGTCCTACTTTGACAATAAAAGGGGTTTATTTCAATGAAATGGATGGAATTGCTTACTGTATTTGATTTAATACCAAATTATACCTGAGGGAGATTTGATAGGACTGTTTGCCTTTCTTGATAATTCCTTATGGGATTCTTCCTGCAAAAGAAGAAAGAGATCCCATCAATTCACACCACAAAAACCTGAGCACATTATCATTACTTACTGTGCATTTCTAAAGTTACATGTTTTTTTGTTACAGTGCAGGTATAGTTGCACCATTCAGCTTGTGGACATCATTTAACTTGTTGTGTGACAGGGGATGAACTGCATTAAACAAAGCTGTTAACATCTTTTTAAAGAGCCTTTAAGGAAAGAAGCTGTAGCGCCAGCAGTGATGACTGGTGATGACTTTTATGCAGAACCTGAGGCTTATCTCAGACGCAGCGGGCTTCTGTGACGTTGAGTGCACAAAGTCAGAAGGCCACGCTTTTATCATGGTGCACACAGCTTCTCTGTGAGTGGCTATGTCTTCCTTTTTCTGGGTCTCTGAAACCATAGCAACAACAGCAGTGCGTGAATTGTCAATTCAGGAGGGTGTCCACTACATCTTTTGCCTTTTGTCTGTTGAATAATTCAGCGTGGGGAACAAAAGTCATCACTTCATCAAACTTTTCACCTATTTCTGTTTAACATCTAACATTGGGATGTTGAATTTACAGTTCAGATTTACAGCCCCCTGTAAATTTAAATGATCTAAGAGAAGAGCCAGGGATGACACTTGGGACAAACCTTAGTGAAAAAGGCCTATGTCTGGTCTCCACTGTCTGCAAATTTAGTAAATGATATGTCTACACTCTAAGTTTTCTTTCTAACAGTAGGATTAGAAGTTGATTATTCATGTTGATTTACAAACACCAGAACTAGAGACATTTATGATTATGAAAAAGGTTTATAGCCTACATCGCACCTTGGCATTAGTAACCCTCTTTACATTTTAGACAGACAGACAGACAGACAGACAGACAGACAGACAGACAGATAGATAGATAGATAGATAGATAGATAGATAGATAGATAGATAGATAGATAGATAGATAGATAGATACACATTTACCATCTAAATAATCACAATTTCCAAAGCTCTGCGCATGTCGTGTAACTACGCATCTTTGGCTTTTCCATAATTTTCTGGAAGTTTCACCGGTGGCCTATATGTTCCTGCATACGACTTGTAAATGAAACCTAAATCTGAACGGGGGAAATCCGGATTTTCTTCACCACAAACTGGCAACCTGCTTGTTGTTCAGGGGGAGGCGCTAGTCCGCAGTAGTTTCTGGAAGAAACCTCATGCATGCACCATGGACAAAGTGAGTACCCTGCCGCACTCCTTTTCATTATTGTAAAACACACAGATGTAACAAACATTCGTGTTTCCTCTGTGTCATGTCAATGTTAGGCCTCTTGGCAGTAATAATCTAGAGGACAGTGTCATTAAACACCTCTTCACGATGGGACTTCACTGCTAATATCCTAAAGCTAGCTAGCGTGTTAGCTTAGCATCAATCCGGTAGTAATGTGTTGTAGTTAGCTGTATCTTATTGGGTTTAATAAATTGCCCGTCACACGATCTTAACAATAATGTGCAGTGTAGCTAAACATTAAGTACCAAAAGGCAAACCTAGTTAGCCATTTATTTATTGGTGTATTTCCGTCCCTTTCTAATTATATACGACAGGGCTATCTTAGCTAACACGTTCAGTTAATCGATATGACTTTCTCTCCTCACATTTCGGAGTCGCTATATTTCTACGAATATCAGATAATGTTCCCTTGTCTTTATAGACCCTATCCCTGCCTCGCTGTACAGGTACAAACCAACCCGCTAGTCCTTCACAAATCACGGGAAAGTTAGCTCTGGAAAGGTAACTCCAAGTTAAGTTAGCTAGCTAGCAAATCACCGTTCAAGAGCTACGCCACCTTATAACGTGAACCCTCGTGATTAACGTTACGGACACATGGAAGGCGTAGAGTATTTATATGTGTTTGTTTAAACGCTGCATTTAGAGACCGGCAGCTCAGAACACATTACGGTAGTCTGTATGTAACACATGCTTCAGGAGTATTTTTGGATCGGCTTCAGCGTTGTCCTCCGTAGCCTGCTCTCACACCGGAGGATCATTCTAGATGCACACGGCGCCGCTGTCATGGCGACGGCCGCATTTTGTTCGCAACTGCCGCTGTCTCACGAATATCATTTAGGAAGAAGATTAATTATGTAGCTATTCTTGTATTGTATTGATATTAATTGTGACCGAGTTTACCGTTCAGCTCAATGTCATTAGATTTGCTGAAAGTAAGTGTTGTGCACCTTTAAGGTCAGAAGAGGGCACCACATAGTTATAATTCACAACTTATTAGTTTACATTATTTTAGCTATGATTAATAGCGTTAGATTTTAGCTACATGGTCATTTTCTGTACCGTTAAAAAGGAACAACGCAGAGATACACTTGCAGATTGTGGGTTTTGTTTTTCTTACTGTGTTTTAATCAAACTCATACTGATCATTAATAAGACATATATAAAAATATAAATATAAAACTGACCAATGCAGACACATGTACCCACATTTTATCATCAAGAACAACAAGAGCAGCCTTTTCATCAAATATAAAATGTTTGTCAGAAATCTTCAGTTTATAGGTTCTGTTTTAATATTGACAGTTGGTTGTCTTTGCAGTAATTGTTGGATTCCAGTTATGTTTTTGCAACGTTTGAATAACATTTACAAACAGGAAGCTGCTTTTGGCAATGGATTCAAATTTTGACTAATTTCAATGATTTATTCTTATTGTTTGGCACATTAGTTGTTCTTTCTAAGTGACAGACTGATGAAACACCCATAAAATGTAATGTTTCCATACTCTGCTTCACTGTAATGGTTTTGCTCAGGCTTTAGTTCTCCTGTGTTCATCTCATGTGTTGTCTCCACACAGTGAATAACAATAAACATGGAAAATCAGACTTTTTAAGTAAAACACTGTGCTGTCTAGGTTCATCTTAGCATATGTTTAAGGCTACATCTGTTTCACAGTTGTCAGGAACAGCTGACTGGGTTGCCTTGTCTTTGTTCAGCTTTGCCAATGGCAGCTGTGCAAGATGTTTTCCCTCCAGTGAGACCTATATTGGGTTTAGATTTCCATTTTATTCTAGTTACAAATGAAGGGGCTGTAGTGCAGTATGTAGTGCAGGAAAGTACTAGTGTTGTAATTTGGTTGCTTGAATGTCTTTATGTTTTCCAGGTTTCAGCATTAAAAGACCAGGGCAACAAGGCGCTGAGTGCAGGAAATATTGATGAAGCTGTACGTTGCTACACTGAAGCACTGACCCTCGACCCTTCAAATCATGTCCTGTTCAGTAACCGTTCGGCTGCCTATGCCAAGAAAGGCAACTATGAGAATGCTCTCCAGGATGCCTGTCAAACCATCAAGATAAAGCCGGACTGGGGCAAGGTGAGGTTTAATTTGCTCTGCTGTTGTTCTGTCTGTTCTATTGACAAGAGCATAAAGATGAATGCATTGAAAAAGCAAGTGATAACCTTTTTACATATAATCAACCAGGGCTACTCCCGCAAAGCTGCAGCACTGGAATTTCTCGGCCGACTGGAGGAGGCTAAAGGAACTTATCATGAGGGACTGCGACAAGAGCCAAGTAATCAGCAGCTAAAGGAGGGTTTACAGAATATTGAGGCCCGGCTTGCAGGTAAGAACTGTTGTGATGTGAAAGCTACTCACTTTTTCTGCCCACACTTGAAGATTTAGACATGACTGCCACAGTCCACCTGTGTTTTTTATTTATTCATTCATTCATTCATTCACTGGGAGGTGGTGGTGGTTATAAATGAGAACAGATCTGGTGGAAGCAGTCCTAGGCCAGTGGATGATGGTTGGGCATCCCAAATGCTACTTCTCTAAACACCACTAACAAATATGTATTTTTGCTTCACCAGAGAAGACTATGATGAACCCCTTTGCCACACCCAACTTGTATCAAAAGTTAGAGAGTGATCCTCGCACCCGTGAGCTGTTGTCAGACCCGAGCTATAGAGAACTGCTGGAGCAGCTCAAGAACAAACCATCAGAACTTGGAACGTACGTATTTTAAGGACAGTGTCCTAGGGCTTTCCCTAGGTCTCGGGGGTCCTCCTACAAGAAAGAATTGTATCTTATTTTGCTAAAAATTGTGCATGAATTTTCTCATAATTTCAGACTATTATAACATTTTCACAAAGTTTGTGGAAGACATAGGCACACAGATGGGGGTCTGGGGTCGTCCCGTAAACCAGGCTTATGTCGAGGTTTATTTCACATCATTCTGGACCATTATTACCATTTCTGCATAGAGCAGATAATAAACACCCAAGAAGCTTATAGACAAAACCTGCTATAGGTACTGGGAACCAGCTACAACCATTAGATCTGTCATTTAGTTAGATTAACTCTGTTACTTGCACTGCATTGCACTTCACCTGTTTAATATGTATAGTCTGTTCATATCTCCCGAATAAGCTACCTCCATATCCTCTGTATATTTCTATATTCTATTTATAATAATATATACTCTCCAATGTACATAATCCTACCACCCTGCCTTTTGCGCTTCTGTTTAGATGCCAAACTTCATTTCATTACCCGGTACTTGTACATGTGTGTAATGACAATAAAGTTGAATCTGAATCTAACTCCATATTAATTTGGCTCTGATGCTGCACATAAACCTTAAAGGGAAAACCTACCATTTTTATTTATTTGTAATAAAAATGTTGTTTTCTGATAATAATTGTGTAAAATGTGCATCTTCCCTGATGTGTATTATTAACAAATGCATGCTTTCTTTGACTGTTTGCAGGAAGCTGCAGGATCCTAGAGTAATGACTACACTCTCTGTGCTGCTGGGTCTAAACCTGTCTGAGATGGAGGAAGAAGACGAACCCACTCCCCCTCCTCCCCCCAAACCCAAGGAGACCCAGCCACCCCCTCCCAAAGAGGAAGACCTCCCTGAGAACAAGAGAAAGGTGAATCGGTTCATCATACTTTTCAAATCTGAGTTTTCAGCCTTTTGTGATAAAGTCAGATCATGCTTTAGTTTCGTCCTCTCGTTTCCATTTTAACAGGCCTTAAAGGAAAAAGAACTTGGGAATGCTGCATATAAAAATAAGGACTTTGAAACAGCGTTGAAACATTATGAGGAAGCAATCAAGCATGACCCTACTAACATGACCTACATTTCTAATCAAGCAGGTACATCCAATATCCTCACACTGTAAAACTGATACAAAATGATAGAATTACAACATTTCTATTTATTGAATTATTTTAGTGGCACATCAAAAATGCATTTGTCTTTTAGTCTGAATTATTCATGTATGGAATCCTCAGTCAGTCTGTAATTTTAATACTCTATTTTTGTTTGATTTTTCAAGAATAAATTCATGAGTAAGTTACTTCATGGAAGTCTGAATTATTGCACCTTAATATTTAGATTCTTTGAATAAAACTTAAAGCAGATCAACTCTTAATTCAACCAGAAGGTAAAGCTGACACAAAACTTTTTTAATGCATGTATACGTCAAAAGCCAAACGTTTATTCCTTTGTTTTGTTGTTTCAGCTGTGTTCTTTGAGAGGGGAGACTTTGAGAAGTGCCGACAGCTTTGTGAGAAGGCTATTGATGTTGGCAGAGAGAACCGAGAGGATTACAGACAAATAGCAAAGTGAGTTCTGTAAGATTACCATTTCCAAATATGTATTTGTTCTTTTTGTTTTGTCCTTTTGTTGGTAAGTGTATCACAGGCATCTGACAAGAGAAATGTGTTGTGTTATACTAAGTGGCAGTGTTGCTCTGCTGCTTCTCATCACAAGGTTGTTGCAACCCAGCGTATTAACATATTAATCATTTGTGTTTCCTCTTTTTATAGGGCACTGGCGAGGATTGGTAACTCATACTTCAAGCAGGAAAAATACAAAGAAGCAGTTCAGTATTTCAACAAAAGCTTGACAGAGCACCGCACTCCAGACGTGTTGAAGAAGTGTCAACAGGTGTGGTCACAATGAGTCACTGAGTGGAGTCACAAATGTTTGACTGCACACATTACTAAAGCAGAGGATAAGCCCTGATTTCAGTTGTAAATTTCAAATAAAATTGTTGGCTGCTTCGTATAGAACAGCCTTTCACTTATAACTTGCTACTTATTCCTTAGCACTAATAGTGTCATTTGCTGTGCAGGCAGAGAAGATCCTAAAGGAGCAGGAGAAACTAGCTTACATCAACCCTGAATTAGCCCTGGAAGAGAAGAATAAGGGCAATGAGGCCTTCCAGAAAGGTCAGTGTAGTTATAGTAGTGCAGTTGGTTGTTCCACTTCAGTGTCTTCTATGCACTTCACCATTTCCTCCCTCCTGCAGGAGACTACCCTTTAGCCATGAAACATTACACTGAGGCCATCAAGAGAAACCCCAACGACGCCAAACTCTTCAGTAACAGAGCTGCCTGCTACACAAAGCTGTTGGAGTTTCAACTGGCCTTGAAGGTATAGTGTGTTCTTATCATGATGATCATTACACAGACCCAAACCATTCAAAGGACCTCTTGATTTGCTTCACACTTTTACATTTGACAAAACAGTTTTTTTTTGTCAGGATTGTGAAGAGTGCATCAAACTTGAGCCCACATTCAGTAAGTAGAAAACTAGTTTTTATTACTGCTTTTAAGTTTTTCTGGATGAAATGTTTAAAGTAGTTATATATTTATTTTTAAATATATTTTTTTATTTTATTTTTTACTTAAAAATTTATATATTTTAACTAAAACAGTTGTGATTTTAGATTATTTGATTTGATATCTGTCCACAGTTAAAGGCTACACACGTAAAGGAGCTGCGTTGGAGGCAATGAAAGATTATTCTAAAGCCATGGATGTGTACCAGAAGGCCCTGGAGCTTGACTCTTCATCAAAGGTATTTTCCATCTTTATACACAGTTAAGAAAAGTCTGTCTGGAAATCTCCGTGTCCTGAAAAGTTCACATATGACAAAAGAAGTGAAATGCTAAACTTTACAAATGTGTTTGCATTATATGAACTTCACACAAAGAAGAACGGTGCCAAGTAGGGCTGGTATAAAGAATATAAACCAGTTAACCACTATGTGGTTTAACTTGTCTGTTTCATTCTGTTTTTGCATCCTGGCATTTTTCCAATCAACACAGTTTTACAACATAACAAATAAACCTATAAGCCAGAACTGAAAGTTGGCTGTTAATATAATATTAATACAAAAGTATAAAAGCATGCCTGCACTGACACTGATGAGATGTACTCATTATGTATTTAAATTTGGTATCAAACAACAAAACATTTGGTACGGGATATTGCACAGTTCCAGGTTTTAGGTTTAGACCTGAACTGGGTTCTGTCATGAGAATAAGTCGGTGCCTGTCTGTCACTGAATGCACTAAATTTAGAGTGGTTCATCTGTTCTCACATCATAAAGTGATTAGAATAATGTATGAGCTCATAATTAGCACTAAAATGTTAAATCATTTATTTTGGAAAAGTGTGAAGTTGTGTTGTAAATGGTTGTGTGTCTTCAGCTCTGCTCATTTTGATTCTCATGCACATACAGGAAGCCACAGAAGGCCTGCAGCGCTGTATGGTCAGTCAGGCTATGAGGAATGACAGTCCAGAGGAAGTGAAGAAAAGGGCAATGGCTGATCCTGAGGTGCAGCAGATTATGTCGGACCCAGCCATGCGCATGATCCTCGAACAAATGCAGAAGGATCCACAGGCGCTTAGCGAGTAAGCTTATCTACTTCAATTCAATATGTGTCTTTGAAAGATGAATGAAAATGTGCAGAAACGCACTAACACATGAAGATTTCATTTTTTTTAATTCCTTCATTCCTCAGTCACTTAAAGAATCCAGTTATTGCTCAGAAGATTCAAAAACTCATTGATGTCGGACTCATAGCCATTCGTTGATGAACGAAGAGGAAGATGTGTGAAGAAAATCCAAGACTACAGTGGAACAAAATGCAAATTCCTCCTCAGTTATGACGTTCTCTTTTCTTGCCTTCAAATTCAAAATTATAATGTCCTTAGTCTCGTTGAGGCTTTGTCTATGTCTTTTTTAATTGGTTTCACTATTCTTACATTGTATTTAACAAAACCTCTTGCATGTCATGTGGAAAACTTCAGGATTCCAAATTAATTCCCATCATTTTTTCATTCATTTTTACAGACCGTTTATCTTCAAATGATGGCAGTGCATCAGCGCACTGTGTGTTTTAAAGGGGAAATCCACCCTAAAGCAATTCACATATTTCTATCAGTACATGAAAATGGTTTAAGGAAATGAAACAAAAACTTATTACACACAGAAACAAGATTGTACTGTAGCTGACAAAGTGAAATTGTCAACATTGGAATTTGTTCTTTAATCCTGTGTTGTCCTCTTCAAGACTTGACTAAAAACGGTGCTTTAAAGATGGGGTTTCGAGCTTCTTTTACTCAGTGCTTCCTCTCTTTCTGTCTTCTACACTCCAGATTCAAAGCTTTATCTGTTACACCTTTTCACATGCAGTTTGAGAATCACATCAGTGGAATAAGCATCTGTTTTGTACTCATCAATATTATTTTGTAATTGTTTCTAAGCGTTGATTCCTTTGACTCAGTGTTTTATGTTAGTAAATGGGGAGTAAGCTTTCAGAAAAATACAAAACGGATATATTTGCCATGATTAGTTTATTGAATTCAGTCATTCAAGAGGCCAAACTACCATGATGTTTCATTGCTTAAGCAAAACAAAAAAAATCTCACAAGAATTCTACTGAAAATCAACCTGTTTGAAAACGGGAATGAAAAACTGTCCAGAACAGAAATCATGTTTGTCAGGTGGTTACTCTCATAGTAAATGTATTTCAGGTAATGCGTGGCATTGATTATTCTTTTTAAATCCGAGACCTCCTGACTGGGACTTCCTGAGGATCTAAGTAAATGTGAACAAAAGCTGATGGCTTTCATGTCTTGACCATTTGTTAAGTCTTTTTTAGAATTCAAGGCAGTGGGAATACTGTGATAGTTGATGGGTGGATTTACCTTTTTGAAAAGCACAACTTCAGGTGAAGTAAAGGGACATGATGTATAGATGGCATGAGTCCTGAACACGTAGTGCTACACTTCAAGGCTGGTCAAATCTAATATCCTTGTTGGTCCTTATATATCTGTAAGTACCAACGAGAGCATATGCAGTATGTTAAGTAAACCGTGTAAGCTTATTTAATGTCCTGCAGAAGTAGAATGCTTTAACCTGTTTTTTGAGAGGAAATGCATACAATAAGTGTTACTATCAGTCTGACCAATGTGCCACATGTGGCTTCAGATACCTCAAAGTCACTACATTGTCATCTGTCATTTCCAGGAGGGTCCCGTGTGTCTAAAATGATTGATTCTGTTTTCCACATTTATCTAGAATGATCACTTGTGGCGCCCAGCAGACATAGGGGTATGGGCATTTTATCATTCATGTTTCTGTAATCATAAACTTTATAAAACGATAAATGTGGCGCTCACATGGTGTAAACACATGGTGTAAAGAAACTGTCCTTCAAAGTGTAATGTACTAATGGAAATCAGCTGTGAAATACAGTATCGGAATGTATTTTAAAGCTTGATGAGTCCTCTGTCATATACGACCTCGGCAGAGTAAATATCTTACTAAATCTACAGTTTATAGTCAAAGTTATTTAAAAGTACAACACTTACATAGGAGAGCTGTCAAAGTCTATATGCTGTGTACTGTGACCATTAACATCTTCAGTATAGTCAATAAAGTTAATGGTTGTACATTGCTGTCCCTCCAGGATGTGCATGCAAAAAGTATGTACTTAATGTTGCCCAAAACAACAAAAAACTCAAAATATTTCGCTGTTGAAGCAAAAGCTAAAATAATTGTATATACACAGGCTGAAAGAGGACACTCAGCTGATGTAAAAAGTGGAGGATTTGAAGGTGCTGCAGAAACTCTAGGTGAATGATTGAATTTAGTTTTTATCAGCCGTATCACCTTAAACCCAACACCTGAATGAGGTTCTTCAGCCTAAATATTTCCTTTATTTGATTTCGAAGAATAACAAACAAGTAAGTACACTTTATTTATCAAATACTTCTATAGTTCTAAAGTACTTTACAGTTAATAGTAAAATTCATAATATTACACAAGAAACATCAATAAGAAAATGTGGCGAATAAAACAAAGCATAATTCTACACAGAAAGCCATGTCACGTCCAGTATTAAACCAGCAGGTAGAAATACAATGAAATTCACCAAATTATTTCCACTGTGTTTTTAAAACTTGGTCCAGCCGTGGCTCCGCCCACACACGCTCACGTGACTGACCGTCGCCCAGGTTGTGTTGAAAGCATCCTGGTATTAGCTGTTAGCTATCAGCTGACAAAAATACACACTGAGATGTAAATATTTTTATGATGGGCGAATAATAACTGGGTTCCCGTGGAAACGTGGAGGATAAGAAAACAACCCAACCTGTCTTTTCAACATGGTTCGATAGTTGGATCTAAAATCAGTGAACACAACGAACTAAACATTAGCCGAAGCTAATGTTCAAAGTTTGACGAGCAAAAGCAGCAATCGGCTAGCTAAGCTAGCTGCTAGTTTGCCAGTTTAGCTAACTACTACTACTACTACTACAGCAGCTAGCGAGGTAACGCGACTGTTATTATGGTGGTAATGCTAACTAAGTAGCAGTATGTGTGTAACTAAGCAGTAACTAGCATTGCGTTATTGTGTTAAAACAACAGTAACGTTATTAATGAGTAACGTTAGCTGGAATGGATGAATAATGACTTACGTTACTGTTGAGCAGCTAATCTTAACGTTAGCCATTTAAACTTAAACGAACACATTCATAGTTTGTAATATTCTGCCTTTATCGTTTGTAGTTGTGAAAAAGAGCTTGTGAACACCTTTGTGTTTTGTGTTTGATTTCGACCGATCACAGAAAATAAATAATGCCAAAAGGCAGGATGTCAAACGCCTGGAGATTAACGTTAGGACAAGAGTATTGTCTAGAAAACACATCTGTCCGATCATTTCGATAATCCTTGTTCTCTCCATTATGCAGATAAAATAGAAAAATACTGCTGTTCTTAAGTGTAGCGTTTAAATACCAACATTTTTGGCTACTCAGATACTTTTAGATTGGCTGCATAGTGTACTTTAGTTTAAGTTATGCCTGGGGACGCATCTGATAGTAGTGATGACTCGGATTCACAAACAAATGAAAAACCCTGCACCGTCAAGCATCAAATCACCAACGGTAAGTTAAGTTATGCCATAGTCCAGCATCATCTGTGTGAGCCTGTAAATATCACTGCAGCTTTAGACAAATGTGTAACATAAAATAAGACGTGTTTGTGTGGAAAGAACGTCGTTTATGTGTTTTAACAGCTGTGTGTTTTAGGGGGTGTTCTATATCTCATTTATAAATTTTCATAACGTGCGTTTTCTGAATGTATAAATAATACAGTATAAATTGAGGTAATTTATTATCTGTTACACCCAGCAAACCTCACAGGCCACACTGAGAGGGTCGGCATGGAGAACTTTGAGCTGCTCAAAGTGTTGGGAACTGGAGGTAAGTGTCTCCATGAGACCTGAAGACATACATAAGTATGACCTGACTGAAACACTGATATATATTCAAAATATACACAATGTATTCCACTGCCTTGGAAAGGTTGAAACAATGTGTCTGAAGGCAAAGGTTTTGTAATTGTTTTCTGTTAATGGGAAGTCTCCCTGTTTTTTGTTGTTGTAAAAAACACCCTTCATTATCCTGTAATGCAGGATGTTTAGTAGGTGGACCATATGCCATGGATGCCTTTGTTATTAGATCTCATCTGTACTGAATACCTGTGGGAGATCTGCTGTCAACAAAATAACAGCTGTTTTAATTTTGGGCTTATGCATTTATTCAGCAGAATTTACACAATTCTGTCTGCACCTGTTTGATATGTTTATATCTTCTGCAGTGGCCTTACACCTAATTGAGATTAAAACTGATACTGGTTCTCTGTTTGCTGTTATTTGTACATTGAAAGTCTTTCTCACTAGAGGAGTTTTGAATGACTTGAGACAACGTTTGTCTTTGTCTAGCTTATGGAAAAGTGTTTTTGGTCAGGAAGAACAGCGGCCATGATGCCGGTCAGCTATATGCTATGAAGGTAAGATTGTTGGTTTGAGCTTTTGCTGTTTTAGTGCAAGAAACCATGGTTGTTTAGTACAGGAAATTGAATCTTCGCTAGCCATAGGCCATGACACTTTGATTTAATTTAGCTTTACACCACATTTAGTCTCTTTAAACCATTCACACTTTATGATAAGTCATGTTTTTTTTCTCTACACTACCATTGTAGGTGCTGAAGAAAGCAGCTATTGTTCAAAAGGCAAAGACAACAGAACATACTCGCACTGAGAGGCAGGTGCTGGAGCACATTCGCCAGTCTCCCTTCCTGGTCACTTTACACTATGCCTTTCAGACGCAGAGCAAACTGCATCTCATCCTGGGTGAGTGTAAAATATCAAAATGCATCTCTCCTCTGTCTTTTAAGTATGTTTCTGTTTATTACTGATTAACTTATTTCCCCAAGGGATTAATGAAGTTAATCTGAATTACTGTATGTCTGTTTGTTGGCCCTTTAAGAATATGGGTTTGTCTTTGCATAAGTTTTGTTATATGTCTATTCAAGCTCCTGTGTATTTGTGTGAGTACAGACTATGTGAGTGGAGGGGAGATGTTTACTCATCTTTACCAGCGGGATCACTTTCCTGAGGAGGCGGTGCGGATTTATATTGGGGAAATAATCCTGGCTCTGGAGCACCTGCACAAGGTGAGTATTACTTATTCATAGTTTTCATGTGACATAATACAAACCTGGAGGTAAAACACGGTTTTCGTCCACTGCCCACCAGTTATTTTACCAGGTTTATTTAGTTAAAATACCAGATTGTTATTGTTCAATGGGTTCTGCTTCTATAGAATCATGTCTGAGAAGGAAAACTCAGACTCATAAACATATAGTTATCCTTCTCCTAACGCTGCCGTACAAGTGAATACAAATCACACCAGTCCGTTGTCCACAGCAGCAGACTGTGAATAGAGACTCATTTAAACTGTAGAAACTGTTGACCTGATACTGGAAACATGTTTAGATTAGATTCATGCTGTAAGATACTGTGGTAATTTAACCAGAACACTTCTGCTGTCACTCCTAGACATTGTTAAGATGAGATTGATTCGTTAGCTAACGTTAGCAAATCAGCCTCACCTTTGACAATGAAGAATTCTTGTTGCTCACATCTGAAACTGCGGCAGCAGCAATAATCCATTCAAATGTAAAAAATACACAGCCTGGCCAAAAAAAGTCCCACACACAATATTTCGTTGGATGCCTTTAGTTCTGATTACTGGACATATTCTCCGTGGCGTCATTTTATGCAACATAATGTTTATACACAATAAATGTCACAACATTTTTTTCTGTCCAGAGTGTCATTAATTTTTGTCCCAGATCTTGTATTGATTGTGCAGAGTTGGATGCTGCGTCAAGTCTTCATCCCAAAGATTCTCAATGGGGTTCAGGTGTAGACTCTGTGGTTCATTTCTAGACCCTGTGGTTCAGGTGTGGCCTCTGTAGTTCAGGTGTGGACTCTGTGGATTAGGTCTGGACTCTATTGTTCAGGTGTGGACTCTGTGGTTCACATCTGGACTCTTTGTCAATCTAAACCTGATGAATCATTGTCACCCTGGTATCATGTCATCAGGAGTAGCAGTTAGGGAGCTGTTAATGGATCACAAGTGTCTGAAATATATCATATAGTTTTATTCTGTGTCCTGTGTTCAGTGTCCCTGCAGAAATAGTGTTTTTACCTCCAGGGCTCCGAACAGTCACGTGACTGAAATCTATGAATTATGGCTTTACAACCAAAAGGGTTTATTTGTTATTTATTCATTTTAGGACAAAGCCATCATAAGCTGAGAGAAACGCACTTTTTAAAGATCCTCTTTTGTCATAAGACATAATAAAGTACTCTGCACTGAAGTATAATTTGAGGTTAATATGGTTTTTCCACAAAAAGTGGAATTCTCCTCCATCTCGAATGAAAAATCAGAAATCTCTAAATATGCAAACAATGTTAATTTCTAAGATTTTTTTTCTGGACACTAGATGTTTCCTGTTTTCTTAAAAGTCCACTTTCAATCTTTGTGCACTTATGGCTTCAGGTTTCCACTTCACACTAGTAAAAGTTGTAGACTGGATCAGAATTGGCTCTGGCTCATAGGTCAGTCCCTTAAATTCAGATTTTTGTTGAGACCACAGAAACTTTCTCTCCTCAGCCAATGACTGTTAGAAAACCATCACTCTCAAGCTCTGTACTGACATCATTCTGAACAGTAAAGTTAGAAATGACAGTGAATGTCTGAGCATTGAAAAATACTTATTTTTCATTGCTAACATGTCGATGAAAAGCTACTTACTTGCATAAATCACCATTATTGGCTCGTTGCAGTGGTTTGTATGTCCACATGAATAATGCATTTCTAGATGAAGTGTCTTGTCAGTTTGAGTTGTTGGTCTTTCTTTATCAGCCTGTCACTGTCCTTGCTTTCAGGGCAGGATGATTCCCTCTTTTTACTGCTGGAGCACTCTACCTCACCTAAGTTGTTCACACCTAATTCAGCATGTTTGCACTTATCAGACGAGCATCTGAAGTTAAAACTCCAAGACAAATCCCCAAATCTTAATTTAGCAAGTACAATGTTTTGGATCTTACTCCAATATTACCAAACAGAAGCTGAGATCTGATCTGCTTTTGACAATTTTATTGAAGTCAGTTCAAGTTCACATTTCCACCAAAGACAAATAAATCCCTCTGAACTTCTCTCAAAAACAGCAATAGCTTTTTCACTTTTCTATACTTGTATAGAAATTATACTCTATATGGTCAGAAGGCTTTTTTTGTTCCACTCCATGTTTGTTTTCTCCAGAAAACCTGGCTTCCACACACTTCCTACCCCTATTTAATTTTTTTATGCGACAAAATATTAACAAACAAATATAAAACAAAATAATTTCTCTTCTTTACACATATCTTAATGCTTAATAATCATAATTCCACTATAATACTTTGACTCTTTCTATTACTATGCACAGAATACTTCATATACAATTTTCCACAAATATCCTGATTCTAATGCACACATTCACTGTGTTTTGTGCAGCTTGGGATTGTGTACAGAGACATCAAATTGGAAAACATTCTTCTAGACAGTGAAGGACATGTAGTATTGACAGATTTCGGACTCAGCAAAGAGTTTTTGGATGAAGAGGTATGTAAAGAGAATTTAAAAATCTAAACATAAGAATGAGTGTGAATGGTGTTAAAGTTGAATTTGTGTTGTCTACTACTGTTAATATATGGTTTTATATTCTGATTAATCTTCCCTTTCTCTGAAATGCAGAAAGAAAGGACCTACTCCTTCTGTGGTACCATAGAATACATGGCTCCTGAAATCATCAGGGGGAAGGCTGGCCACGGAAAGGTAATAATAAGATGTTTAGGCAGCAAGCCACAGTTTTCACACTGTTTTGGCACTGTGATTGATGATAGATGGAAGCTGTTCTATTAATTTATAAATGCTTTTTAATATGTAGAAGTGTCAGAACCACCACAGAGATTATCTTCTTTTATGACTTGAGCATTTAGATGTAGATGTTTAAGTTGACATTAAAGCCTAAATGATATCAGTCACTTGACTATAAGCCCAGGAACAGAAATAAATAACATCTGCTTTACATGTTTTAGGAGCTGATGGAACATATAATAAAACTGCAACAGAAGGCAGTCCTCAGACAGCAAACATTTATGTGATACACTATTTGCTTTTTCCCTCCTTCAGTCAGTAGATTGGTGGAGTCTTGGGATCCTGATGTTTGAGCTGCTGACAGGAGCGTCTCCTTTTACCTTGGAGGGAGAGAGGAATTCCCAGAGTGAGGTGTCAAAGTGAGTGATGCTGAATCCCTCCTCAGAACATTTGAATGTTTGTCTGACACTGTGTTTGTGGTATGTTTAGTTTATTAATCTAACAGAAGATACTGTGTCCTTTTATCAAACTGTTAAAAGGCTTATTTCAGTCAGATTTTTCTATAACAATATAATGTCCTTGAAGGTTTTTTTCTGAGTAATCATTGCATGTCCTCCCCTCAGACGTATTCTCCGCTGCGACCCCCCGTTCCCCTCTATGATTGGACCCACAGCTCAGGACCTGCTGAGGAAGCTGTTGGTGAAAGATCCTCACAAGAGGCTGGGTTCAGGGCCACGAGGGGCTGAAGACATCAAAGTGCATCCTTTCTTCAAGGTCCTGATTTCCTCGAATACCACTCTGTCCCTGACACCTCTTTTCCTTTCATCCATAATTCATCCACATCTGCTCTAATCTGTTTTTTACTTTCCAAATAGGGGCTGAACTGGGCTGACCTAGCACAGAAAAAGTTACCAAGTCCCTTCAAACCAGAACTCAAGAGTGAACTGGATGTTGGGAACTTTGCTGAGGAGTTCACTGGGATGGATCCTGTCTATTCTCCAGCCAGCACGCCCCCCAGTACAGACCGCCTGTTCCAGGTCCGTTTGCTCTGTTTGGTCTTAATTAATAATAAATTATATGACAGAACATAATGAATAAATTCTTCTTTAAAGTAAAAGAACTTGAATTGTTCTGCCAGGTAATAAAACCAAACGTCTTTGCTCTGTTACCTTAGGGCTACTCGTTTGTTGCTCCATCCATCCTGTTCAATAAGAATGTGGTTATGGGAGCCTTTGTAGAATCCCAGATCGGTGCTGATCGACCAGGTTCGGACTCTGTGCAACGCAGTGCGATGTTACAGGTATGAATGTGGAAACTGCTGGACCTGCATTGTACACCTCTTTTGGTTATGTTTTTTGTTGACACATTATATTTGATAGACGTGCGTATATTGACAACCTGCTGCTTGTTTTCCAAATATGGATGCAAACTGTATTCTTCATTTTGGGTATATCTTTACCCATATATATCTGTTTTCCAACAGCGGTTGATATGAAAATCTTTTAACAAAACACAGAATTCAGAAAGAATGCAGAATATTTTCTCTATTGTAGTTATATCTAGTTCTTTTTTTTTATATTCAGTACAACAGGCTTTACAACCGGTACAATATACAACCTCATCTGACCTTTGACCCTCAGTTTGAGTGAGGAAAACCTCCCTGAAAAAACACTGTAAGGGTAAAAGTTGATGATAAGTGAAGTTTACTGTTTTGTGCACAGATGGTTAACGTATAGAACATCCTTCAGTCAGCTGTACTTTTGGGGACATTAGCACTAATTTTTCAGAGCAGGAAACCTAACATCTTACATCTGACTAATGCCGTCCTGTCTCTTTTTCAGGAATCACAGTTTTTTCAGAACTATGAGTTGTGTCTCTTGGGACCACCTTTAGGTGAAGGCAGCTTCTCAGTGTGCAGGAAATGCAAACACAAGCAGAGTGGCCATGAGTTTGCTGTGAAGATTGTCAGCCGCAGGTGAGTTGAGGCTGTTTAAAATCAGCTGTTGGATCAGGATGATTCATTTCTGAGTCTCATTTCGGATACTTCCCTCACTAGACTTCCACACAGTACACTGTGTACGCCATAGTGGCATAGTGCATGAATTTCAACAGGGTAATGTTGGTTCAAATTGTGCACTTGCTGGAAATCTTTGTACTGGTGAATTGTAAATGTTGTAATGCAAGGTGGACATTATGCTGCATCTGCACTGATGACATGTCACGCCATTAATAAAGTAGCTTCGTTGTAGCAAAGCTAAGGAACGCTCCACTGAAGCGTCCTTGGCTGTTACTCTTATGTTAATGGTCCTGTACTTCCGCCACGTAGCCAACATGACAACCACTGAGGGGGAGAATTGTCCAACGTTCTACTCGGCTTTTTGACTGTTATGAGTACAACATCAAATTTAAAGTACACTTCATTTTTACTGATCATACTTATTTGTAAATACAGAAGTAAACAAGTTGAGACACAGCATATTGTGGTGTTCCTGTATGTTCTGTAGGCTAATGCTTTATCCTCTCCTTTGACTTTGCTAGAATGGAAGTCAACAGCCAGAGGGAGATTGCTGCTTTGAGGCAATGTGAATCCCACCCCAACATTGTCAAGCTGCACGAGGTCTACACTGATCAGGTACAGAGAAAGTGTTGGAGACCCACATAGAGCAATATGTACAATAGGCCTTTTCGCACTTTAGGAACCTTTTGTATTTCCTAGAACCTTTTCAGGAACTAGGCCCCTTTTTGTGCGTTCGCACAGCATAGGAACCAGGAACCATATACCATAGTTCCTAGAGCTATTTTATTTATTTTATTTCCTAGGCAGGGTCTTTTCATGGTTCCATTGGAACTATATGACGTAACTGTTTGGTGATTGGTAGAACGGAGGCCACGCCTATAGCTAGATTTCCACATCTTGCAGTACCGCCATTTTTAAAACTACTGTGTAGCGTGAACTGTGTTGGAACAAATAACAATGGAGAAAGCTAGCGATAAGTGGAGCGACAATGAAGTACAAGCCTTTCTGGCCTTGTACGCTACAGAGGAGGTACAATGAGAATTCGAAGGCTCACAGCGTAATATAAACATTTTTGCAAAAATTAGTGCAGACTTAGAAAACGCAGGGGTATACGTTTGCGTCACACCGGTCCCTCCCATGGTTCCTTACTGCCTGTGCGAATGCAAACCGAAAAGTTCCCCTCAGGGAGAGTAGTTCCTAGAACCAAATTTGAGGTGGATAGTTCCTAGAACTACGTTGTGCGAAAGCACCTAATGACTAACACACCATTTAGAAGTATATTGAATATACTGAACAATTTTCTCTTCTTCCATCTCTTTCAGTATCACACCTATTTAGTCATGGAACTTCTTCAAGGTGGGGAGTTGTTAGAACGAATCAAGAAGAAGAAACTATTTGGTGAAGCTGAGGCCAGTCAGCTGTTACAGAGTCTGGTGTCAGCTGTCAGCTTCATGCACGAAGCAGGAGTCGTGCACAGAGACCTCAAACCAGAGGTAAGTACCAAAACCACCATATCTGCTGCTCAAATAACTAAATGATTTTACTGGC
Organism: Coranthus polyacanthus; assembly: GCA_037367275.1. Taxonomy (NCBI): domain Eukaryota; kingdom Metazoa; phylum Chordata; class Actinopteri; order Kurtiformes; family Apogonidae; genus Coranthus; species Coranthus polyacanthus. Next base: position 21,640,631 of record JAPQRN010000007.1, read on the forward strand.
ACTGTGACAATGAGCAGAGCTGGGTTTATGTTTATATGGTGCTCTTTATTTGATTGCATCTATTGACCACTATAGTCATACCTCTGTTGTATTACATCGTATCAGAATTAAAATCCTTTAAGTGATTAAAAATGAAACCTTTACCAGGAAAGTTAGAAGGAGAAGCTGTGGGACGTGGCCTTATTGTGGTGAGAGAGAGATTTATTGGTAACAAAACAGAGTGAAGTTTTAATTGTCTTGTCTTGTAGAAACTGGCAGAACAGAGCATTACAACCAGTTTGCTTTGTGTGCATGTTTGGGTGGTTATTTTTCAGAATGATTTACACAAGACTTAATTAGTGTAAATACAGTCAACGACTGAGTCCAATGTCTCTGTGCTACCGAGTTATACTTTTCCAAACTGGAGGCAACAGATGAGTCACATAAATATATTGATGTGTTCAGATAAGTGCAGACATTAATAATCTAATTGAGATTCTTTTATAAACTATAAACTGGCTGTGGATGACAAGTAGCAGATAGGATCACCCTTTAACATTAATCTCTTTGTTTTACAGAGATGTTTTCCATTATATGAAAAAGTACATTGTGTGATAAAATGAGTCAGTATTGTGATGATGATGTGACTCATGATGAATAAGTAAACAAGCTAACCTCACCTGTGAACGCATGACACGTCAAAATAAAAAGATTTTTCTTCTTCAGTGTTTTTCAATATGTTTATCACATGTTCATATCATGGTAACGATGAAAACATGATTTATTGGTCAGCACTACTTACCGCAATCACTTTTGTCTTTGATTCTGATCCAAACAGTCCTACTGTTGTGTAAAGTTACTGTATTTAACTTACAATTGTTTTTTTTGTAGAACTATCAAGTGAATGATCAACTGATCAGACGGGTGAAAATGGATTCTACACTACATATACATTAATGATCTCTGTCCACACTAGCTTTTCAGAACATTCCAACACACCTGAAACACACATCACAAGGCGAGGAGAGCTGATAACCCTGCTGCACACGAGATTGCTCGTTACTCAAATATCAGCTGCAGAATTTAACTGCACAACACAGACAAGATCACCTGTAACTCAGTCTAATGTTGAATTAATAGCTGGTATTGTTGTCAATGGCAATGTCTTGTTTTCTTCCGGAAATGGTAACATGACAGGGGTCGACAAATCAGGGAAGGATACGTAGCGACTGATAGGACTGATCAGGCAGCAGATGCAGGTGTCTACATCATCATCGTTTCTAAATGTCAGTGTTTTTTGTTCACACTTTGTCCGCACTACAACCCAGCCCTGGAGTTTACACACTGAAACTTTAAGCTCTGGAAATAGACAGAAATGGACAGAAGATGGGAGATATCCTGTCTCAATTTCATGGCATAAATTTGCAGTGATAGAAATGCACCTGTCACAAGTAACTCCGTATCACTGTCCTCATTTATATTTTAAGAAGCTATATCCAGCTACAAAAAGCCTGAAGACACAGCAGTTAGAAGACGGAGAGTCATTGCTATGGAAATGATACTTCGTCTCATCTCATCAGATTGGTGTGAGATTGAAGTGGCAGGTTTCAGAGTAGAGTAGATGTAAGTTTCAGTTTGTCTTGTTGTGAATCTTTGGTCTGAATGGGGCTTTAACATGAGTCTTTGAAAACAGACTCTGAATGAAAAGGATAATAAGGTTTTGCTTTATGTTACAGAATGTCCTGTTTGCAGACGATGGAGAGGACTCGGTGCTGAAGGTAATAGATTTTGGATTTGCCCGGCTGTGCCCTGCAGGCAGTGCTCCCTTGCAGACTCCTTGCTTCACGCTGCAGTACGCTGCACCTGAACTGTTTGAGAGCGCAGGATACGACAAAGCCTGTGACCTCTGGAGTCTTGGGGTCATCCTGGTGATTACACTTTGACACAAATGATTTTGTCACAAGAGTTAAACTGCAACACTTATGATGATGATAATGATGGTCTGTGTGTGTTTTTGGCAGTACACGATGCTGTCGGGCCAGGTGCCTTTTCAGAGTGAGCAGCGAGGGATGACGTCATCATACGCTGCCGATATCATGCAAAAGATTAAAGAAGGAGATTTCTCTTTAGATGGAGAGCCCTGGAAAGGTGTGTCCGACGATGCCAAAGAGCTTGTTAAAGGTATGTGATATATCGATAATCTGCATTTACACATTGAAACCTTTGTTACCATACCTCAAAAACTGACATCAAAAGTACAAACACCTTTTGCAAAATACTACTCATACATTAGACACTTTGATCAAGAATTAAATATTAAGTAGTTATTGGAAAAATTCTTGTATCTTATATCCAGAATGTAAAACACACAGAGAGACACTCACAGACATTGATTTTCTTTTTTTAATGTACTGTTGTACTGTAATTATTAATGTATCTACAGTACATACATCTACAAAGTACTAAAGACAAAACTGAAAGGGTAATTCAAATGGTTCATATATGTATAACTTTATTGCAGAAATGACACTTTAAAAAGTATTGTTAGGTTGTGTTTGCAGTAGTGCAATGTTTATTTCCTAGCATTGGGTCTTATTTCATGTGTAGAGATTTGACACAATGAGACAAATTCCAAAAAGTGAACCACTGTGTGTCTTTCTTCTGATTGCAGGTCTGTGTTGTAAAAGTGGAATTGTTTTAAAGTGGTTCCTACTGTTTTTCATAATTTACAGCACATACACCTGTCATATTTTGTTACCTGTTTCTCTAATGTCAGGCCTTCTGACAGTGGATCCAGAGAGGCGTCTGAAACTGTCGGATCTGAAAGAGAACAGCTGGCTGCAGGGTGGAGCGTCCATGTCCACCACTCCTTTGTGTACTCCAGATGTGTTAGAGTCCAGTGGGCCGACTGTCCGCACCTACGTTAACGCCACTTACAAGGTAAGGCATCGTGAGCCAAATTCATCAGATCTCCTGAAAAACACACAAGCATTAAGCCAAGAATCTAAGCATTTCTCCTTATGGCTTTGCCTTCTGGTATTTTTCATCCTCGACAGGCTTTCAACCGCGGTAAAAGAGAAGGTTTCTTTCTGAAAAGTGTCGACAATGCTCCCCTTGCAAAACGACGAAAGCTAAAAATGACGAGTACCGGGGTAGAGACCCGATGGAGTTCATCTTCCTCCTCCTCCTCTTCCTCCTCTTCTTCCTCTGCCTCTGCAACAGCATCTAAAGCACAGCCAAAGCCAACTGTGAGCCCAAAGCAGAGCTAGCCCAAAACACGGGAGAAATAATTAGGAAACTCAATCAGTGGTATGAGCTTACAGCCTGATGTCCTGTAGAGGTGACAGGAACATGCTGACAGACCAAAAGACTGCTGTTAAGGGTTTACACATGAATCCAATTCTGCTTTTTGTTGATACAGTAGAACATATTAATTTTTCATGCCACATTCTCCCAAAATATAGAGAAGATGAACAAGGGCACGGTTAGCATTTTGAAGATGTTTACAAATCTGTGGCCTTGAAGTATTCACTCACCGTAATTTACTCTAAAATTTTAAAACAAAATATTCACCTTTGAGTAACTGTGCCTGGTTATATAGGGGAAAAGGGAAAAGGAGCCATATATGAGCAGAAGCCATATATATATATATATATATATTACATATATATGATATATTATATGTATTATATATAATATATATATAATATATAGAAAGAGAGTAAAACAGTGATTTTATCCATTGAGCCATTGTGGCTCAGAAAAAATTGCATATAGCAAATAAACAGTCCTTTCAGGAATTTACAGACTTAATCTTGTCATTGTAACTTTGCCACATGTAAAATATATTGTTTGGCAAAAAGGGCAGAAGTTTGACCAGGGCTGTGGCAGATGTAGGCAATCTGTTCTCTAAAGATAGAAAATGTAATTATTTTTTCGGTTTTCTCAGTAGTTTAGGTTGTCAACAATCCAGCTGCAAAGAATGTAAATATGTCATCAGATCAGTCGATCTGTGGCTGGATGGAAAATGTTTTAGACAAAGGTTTAATTGTGTTACAATCTTCAGTCTTTACAAAGTGTTTAACACACTACGAATGTTGGAGACGATGATTCGACTGTGAGCTCATGTCTGACACTGATAAAGTGTTGTTTTTCAGACGTGAAAAGACATGAATGACGATACAAAACAAGTCATAAAACAGTGATTTTCCTCTTGTATGCTGTACATTCGTATTATTGTGCTGTCTAAAATTTCTAGCATGCTAATCTGTTGTGGTCATGAACTACTAGAACTTTCTCTATATTTTGTATCTTTGGCTCATTAAGAAGATGCCACTCATGGTTTTTATGCTCTTACGTGCAGCTTCATTGCATGTAAATCGATTGATTGATTTTACTTTGAGTGCTTGGTAATTTTGGAAAAGGGTATTAATTTCCATTCCCAATGCTTTCACAAACAGTATCTAATTTCATCCAGTTAAGTATTGTTGCCGTTTCTCTTCATTCAGATGTGGCTTTTTACAGATGTGGCTTTAAGACACTGAATCACTTTGAAATTCAGATTATGTAACAGAATGAGACCCTTAATCGAGACTTTAATTTGGTTGTTGGGGTCTGTCGTGTACATACCCATAGATTTAGAGCAGAAAATGCAAGGATTTACATTTAGAAACTGTTTTAATGGTATGAGTCTCCTGATGTAATTATGTTTTTATTGGATTTTTTACATGTTGCACAGTCAGTTGATCAATTAAACACATTTCAGCTTTAAAGGTGCTTTCACTGATATTTATTACGTGTAATTGCTTTTGATGGGATTCATTGTTATCGGGCTGTCGTTGCGAACCATTGTGTGTAATTGTGTGACGGGTGCTGGGAGATTGATTGAACTCATGTTTTTGTACAAGATGAAGCATTATTGCTGTTACTGTATTATTTTCCTTGTCGTTTTGCCGCCTCCGTCTTTTAAAAGGTAACAAGTTGTTTGTGTTAGAACATTGAAAATTTTAATTCAGAAACTGCGCTTTTGTTGGTGTTGATATTTCTTTTGTTGTACTAAATACGACTTTTCTTTTTCTCTTTTTTTTTGAACATTGCTATCTTACTGAGATGCACTGTCACTGATGTTGTAACTGGGAATTCAAGTTTTGCACCAAGATTTTTTTTGGGTCGGTGCAAAATAAATATTACTTTTAAATAGATAGTTGTGTGTTATGTCTTTTGTTCTTTAAATTATTAGCAACAATCACCTGAACAGAGTTTTTGTTTTATTACTATTACTGTTATTAGGGACATGCTGTTTGTTTTTGATCACCTAAAAACTACTGCATAGATTCTCACGAACTTGAAGGAAGGGAGGATGTGTATCATAAAAACAAATGCATTCTAGAATGTGTTTTCTTGTTTTTTGTGTTTTATGTGTTTTTTGAGACATTTGATTGAATTACAGGACTGTGGGGCCTTGGCGGAGGTATGTGCTGTTGAATTGTCCTTGTAGTTTAACAAACAAACAGGTTTAACCCTAATCCTTCCATATGACCAAACCATCCTAAAACTGAAGCTGTGTAATGAGTTTATTGTACCATTAGGTGGCTGCTGTGTGTCGTCGTATCAGTTCCTCGTCCTGTGTCTGTGTTTTCTTTCTAATCAGGTTAATATAGAGATACTGATGCCCTACATGATTTTGTTAGTGCTCTAAGTATAGAAACCCACTGGATGATATTTTATAAATACCTGATATTTGATTACTTGACTGTTTGTGTGCTCGTCTAAACAATGCGATATCTAATAGTCAAATGACTGATATCTGACCATGTTTAAACACAGAACAGGACAGTGTGGTCACTTTAATGATAGTAAAACATGATGTAGGTAGGGCTGTCGAACGATAAAAAAAAGAAACAATCTCACAATTTGCTGTAATTAATTGCGAATAATTGCATTTTTTCTTCTTAAGACCGAAGCTTGTAATAATTTATATTTAAATGTAAAAAAGCACTGAATTAATGAGGAATAAATACAAAATAATACAATAAAAATACAATACATTTAAATTATATTTGAAAATATATAGAAATATATTTAAAATATATTCAAATTTAAATCCTATTGCTTAAATGCATCTTTTTCACTTTAAACACACATTCTCTCCTGTGAATGACAGGTTTACAATGAAACCGTCAAGACCATCACAAATGACTATCAAACATATTTCTGATCTGCATTGACAGAAATAAGAACAAACCCAGGCTTATATATTATAGTGCAATTTCAATTTCAAAACCATCAGGATAAGATTTAAGGCAATAATACTTAAAATGCACACATTTAAATTATTAACAACAATGTTCAAGTGTGAAAATGAATTTCCACAACAGTCCAGTAAATCTGAAAGAGAAGTGAGCTGAGAGTTGAGATGATGAAACCTTCTCACTCTATTTGACTCCATACAAACTACTGGTCATTCAGTCATGATCATGTGACCAACCATCGGTGTCATGTGACCATCATACAGAGGTGATTCCACATGTGTTACTATCAGCTGATTATACAACTGTACATGGAGATGGAATCACGGAAGATGATCCTAATGTGATGAATAAGAGACTAGACTCTTCACATACTGCACTTTGAGACCGCCGTGCACGAGCAGAGAGAGAGAGCGAGTGCATGCAGCGCAGCGATGGTCGAGTGAGGTAGAAAGAGATAGAGCGCTGACGTGACTACATTAATAAAACCTTATTTTCTGAGTGTTTAATGGCGTAGGGTTAGTTCTAAAACACAAATAAACACACCCTCACCTTTGCACAACCTGCAAGTGACGTTGTCCAACACTGATCATAGGTCAGCTGACACAGGAAGTAAACAAAATGCGTTAATCTCGTGAATTTATTTTAATCTGTTAATTGTTTTAAAATTACTCCTAACATTAACGCGTTAACTTTGACAGCCCTAGACACAGGACAAGACACTAAATTACTCTCCTCCTCTAAAAGACTAAAAAGCAGCTTTTTGTTGTAAATGTTGAAAAACTGATAAACATTGTCGAGGTTTCAACACCATCTCCTCATACAGAATGCAGAAATCACTGCTAAAAACCCACCTTTTCATAACGGTGTTGAATCTCAGCCACAAACCATAACTGTCGTCCTAATTTCTTTTACGTTGATGTCTTGTTTTTGCCCACTACATTGTTCGATGTCTTGAAGCGCGCTTTTATTCATGAAAGTTATTTTTATTGTTATAAAATTAAGCCGTATTCTTCAGATAAATGCACAAAATGTTAAAAGCACAGTATTCATATTGAATATTGAAGTTGTTTTACGAAAAGCCACAAAAGGTGATGCTATATTTGTGGCGATGATGCATGTGAAAACACAAAAGCAAGGAGAAACCAATAAAAGTGATTGGCATGCTTTGCAGCTGCTCATTGATTGTTGGCAGCAGATGAATCCCCTGCTGTGCTGAGCCTCCAGGCTAATCAAACTCTTCGCTTCACATATTCTACAGACTGCGCTGCAGCAAAGGCCACTGTTATTGGCACCACATCGTTTACAAAGAGCTGCTTTTTCTGAAGGGCAACACCTTTGTCTTTATGGAAAGAATTAAATGTTAACTTATAAAACTCACACTTTCACAGAGAAAACAGGAATAAAAAACAGTAAACATCACACTTGACAAAGAGATAAATATTTCTGAAAAGATCAAATAAAGGTGTCATTGTCAGCACAGTCAAAGCTTCACAGATACCCTTGAAGTGCAATAAAATCTGTTTATCACATTCTGACAATCTGTGGGGTTCCAAAAAGTAAAAGTCCTTTGAAATGTGGCCTACTTAAGATGCTCAACACTTTCTACTAATAATGTGTGACAATTCATTTTGTTTTTGTGGATATACTTGTGGATTTAACTGTTCAACAGCCTCTCAGACCGGAATTAACAAATGAATTTGGAAAGAAGCATCAATGGCACATCTGCAGGTGAAAGTTGGAGAGTAGCTGCTCTTGTTCACTTGTCCTGTTCCTGCTCCACATTAAAAACTGTACACTACCTGTTTTTACTGATGAGAGTACTAAATTAAATATCTAATAGTCTATTAAAGTATGTGGTTTGTGTTATGTCCTAAATGCAGCTCGTCACAGACTCACAACGCTCCATTAGTTCACTGATCAGGGTCGTGGACTGTGTCACTGTCCGTGGTCCTCAGGCTGCACCATAAATTCCACACCACCGGGTGTCACTAGGACGCTTGGCTCCGACCACAAGAACATCACAATGAGCAATTGAGAAACGATGGATAACATGAATATAATGTGTCACTGAGTCATTAATCAAATCACTTCCTGGGTGGATGATTTGCATAGAATAAATGTAATATATTGAGCATGACAAAGACAGATATGGATGAAACACTTGCTCAAAATCATCAATTACAATCTGTACGGCTTGGAAGTGACCCAAGAAAAGAGTGAGCACAGTTAGAGACAAAGGGGAAGGTTTTACCAGTCGCACTTTCACCTCTGCACAAACGATCAATAAGTTTCAGATCATATACAGATGTTCAGTCTGATTCACCGTACTTTACAACTACAGTCAGTCAATCCCTACTAGTAACTACTATACTAAATATGAACACTTAAATGTAATATTGGTATAAACCATACTGTGATAAACATGTATTACCATAAACATGACAGAAGAAAATCAGACCATTCAGTTCAGATTCATTTCTAATCCACTGTCGGAGTTAACATAGGATAATTTACGGAAACTCAGATCCAAGAGACAACTGATCATAATACCATCCACCACCAGAAAGACATGTTTCTAAAACTATCAACACTACTGCTGTTTCGCACATGAACAGGTTTGTTGAAGTTTTGGTTTAAAACTTTCAACCAAACCCATCATTTATCGCTGTCTCATTTTCTGGCTTCAGTATCATTAATTCAAGTCATCACAACTCAAACACAGTTAACACACAATGGAAACACTGTGATTAGTTGTTTGACATTATCGTTTTATGTAACAGTGTGAATAAATGTGAAATTCACATTGTACTGGTGCCTAAAGTGGACTGAACCCAGGAGTCTGGATATATAGAAGACTCTATCAACATTTACAGCCACAGGGAAAAAATAAGAGACCGCTTCAAATGTCCAAACCTTAACCTGTTTGAAAACCCCTGAAATGTGATCAAGAAGAAGATGGATGATCACAAGCCATCAAACAATGCTCCTCTGCTTGTATTTTGACACCAGGAGTGACATAAAGCATCCAACAATAATGTGAAAGACTAGTGGAGAGCATGTCAACACACATGAAAGTAGGGATCAAAAATCAGGATTGTATTGAATATTATAAATACTATTTAATAACACTGAAAACAAATATTGAATTCTGACCTCTTAAAACATTAGTATTATGCCCTGAAAACATTGCATTTTTCTTTTTGTTTTTGTATTTTTTGAGCAGTTGTATTTTCTGCAAATACATGTGGACAAAATTGTTGATACCCTTCCGTTAAAGAAAGAAAAACCCACAATGGTCACTGAAATAACTGAAACTGACAAAAGTAATAATAAATAAAAATGTAATGAAAATGAATGAATGAAAATCAGGCATTGCTTTTGAATTGTGGTTAAACAGAATTATTTTAAAAAACAAACTAATGAAACTGGCCTGGACAAAAATGATGGTACCCTTAATTTTTTGTTGCACAACCTTTTGAGGCAATCACTGCAATCAAACGATTTCTGTAACTCTCGATGAGACTTCTGCACCTGTCGATACGTATGTTGGCCCACTCCTTGCCAGCAAACTGCTCCAACTGTCTCGGTTTGAAGGGTGCCTTCTTCAGACTGCATGTTTCAGCTCCTTCCACAATTGTTCAATAGGATTTAGATGAGAACTCATGGAAGGCCACTTCAGCATAGTACAATGTTTTGTTCTTAGCCATTCTTGGGTGTTTTTAACTGTGTGTTCTGGGTCATTATCTGGTTGGAGGACCCATGACCTGCAACTGAGACCAAGCTTTATGACACTGGGCAGCACATTTCGCTACAGAATGCCTTGATAGTCTTGAGATTTCATTGTACCCTGCACAGATTCATGACACCCTGTGCCAGATGCAGCAAAGCACCCCCAGAAAATAACCAAGCCTCCTCCATGTTTCAGTAGGTACAGTGTTATTTTCTTTTTTATGCTTAATTTTTGCATCTGTGAACATAGAGCTGATGTAACTTGCCAAAAAGCTCCAGTTTTGTCTCATCTGACATTCTCCCAGAAGCTTTGTGGCTTGTCAATTTGCATTTTGGCAAATTCCAGTCTCACCTTTTTATGATGTGCTTTCACCATTGGAGTCTTCCTTGGTTGTCTTCCATTAAGTCCACTTTGACTCAAATAGTGATGGATGGTGCGATCTGATGTACCTTGACCTTGGAGTTCACCTCTAATCTGTTTGGGAGTTGTTTTGGGCTCTTTGGTTACCATTCGTATTATCCGGCTCTTCAATTTGTCATCAATTTTCCTCTTGCGGCCACGCTCAGAGAGGTTGACTACAGTCCCATGGACCTTAAACTTCTGAATAATACAGTATGTGCAACTGTAGTCACAGGAACATCAAGCTGCTTGGAGATGGTCTCAGAGCCTTTACCTTTAACATGCTTGTTTATAATTGTCTTTCTAATTTCCTGAGACAACTCTCTCCTTAGCTTTCTGTGGTCCATGTTCAGTGTGGTACACACCATGATACCAAACAGCACAGTGACTACTTTTCACCCTTTAAATAGGCAGACTGAATGACTACAAGTTTGAAGACACCTGTGATGCTAATCCCAGTACACACCCCATGGTCCCTATGGTCAAAGTGTTTTCAGTCTTTTCTAGGGGTACTATAATTTTTGTCCAGGCCAGTTTCATTTGTTTTTGTTTTTTTTAATTATTCTGTTGAAAACAATGTCTGATTTTCATTAGTTAAATTTAATTAATTTTTATTTATTATTATCAGTCAGTTTCAGGTTATTTCATTGACCACTGTGGGTTTTTCTTTCTTTAACGGAAGGGTACCAACAATTTCATCCATGTGTATAAATGCTCTAAATGGCAATACTTCTCTTTTGAAGTATTTTGAAAAATGTCAGTAGTTTCTAGAATAAATAAAACACTTCATTTTACTCAAACACAGAACTACAAATAGTAAAACCTGTGGTCTCTTAATATGTGGCTGTGCACTGTATACGTGGCTGTATATGTGAGACTCGCTGTAGAGACATGAACTATAAAGAAACACGAAACCAGTGTGATGTTGTGTCTGACAAAAAGAATCAACACCTTTTTTTCTTGGACCTTTTATTTCTAACAGCATTCAGTTACAGTGAAACCAAAAAACAAAGATGAAAATAAAACTATGTGAATTTACAGTTCCACTGACAAATATTTAGTTTTGAAAAGTTGTTTATGCACTTTTAAAGATCAGGGGTTTATGGGAAATTAGTGATGCCTTTTAAACTTCATAGAAAATGATGCAGAGTTCAAACAGTAATTTACTGATGTTAGTGATTAACACCAATATAACTAACAGCAGATAACTTTAGAGTCAGGTTTAGACACAGGGAGGTCAAAGATGATGACACAATGGATTAACACTGTGTTTAGTATACACTAATGCCTTATCTCTTGTTATATTTGCCATCTCCATTGGGGATTTAAAGTCATTGCTGTGCTTATTTAAGCAGGTGAAAGTCTCCTTTTCAATAGTGTCTTGTCAAAAAGAGCAGCATCAATAATAAATACAGACAATACAAACAAACAACTTTCACATACTGAACACAATACAACATCAAATACTATATCTGAGCTGATTCCATCTCAATTTCAATTCCAGGTCCTTCTGTACGTTATTCCTCAAAGAATGAATATTCAGATCAAAATCCAATCTCAGGTGTTTTAACTGCGTGAATTAGTCTAAGAATGAAAGTGAAGGGTTAGGGTTAGGTTAGCTTTTAACAGAACCCTGTACAGTTATGGTTTGTCGTTAATGTTACATAACTTCTTCTGCATCAAGGACTAACTCACTTCGCAATTTATTTTGGTTTGTGTCACTGTTGTAAAAAGGTTTCACTAACCCACGGGTCAACAATTAATTTCATTGCTTATACGGTGTCTTTATTAAAGTTGTAAATTAAAAATAAGGAGTTGAAAGGCTTCAAACTAGTGGTGACCATCTGTAAATGACTGACATTGTAGAGATTAGTTTTATTACATAACATCCTCATGTCCCTCTCTTTTTGTGCCAGTGTCAAGCTGCTCCATGGGTTTCTGAGAACAAAACTGAACAACAACCTTGTGTAGGAGGACGAGTGAGGATGATCCTTTGTCGTGTATAATCTACTTCCTTCCTCTTACCTCTGTCGTCCTCCAACTCAGTGACATTTACACAAGCAACTTTAATTTTGCAGCAGCTAACATCTGTGAATTGTTCTCAGAATCTGACTCATGTGCTGCTTGCAGAGCTGCTCTGCTTTAATCAAGCAGGTCAGCCCATGAGATATTGGAGGATAAAGACATGTAGAATATTTCTACAGCAGTATATTTTTTTGCTACAAAGCGTGGGAGTACAGCAAGGAGCCGGTGTACAGTATTTTGATTTTATAAAGTGTGAACTTGCTTTATGAAAGCTTTATGAATACGTCAACACAAAGTGAGTGCTGTTGTTGTTTCTATGAGTAGCACATAGTAGGTAGATAAGTCTTTACTTGGTATGTTTCTTCACTCGACACCCTTTCAGCTCTGTCCTCAAAGAAACCTCGGTAACTCACAGGCTCTTATTGATTCTGAAGCTAAAAAGACATTTTCAATTCACATTTAAACCCCCATCCCCACACTTTTTACTCCACCAATTCCATTAACCTCCCCCTCCCCCCTCGCTGTCTGTTAACCCTGTCTGCTTTATTCTCATCCCATCATTTCTGGTTCAGCTCAGAGATTATTATTACCTTTCCTGGCACGTCTATCTTTAGGTGCTCCTGTAGGATTGCACTAATCTAATGCCGCTGTAATTTTAAGAGTGCTGTAAAAATGTAAACTCACAAGTGTTAAAATGCACGGGGCAGCTTTTCTGCCAGGGATTCTACTTAACAAGCCTGTTCAGACTGTTATGGATCCACTTGGCAGAGGCGATGCCATGTACAAACAAATAATTTAAGTCTTTTAAAAACAGGTAAACGTAACAGGAGTATATAAAAGACACACGAGGGCTTCATGAAAAGATGACGAAGCATGGGGAGTGAAAGAGCATTGACAAAGAGGAGGAAGGAGCTGAACAAAATGAACAGGGAAAAATCATGAAGGGAGCACTGGTATGATTTCTCAAGCTTTTGTGTAATATAAATTATGAGGCATATCTATCTCTCGGCATTGTTAAGTGCACCTCCTCAGTATCTGATCTGCAGAGCTGTGAGCAGTTTATTAAAAATGGAAGTCATTCTAAATGAGGCTGTAATGCTCAACCCTTTCAGGAAATCTTAATGGATCCCAGCCTATCTCTGACAAGGTTAAACGCTTGAAGAGACAGCGAGAAACGTTAACAGACTAGATTATGGAGGGAGATGAATACTAACAAGCACATACTACAGATTCAGCCACAACTTAAAGGTCCAGTGTGTAAGATTTAGGAAGATTTAGGAGGATCTGATTACACAAATTGAATATACTCTAATTTGCAGAACCGGGTTTTCATTTGTGTATAATCACCTGAAAATATGAAGCACTGTGTGTCTGTTACGTTAGAATGAGAGGTTTCTATCCACAGAGGGAGGGGTTACTTCACTGAGTTGGCCATGTTGCCCCTCCATGTTTCTACAGCAGCCTTTTCCATTTTATAGTTGGTTGCATCCAGGATTAAGGGGCATATTGGGTTGTTTCCCCTTTCTATGGAAGTTTAACCTCCGTAAAGATGATTGTTATTTTAGTGTTATGGCAAGAACATTAACTGTTTGGCCATATCATTCTGTATTAATCATATTCTTTTGTAAAACATGGTCTTGACTCTGAACATTAATACTGATGCCTTTCTCTATAATTCACAAATGAGGCTATAATTCATAGTTAGTTTCTCTCCTAAAACCCTGAAGATGCATCTGTTTCCTCATCAGCTGCTTCTCCAACCTGATGCTGTGTTTCCTGCTGCAAAATGATTCATTAATGGTGACATTTTTCATCTCACAATGTGATAAATCCATAAATATCTTGCTAGTTAATGCTAGTTAACATGTTTTAACATTATTTTCCTCAGTGGAAAAGTTGGTGATGGTAGGTTTTTATTTTAAAATGACCTGGTGCCTGTGTAGTTAGTTTATTACTTATTACTTTGTGGTGAAAAAGTTCTATGCTGTCTCTTCTCTTTTTGGTTGTGGTATAAAATGATTACAGTACAAAATGTCTTGACATGTATAAACTTACATCATGTGTGCTGTGCAGCACACGCTATAGTGGAAGATAGTAGGTACTGGATGTAATTTCAGTTCTGTGAGTATGTGCACAGTGCTCTAAGGCGTTGTTTTCTCAAAGATAATGTGAACAAGTTCAGACACATTCTGGTCAAGACATATCCTTACGTTATATGCAAACCTTGTGTTTCCTACACTCAGGTCTGGGTTTAAGGTTAGGGTTAGGTCAGGTTCCATCCATCCATCCATCCATCCATCCATCCATCCATCCATCCATCCATCCATCCATCCATCCATCATCCATCCATC
>JAPQRN010000007.1:21655514-21684184 GCA_037367275.1 Coranthus polyacanthus
CATAAATCTTTGGGCTCCATCTGTCAAAATTTTGTCAGACACAAAAAAAAGTTTCACAGCACACACAAAATGCTTTCTTCAATCCATCTTTCAAATTTCAGTAAGTGCAAGGATTTGTTCCGTGCTTTCTTTTTCATTCCGACTTGTTCCTGTTTCAAATTGCCATCAACAGCTGCATCAATACTGCACTTTCAAGCTGGGGATGGAGAGGCGTGTTTCCGCACCAGCTGCTACACTTCTGCAGGCGCTTTTTCTCTGTATCTTGACATAAGTCTTTTGGTGTGGTCATTAAGGTTTTGTACCTTACCTCACATGGTTTCCAAAAAGTCAATAACAACCATTGTAGCTGTTGTGAGGCGGCAGTATGAATGTAATCAATGGCAGTTTTCTCACCAGTGTTCGTAGCTTTGTGAGTTAAGAAAACACTGGAGTAAATGTTCATTTCAGAGTAAATCACACAAGATTGTGCTGGAAACCTCTTTTGATAAGGAGGAGTTTAATTATGTAAAAGGAAACTCAATACATGATGAATTAATACAGTTAAGTGGCTGAACATAGTGTTGATTCGATGACAGTAAAGACAAACAAAACAACCCTTACATAGTTCAGATTACTGTCACCTATCTGCTGAGGCTTTCTGCTCAGGACAGGATCATAATGATTCTTTCAGCTACACATAACACCACCATTTCAATATTTTAGTTTAGGTATTTGCCATAGAGAGTGAGCTAAATTCCACAATTCATTGAGATAAACATCTTAGATGTGCAGTAATGCCAGTCCTTATTGCTCTTACGTATGTAACTGTTGTTGAAGTTGTAGTCAGCTGTATTCTGTGGTATAATGTCCATATGCTCCTTCTCTCTCCCCCTCATTCTCACTATCTGCTTCTCTCCTTTTCCCACTGGGTGGAGGAGCTATAAATTAAAGTGGGGAATTACTGCTAACTGTTGGAATAAATTAAGGCGCTTTTGCGTCTGTAAACACCGTCTGACTGCGTAATTACACTCCCACTCCCACTGAGACGCCATGGAGAGGGAGGATAAGAAAAGAAATGCAGAATAGATGGAGAGTAGTGGCAATAAGAGAGGAAAAGACAGCCAAAATGTCACAAGGGAGGATCAGATATTAGATTCACTCCTTTACAGAGCCCTGGATGGTGGGCACTCCTACATATCAGGAGAGGAAGGTGACTTTGGACATCATGAACTCCATCACCATACTGAACATCTTAATAAAGTAATAAAGTACCACGAAGTACTACCTCAGAGAAATTTAGGGATACTTTGGTAAAAATCCAATCTGAGCAGCTGCACCTCATGCTTTTTCGTCTGAAGGGGAGCGTCAATCATCACTTAATACTGAGGCTTTTACTCTTTCAATGCACGATGCAGTATAATTACAGTACAGCGATGTCAATAACAATTCACATTTAGCAGTACAATAGCTTATTGAATGGACTGTGCGTCCTGAGCCTCTTTATCACAAAAGCATCTTAACAGCTGGTTATAACAAGAGCCAGATACACATGGCCTGGACAGCAACATCATCAGCTTGTAGTAAACCACAGAGTTGCCCAGCTATGAGAACCAGGCAAATTGAATTAACACTTCTGAAAGTGTGCACCCTGCACCCACATCAGCTCCTGAGTCATACACTAAAACAATGTTGTTGACATTCGTACAGCACAACTGCGGCAACATTCATCTTAGTATTTCAACATGCAGCACAAGCAGCCAAATAAATGAAAGGCAGAGTCCATAAAGCTCAGCTCACCTTACCATTTGATTGTGGAGGAGCTGTAAAAAATCAACAGCTGGCCCGTGGAGCCACTGGCACAGAAATGAGTGGACCTGCCAGTGTGACTTCAGCAGTGATTGGGCCTCATCGATGACATAATGATCCACAGACATGCCATACGATCACAGTATCACAGTAATGGTATCTGGTGGTCATGATACAGTAAATGCTCTGTAAAGTCAATTAAAATGGTTTTAAACAACCACAATGGTCTTAATCATATTTGATAATTTTCTTCTTTTATTTGGAACTTTTATTCAAACAGAAAAACAGTTGTGCATGTGTATATTTGAGGTTTGTGTTGGAGTCTGTTTTGTGCTGGTCGTTTGTCGACAGTAACTAAGCTAATTATTGTCTCTCTTGCTTTTTACAGCCTTTAGACTGATTTTTCAGTGAAAATCTGCGCCTCTCTTCTGCTTCTCTACAGCAGCACCAGTGTACAACACTAGATGCCATTATCTTAGAAATGGAGTCAACTAATATCAATAAATGACCAGTTCCCAGCACAGCACAGACTCCAACACAAACATCATTAAATCACACACAAATGTTACATATTGAACCTTTAAAAACAATGGACAACATGTAGCAGAGACAAAGGGATAGTTTCTGTGGTGGAAATGTTACTTCACATCTTCTACTGTCAGACAGTGTATACCATCATATCGACCAGTGGTAGTACATGCTCCTCGTAGTAGACGCTCCATGTTTTGTCTCGGCTGGTCCGACTTCTTCTTCTGTTAAATTATTTGAACAGTCACATTGACTCTCCTCCAAGTTTCATGTTGGTGTTGCTTTCATGCAAATGTGGAAGAACTTCTGTTGTCCAAGTGACAGACAGTATTGCCATAAAGAGTGTGATTTGCAACATGGTTTGATTGAATGATGACGTTTTTCTATTGTGACATGATACATATTGTCATATGGCAATTCTAACCCATAGCTCCTCTGAGAGTGTAGTACGTCTCCAGTAGCGCACGGTTCAGAAACATGCACTTTCTGTCAGCTCAGCACTGGTGTCTGACAGAGTTTGCCAGAGGGTTTGCCTTTGATAACCAACAGCAACAGTGACAAGAACAAATAGGCTCCTTACTTGTCACCAAACACATGAAAAGCATCTGTCACATGATGTTTATGAAGTCACAGCGCTCAATGTAAAGGTTGGAATTACGCAACTTCATATTTCATTACCAGGGCAATACACATCACTCGGATTAGGATTATTCTGCAAAGATTAGCGTCAAGCAAAGCGAGGAAGCTTGTCACAGTGCCAAGGAACAGTACCCAGACAGGTTTAGTGGAGGATAGGGAGTCCTGTTCCTTACCCTGGAGCTTCTCACAGTCAGGAAAGCTACACTTGTAGGTTACTCCACACAGTCACCTTAGGTTTGTGTTGAAAAGGTTCTTGCTGTACTCGAACATTATCAGATATTACAGTAATAACATCTGAGAAATACTGATACAAATTTAATGCACGTAAAATTACATCAAATGCACTGCAAGCACGTCCAAAACTCTGAGAAACTGCAGTTTTCAATCTACAAGGTCCTGCTGAATCATTAACGTTATACGCTGATGCTCAGCCTTGTAATTACAGGGAACACTGATCTTTGCTTACAGTTTTGCCTTTTATGTATAAAATTCTGCTTTTCTGCACAAATCAAAAGCGTAGCTTTTTATTGAATAAGATTGTGGAGCACAAAACAGTTTTAAAATGATTGAGACAGCATATTTCATACATTGACAATCACAAATGTATAGGAACAGAGGCTATCAGGCTGACAAATATTGGTTTTTGATACACAACTGAAACATGAGCAGCAGGCCTGAGCTCGACCCACTGGTGGGATTTGCAACACAGTCGTCACACTGATCAATTCTTCTCACAGTGAGTGAGTGAGTGAGTGAGCGAGCTGTGGTCCAGTTCACTCTGGGGATGTAGCAGATGTCCAACCAATTTGAGGACCACTCTGAAAACACTCTGTCAACGCTCAGGCTAATAGTGCCATGATTAGACAGAATCATAACTTGCTCAACATGCTGCGCAGAACAGAGTGGAGCCCTAATTAAAATATAAAAATATAAATGAGACCAGCCAGAGCAAAATCTGAGGGAAATTGTTGATTTTCAGATGAATCTTCACAGCAATTAGTAGTTTTAGCCATGGATATCTAGACAAAAGAAGACAGACAGACAGACAGACAGACAGACAGACAGACAGATAGATAGATAGATAGATAGATAGATAGATACTATTTGATCTATATTTGTAATTTCTCAGTGATATGTAATGCTTTCCTGCACAGTTCACATCACCGTGAATAAACGTTGGAAAACCTCAAGTGTAAGAGACAAAGGGAAGCAGAGAGAGAGATTTGGGAAATCTGCACCATGCCTCACTGTTATTCAAAGGACATATAGAGAGGAAAGGCTTTCAAAAATGTGCTCTAGCCTCCTCCTCTTTCTGCTTTAATCCTCTCCATCCTTTACGCCTCGATCTTTCTCTCCTCTCCTCCTCTTCTTCAGCTTCGTCAGTAGAAAGGGGAGTTTTTTTCCCTCCACAAAATAAAACACGTTTCAGCGTCATAGGGTCAATTTATTCAGCGCAAATAGTGGATATTGCTGAGAGCACGCATAGGTGCACGGATGAGCAAGCACGGACCGGTTCGGCGACTAATGACCATATTAAGGAGCACAAGTTCGCCAGCGAGTCCGACACGTTTTATTTGTCTGTATTACCATGTAGCCAGTGCCGCAGCGGGAAGATAATCGGGCGGAGGGAACAGTTACAGACATAGAAAGAGCTGGCAGCACATGATCACTCGGGCTATCTAGTGACTGATCAACCGGACCATTCATAATTGCACTGGCGTCAACATATGGGAATACGTCAAAGCGAGATTGTGGTCACACCTGGTTCTGGAGGACACCGGGGGAAAAGGGCGGCCAAATCTGAGGGACTTTGCATCAAACCTAGTCGAGAGACAGCGTGGCATCCGAAGCACCATCCGGTAGGTGAGCCTTGATTGATGTGCACGGACTGCCAATATGCTTTTCTTCACCCGATTTGGCAAGAAAAACCCCCCACCTCGCCTGTTGTTATTGCGCGTTATAGTCCAACAATTTGACACATTTCCTTTTATTATGTTTGTGGCAGGGTTGAGGAAACAATTAGGCCTGTGAAACAATACACTTGGCTCTTTGCAAGTGCCAAACCACTTGATTGAGGATGCGGGTCTCAGTGAGTCGCTGGTAGTCAGATATAACCAGGGGATTCTGGTCCGGAGGCCCAGTCAGGATATACATTTAGACAAAGGAGAGCATATACCATAAAAGCTCCAGGAATGAGGTATTGATTGGCCCGTGTCCACGCATAACGCGCCTTTAATGTGTATCTACGGGCGTGAAAAGGTGTGCATTTCATACAGCTGCATCTGAAACAATGTATTTGCAAAAGAAAGCTTTTGGAAATCAATACCAAATTATATTTAGCTCAAAATGCTGTGTTTGGGGCTGAATACAGATAGTAAAGTTGGTCTGGTGAGTTTTGGACAACCTGCACCCTCATATACCCCACCCCCACTTCTAATTTTCCTTTGACTTATCTGACAAACACACGGACACTCAGAATCACCGCATATATTATTTCTGCAGCAGTGCCTCCCACCATGTATGGTCATTAAATTGTCATTAAGTTGTTGGATGGATGTTACAAGCTGAAATCGTCACAACATGCCATAAAATACCGATGTTTAGTATAATAGAAATATTGTGCTTTAGTCAGATAAAAATACAGGACTGATGGTTTGTGTATCTACAGCCTGAATTAATGCAGCAAATAATTAACAGCTGAATGTGCATCTTCATCATAACAGATGCACATTCAGCTGCAGGATTATTCATATGTTCATATGATGTTGATTTTATTTTTGATGATTTGATTTATAGATAAACTAGAATTCCAACATTGGGGCATGACCATGATGGTGCTTATGTTGATTGACTTACTACCTGTAGGTGTATCCAACCACATGTCCAGTATTATCTAATGAATAATGTGATGAGCTGAATGTCAGGATGTAGCTAGACTTGGTGGGTCGACCTCTGATAAAAACCCACAAACTGCAGAGGCTTGAGACATGTCTGCTGCAATAACTCGATTTAACCTGAAAACCTGCAGATCAGTGATAGACAAAAAGATGGCATCTCCAAAGGAATTTGTCTTTGAAAATTGAAGACGATATTCTTAGATGGACTCTCCTCTGACTCACGTCGAGGCCTGTGTCGAGCAGAGATGGGCATAGACCTATAACATTTACAATCTCTAAAAATGACTCAGACTATATTATGGACTTTTGTACATTAAATCAAATGTTTACGATAATGTTCAAATTCAGAGAAATCACTCATTTTATTCAGTGTAAAAGCCTGTTTCATTTGGTCGCCTCTCAGTGGCGTCATTTCCCCAACATTACATTTAACGTGATTTCAGCTATTTCATTAGGAGATGACATAACATTAATATACATCTCTAAATTAAGACTGCAACTAACGATTATTTATAATATGTCAGAAAAAGGTGAAAAATAACCATGAAAACTCAAACGTTTTGTTTGATCCACAAGTTATTCAGTTCATTGTTACAGAAGAGGAAAGAAACCAGAAACTATTCTCATTTAAGAAGCTTGAAACATTATATGAGCAATTGTTAATTGTGCATTTTGTGTCAGACAGACACACAACTACTGTACACACACTGCGCTTGGCATTTTCTGTGTAGCTCAAAATGAACAAAATAAGCATGAAAAAAGAACACAAATTTAGAAAATAAGCAGCTCATCTGACCCTTCTGGTAGATCAGTGCCTCACATCTTATTTTCATTTTACCCTGAAATAAGTTGATAATGAGATTTCATAGCTGGACTATGTTTGATGATCATGTTTAAGATCCTAACAATGGCTCTGAACTGGAATCACATATTTCTCAAATCATATAAAAAAAAAAAAAGTCAAGATAGAGGTCGAGCGTTAGTAGATTTAAAGGGCAATATAATAATGACAGTTTGAAGCATTGGCACCAACTTCTCCTGATAGTTTGTAAAACATCCTGTCGGTGCTGATTAAATTAATTTAATGTTTGTCAACTAATCAATTCATAGAGTAATCGTCACAGCTCGACACTAACTGTGAATTAAACTTCAATACATTAACTCATCTGTAAACATGATTTCTGCCTGAGTCTCATCACATTTTTTTTTCTTGGTAAATATGGTGAAAACAACTCCCTTGATCCCACGTTACTTCATAACGTCATCTGCTGCGTCTTTTATTATTGTATTTATAGAGAGACCACGAGCAGCAGAAATCTTACTGTGCGTTTAACTGCTGGTTCCAAGTTGAGGCAGTAGTAGAGCTTTGCTGAATTAATTTGCATCATCATCAATTGATAAGCAAACAGTTGAGATCTGCAGTTACATGACCAGCTCAAGCACAATGCAGTCTCTTCCACTGATATGAGACGGCCAGTCATGAACATGGTTCTTGATGAGAACACACACTAGTGGTCTAAGGTCTTTGTACATGACTGTCTCTGATGTTTTTGTTGTATTATTTCATATATTTCTTCATTTCAAGTTGATTTTTAGCTATTACAGAATCCAGTACAGAATGAAAAATACTGATTTATTTTGGAGAGCGCAATACTTTCATTTATTGCTTGTCTGAGGCTGAACCGCAGTCCTGTTGGATTTGGTTGTGTTTCCTGTTGTTCAAGGTTTTTCACAGAGGAGCCAGAGACACGAGCTACAAATGTTTCTGTGGCTGCAGTTGCCTTGTTAATGACTTCGTTACATTAAAGAAAGAAACATTTAAAATCAGTATATTGTGTCTGATGATTAATGTCTTGGGTAAGCAGTAGTGTAATAAGCAGGATAATGTATAGGGAGCCATTCATTATTTCATTTTGCCTCAGGGTTTACTTGCAATAATGACCAGCTTGCTGTAAGTGTGCCTCACTTGGCAACCTGTAGCAGATCAGAGACTCACGTTGCTGCTGCCAGTGATAAGCCAGACGCAAATCATTAGTGTTTGTTTCAATTGGCTGTGAATGCAAGGTAGCATTACTTAAGGACAGTCACCGTATTGATGTTATTGACGATTGATCTCTTTGCCCTGATCTTTGACTTCTTCACGTAGAAACATTAAAAGGCAAAAAGATGGAAACTAAAGTATCTTTTGGCTACTATGTCGTATTTGCCTGAAACCTTTGTCCCATGACATCCTTTCTTATCCCAATTTTTCAAGGTTTCCAAATAACAACCTTACAAAAGCAGGTGGAAATGGTGCACTTTCAGACCAGTCGAGCTTGCTACCCCCAGCTACAGTAGCTCTTGGTCACAGTGGGAATATGTGAACTTCCTGTCTATAAAACATAACAGCACAGCCATTATATTCATGACAGCACAGTCATTATAGGAATGACAGCTTTCCTGCTACCCATTGTTGCCATTAAAGCTGAAAAATTGATGGTTTGCAGTGTCTGTGGTGGGCAGTAGGTGGAAACCTGTCAGAACAGACTGGAGGTGGACTGAGAAGCAGGATTAAATCAGTACATGGAAATAAGGACAGTCTGATTCTGTCAGAGAACACCTATTCTCACTATTGACTCATATTATTAATTGCAAGGTAAGTCATTCTCAGCACCCCGCAGTGTTATTTTCACTGCCATAGTGGTAAAACAACGCTGATTAAGGAGATCCATGAGAACTAATTAGAAGTACTCCATAACAAAGTGGTAAAATTCATGAGCATCTTTTAAAAGATAGAACAAAAGGAGCTGTTTGTTATGAAATAGTATCATTTATCTGGAGCACATAAACGCCTCAGTGTTTTAGTCTGTATCAAAAAGTTGGATGAAAATTCATGATCTTTTTGGGGTAAAGTTTAACTATTAACAAACCCTCTTCATTAATGCAAACAGTTGTATTTTAATAATGTTTCAGCCCCCCCTGTAGATCTGAGTCTTTGAAGACTTTGACATATTTTAAAACAACATTGAGCACCTTTATCTTTATCTATAATATGATTAATGAAGTATTTGTTTTTGAACAATGTGCAAAATTCAAAAACACAAAATCAAGATCAGTGTTTCCTATTTTCTTGTTTAACGGAAATTCGAAATATAACCTGTTGGTTGTGATACTTTCATTGTGAATATGTTTCAACAGTGGTGCTTTATTTTATTTAAAAATATCTTTATTTTATAACAAATAATGCACATTACAAGTGATTTGTTTGTTATTGTTGTTTGTTGATATTGTACAAAGTACATACATGGTAGAGCTGGGTGTTATGGCCAATTATGTTATTGTGATATGAATTTTCACATCAGTCAATATTGATAATTATCACAACAAATATCCACTCAAAGCTTTCAAGTTTAAGGCTGATTTTTGGTCCTGAGTGAGTATAATATATATTATATATTTTATCACAATATGCAGGAGTACAATTAAATAAAACAACAAATCATTTTGTGCTTTATTTGACTATGTAAACAAAATAAACATTATCACGATATAAAAGTATATCACCATAATTATCATTTTATCGATCAGCCCTGATACACGGTGTAGAGTTTAGATGAAGAAATCTACTTTGAATCACATCTCCTTCTTCTAGACTGAAATAAAACTGATTAAACTTGTAAATTGGCCATAACACTGAAAAAAATTAGGTTTAATTTTTTGGCCATGTTGCCCTCTTTTATCTTTAAAGATTAAAGAGAAGCAGCATCTAATGTGCTAACTGGTGAGGTTTTCAGCTGATGTTGATGCCAGTCGGCTGTTTAGCTTGTATTCTCTTAACACTAAGCTGATGCGCTACTGGCTGTTGTGTCATATTAACTGACATGTAGTTTGTTTTGATATTTACATTTGAGTCTCAGCAAAAATGAGCACAATTTCCCCAAAATGCCAAAACTATTCCTTCACTGGTCTTGAGCCACTTGCAGCAGCAGCAGAAACAGTCCTTTTCTCTGGTGAAAACTAGTGAAGGGAGGGAGGGTTTTCTGGATCCATCGGGGCCTTTAGTGTTGGTACCTTTTCCACAGGCCTACGTTGAGCTGGACAGCCTCTATCTTTGGCCATGACCACAAATTAATTAGTTGTACATTTGCAGGGTAAACAGCACGTTGAACTGCTGCTGACAGAACTGAGGTTCATTGGATCAGTGTTAGTCAGCTGGCCAGGAGACAAGAGAGGGACAGCTTGTGACAGGTTGTGTGTCTGTACCCCCAGCTAACCCCAGAAACGGCATCGCCCGGCCTTAGCTCAGCCTCCAATCGCAGCATCCATCTCCCAGCTTTTCATGTTGTAAATGTTTTCAATCTCATTATAAATATCCATTAACTTCATTCAGATGTAAATTAGTGCATTGCATCATCCTTTTCGTGTGACTTTTTGAGCAGCCATTAGTGTATTTCATTGGAGAAGAGTTGGCAACACTGTCTTTCATGAATTTATCTAGACATTTATTGTAAACTTCCTGCCATCCTGTGCAGCAGACGCCTGAGTTTTACGAGTGCTATTTATTTGGCAGAGCTGGAATGGCGATATCAGCACATGCGCTCCAAAACAAAGTCCTTCCAAGGCAAATAAAACACAAATGGACACCAAAACATTTCCAATTGTTCCCTAATTCCTGTTGATTGTTTTATTGTTGATTACAAATCAGAATGGAATATGATACACTAATGAATCAATATTAGCTATCAGAATGTTATACATGCTTCAGTTAGTGTGTGGTCCTCGGTGTTGACTCACAAAATCTAGAGTGTGTGAAGAAGGGTTAGGGTTAGTGAGTGAGTGATAAAAATAAGAGCATCTAAGGTTCGTGACATTAAAGCATGTGTAACCTATGCGTAGGTGCCTTCTAGTACCCTTTAATAATAAGCAGATATAACAAGGTAACCACTTTTACCATTAACACTAATAATACCAACTTATAAAGGACGTTGGGCCTAATCAGAAGACTCCCAGATGTAAATAACAACAGAGGAAAATACACACAATTTGTAGAAAAGAAGTAGAATTTACTGATGGAGTTATGAGTGGATCCAAGTTTGCATGAAAAACAATAAACAAAATTGTGCACTCTTCTAAAAAAAATAAAAAAAATAACCCAGTCTTGTGTAGTTGTTTTAGTCCTTTCAAAATGATAAATGTTCAATGTCCTGTTTGTTGTGACCAGTTGGGTCACTATCTACCAGTGTGTTCGGTTCCTTGGGTTGAGGCTCGCCATCCAGTACTAGAAATGATGATCCTTTGTCTCTCTGCAGCTCTATGGGTCGGATAGTGCATCCACACACACACTCAAAACACCTGACCTATAACCAGGCCAGGATAAAGTAGCTTAAAATACAGTAAACTAATATTCATTAGGTGAAAAAAATGCGGTTCTACATTAAGTTGTCAAATATATCATGTTGTACAACAATATAGTTCAAGTAATCACAGTTTCATATCACCAACACATTAATAAAACCAAAAGAATTAGCTTATATGAGGTAATATAAAGTTATAATTTAAATTTTTTTGTACAGTGCTAATGAAATATGCATTCACAACATAGTAGCCTTGCATTAGAATGTGGATTGGAAACACACATTAGCTCTAGCTTAATAAAAATCCTAGCAAAGTGCTAGTAAAAGGCACTTGACACTTACAACAGCACTTATTAGCACAATTTAAAATGCTAAAACATGTGCTACTATAACAATAACTGCAAATACCATTGAAAATATCATATACACAACAACATTTAAACACAACCATTCAAGTACTATTTTATTTTTACTGAATTAATGATTTAGCCACGTTCAGTGCATTTTTAAATAACTAGCGTTATAATTTTAAAATTATAACGCTAGTTAACATTGTGACTAGCGCTAGCATACTAACGGAGCACGTGGTGGAATGCAACAGGAAGCATAGCTCTCTCCCACGCTGTGTCTGATGCAATCTGAGCAGTGTCCCCTCACGGTGCAGTGGGTGGGGCTGGACAATTTACGTTATAAGTTAATGTGAAATCAGACCATAACAGCTATTCGATGCTTAGTCCATCACCAAAACACATACTCAAGGTATATTGCACAGTTTTTAAAAGATTTCCACCTCTATTTATATATATTTCTGAACATATTTTTAACTCTAACTTATTACTTTTTAATCTCATTGTGGAATAAGATATGAAATCAATATTTATATGTATTTGCTTGTGTTTTTAGCACTGGTCTACACATGACTTTGGATCTCAAAGATAAGCCACACCTTCATGTAATAAGGATTTCTGCTCACGAGTCATGGATTTCAAGCCATCCAAGAAAAAAATGGTGTGATGCATGAAATTCACATTCAAACATGGCATTTTACAAATAAATCATTTCTGAGAATCAAACTCTAATGAAATCAGGCACAGAGTATATAGAGCAAATAGACTCCACTGACCATAATAAACGCTGCATGTTGCTCCTAAAGTTCTGAAGCTTGTTCCAGTCTCACGGATTCTGTGCTGACGTGACCAGAGACAGAAGCCGTTAATAACCCAGTGTTTCATTCATCAGCCTCCAGATTCAAAATAGAAAACAGTGATGCTGAGTGGATCAAGGTGAAAGACCAAGAAATCATAGAACTATTTAAAATTTAACCTGTCAAATAATTGAAGTCAGATTCTTTTTAAATCTCCTCATCCTAAGTCAAACGTAGACAACAGCACTGAGTCAGACTGTTCATGCCTGGTGTTTTTTTATCCACTTTGATCTGATCAGGCTGTTGATGGGTCAAGTCCTCCTTCAACCTCTGGTGCAGGTTTACGGTGCTTTAGGACAACATCATTCACATTTTTCTTCCTGGAGGTGTTGCTACCTGTAGTGGTGGAGATGTCCTATCAATAACCAGCAGTGCTATACCTGCTGCCACCCAGACGGACAGATGGACAGAGATACTCGGCCTATCAGATCATGAGCTTTGGCCAATGTGTGTAAAGTGAATCTCAGCCAGTGCAGGAGAGATTGGTAAATGTATGATATCACTAAAAAGGCCGGTCAGTGCTATGCTTCAGTCTTTCTTTGTGTGTGCAGGCCATGTCTTTACCTAATTACATCAGATGTGATGTCACCATTTACTGTGTTTTCCAGCCATAGAAGTGTAGCTTCCTGCCTTAATTTAGTCTTTTTGAGTCATTTTGGCATAAGAAAAACAAAGCTGACCATTCGCTTTGACTAAACTTTGGATCAGCATCTAGTTCATTCCCATTTGATAATCTTAGTCGTAAAACCAGTCCTATTGCTGCCTAAAAGTATCATTTGTTACTTTTTGATATGCAGAGTGGCCACTTCATCCATAGATGAAAGCTGTGTGCAGATGAAAGCTGTTAGATGAGAGGTCATCAGCGTTGATGTTCTTCAATATCTGGCTTTACTTATGAAAGTGGTATCTTACACTCCCTGAACTGAATGTTGAATAACAATTGTTGTGAGAACAGATATCAATACCTTGAAGCAACTTGTGCAAGTTTACTGAGCTGAGTAAAACAGTTCTGTCTCTAAAGATACCATGGTGCTCCACCACAGGCAATATTATTTCTTCCTTCATACAATAATGTGTATTGCCATGTGTAGAAACTGAAAAAGCAGCCATGTCCTAACTCAGTTTTCATTTGTCTTCAAAAACAGGAGCAGGGCTTAGATGCACAAGATAGAAAGTTGTCTGAGTATAGTTTTCTTTTTGAAATGCGACAGCCTATTCCTCTGCTATGTGAACTTTGTTTTCTCTACCCTCCATGCGTTTTTCACACACAAAACAATAGATAAAAGATACTAAAAAAGAGAAAAGGTTTACATTAAATATGTTTTATTCGCCATTTGTGTAAAAACTGTGGCATTAAGAAAATCTGAAAATGCTGTGTGAGTATATGAAGAACATCACTCTGATAAGACAAATCACCAAACATCATCAAAAATAGAGAGTTTACCAGAGATATGTTTTATTCCCACTCACTTTGATAAGTCTATTCCATAATTTAAGCCTCAGTGATTTTGAAAATTGCCATAGTAGTTTCTGTCTAAATGCAGTAATTTAGAGTGCTGAGACATTTCAATTCTAAAATGCAAAACAGCGACTGTTGGAGAATGTTGGCATTTATGTTGATGCACTAAATGAGACATGTAGGGTGGTTTTCTGAGACCTAGTAGTATTGACATTTGTGGACACTAAAGTGCTGGAATCCATCAGAAGTCACAGAATGCTTCTTCTAATGACTTACTGATCTGTTAAATCCCTTTCACTCTGTGAAGTGTCTCATGAAAAGCTTGTTGGAAGAAAAACATATTAACATTTACTAAAGAATACAAACACTAATTCAAAATGGTTCACCCCAGCTGGAGACAACGAGTGTAAATTGCTGTGTTTGGCTCAAAGGTATTAATTATTGATATTTCCCATGAGGTGAAATATGATCAACTTTTATCTGCATGTAATGCCCAGTTTTATAACATGAAAGGCTTGAAGAAATCTGTTAATCTTTAAGTCTGCTGCAGCAGACTAAAAATAAATACAGAAATGAATTAAATAAATATCAACTAACTATATGTCAAATCCAGCGTATGGTGCTGTACTGCAAGTGCTGAGATGCTGCAACATGAGCCTGTGCACACATGCTGAGGACATTTCTTATAGAGTAACTAAACTGAAATCCTCTGTGGGTGAAGCTGTAATTGTAGGTTGATTGATGGTCCAAAAGGAAGAGAGAAGAGTCATAACATCACATATTGTACAGTGTGTTTTTAGTGCACAAAACTCCATTAGGTGTCCACAAATGTCTTCATTCATCAAGAACACTTAATTTTTGAACACTTTCAAATGAAGTTCTTGTATCTGGGCCATAATGGGGGTATCAGACTTGACTATTAACAGTGCAGCAAAACCATAGACTCGTAGCCACCGTGACCCACAGAAACCACAAACATTACCCATTGGTTTGTGAGGCTGGCATTTGACTGACTTGATCACCATTTTGGTTTATGGAGTGGCACAACTGTGGAAAAGCAAGGGGTGATGGGTGAAGTTCACCAACATGATAATAACTTATTGAAAACACAGACCACACTGCTTTTAACACTGTTGTATAAATGTCACCAAGTAATTTCAGCTACCGGATAAATGCTAATAGATACAGTTGTATTTGATAACAATAATGCCAACTTCACTTAACGTATAAAACACACATCACTAGCTGATCGTATAATATTGTACTGTATTAATGATAGCATTACCTAATGTAGCTAGGTTGTGCTAACAGGCTGGATGTTGTAATAACAAATGTGTTATCCTCACATAAAATGGTTCATGAAAACCTGTCTGTCTGTCAGGAAAAAACAGCTGTCAATCAAAGCCCACATGACAGACACAGACAGCATCCACCTGTCAATCAAAGCAGCCACGCCCTTATATTGGGGATCGACCAATTTGTATTTTTGAGGGCAGATACTGACACTGATTAGTTAGCTGATTATGGGGTTCCAAAGTAACACATTTTGAAGGAAATTTATTTCACCTGATATCGGATCAAAAAAGGATTCATACCAATAAAGGTCAAAATGAGAACACTGTATCCCTAACCCTAACAGGTGAATTATATAGAAACAACCCGTACAGTTGTAATGAACTGGGAAATGGAGACCAAAACCATTAAACCAGGCTGTAACATGTTTACTTCTGCTGTTAAGTTGTGCATTTTAACATGTGGAGCCTCAAGTGGCCATTTGACAAACTGCAGGTTTAGTCCCTTCGGCGTTGGCTTCATTTTTCAGCCTCAGTAAAACTGACATTTCATGTCTAAAGACCTGAATGGCTCTATTTACCTGCTTATAGAACATGCCAGCATCAAACCCAAACCTATGCAGCATCTGCCAGAAATGGCATCAAGAAAAGATCTTTCACATCTGATTTTTATTCACTCATTAATTTGTATTTTAATCCCGTTTTTGAGCCTTGTACCATCATTGGCATAATGAACCAGGCCTGTTCTTGCCTAATTAGAGAAAAAATGATTATCAACTCAAAAGGAAGCATTGTGAGTGTCTGTTTTTCAGGCTAAAATGTGCCTTTTTTGTTTCTCATACGAGGAGCTTCTTTGTACAGAGCTGTATTTCTCCCACTCTGTCCTAATTAGTTGTAGGGGCACTGTAATGAATCCTGCAACAGGCTGTGGTTAAAACCTTAGTTCTGTACAAATAAAGCCTATCAAAATATGTATAAAATATCTCCCTGTATATGTTGAATGCCATGGTAAACCTGCAGGTGGACTCATTTGGACTAATGTGTTAAAAATTGCTGTATTATGGCCTGAATATTTAGCAGCTTTGCCATCAACATGAAAAATGGTTAGTTGTATTTCTTCTCCATATCACGCTCAACTCCCTTTCTTTCCTTTAGTATTTTCTCCTTTTTCCTCTTATGTCGACCTCTCCTCTTTTGAGCTGCCATGTGTTTGTTATCATCAGAGAGACAAATGAGAAACAAGAGAGAAAGAAAGCCTCGGGGCTCGTGTCCTCACATCATCACCACTCCCTTTATCTCTACCCCCCCCCCCGTTCTCTATCCTCCATCTTTCTGTCTTCCTGAGTGACAGCTGGCAGCCAGTAGGGTACAGTGGGCATGCCAACCCAACAGCACATATTTGCCAAGTGACTGGAGAAAATACACATTTGAACGTGACTGACTCATGCGTGCTGTGGCTCTCTACCCTTCATTGCTGCTCTTTTTTGGATCGCTCAAACACATGCAGTACACATTACACTCCCTGCTGCCCACTGAGCTTTGTGGTCATTAAAACATGCAACAGTCATTCACAGAAGGCCTGTAAACGAATCCAGTGGGACAGGCTTGAGGCAGAGGCCATATAGACAGCTGCCATAAAACCAAGCATCTGAAGCTGCAGCACGTGGAGTACTGATTACCAAAGAATTGATTGTGTCTAGCAGGGCTGAACGATATGCAAAAGAAATTATTTGAACAGATATTGCAGTATGAGTCAAATTTTAGTAGGAATGATCATTTTTGCATTTCATTTTCATAGAAAAAACTAATAAAAAAATGATGATGTTACTTTTGCCAAGCAAGAGGTTTCCTTTAGAGAAAATTATTTTTAGGTTGAGGGTATCTCTGTAGCACCATTTATAGTAGTGTGTTTATTTCATTTTGATGTTTATTTTAGGGACAATGCACATTAATAAACATGAACATCCACATCCAGGTTCAACATGTAAATGTACCAGATTATCATATTTAAGAGGCTGCTTTCCATCAGCATCCTGGCAGGTTGTTAGTATTTAAAAACACTACAAGAAAACATACAAAAGCACGGAAGCACATAAACCATAGGTTGACTGATAGCTTTTTTTGTAGGCTGATGATTGATAGTTTGCAGCAGAAAAAAGCCAATACCTGATTAATCATCTGATTTCAACGCACTTCTCCCTCAAAACATTCAGACACTGAAAACACATTGTGCATGTCTAAAAACTGTTGTAATACATAACCAAATAAATAAATCTGAATCACTGAACATAATTAATCAATAAATGTAGAACTGAACATCAAACCACGGGTAGAAAAAATATAGGTGAGAGTGAGTCTTAAAAGTTTTCCCTCAAAGTCAGCATTTACAGTTTAGAAGATGAATATTAACTGTTGATGCTGATACTTTGTAAAATGTCCTAACTCATCCATCTCGCCATCTTCTTTGTTGCTACTCTAAACATTTTTAAAGGAAGGCAAAAAGTTCAAATCTATTTTCCTTCAAAAAGCATTGGTTCTTTGTCTTTCTGACACTTTAGCACAGAGCAAAGGGAAGACGTTTCCAGTAATGACTCTGCAATATGCAAACAGCACCTTTTTTATTATCCAAACAACATGTGCCATCTCTCTCCTCATGTGTGAAAAACACTCACACCTATAGAAATGTTGGGCTTCAGCCTACGTACA
Organism: Coranthus polyacanthus; assembly: GCA_037367275.1. Lineage (NCBI taxonomy): Eukaryota > Metazoa > Chordata > Actinopteri > Kurtiformes > Apogonidae > Coranthus > Coranthus polyacanthus. Next base: position 21,673,358 of record JAPQRN010000007.1, read on the forward strand.
CAGCTGAGCTGAGTCCAGAATATCTGAAATTCTGACTGATAAATGAAACAGGAGGAGCTGCATCACCGTGATTATTCTTTAATAATTTTCACCATCTTTTCATTTTCAACAAGTCCCCACTGGCAGACAGATATTTTTTCAGTCCTTCACCCTTAACGGGATGTGACATTTGGGTCAGGTTTTTTGTTGATGTAGGATGAACAGCACTACTGAAAATCAAAGATCTGATTAGTGTTTGTGGAAGCTGCATTGCTGAATTTTACAACCATTTATGGAGGCCAGAGGTCAGTGATTGTAAAGAAAGTAATTACTAGACAAAAGATTACATAAAACACAGAGTTAAAGAAAACAAGATGTGTATCCATTAACATGAACACACACACACACACACAATATCTTTGAGTAATCTGGGATTAAATATCATACAGACCCGAGTGCAGATCAGGGCCTTCACGTCACACAAATACATAATACATCTATTCATAAACACAAAAGGGAAAACTGGCAAAAAAAACAAGGCTCAGACTTTAACCTTGAGGGATAAAGCAAGATGGGCAGTAATGAAAAAGCAGGGATACAAAGATTTGTTGTTGTGCTTTGATGAGGTGAGACAGACAGAAAGAATCCGTCTGAGGCAGAAACAAACAACAAACACACAAACCAAAAACAAAAAAACCCAATGATGTCCTGACGTATGACAAACATCACGTGTTTCACTCTATATGTATTTTGACTCAATTGTGTAAATACTGTTTTTTGCTGTAAGCACTAGATAGACCTAAAAAGTGGTCGTAGTCATCCTGGTTAACCACTGTTAATACTATAGTTTGTAAAATCACCAGAGCAGACACCAACAGATGCCTTTAGACCACAGATAACAAGGACAAAAATCTGTCAAACATTTTTTCACATCAACAAAGCAACAATCATTCGATGAATTGATTAGTCATCAACTATTAAATAAATCATCAATCATCCTGTTCACTGACACCTGTCAATATGAATCCAGAGTTAGTATCATTGTATGAAAATAGGACACATCTATGTAAGATGAGCATAAAGCAACGAATTAGATCGAAAACTCTACTACTGTACATGTAATCATTATGAAGTTTACATATTGAATTAAAAACATCTGCCTAAATTTCTAATAATATTTGAACCCATAAATATACTTATTCTCAGCCCGATTCAGCTGCATTTATCTTCCTGCTGAAGTTTACAGTCCACTCTTTTATTAAGGCATCTGTGTGTTTAATAAAATTAACAAAGCATAACTAATGTAAACTATGTATCTGTAACTAAGCACAAGTTCTGATACAACATTAACTTCACATGCCATGTCATGTCTATGTTCACCTACTGTTAAAAAATATCAACATATTAACAAGCATTAGATGAAGATGCACGTCCTGTCTGTCATGTTGATCGTTTGTTTTCGTTAACAGTTGGGTCGGCCAATGTTGAGACACAGGTGAGACAGATGATGGAGGAGGGAAGAGATGTGAAGACAGGAAGTAAAAACAAGGATGTACAAGGACGAAGCAATTGTTTTGAGTAGTTTTTTAGGAAGCAAGTGAACATTTGATTCCAGCTTCTTAAATTTGAATACTTTCTGGTTTCTTTACTCCTCCGTGTCAGTAAACTGAATCATCTTTAATTTTGGGAAACACTAATTGATGTTTTTCACTTTTTTCTGGCATTTTACAAACTAAACAGCTAATCAGTTAATGGAAGAAATAATCAACAGATTAATTGACAGTGAAAATAAGATTGGTTTGAGACCCTAACCTATTGTTCTTGCACTGGTGATAAATGATCTACTTTTAATAAAAGCTCCAATATCTTGTTTATCAGATTAGGGTGAATTAGTAGTTGAAAACTGCAGGCTGCTGTTGAGATGACTTCTGATTTCCTATGTTTGTAGTGTACAGACATTATGTTTTCATTCGATTCCTATTTCTTATTTTTCAGCCCCTCACCACCATATTTATTATTGTTTTTCATAGAAAAGTTACAAAAGGTAGAATCCAAACTGACCATGCATTGGTTGAGCATCACAGCTGAAGAGGCTCCACCCTTTAGTCATTTAAGCCACGCTTAGGTTTTAGTGGTCATTGGGATTCCTTTTTACAAGCCCACTGATCAATCGGTCATGTAATTCAATCACTCGGTCAATCATGTCTAAATGAATAATTCACCAACCATCACAGTGAAAAGCAGGCCGCTGCCATTAAACTGCACAATAAGATTGGAAGAATGGAGTTATTTCCAAATACGCTGCAGGAAAATAAGATGAAGTAAGATAAAAAGGCAGGGAAGGCAACCAAGAAGACATTCAGAAAGTATAACTTTCTGTATCAGTGTCAAACACGTTACCATAAATCTGCTTATTTGGCTGTGAATACCTGGTCATCAATGAGCCAAATGATGCTGTGATGTCAAACCATGATCAATAATTCCCCATGTTCAAAGCTGTTGATGATCTTTTATTATTCTATTTCAGCTATATCAGCTTTATTTTTCTTGTGTTGCTCTGGTTGATAACTGTAAAAATCTAGACTTAATGAAAGCAGCAAACCCATTAGTCATTTTCCAAATGAAATGTTTAATGAGACCTATCAGAGATCAGGTTTTACAACCGCTTGCAGCGTAGATGCCCTGCGAGGCTGCGGTAATGACCAGTCCACACAGACGGGCCACAGATGGACAGGTCGACTGTTTCTGATTTCCTTCCCTCCTCCTGCCACCAAATAGTCGTCTCTGAGCTTCAAGCTTTGTGCTTTGTGAAATGAAGTGCAGTGATCAGTTGCGCTGAAAATTTCTCAGAAGGTTTAAAATGGAGTTTTTGTGGCCTCGGCCTGCCTCCTGAATTTTTTAACTTTGCTCTGTGCAGAAAGAAAAATGGCTGCTTTTTGTGGAACTGCCTTAAGCAGCTTGATTGTTAATACTGTCAGTGTTTAATATTACAGAAGACAGTTGTTAAATATGTAAACAGTTTATAGTACATTTAATAATTTATGAGCTTTTCAGGAAATTGCATCATACCCTTTTTATACTTTATCTGGCTTCTTCATTTTTTGCTAATGAAACAGAAGCTTTTGACCCCTCTGGGAGTCCTTCACATGTATTTTTACAGTGTCACTTTTCAGTATCAGAGTCACAATGCGTCATATGGCCATGGATCACTTCCAGCACACACTTTCATAGAATAAAGGGATGAATTGCAGATTAAAAAAAATGTCAGGAAAACATAAAAATTCTTGACATTGAAGTTATTGGCTTTGTGACTGGAGAGAGGGTTTATGGCAGTGAGCTTTTCAGAGGCTAAAAGGAGACAAAGGGAGCTAATCTCACTTAGAACGGTAAAATCTGCTATATAGCTAATGAAGTATTATACTGTGGTCAATGAGGTAGAGGCACTGCAGTGAGCCTACACACTGTGTATATGTGTGTGTGACTGAGTGGGGGTTTGTTTGTCAGGAGGTTGTGGTGATAACGCTGCTCTCAAGAAGGGAAGTCTTTCAAGGGACGATGAGCATGAACGTCAGGACAGGAGGCAGAGGGATGTTCTACATTTCAGAGGAGTAAAAAGAAGAAAATAAGCTAAGAGAAAGAAAGGGAGTGAGACAAGGTGAAGTCTTGTTATTGCAGGACCATCTTAAAAGGAATATGATCACAATATCTTTTTCCATATTGATCAATATTCATATTTATCACAATATATAATTTGATGACACTGGCAGTTTGAAGATTAATGACTGAAGGCTGAAAAAAGAGGGTTGAGTAGTTAAAATTTAGAATATTAACATGGGCTTTATTTTTATCCTCTCAGTGTAATGACAGATGTAGGATTTAAACAAAGGAAAATAAGAAAATATTAACTGTTTAAACAGTGTTTGTGGCCAGTTGATAGATAGATAGATTCCAAGGTGCTATGAAGGCACCCTGTTCCTGTGTCAAACTAACCCTAACCGTGACACAGACACCTAAATGAAACCAAAACACATTGCTTTAGTTCAAACATTTACCCTCCAGAGTTCACTTTTCTGAGATTTAATCACCAAATAGAAAATATACCTGCATGTGGTGTTTATTACTTGTGTGTGACAGGCTGTTCGATCCATTCAGATCGAGTAAAAATGTCCGCCCAGCTCAAGCTTGAATTGTGTATTTTATCACAGCAACTTTCCACGAAACAAAATACAGCATTTTACTTGTATTTAGTGTCATTATCATCAGTGTTAAGCACTATTTGGTTTGAATAGTATGTGCTACCTTACACTACACTACTCATAACAGAAACACATAGTTTGTTTAGGCTCCAGTAAAAATCATTTTTAAATTTTTGTCAGTGAATTTGAATTTCTAAAATTATCATTCATACTAAAATCATGACTCACAATATGATTTTTTTGCGCATTGTTCAGCCCTACTCATAATGATATTATTTCAACGATGCAGAACCCCCCTAACCCTAACCCTAACCCATACCATACAGAAATAACTGAAAACTGCAGAAAGTAGGATTTAAAGTGTACACTCAATAAACCATGCAGCAGTTGATGGCTATAACTAAAGAGTTGTTATGGTCTTTCTTGGTTTCAGAACCTGTAGATAACTGAACAAATGTTCCTTTAGTTCAGTAAAATGTTGTCAGTGTGATGTTAGGACACAAGTCAAAGTTGAGTTAAAAGGTTGAAAGAGTCAAGACCATATAATAAATTCCAAATATGACAAAATTCTGAATTTGATGCATGTTATGTAAACAGTCTGTTACTTATTCTGAATATTTTGTGATTAGGATGTGGAATAGGTAATTATTCTGGTTTTTAAGAGTGTTCTTTGGATATGTACACAGAGCATTCAGAATCAGGCTTTTTACTGCAGTTTGTGACATAAAACGTGTTTACAATCAGATCTGTGTGTTTTACACAAACCAGCAGCCAACAGTTTGTCTGAGGTAGAGATACATGGAAAAAAAAGTCATGAGGAGTAACACACTTTTAAACATTATGATAGACTTGTATAAAATCTGGGTGACAAAACAATATTTATTTTGATGTATTTTTATATTGTTTATTATTATACATTTTTCTTTTATCTTTAGGGTTTGTTTTGTCTTTATATCATCTTCTTGAATAAGAACTCAGATTGTGCTTATTTTGTTCATTTTTATTTAATGTTGTGAAATCCAAAATCAGGGACTACAGGTGTGTTTTTGTCTTGGTACGTTTTGTTTTGGCTTTTACATCATTTTCATCTTGTTACATCTTTTACTGCATTTACATAATTTAAAACCACAAATAACTGTCTGGTTTCTTCAACTTTCACTCAAAAACCAGCCTTTAAACATGAAAGTAAGTGAATTGACAATTATGGTGATAATTATCGATATTGATTAAATGAAAATGTTAATCATGATAACATTTTCAACATGTCTTTAGATATTTACAGAGATCATCATTTTCAAAAAAGGTGGTTGAATGACTAAAAGAGAGAGACTGGAAAATCCTGTTTTTATTTGGAGTATGAATGGCTGCATATAAACAGGAATATTAGTGGAAATAAACAGGAATAAACAGGAATCCTGTCTTTTCCATTTACATTTTTGTACATGTAAACATAGTCTGTGATCCAGTCGAACACTGAGGCTGCTCATGTTCTGCATTGTCCACACTGTACATGTGCATGTACAGTTGAAAATATTGAATATATAGATTTTTAATTTAAGCATGCCATTTGAATATTTAGTTATTTTTCCAACATTTGAATGAAATGATGAATAAAGTTGTATAAAATAAGTGACAGCTTTAGTGAGCATGCCCCTGAGGCCGTCTTCATTAAGGGATGGAGGAGCCATGTTTCCTGCTCTACTCATTTGTCTTTTGGTTTCTGCCTCCCTCCATTTGTCAAGTTCTGCCGTATCATTTTATGCTTCAGTTTCTTTTCCCATTACCTCATGTACAAACAGTATGGCAGCCCACGGGACATGTCAACATGCAGATCCATTAAATTATTAGACCTCGTTTATTATTAACTCTGTAGCATACACAACTGGCTGTAACATTTTAATATTCATGCAGCAAGACTGTTCCCAACTGATGCTAACAGGACAGAGTGGATCAGATTAATGCATCCACACAAATGTGCAGCGTGAGACAAGGAAGTACACATTTTGACAAGTAGCTGTTTAATACTTAGTGCTGTTCCAGGTAAGCATATATGGTGCCATGAACATGCAGTTCTTGTACCGTTGAATATAGTGAATGTGCACATGAGGAATCTGCTGCAGCTCGGTCAGATTGACATGGCCAGTTGGATCAGCTGAGGCTATTTCTGTCTCTTTTTAGTCCAAACTGGCTGCAGGCTGGAGAGGTTGGAACACTGTCCGCTCAGCTGAGTGGTCGAGTGAGGGCGACCCATCGTGCAAACAGGGAAAACTCTTTAAAGGAAAGATTTTGATAGGTGAGAGAGCTCACTGAACTGCAACACCTGTGAGCTGCAGGCGTATTGTGTTTTGTGTCCTGTGAACTACACAAATGAACAAGTGTAGTGGGTTTTTTAAAGCAAGCAAGAACTGGACGTGGTTGAAAATGTAGTTTGGTAGGTGATAACATGGTCTGTTACTCTCACATGGGACCGTAAATTTGTCATTAAACAGGCCATCTAGACATGAGTCATCTGTGAGATTAGTCTTTGTTTTCTGCATGCCCTCTGTCCCTCTCTATTCTTATCCTGCCTAATTTCCTCTCTGTCTCACACGTTTTTTTCCCCAGCATGTTGACCTTGTCCCTTTTTCTACCTTGTTCGATTATGAGATATAGTCCACAGTGTGTGTGTGTGTGTGTGTGTTTGTTTATGTGTGTGAGAGAGAGCGGACAAAGAGGAATCATGGAGGTGGGAGAGTGAGTAGAGGAGAAAGACGGGGAGAGAGAGAGAGAGCAGTGAGGTGTCCAGCACTTAAATTGCCTGTTTATTTCCAGTCATTGCATCAATTACACTGATACAGCTTACAAACAAACACTGAGCGTGTGTGTGTGAGGTGGGGGAGGAATACAGAAACAATTAAGAATGATAGATATGGAAATTTTTATGCTGGGGTATGCAGTTTCAGGCTTCATGCAAGTCACAAGAAACACACAGGGGGCAGAAGAAAAGCTTTTTTTGTTCTGTTACCAGGGAGAAAAGCAGAGGGAAGTCACACTGTATTCTGATTGTGACCTATTCGACAATCAGTGGATGCATGCATGAAGCCAGTGTTTGTGTGTCTGTGTATGTGTGACATGAAATGTATGGGTGTGTCCTGTAAGTGCATGTTATGTGGGGTCGGCCAGTGGCTGCTCTCAGATCAGAAGCGTGATCGTCTGCTCTCTGGGGAAGAGGGGTGTGTCTGTGACAGGCTGCAGTGATTAGTGGAGCTCAGCGGGCAGAATTTATCAGACTCAGCCGAGGCCATGAACCATTTCGGCCTGCAACTCTGCAATTTGTCTCCCACTTCGCATCATAAAACAGCCTCAATGCGGCTTGTGTGTGCACATCTGCAACATGCACAATTTTGAGTCTTGTGCATCTGTGAATGTGTCTAGTATGAGGACGTATACATGAATCCGTGAATGATGAATATGTCAGCAAATCAGGTGGTGAGGACTTTACAGTTGAAAGATGTATGGCTGTGCAGGCACTTTGATTACTGCATGCATGATCTTCAGGAGATCTTAATGAGAGGAGAGAGTAATGATGAGGAGTAATGGAAAACATGTGACTGCTACATATTTGGAACTGTTCATTTACAATTGAAATAATCAGAATACAGTTACATCATTAATGTGAATTTCTTCACATAGGTTACGTCTTGTACCTTTTAAGGGATGACATTTTTGTTTAACAAGTGCTTTACAAATACAGATCCATCCCTAGTAAATGTCATCCATTCTAGATATTTTGATCCCCCCAACCCGGCCACCAACTCATCAGCTTCCTGATAGCTGATTGTACAAATGTATTACAGATTAACAGTCAGAGTTCTCAATTTCATTACAACAAACATATTGTCATAAGATGACAAAGGATAACATCCAACACAAAACACAGATTGCCCAAAACAAAATAAATGTAGGGATTACTCCATTATTTGTTCTGAAATTAGGTATCTCTAATTTCCCATAAGCCCCTGATGTGTATCTGCAGCATGGTTATGCACACAGTGTATCCTACCTGTTCACACATGACACAGAGGATGGAGTTGACAGAGCCAGGCAGAAATGCATTTCTGTCCTGGAAATTCAAGAATAATTTCACATTCATAGAGGCCAAAGGAGACTGCGGTATTATTGTGCTGTTCAACCTCTGTATGCTAGCAAACAAATGCTTTCTGTATCTGTGTCCACAGAAAGCATCTTTTTACCTCAGATTAGAAGTGTCTAACTTAGGAGTGGAGGTAACGTTTCTGTCTGGCTAAAGTTGATTGTTTGATGGTCAAATTACCTACCAAGTGAGCTGCTATTTAGGTGAATTGCTAGCTAACTGCAGATGAGCCCGTTAGTACCGATGTTTTCCCATCAGCACTTCATCCTTCTTGTCAGACAAAATAGTGACAATATAGATTCAGAATGACTCCTGGGTTCAGTCTATTTTATGGCGTCAGAATTGTGTGATGCATGCAATAATAATCTAAGACAATGTTGAAGTAACACAAGCAAATTACATCTAAGGGTCTGTATGTATCTGCAGTGAAATAGTAAAACTCTCAACAATTGACTTTTTTTTGACATTTTATAGATGAAACAATTATTTCAAAAAAAATAATGGCGAGATTAATTGATAATGAAAACAGTGGTTAGTTGCAGTACTATTATGAAGCCATTAGCTTTCCTGCTTCATAAAATGTCAAAGCAAATCCATGTATTAAAAGAAACTCTACTTTTAATCAACCGCTGAACAGCCAATCATATTGGCCTGGCTAATTACTGTCAAAGGCAGAGAGCATGAAAAACACGGATGACAGATTTAGTGGCCTGCCTCTATCCCTCCGGGATACATTCAGCTTTTATGGTAAGGGAAACAATTCATCACTGGGCAATTCATCAGTGGATAACTTTTAATTAATGTTCAAACGTGCAGACCTTTAAACGGCAACCTCAGCTGGTTGCCTCTCTCCAGTGTCCGCTTTGTTTGTTTCCTTCTCCTGTGTCCACAACTCCTCTTTTTTTCTTGTTTACTCAACCCATTTCACTTCAACACTATCCCACTCTATTCTCACAGCTCCTCTTTCCCCCTCCACTCTATATTCCCTCCATGTTTACATTAGTTTCACTGGCAAGTCCTTGCGGCTTGGTCCCTGCCAATATTTGTGTTTCGTTGAATGCTGCCCCTATTTCCAGCATTTTATCATCTTAATATTACCCCAAACCGGCTCATTTATTTCTCCTATCTGTTTTATTTCTTCTGTCCCTTTTTTCATTTGCCTGTATTAACAACATCAAGCCTGAGAAATAAAAGAAATGGCTGATCAGAATGCACAGCAGAAGAGGAACCTATCGGAAAGGCTCAAAATGGAGCCGACACAAGCAAATTGGACAGCCATAAGCAAAGAAGCGGCAAGAGTTTGATGCAGAGAAGTCCACATAATAGGGAAAAAGAGAGAGTCCAACAGATTGATTCTGAATGAAATTAAAGAGGACGAGGGGGAGAATGAGATAGTAAATTGAGCATTACATACTGCATTACCGTGTCTCTTAATTAACCGTGTAAAAGCTTTCTTATTAGGACTGATGCACTCCTTAGTTAACGAGGGAAGAGAGAATGCTCTTTCAGTTGTCATTGAGATGGGCCACAAAGGAAAAAGTGAAACAGCAAAGCATTGAATAGGAAAAAGAGAGAACAACTTCAGGACAATGATAAAGAAAGGCCCGAGCTAACTGTTCATGCAAAATCATCTCCCTTAGTGCGTCTTGTCTCAATATCTGTCATCTTTGTCATCTGAGTCGAAGCTGCTCTCCACCACCTCTCTGTCAGTGAATAGACATTATGTGCAGCTGCATTGAAAGTCTGATCACATCGCAGCGTATCTGTGTGTGAGAGTAGCGAGTCAGGGTGTGTGTGTGTCCAATCATTTCAGTGTCAGTTTCTGCACCTTTGTTGTCTATCACTGAATCAATATTAAATCACAGCTGGGTATAAACAATTTAAGACCTACACACCCAAACACATTTGAATCTTTTATTCATATCCTTATGGATATAGTAACATGTCATCAACAAAGCTATGTGGACATATATTTGTGGCTGTTTTTTGGGGATTTGCATTTAGACAAAATATTGCAGTGATATTTACCTCTGTCAGGGAGATGATGTGATCAATTCCATTTATTTGTCTGTCAGCAGGATTACACAGAAACTACTCTGATTTCACAAAACTACTCCACCAGTTTTCATGAAACATTATGGAAGGATAGGGCTTCAGCCATGGACCAACCTCTTAAATTCTGGAGCAGATCCATAAAAAGTGGTGCGGGCAGGAAGTGTTTGTTCATGTATTACGTTTTCATTTTATAACAGCATTTCAAGAATAAGAGTGAGTACACTTCAGAAATAATGTCCATTCTAACATTTTAACACACATCAAATGCATATTACATGACCAATTCAATTTTATTTATATAGCCCAATATCACAAATCAAGATTTGCCTCAAAGGGCTTTACAGTTCGTACAAGGTACAACACCCACTGTCCTTAGACACTCGGTTCAAGTGAGGAAAAACTGCCCAAAAAACCCATCTGGGAAAAATGGTAGAAACCTCAGTTTGAGCCACAGAGGAGGGATCC
>JAPQRN010000007.1:21684284-21694706 GCA_037367275.1 Coranthus polyacanthus
TTTGTAAGTTAGCAGCGAGATTTTAAATTCAATTCTAGATTTTACTGGAAGCCAATGAAGAGAAGCTAATATTGGAGAAATATGATCAATTTTTCTGGCTCCTGTTAATACTTGCGCTGCAGCGTTTTGAATTAACTGCAGGCTTTTTATGGAGCTATTTGGGCATCCTGACAGCGTAACAGTGGAAACTTATACCATGTTTCCTTATGATGTCACCTAATGGCAGCATGTATAAAGTAAAAAGAATTGGTCTAAGTACAGACCCCTGTGGGACACCATGACTCACCTTAGTTTGGGTGGATAATTGATCACTGACATGTACAAATTGGGATCTTTCAGAAAAATATGATTTAAACCAGTCTAGAGCAGTTCTTTTAATCCCAATGGAATGTTCTAATCTCTGTAATAAAATGTTATGATCGATCGTATCGAATGCTGCACTTACATCAAGAAGGACAAGTATAGAAGTAAGTCCATTGTCTGATGCTACTAAAAGATCATTAGTTATCAAACCAGGGGGCTGATAACGAAGCTGGACACAGGTATTGTCACAAATTGCTCAAATAACAGCTCATCTGCTATTATATAAAAACCACAATTTAACAGTACAGCTGCTACAGAGACAACAAGGATACAGATGCCTGTAATTCAGTATCATGTTGAATTAACAGCTGGTTGTCGAGGCCATTGTTATGTTTTCCAGAAAATGGCTTCGCAGGTTACAGACTTTTTTGAAGTAAGGAGTGTGTACAGCAGTATAAAAACATCCCTTTGCTTTTGGAACAATAGTGTAATGGTTGGACGTCTATATTGACCATAGAGGTTATAACAACATGCCTCTTTGCCCAGTGCTCAGACTAAAAGGAAACAAAGCTGTAGCTATACTGTGGCAATCTTTTGTTCAATTCCTGGTGTATTTCTCATTTTGGAAATAGGTGTCATAAATGCTTGTTGAAATTGCTGAATTACCTGAAACCACCTCTCGCTACAGAAATTGGAATAGGGAGGGCTGCGTCCAACAATTTCTGTAATTTCCCTAAACCTGTAATCTGGAAAGCATGGCCACTTAATACAGTAATTGGCCATGTGGGTGGTAAAATTCTCCTTCACACTGCCCCTAACATTCTTCATCTACAACTCACTCACTTTCCTGAATACAAAAGGGAATGTGTCATTATGAATATCTGAAGATCCAACCATGTCCATGGGGATCCTCCATTTAATTTAATATGTATTTTACATATTTCAAAGATAAGCAACATAAATATGACATTAATATATTAGTACCTTTCTGTATTAAAAACGACTGATATGTACATAGCTGTTTTTGTGCCTAAACCTGTAATGTGTGCAGTATGGACCCAAGTGCACAACGCAGAGTGAGTACAATTTCCAAAGTCTTTATTGATGACAACAGGGAGCAGTGGCAGGTAAGTGTGGAGCTGAAGGGGGGCTGGTCATATGCTGAGGAGGTCACCAACCTAACCCATGCAACCCAACTTGTGTGTCGGAGCCGGGAATAGAAAGGTCAGGATGTGGGCCTCCAGCGGAGAAATCCCTCAGGAAGAAGGAGGCAGTATCAGTCAGTCTCTCAGAAGAATAACACAGATGATTATTATTGAGAGGTAAGGAGGAGTAGGTACCGTAGCTGGTGAGGCTGGGGGAACAGCAGGCAGGGAGGAGATTCTGGCCAGGTGTACATCCATATAGCAGGTGGAGAAACTCTGATAATGGTGGCAAGGATCTGGGACAAGTGAGTGACAAAGGTCCAGGAGCAGTGAAGGCTTTTGACGGCCAGGAGAGAAACTACTGCAACCAGAGGTGAGTGTATTCCTCACGGAGGAGCGTGGGTGGTGAGAACACAGATGAATAATCTTCAAGTGATCATGTGAGTGAGGGGCAGGATAATATTCTGATGCCAATGGATGGTTGATGCTCAGTAGACAACAGGTGAGTAGCCCACAACAGCAAGTGGATGAAAGGGCATCCAAAGGAAAACAGGTGGGCACTCACAAAAGAAGGAACTGAGTCCAAGGGCTGAACAGGGTGAGCAACCAGAGCTGCTGAATCTTGCAGACCAGGTGGGGATCTTCAAAAACAGACGCAGGCAGGCTGATCAGAATGGATTCCTGATGGCTAGAAGAAAACTGGCAGAACAGGTAAGGCGAACAGGAACAAATGCTGGATGTTTTCTCTGAAAAAAGCAATCTGGCAGAGAACAAACAGGTTGGAGCTGCTAAAGCTGAGAGTAAATGACGGATGTCAGGACAGGCAGGTGTGGGGACAGGTGTGGTAGAAAATTGGAGGGAAAGACAGGTGAATAGAAAATCTTGGCATGGAACTGGACACAGACCATGACAAAACCTGAACCTAACTGTGTATTTGTTGCTGTACATTCTTACTTTAACCCTAACCATGATCTTTTTATCCTAACCAACTTGTTTTTGTGCCTAAACTTAACCAAAGTAACCATGGTAAATGCCAAGCCTAAATGCAAGCTGTGGTATTTTCTATATGCAACCTGTCTGCAATATGTTTATTGCAGTATTAAAAAATACAGGAATTTTCAGCATCAAATGACTGTTTATCCTGAAGACACTGACTTAACTTCTGAAGTGATTTTTTTCATGAAATGAGGTTGTTTAATACACAAGTTAACTCACCATGAAGACACTGTCAACAAAGTACTCAGTACAGGTTCCATTCGGTAGCATCCTGTTCCTTACTCATTTTCAGGTTATGTTTGAGTTAATTTTCCTTTGTTGTTATTGCATGTCACCACGATTTAGGCTGGATGATATGATACATACTGTGAAGGTAGAGGAGATATGGCAATGCTGTTTCTACTGAGGGATCTCACATGATCATATGTAATCCAGCTGCCTCTCAAGGTAATTTGGAGGTGATTTGGATTAAAGTGGATTTTTGGAGCAGGAAACAGGCGAAAGTCAATTAATCGGCCGATGTCACCCCTGAAAAAAGATGTGATTGAAATTTGTCAGAAATTATGTTTTTACTTCATTAGTAAATGAATAACTGGTGAGCCGAACATCTAAATCAAAGTAATCAATACATAAAATTAGAACTGAATATCAAACCAACCATAAAAATTCTGATTCTAGGTGCAGTTTTTAGCCTTTTTTTAACTCTTTCCTCGAAGTCAGTAATTCCAGTTGCAGAGTTTAACATTATCCTGAGCCACTATCAGAGCCGTGTCCTGCTGATACCACTGGTAAATGTCATGTTGGTGCAGATCAAGCACTTTGGGCAATAATAATAAAATAAAATGGACAACAGGATTACTTATAATGTTACCATGATCTCATTTGTATTGAAGCTTGAATTACATGATTATCAGACATTTGCACTGTTTGTTTATTTTGACAGTGTTATTGTTGTATTGAGTCTTTTGTGTTTTCTCACGTGAGGCACTTCTTTTTGTTTATAATTTGCTTCTTTAAAGTTGAATTTACAGAAGAATTACTCTATTGTGATTATACCATTACTATGATATATATTACATGTTTTGACCGTATTACCCACCCGTACCACACTGTAACTATTGTGCAGCCCTAATATGTGTTGTTTTGGGAATCACTGACAACTGCCCTGTTCTGTCATTTAGGTATGAGGGTGTGTTGTTAAAAAAAAAATGACAAAAGAAGCACCTCCCGGTCTGAAGCTGAGGCCTGTGACATCCGTGTTGTTGTTGCAGTTATTTTCAGGTTGCTCAGCCAGATCTGAGCTGCAGCAATCCAGATGGGAGACAAAGAGACTTTGTAAAAGCAACTAGCTCTGAGTCAGCAGATTTTACACACAGCAGATGTGCAGTAGCAGTTGGTTGTCTAAGATGAAACTAAACGTCCGCCTGGGCAGGAGTGACTGTCAGCGGTGATCGACGGCTCCTGTTAAGGGCAGGTTTTCAGAGAGGGAAGCAGCGACTCAGGCTTGTCAAGGTCAATTGGGAGGTGTTTGGCAGGAGGCCAACTGGATATTTCAGCTAGAAAATTGAAGATATGCAACCCAACCTGTGTGTCGGAGCCGGGAATCGAAAGGTCAGTTGAAGTGTCATAGCAATGATAGGAAAAATTATGGGATGCGGTGACAAAGTCAGGAGGTTTAGTGCAGAGAGAAAGGAGGCAGGGGTTCAGGTTTGTCCCTGTTGGTTTTCCAGAGAGAGGATGATGATGAGGACACGTCTCATGATCTGTAAGAACGCCAGCACCGACTGCTGTTTGACTTCAAAGGAAAACAATAATTCTGTTTTTAATCAGTCCTCCAGATTCCCATTGCCATATTAAAGTTAAGATTCCTGTTATCATCAATCAGACATTATTCCTGCCTTTTCTTCATTTCACATTTTTAAAAAACAAGACATTTGTATTTCAGCTAAATAAGGTTCACTACAAGAAAGTGCATTGAAATAAGTCCCATTATATTTTCGTTTTATATTCATCACAACTGAATATGTGTAACCCCCCCCCTCCCAAAAAAACCCCCAAAACAAACATGCGAAAATAAAAGTAAAATATAAGTTGCTGTGTCTCAAATTGTGTAGATAGGGTTGGAACAATATGAGATTTTTATGGTGTGATCACTTACAATTATACTTAAATTAATGGAAACAGAAGCTGTTTATTCCTTTTTTTGTTGAAAAAGGTTTTATTAAAATTGGAAGCATTTTTTCTTTGTAATTTCTAATAGTACTACAAATTACCTCTTGATATTCTGTTCTTAGAATATTAATTATGTTTAAATATCAGTTGTTATTAATTTTACTTATTGAGAAAATTGAGTTTTTGCTGTCACTATTCAGCTTATTTCTTCGTTAAATTTAAACATATTTCATGTGTTTTGCCAGATTTTTGACTCACATTTGCAGACAAGACAATTTTTGACTACATTTTGTCACAAAGGTCTAATAATTGTTTCCAAAGCTGTTGAAAATAAATAAGAAAAATAAGAAATGTGTACATGTCCCTTTTGAAAAGAATTTAGGATGTAAATATGATTCAGTTTTCATACCACTGTATGGTATACCACTACAACTCTAGTGCAACTTTCATTTAAGTTTCCATTGTGACTTTAATTTCATTCAGCTGTTGCCGTTGGAGTTTGCAAATTGCTCCTGCATATCAGCCTGATTTAATTCAAACTGTACAGAACCTGGCAAGGAGGATTGTTTTAATCATAAGTCAACCGTATAACTAATTAAATAACAGTTGAGGTGCGTTGTCTGCCCAACACGTACATAGTGAGAAACTGTTGCATATGTTCATGTTGCAGCTCAAAGGGAAGATTTTCAGCTGGAACAGATTTATTCAGGATTTACAGTGGACAGTATGTTAAAGTGTATGGAAAAGAAATGTTAAAGGAGCAGTGCTGGTCTGTAGTTTTGGATGCCTGATCAGATGAGGTTTGGCTGCTTGACAAAAGCAGAAATGTGAACTGACTCAGAGGAAGATGGCATGCTGTCTCATGTCACAGAGCAGTCGATGTTAGTTGTGAAAAAGAGACCTGATCGGCCTCGATGTGGAGCGAGACGAGGCCGGAGGGGGCTGCTGGCAAAGTTTCAGGGTCTCGCTTGGGAACCTAAGAAAGACGGTTGATGGTGGTAGGTATTTGGTAGCTTCAAATGTCATTAACCATTTTCTTTTCCAAGTGTGTGACAAAAAAGAAAAAAATAAGAGGGGAGGTGAGCGGGAAGCTGGGTAGAGAGAAATAGGACAGTATCTTACAGAGATTAGAGGCAAAGTCTCAGTAAGCCACTGTCCTATTAGAAGCAAAAGGTTGCTTTGGTGGAAAACCTTAAAGTCAACATATGTAAATTGAGACTGATACAAGTCTTTACACAGTGTGTTTAAAATGAGTTTGATTTAACAGCATGTACCAGTTATGGTGATGCAATCATCAAACCTAGAGGAACACAACATTAAATGTGATGGAAAATCGAGGGTTAAGTAATGGCTTTCTTAAGTTTGCTGACTCTCTGTTTTTATAATTGGCATTAAAACCACTTAAACAGCAAGTTCAGTTTTTTTTGTAATGTTTTGATTAAATTGTGTCACAGTCATCTGATTTATTTGGAGTGAACGCAGTAAAGTTTGTAAATTAAGATGAATCAAGGGATTTAATCACTTAGTCCTTTAACCCTCCAGCACATTAAGACAAGTAATAAAATTTGAGAGGGAAAATACATGGCATGACTGCAGAGAGTCATATCTGTAATGCATTACAGTTTCATCACAAATTCTTGACATTTGATTGACACTGATGGTCAGCTGTGATCCCTTATGATTTTTCTCTCGCCTCTGTTGTTTTCCCCACAGAGAGCATCTGAAGCCATTGGTGACAACTAATCGGCATCAAAGCTGAACATAAAAACAGAGTAGACAGAGTTTTTCCTGATAAAACTGTGGATACGTTTCCTGTCAGTCGACTTGTTGCCAAAGCCAGAGCAGCTACAGTTTGCAGACTGAATGAACTGAAAAGTGCAAATGGTTCTACAGCACCTCCTTCCCTGGCAGCCCCACTTCAGAAAGTAAGTAGTCACTTAAATGTTTAACTTATTTTTGAATAATAGGAAGAACTGTGACATTGTGCATTTGAATCAGCAGTGTTTTATCATATAGTTACTATATGTGCTGTTCCTTTTTTCTCTTTATTTTGAGAAGTAGTTTACTTTGACAAGTGTTATGTTTCCTCTTTTATTTTGTAAGTTGCTCTCCTTGTGTGTCCTTGTGTGTTTTACTTCCTGTTTTTGTTTACTTTTTCCTCCACCTGTTTGTCTCACCTGTGTCTTGTTATCCCTGTTGTCTGTCCTGCCTCTCCTCCACTTGTCTGTCTATCTTCCCTTCAGTTTTCCAGTCCTCCCGCCACACCCACTCACTCAAGGTGAAAAACATTTAAATAGAAAAGACAGAAAAAGACAAATGTTTGTGTATATATACATACAGCTGCATAAAATACATAAAAGCTGTAACAAGATCAGACTTTTATCATACGTATTTAACAAATTCAGCCAAACTCAGGAACTTCATTTCAAAAGCCGACCTGGAAAAAAAACTGAAAGCTTCATCTTATTCAAAATGCAGCTGCTTGAGCTGCTAAAAGTTACTTACAATTAATAGAATTATTATTCATAAAAGGTAAAAAATGAGCCTTGTTTTTATTTCTGTGCTTGGAAACAGCTCTCCTCAATACTTGTAGTTGTTCATGTTCTTTTAAAGTTGATGAAGTTAGTTCAGCAAAGGAATTAAAGAACTTCTCCTTCAGATTGTTTTATCAAAATGAAAACATCCTCTATATTTGAATAAGTCACTTTACATAATGCTCATCATTGTGATCACAGTAATTGACTATTTACACTACACACCGGTCTCTTCTTCCACAGCCATGTGCTGTGTGGATTGCTCATAGTACTGGTATAGAGAGGTGAAGTCCCTCCCCTTCCGGTTGTGCCCATGGGACCTAAGTTCGGAAAAAATTGTATTACAGTCAATTGTGAGAGACAAGTGATTTTTTTCTTCCTTTTGAATCATGCCATCATTTACACATATAAAGTTTTTCAGTTTAAAAGGTAATTTTACAAGTCAAGAAAGTCGCAGTTTGTTGTAAAACTGTTGAAGTATCAGAATGTGAAAATATGTAAATACAAATACTACGCACCCGAAAGTCGCGGACGTGATATTTTGGTGTTGGTGACGTGTACCACATGAGATGAGAG
The DNA here is from genome assembly GCA_037367275.1 of Coranthus polyacanthus. NCBI lineage: Eukaryota > Metazoa > Chordata > Actinopteri > Kurtiformes > Apogonidae > Coranthus > Coranthus polyacanthus. Next base: position 21,692,011 of record JAPQRN010000007.1, read on the forward strand.
ATGCATCCACTGAGCCGTTTCACACAAACCTAAATGTTGTTTTACTAACAAACGGCGACTTTTGACTCTTAACTTGTACAATTATCTCTCAAAGTGACAAACATCATATGTGTAGTTGATAGCAGAATTCATTGTCTCTCCCCATTGACCGCTGTTCATATTTCTCTGAAGTTAGGTCCCATGGGGCACACCTTTGCCTCTCTATTCCTCCTACTCCTGTCCATGTTAGTGCAACCCCTTCTAAAGCTGTCTCTTGTCATTTTAAGATCCCTGTTATCATCTCTCATAGATCTATGACTCAAAACATGCTGCATACCATTACTAAAAACGTAATAAAAATCCAAATCTAATCCCAAACTCCGGATTTGAGTTCAACTTTGACCCAGCCCAGTGTGTTTAACATAACATTTCTCAATGTAAAACTTGCATTTTTAATGAGCTTAGATGGTGTGTTTCCTCATCCATCCATCCATCCATCCATCCATCCATCTATCCATCTATCCATCTATCCATCCATCTTCTTCCACTTATCTGGGTCGCGTGGGCAGCAGCTTAAGCAGGGAAGCCCAGACTTCCCTCTCCCCGGGCCACCTCCTCTAGCTCCTCCGGGGGGACACCGAGGCCTTCCCAGGCCAGCCAAGAGATATGAGCCCTCCAGCATGTCCTGGGTCTGCCCTGGGGTCTCCTCCCGGTTGGACATGCCCGGAACACCTCCCCAGGGAGGCGTCCAGGAGGTATCCTGACCAGGTGCCCGAGCCACCTCAACTAACTCCTCTGGATGTGGAGGAGCAGTAGCTCTACTCTGAGCTCCCCCCGGATGGCCGTGCTCCTCACCCTATTTCTAAGGGAGAGCCCAGCCACCCAGCGGAGGTAACTCATTTCCACTGCTTGTATCCGAGATCTTGTTCTTTCGGTCACTACCCAAAGCTGTGACCATAGGTAAGGGTAGGAACGTAGATCGACCGGTAAATTGAGAGCTTCACCTTTTGGCTCACCTCCCTCTTCATCACAATGGACCGGTATACAAGGATTGCCGCCACGACAGGCACCAACAACCTTGTGTCCACAGCTCCGCACTTCTGCTTCAGCGATGGAGGTGCTGAACATGGTCCATTCAGACTCAACGTCCCCAACCTCCCTCAGGACGTGGTTGAAGCTCTGCCAGAGGTGGGAATTAAAGATCTCCTGGACAGGGGTCTCTGCCAGACATTCCCAGCAAACCCTCACTACACGTGTAGGCTTGGAGAGACTGTCTGGCATCCTCCCCCGCCATCGTATCCAACTCACCACCAGGTGGTAATCAGTTGATAGCTCTGCGCCTCTCTTCACCTGAGTGTCCAAAACATATGGCCATAGGTCTGATGAAATGACTACAAAGTCGATAATCAACCTACAGGCTAGGGCGTCCTGGTGCCACGTATACTTATGAACACCCTTATATTCGAACATGGCGTTCGTTATGGACAAACTCTGACTTGAAAAGAAGTCCAATAACAAAACACCACTCGGGTTCAGATTGGGCAGGCCGTTCCTCCCAATCACTCCTCTCCAGGTCACACTGTTGTTGCCCACATGAACGTTGATGTCCCCTAGTAGAACAATGGAGTCCCAAGCCGGAGCATCATCCAGCACCCCACCCAAAGACTCCAAGAAGGCCGGGTACTCCAAACTGCCATTCGGCACATAAGCACAGACAACAGTCAAAGCTGGTCCCCGACTCAAAGGCGCAGGGAAGCAACCCTCTTGTCCACCGGGGAAAAACCCAACGTACAGGTGCCAAGCCAGGGGTCTACAAGTAGACCCACATCTGCCCGACACCTCTCACCTTGGGCAGCTCCTCAAGGAAATTGGTTCCAGAGCCCAAACCGTGCATGGAGGTACTATATCTAGCCAGTACCTTTCAGTCTCCCGCACCAGTTCAGGCTCTTTCCCCACCAGAGAGGTGACATTCCATTTCCCAAGAGCCAGTTTTGGCAGCCGGGGATAGGACTGCCAAGGCCCTGCCTTCGGCTGCTGCCTGATCCACACAGCACCGGACCCTTACTACCCCTCCTGCAGGTGGTGGGTCCACAGGAGTGTTTCCTTATCCCTCCAGCACAAATGATTTTGTTAGTTATTTTAATTCTCTGTGCTTTTCAATCTTAGATTTTGTTGCTTCATTGAAAAGTAGAACTGTTCCTAAGACTAGGAAAAAGCCCTGGTTAAATGAGAGAATGTGTATTTGTGGAAGGGAATGCAGAAGGAATAATGCACATAGGAGAAATCCAGTCTACAGGTTAATTTTGTACCTATAAAGAGCGATTATTCCTGTATAACAAATTGGTTATGGATATGAGAACCTCACGTTTTTCAGAACTTATCTCAGCCCATCAGCGTGAGCCTAGATTCCTATTTAAAGCTGTTGATCATTTAGTCAACCACTCCTTGTGCTTTTGCTGTCTCTGATGCTGACTGTGAAAAGTTTCCATTCCGTTTTGCTGAAAAGGGGGAGGCAAGAAGACAATAATACAACCAATCCTACCTTTTTTGATATTATTCACCCACATCTTTGAGCCATTTCCTATTTTAAATCTGTGTTCCAACGAATTTGAAAAAAACCTGGCCTCGATCTTACCTCTCTTCGTCCAATTTCTAAATTGCCTTTTATCTCCAAAGTTCTTGAAATTGTCTCCAATCAGCTACTTGCTACCTTACAA
>JAPQRN010000007.1:21704215-21743600 GCA_037367275.1 Coranthus polyacanthus
CTCTCTCCCTCTCTCTCTGGCTGTTTTCTATGTAAATCGATCCAGCCTAGGGTTCCAGTATTAGATGGGGGTTGTTGTGTGCACTGTACACTGCCTGAGGCGGCTGGCTGTCTGGCTAACACATTACCCCACATCCATGCTTTACTCCCCAGCACTGATAACTGAAATGTAGACTGCAGCCATATAGATTGTCCACATATGGGTTAATGTTTGCAATTTGATCATGCTTGGGAAGACAAACACACAGTGCTTGTGCAGCTGAAACATTCACATAAACACAAAGAGCTGTCATGTGCCATTTCATATTACTCTGTAATATCGGCAGCCAAATGAGTAACCATGAGGCACAAAACCTAAAATGTCTGTCTTCCTTTCTTTGTAGCACCTGCTTAATCCAGAGGATCACAGCTCAATATGCTCTATTAATCCCTTCGGCTCTCTGCACCACTTCAGTCTCACACCACATCTATCTTGTTTTTAAAGGGCTGACCCAAATACTCCAGTCCTGAAGAGACTTGCTGCTGAAGCTCCTGGGATTCAGAAGTCATCCATTCTTTAGTATCACTCACACTCACACCCAACCCCTTATGAACATTTACAGTGAAATGCAGTCAAACTCAGTCACCATCCTCCTACACATATCAGACCACACACAGTGAACAATATTGGAACAATTGGAAAATACTCACATGAAGTGCACTGACACCACTTCACTGTGGCGAGGGGTTTGAAGTTGAAATAAACATAAAGGGATTACTGAGCATCTGAGCTCCACAGCGAAAGAGCTGGAGTCATAATACACAAATGTTACTGAAGATCTAACAGAGTTTGATGATCAATGACCTCAGAGTTAGAAAAGATGTTGAATGACAAAAATCAGTCTGCATGAAATACATGCAGAATGTAAACACTTTTTATTGTACAAAATGCAATGTGAAACAGAATTTAAAAATAAATAGATATGCCAACAACCACAGGTAGCAAAAGTACACATTTTTTACTGAGGTAGTAGTACAGATAGATGTGTAAAAGAAGAAGTACTGATTCAACTTATTTGCTCAAGTTAAGTAATGGGGTTAGGGGTCTGTTGTCATGTCTTTCATACCCTTTACTTCTCTCTGTCTATCATGTGTGATATACACTGTGGTCACCAAGGGGTCATCTTTTCTATGTGTTACTGTTCATTCATGTAGGTTGAAATCACTCTTGAATTTATGATCTTCATCATCTGCTATAAAAAATAATTGATAATTCTCCAATTAACACAATTAACAGGGGCCCCCTCTCAATAGACTCTGCGCAGCGTAAGAGTTCTAACAATGAACAATATGTAATTATTCTACTCTATGACAGTAGTCTTTGAAAAATTCATATTGTCAAGAAATTAAAACTCTGGTATAACACCCAGCACTATTTGAATCTGTCAAATAATACATTTAAAGATCATTGCAAGATCATTGCTATTCATTTCTTTTCATCAGCACTCTGAAGGTTTACATTTGACATTCAATAATGCTGCAAACTGTATATAACTTGCGGTGTCAAAACAGAGTATTGACAGTGTACCTGAGATTTTTAGCAGATTGTCAGTGTGACATGATGTCTGTAACACTGTCGTCATGGTTAGAAATGTAGAAATATATGAATATTTTCTGAGCAGAGAAAGGTTCAAACAGTGAGGTAAAATCGAATAACACATTCTTCTGCGGCTAAAATAAAAATTACTTTCATTCAACCTTGATCTCAGGCATCTGAGACACATTTTTCTTGTGTAATACCATCCCACCCCGTAAATATTATTTTCTACATTTGCAACCTCTTTCAGTGCTTTTTTATAAAATAGAAATATCAATTTTACAGAAGATTGCAACCAAGAAAGGCAAATATCTGAAGTTTCACAGCTGAAACTGATATCCCAATTAAATCTGACTTAATAACAGATGTTCATAAAACATGTACAGTAAAGAGTAATCCTTTATTTATAAGAGGGATGCACAAACAATGCCAAATGCTAAATACTAATAACATTTCCATTTGATTATTTGATGTTTTATTTTATAATGAGTGATTCTTTACATTTGTCAAAATATCTATAAAGTTTGTTTTTCATTTTCAGTATGCTGATAATGAATAAGTACAAAGAGATTAATGTTTGCAAATATAGATTTAACAAACTCATCCCCAGGCAAAGTTGTCATTCATTTGGTTAATTATCATGCTGTCTGAATTACACCCCTGGGAATCCTGTAATCTGCATGAGTCGACCGGCTCTGGCAGATCACCTTGGATTTGTGAGGAAATCAATACTACAGCCTGAATATGTTTGCTGCAGTGTGGGCTTTAGCGGTTTGACTAATGGCTCTGGTTATTGAAGGCTGTGATGAGCTCAAGTTGTCACTGAGTATGTACAGTGCTGCAATTTACCCCTTCCCAAATCTCAGTAGTCAATACAGTATTTACTGTTATGACATCTCTTGTCATTTAATCAGTTACTACAACAAATACTGATGCCAGCCATGTTCTTAGAGCAGCTTATGTGACTACCAATAGTAAACACCTGAATTAAATTGCAAATTGTATCTTACAATAACAATTATATTTGACTCTATTTATCCCATACAACTACATTCGGACTTGACTTAATTTTTGGAGACAAAGTTTTGTAGCTCCCAGTGTCATCCTGTCAGCCTGATAAGAATTTAACTCCTCAGATGTTGGATCTGCATTAAAACATGTCATTCCTTCTTGATAATAAAAAGTATCTTCAGCTCTCACTGGCTAATGCAGCCATCTGCTGGTACCTCCTAATGGAGTTATAGAGCCTCTCAGTATTTCCTAAATAATTTAGAAGTTGAGAGTATTCTTAGGACTTAATATTTATGCACAAGTCTTAATTCTAAACGTGGGATTGAATTTATTAGTTACAGTGTTTTGCTTAAGACTAAATAATCAGTCTGATTCTACTATTCATTACAATACACATCCAGAATTTAGTATTAGGACCATAATCTTAGATTACTGTTCCTAATTCTACAGAAGAATTGCAGGCTGAACAGTTACTTTTGTATATTTTGGCTACAAAAAATCAATGGCAAAATGTTGTAAGAGACTGTGATTCTCAAACATCTGTCCATGTGTGCACATCTCCCTGAGGATATGAACAAACAACCATGTTATCTCTTATAAAGTGTCTGGGTTTAGATGTTTAATTTAAGTGTTTACTATGGTGGCCAAGAGACCTCAGTGTATGACAACTTAAGAAACAGACAAAACACAAGCAAATGAAGTAAACATCATCATCAGTTGGATAACGCATACACTGCAAAAACTCACAACACAACCAAATACACAATGCAGTTTCTGTATTTGCTTGTGTTGTCAAATTGATGATGATTTCTTAATTTGCTAGTTTTTTTAAGTTACAGTGCACTCACATCTCTCTTTAGCTCTTTAATTTACAGAAAATAAAATTAACTTGATTAATTTTCTGTATTTCTGCATCAGTGCTGACTGTCATGTCTCTTTCTCTCTCTCTCTCTCTCTCTCTCTCTCTCAGGGTGGAGGTCACAGAATCTCAGCTCTTGGAAAAGATTTGAGGATTAACGTAGCTGAACAAGAGAGAGTGCTTACTTTCACCACAATGGCACCCGCAGGTGTGGCTAAACTCCAGGCTTGGCTCTTCCTGCTGTTTGTGTGCTTGACATTACATGCTAGCATCCATCAGTTTGCTGCAGCTACAATACAAGGATACATTGGAGACAGAGACATATGTCCCTCTGTATGCAGATGCGATGAGGACTTTATTTACTGTAACGATCGTGGCCTAAACTCCATCCCATCACTGCCTCCCACTGCTTCCGTGCTCTACCTTCAGAACAACCACATAAACAACCCAGGCCTGCCCACCTCTTTGGAGCGCCATCTTGCTGTACGTGTGGTCTACCTCTATGATAATGAACTCGATGAATTCCCAATGCACCTGCCACCATCTGTCCGTGAACTGCATTTGCAGGACAACAACATCCGTACTATTCCTCGTAGTGCGCTGGCAAGGATGCCTTTGCTGGAGAAACTTCACTTGGATGACAACTCGATCTCCACTGTTAGCATTGAGGATCAGGCCTTTGCTGACAACCCACGATTGCGCCTGCTCTTCCTTTCACGCAACCATCTGTCTAGTATCCCCTCAGGACTGCCTGCCTCTCTGGAAGAACTCCGTCTGGATGACAACAGAATCTCTACTATTCCAACCCATGCTTTCCGAGGCCTTACCTCACTTCGATGTCTTGTTCTGGATGGAAACCTTTTGGCAAACCAACGCATTGCAGATGACACATTCTCTCGCCTTTCTAACTTGACAGAGTTGTCTCTGGTGCGTAATTCCCTCCAGACCCCACCTGTTAACCTGCCCAGTTCCCATCTGCAGCGTCTGTCTCTGCAGGACAATGCTCTGACTCACATGCCACGTGGTTCCTTGGATGGCATGCGCAGGTTGCAGAGACTGGACCTATCTGGGAACAACCTAACCACCCTGCCGAGGGGGCTTTTCAGAGACCTGGACAACCTGGGTCAGCTGCTAGTTCGAGGTAATCCTTGGCACTGTGGCTGCAACCTGCGCTGGCTCTATGACTGGCTGCAAGCTCGTGGTAACTCCATCACTGTCAGGGGTCTCACCTGCCATGGGCCTGATAGGGTTAGAGACATGGCATTGATAGACTTGACCAGTGAAATGGAAGAGTGTGAGGTGGTTCGAGCAGGAAACCGAGACCGAGTAGGTGGAGGTGGAGTCGATAGCTCTACCACCAACACCCCTCCACAGGGCTCTCTCTTCACTCTCCGCTCCAAGCGACCTGGCCTGGGGCTTCCTGACTCAGGACTAGACTACACCCTCAGCAGCAGTGGTGTAGGAAAGAGCTTGGCCCTCAATGTGAAGCCCCTGTCTCACAACAGTGTCCGTGTCACCTGGAGTGTAGCCCAACCCAGCTCGTCCTTCAGGCTGAGCTGGCTGCGACAGGGCACTGGAAATGCCATGGGATCCATCACGGAGACGCTGGTCAGGGGTGACCGCAGAGAGTACTTGCTTACTTCCCTGCAACCACGTTCCAGTTACATCATCTGCATGGTGCCCCTGCCTGCCAGTTCAGAAAGCAAGGGGGCCATTCCTGGAGACACAGATTCTGATGAAGCTCTGGTGTGTGCTAAAGCTGAAACATCAGACCTCAGCCCTTTGGAGGAGGAGGACGATGAAGAGTCTCGGCAGATGACAGCACTGCCACTCGCAGGAATTATTGGTGGGGCTACTGCTATTGTATCTTTGGCTCTTATTTTTGGTGTCTTCTGTTGGTATGGGCATAGGACTGGGCATTTATGCTCCCGTGACCACTATACTCGCAGCAGCTCCCGAAAAAGCAAGAACTATGATGATTACATTGAGTCTGGCACCAAAAAGGACAATACTATCTTGGAGATTCGAGGTCCGGGATTCCAAATGACACCTATGGCAGCTTGCCAGCAACTGCAACCGAAACCACTACGAGAGGATTACATCATTCATACCATTTTCCCTTCCAATGGCACTGGCCTGTACAAAGGTGCCAACCATGTTTCTAATGCAGGACATGGCACCAACCGAGGCTATAGAGAAGGGGGAATCCCAGATATAGACTACTGTTACACATGATGTACCAGATCCTGTTCACAGTGTTATTGGTAAACTGTATAGATGCACAATTTCCCTTCGCATGAACACTGAAGCACCCCTCTGTGCCTTCTTCTTCTGGTCTCCCATTCCAAATTTCCTGCTGTTCACTGCAATGAAAGTATGTGATTAACTGGCCCTGAAACTGTGTGGGAACAGTTAACTGCAGGAGTCAGCCAATGCCCCAGGTGTAAATGCACAGTTGACTGTTTCTTCACCTTCTTAGTAATGGCCTGTGTATGTTTGTTTTCTGCTCTTTCCCTGTGACATGTAGGCGAAGAATGTATACACTGTGGAAAGGTCACACTTAGCAAAGGTGCAGGTAGAGCTCCTATTTCACGCACAGGAGCCACAGCAGTCAATTCAATATGGATTAATGATGACAAATGGACATTTTTGGTACTCATTTCCTCCTCACTAGTCATATACAGTATGTAGTCTTATCAATTCATTGTTTCAAATGCCTCAACTATATTGATGTGCCCTACCAGCTATCCAAGGAAAGGGCTTTGTAAAGCTGTGAATTGTTCTATTTCAAATGACCCCAATAACCACTTGTCTTAAAGTAGACTTGTTATTACCTTATTCATTAGTTGGCAGGGTGAACATCTTATCAGGGCTGGTCAGCCTTGGTTATACCTCTAGTGATCATTCACCTGAGTTCAGTATTGTAGTGTTGCATCAGACAAGATGCAGCACAAATGTGTAGATAATTTACTTTGATACCGACTGAGCTGTGTTCAAAAAATGCTTTGCTATTTTTATCAGTGGTTTGTTTGGTAATCAAATCCTGCACAGCTCTCATTATTTATTCATTTTGTCCCTTTTATGTAATGGTTTTTGTCCCTGCTAAAATCACTTTTCTTAATTTTACCTTCACGTTTGTCATCAATAATGAGACCCAGCTTTGATGAAGACAATGGATTGTTTCATCTAATGGGAGAGTGAAGAAAATATCCTGATGGCTGTCTCCAGTTTCATTTTTATCCTAAACACAGTGAGACAGTTATCTGAAAATTAGAGACTCCACCCAAAGACCAGCATGTCAGTCCCACTGAGACCAACCTCAACTCTCCTTTCTAATTTTTGTGCCTGTGTGCTTATCCTGTGACTTTATTGGGTGACTTTTAAGTTTTATAATGTTTCCTTCACATTTTAAAATGGATAACAAGGATCACAAGAATCGAGAGTGGACTAAATACTAATATGGAACCTCCTGTGTGAGGCAGCCTCTTGTGAGTGAACCTCAAAGATGAGGGTGATAACTGAGTGGAACCGAGGAGACTCAAACCGCAACACTGTTGACCTGCACTGTGGGGCAGCGGCCAAGCTGTGGAAAGGTGTATAGAGTTGGGTGTAGTTTGGAGGTGGATGAAGCTGACTCCTCAGTCAGGGGAGTTCATTGATGTTTGTTTTAGCAAGGGTAAAAGCCTCCACTCATTCCACCTCTTTTATTACTGAGCAGCACTAAAAATGTAAATGTATTAGCACTTAACAGAGAACAGGGATAAATGTAATGACAGGCACGGGGAGACGGAGGTTAAAGAAACATCTCCAGGCACTGACAAAAATGCAGAATTGATGGCTCTGGCCCGATGGAGTTCACCCATGCATAAATCTGGTTGTCATACTCTGCTTCTCCCCTTGGGTTTAATATTGTCCATCGGTTGTTTACCACTGTGTTGCTTCCAAAAGGGAAACAGTTGTGCTTCCTTGACTATTTTGTCTGCTGGAGTTTTATGCTGGTGTCAGACAATATGTCGCTGGAATGTATATTGATCCTGCACCCAAAATCACTGAAATCATCATGCAAAAAAATAGCATCTTAATGGCCTGATTAATTCAGTTTTGGGGAATGTTGATATAGTGTAATTGCTATTTTGTAGTTGGTTGAATCAAGACACATACTTCCTCATCATTTGTATAAATAAAACCATGGCCACAGCCAACTGAATATTTTTTCTGGTGAAGTAATGGTGCCATAACTTTGCTTAAAACTTCTGTGAACTTGAGATGTGTGTGGAATTTGCTTTATAAATTAATCTTCAGAGGGAATCAATAAAGTTTTATAATCTTCTTATTACTGTAACATCATTTCACCTCATGCCATAGGGAAGAATTATGTTAAGGGACAAAATCATATTCTGTTCAAATATTGGACCTGCATATTGTTTTAATGTGATAAGGGCCATGAGGAACATTGGGATAAAGCAGTGGCAACTACAACCAGATGCTAACATTATAAAATGGAGCTGAGAGGGCAAACAAGCTGCAGCCCTAACTGACTTTTTGTTTGCATGCAGTCGGGGGCTCTGTCGAGTGAGCCCCACTCCTAATGAACAACTTCATCAAAACACTTCAGATGAAATAAAGTAATCAGCTTTAACTCAGTTGAAAGTTCATTTCAGTTGAAGGATGTTACCCATACATCTGCTGGATAACCTTCAGTAACCCCTGAATTATTCTATTTATCCAAAAGCCTGTTGTTATATCAGTAATGCAAATGAGTTTGTTAGTAAATTGGTTAAGTCAATCTTTCATTATACATTGGAATAAAAAATGTGTCAGAAAAATAGATTTGCGCTCTAATGTGTAGTGGAAGTGGTGTTGTCACACATTAGTCTTTGCTATTGTGCGTGACAAACAGCAAAACATTTGCCAATTACATCATAGCAAGCTGTATACACAGAAACAACAACTCAGATGAACTCCTTTGCTTGCTCACAACGAACATTAATTGAGTAGAAATGAAGAATCTATTGGCAACATTGATGCACCCACAATCTCGTTTTGTTTGGCTGTGTCAGGAAAGCGCATTCTTAACGTTTGTAGTCTGAATACTGGAATTACTGAGTGTTGGACTGATTTAGCACTCAGGAGAACCACCAACTGTGAACTTGAGTTAAAAAATATTGAAACTGCAATTGGACTCAGCCTAATTTTGTCAATTTAAATTGTTTACTTTTGTCCTTTTTCCCCAGCTTCAGTACAACTTGAATATTCTTCGTTTTTGTACTCACGTAAGACTGTGAGAGATTTGCCATGGATCAACAATGTAACTGAATTGTGAACTGTTAGAGGAGCTGAATTTCCCATGCAGATCAACAGAAGTTGATTGCATTAGCCAACCTAACACAGGTCAACTTCAAGGTTGATCAAAATTATAAAGTTTCTGAAAAACTTTGAGACTCTGAACCAAAAGATCTGAAAGTTTCTCAGTACTTCTTTCTCAAACACCACCACTGGATTGGTCAAAACAAAAAACTACATAAATACATTTACTGGGATTGCAAGAAAAACACTGATTAAAAAGAAATGTCCAGTGCTGCTGTAATCTAAGTGAAGGTCTTCTCATATAAGCAGGCTACGTAGTTATGTGATTCAAGGCTAACAGTACATGTGTTCTATGTCTGATTTGGACAGTACACTCCACCTCTCAAGCACCTTTTGTGAAAGAGTATTCATTGTCATGTTCAGCTGGATGACAACTTTAAATAACTACGACCTCAAGGTTGAGCTGTAACCTGATTTTTTTGCCCTAGTCTTGGGTGATAGTCTTGGGTGAAAAAAAATCTCATTGCACAGAGAAAAAAAGGCAGGGGAAATGCGAAGTATGATAGTGGAAATGAGGCCAAAGAGGGTTATTGCAGAGAGAGAACCTGAAGATCTGAAGAGTTTTGCAACAGATGGGCTTGCCTGGTTTCTAACACAGATGGTTTAATAATGTTTTTCCAAGATTTTTAGTTAAAGGTTGATAAGCTTGCAGTCTGATTATCTTGGATGAGAATAATGTAATACCACCGTGGATTGGAAGGAACAACTTGACTGTGAAGAGAAAACCACACTGGCTACATTTACAACACAAAAAGTAGTCTCTTAAAGTAGACAGTCTTCCAACTCAAAATTGAAGGCTCTCTGCAGGGTCTAAGCTGCAGTTTCATCCAAAATGTGTAGCAAATTCAGTTTTGAATTTAGCAGTTTTGCTAACATTTTTTCACAGGTCACTGTAATATTGTACAATGTACTATTTCATGCGGATTATAACTCAGAAACCCTGTGTACGTCTGGCTGCACAATACTGCATCCCTTGCCTTTTCCCAGATTTTGTCTTATATAGGTCTGTAGTCTTCATACAAATTGGGATAATACACCTTGGGACAACACAATCTTTTCTGAAAAGCATTCATACTATTGAACTTCTAATGAAAAGGAGTTTTGTGAAGACAGAAAAAAGGGAGCATGTAAAGGAAGTTAAAAATTTGTTTTCTTTTTTCACCTCACAAAAAGTAGTGGATGCAACTCCCCAGACTCCAGCATTTGAACGGCGTGGAGGAGGCTTTTAGATGTTTGACTATCCAACAAGCACTTTGTTAGCTGAGCCCTAAAGTATCGCATAAAGACGTTTTTCCTCGTCTATAATTACTAGATCTAGCCAAGAACTCAGGGTCCACTGTATAAATAGAGAAAAACGTCTCAAATATGGGCCACATTGTCCTGGCTTATCTTTTGAGAGTGCACAAACAGATACATGAGAGATGCAGGACGCAGGACTCTATAAAGTAATTTAAGGTGAGATATATCCAGTTCTCTGCAACACAAGCAATTTTATGGATTAGGATTTAGTTCCTGGACAGAAGGAAAGACTGGTGGTGACAGTGGCACTGGAAAGATGAAATGTTACTCTTGGGCTTGCCATCTCACTCTTGAGACTGAACACAAATAGCGCCGGTGTTCACAAACAAACAGATAACTGCTTTTGGAGAGTCAGGCATAATTCCTGTTCCTGAGAAGCTGAGCTTGTTAGATGAAGCTCACTGGTGTGGCTGTGGTATAATGTCGACCCCAGTGCAGCATACTGGAATTATATAATGTTTAGAAATCTTTACCTCAGCTGAGCTCTGTGTGATGAAAGAGAGCTAAAAGAATGTTTTTACAAGCAGCATTGTCTTACAGTATATCTTTTTTACTTTTAGCCAGTCATTTTATTTTCTTAGAGGCAAAGTATGTACATTTCTGGCTTGTGTTTGTAAAACGAACTGTTCAGACTCCGCCTCCTCTCCACTCAACAAATGAGGAAGAGAGAGAGAGCAGTGGTTGAGCGAGCATTAGACCATGAAGAGAGCGAATGCTGATGGTGAGACAAAAAGCCGTGAAATAGAAAAATAAAACTATATTTCCTGATTCTGTGACAGTGGTTATATTGTAAAAACACAAATTAACACACCCATACCTTCGCAAAACTACGCAAATATTCCAGAGGCAAAATACAGCTGAAAGAGAAGACCAGAGTCACTTTGTTTTTATACACACACGGTGCGATGCTGTTACTGGCTGGAGATACAAATACACTGGCAAAGGTCCATGCCCCTGTGGACATCCCGTATACAGCAAAACGAGAGGAAAATCGAAAATCCAGGCAGAGGGCAGGGTCTCTGCAGGTAAATACACCACACACTGACAGGGTCAAAAGTGATGATTAAGAAGGATTATTATTAACTCAATATTGTGTTTTTTAAGGAAAATGTCACATACTTTGCCTTTAAGTAATCGTCCAAAATTTACCAGCATGAAAATGGATCGCTTGCTTTCACATATTTTATTACTGTGCAGTGACCCTACAGTAATACTATACTGCTATTCTAGTCTGTCTCAAATCCAGTCTGTGGAAAAGATTCTGAGAAATGCCTCCACCTTTAACCTGAAGACATTACGTATTGTTTACCTGATTTACTGCTATTGTTTTCTGCTAAGCTTGCATTCTTTTTTTAATTAGTTAATTTAGGAAGGAAATGGAAACATAATATTTGTGTGTAGGTGTGAAATTTGGGAGTGGATTTAAACAGCATTATCAAAGGCAGCCCAATCCTAAAGCAGGTAGTCTAACATCTATATGAAGTGGGCTATTTATTCTGAAGTGGTAGTAATCACCATGATGTGGCTCAAATTACTGAGGTAGTGCTCCAGACTGGAATAAAATTACATTTTGTAAGCTAATTTAGTCTAGCTGTTTTACAATTAGATCAGCGGAACATCATTTGACTCAGTTGTTCTGGATTAGTTTACATAGAAAATACATTCTCCAGGCTTCTCTTAATAAAAGTAATCTTATCAAGAAAAAGCTAATGCGTTTGCTGGCAAAGTTTGTGCGACTTGAAGCTCTGAGAAAACTGTCTGTGCAGACCACATGCTGGATTTAACTGGCTGCGATTGGACCAACAGTCGTCAGGTGTTGACAGGTGGTAGAGGTCTGTGTGGAGATGTGGGTGGCTGTGCATCTGTCTTTTTTTATACCTGACCTGGATGAATAATAATAGAGCACAAATGAAGCAAGCTGCTGGGGTGTTTCTCTGAAAAACTTGTTTTGGATAGTCCACCTACAGAGTGTACCTGCAACTTTTGACTTTTTCAATATTTAATATTGAATTTAAAACAGAATTTTGTAAACTGCAGCGCAACTTTACGTGGTAAAAACAATCACTCAGCTCTGCCAAGGACAATAATTAACCATTCTTCTCTTTCCACATTATTAAACCACAATCAAACCACACCTTATGGCCAATGTCAGTTGGTGCCACTGGGTAGTTGAATTGATGGTAGTAGTAACGAAGTTCAGCAAAGGTTCTAATTTGTCAACTGATTTTTTTTTTGTTTTAAATGTAACTGTTATTCTTAGTTTGCCTGGGGCTCTCCCGTGAAAAACATTTCCAGCCTCCGCTCCTTTTTAAGGATCTGCTTCAAAATGTAAGGGCTTCATCCTTGGTCCATGTCCTACTCTTTCACCAAGTTAGATGAAAATCAGTGAATGAATTCTTTAGTAATCCTGCTGATGTTCAGCAGGTTTTCTACAGAGTATATATGATGATTCATCTGCAAACAAACAGAACAGCGTGATTGTTGAACCTCAGCTAATAAAAGTGTTAGAGACTCTCTGAAGGTGAACTATCCAAATAAAGTGTCACCTGTTTCTCAATATAGTGTCAAGGCTCATCAGTATCATCATCGTATTGTCATAAGTCACACACTAAACACAGACTGATACAGGAGGTACACTGTGAAAATTCCAGGTGGTTGTGATTGTGATTTCAGTTTTCAGTCTTGCAAAAGTATTTCCTTTACACTCATAGCCTTTCTGACTGTTAGCAGAATCATTTTACGTTTTTTGTCTAACCATATTGTCATGTGTGTTTTTGTAAATTACTGTTTTCTGACGGATCACATTCTCCCTTTTGTTGGACTCTGTTACATTATACTGAGGGAAAATAAATATTTTGTATAAAGGATGTGTCCTCTTCCATGTGATTAAATGTAAGATTAAATGTGAGAAGAAACATTTCATTTTACATTTTGTTTCAATAATATATATTTTTTTATCTCAGAAGTTTTCATTATTTTAATCAATATAAAGACATTATTTGAGGTCCACAGGTCAGTTTCATAAAGGGCTGTTAAACTTGTCTACAGTTACAATGGCCTCAGTTTTACTCTTAGATTGGACTAGTGACAGTTTCACAAAAGTAAAAAGTTAGTGACCCAACCCCAAGGCTATAACGTGGAACTAAAATCACTGTTACCATGGTAAAGGGCAGTTAAACAAACCTTTTTGCCAACTGACAAAAAGGAGATAATAGTTGGTAATAATTTGTGATTTATTTGTGGTTTAATAATATTGTGGACCAAGAAAAGAAAACATGTTAAGCACACAATACAGAGTAAATATGTCCTAGGATTGTCAAGAAATAAACAGTTTCAAGATCAGTCTTTGTTGAAGTTCAGCCCTTAAAAATATAAATACTTTCAAAATGTTTCACTTGTTTAATCTTTTAACAGTTACTTTTAAACTTACTAACTCCTTTTTCATTCAGGTGTTCATACAGTTATTTTTAAAATGTAGCAGCTTTTTTCAGCATCTTTGGATGTGCCGAAATCCATGTTGTCCATGTGTTTTGAGTTGCTTTTCTCTGCACAGATCAATAACTGACTCCGCAGAAGATTACAGGTGCTGTATTCTCCATGACCTTCCTCTGATTGACAGTTACACATCAGTCCAGCTGTGAAGATCATTGTCACTCCCATAAATCCATCCCCTCTCAAATACCTGTGTTCTTTCTTGTGCACTTTATCATGGTATACTCATATTGTCCTGCATACTTTCCATACTTTCATCTTTCATATGAGATTGTCTTTTTTTAGGCTTCAAGTGAAAAAAATCTACTTAACAATGAAAGTGGCTGCTGAAAAACGTTAGCAATCAGTGTTTTTCAGGCAGCAAAAAGAATATCTCCCATAAAATCGTGCTGTGTTGTTTTCCACATCTGGTCCAGGAAGAAAAACTAAATCTCTCATCACTGACACTGACCCTACTGGATATTGAAAAAGAGGTCATACATGTCTGCATTAATTATAATTTAACAACTGTTGAGTCCTATTGTTTTCAGACCCTCTAATTTAATAACATCCAAAACTGATCTGTCTCTGGTAGGTCCTTTTATTTAATCAAGTTTATATTTCAGTGCCTCAGTGGAGTTAAACCATAAAGACCATGTTAAAAAAAAACTTTTAACAAATTCATGGTGACTTCTCTTCACTCATCAGAGTATTTTATTACCATTCAGCAGAGTGTTCAGTTTTTAGATTTAAGACATTGCAGCACTCTGATATTTTCAACAGAGTCTCAAAGGTAGTTCGTGCTGCCACACTTTAATGGTTCCTCTCCTTCCACTCTGACTGAACTTCTCTTTAACCCTGATTATTCTAGTCATTACAGGATCTAAAAACATCAGTATCCTTGTGACAGCTTCAATTGGCTCCCATTCTTCTGAGCTTATTATAGAGCAGAAGGCTTGTTGGATGCACAGTATATCTCAACTGGAGCACCAGATGTTTTTCAAATATTTTTGATGATTTTTTTGACTGGGCATCAAATGTCCAAGTGAAATTTGGGCTCAGGTAAAGTGGGCCTTTCAGAGACACTGGGTAATTTGTGTCACAGATGGCAAATCACATTTTTCAGATGTCAGACGGACATAATATCAATCAAGCACGTGTCCTGTGTGCAGCCAGTGAATCCCTGCTTTCCCAGTCTGCCACATATAAGGGGACGTGGACTACATAGACCAGTAGGATCCACATTATTCATTTTTATTTAGGAACAACAGTTATGATGAACATTGTAAAAATTCTGGGTTCACCACTGACATAAAAGATTAGCTGCATCTCAGCAGCAATTCCGTTATGGTATCCCCCATTAACCTTCTTCACATTTTTCTTCATCCTCACTAATTAATGACATTTCTATGCTCTTTCTTTGCTATTTCACACCTTTCAGAACTCACCTGAGTCAATGTTCAATCTTCAGCTCCACAGTGTGTAAATAACCCTCCACTGCAAAAACTCCTCATCTTATTAAGACTTGAAAGACTATATCCAACCATAAAGTTCTCTGACTCCGATGTCTGCATTTCAGCTCAGAAACAAATTTATGAATCAACCTTTAATATACAGTAACACAACAAATAAATATGAGCCACTGCCATCTGTGAATGATCGTCTTCTTTGATGGTAAATATTAATAAACCGTATATCGGCCGATACTGATGTTGAGCTGTTATACTGCTGCATCCCTCACCCTGCCCCAGGTTTCTAACATTTCTTGCTGCTCATCCAATTCATTGCAGTCTTCCCTCATTCTCATCGATGGCCATGTTGGGAGAGTGTTGATCCAATTTACTGTCTCATAACGTGGGGCCCTAGAGACTCTAACGGTGATTACAAGGTATCCAGAGGACCAATGACAGCTACTGCTGGAATGGGGAGGATACCTTCATCCTCTGCACACCTTCACTCCCTCGAGCCAGGGTGCTTAATCCTTATCTCCATGAATCTCCACAGTAAACACCAGGCACCACTTTGTCTGGTCTTGGCTGCTATTGTAGTGTCCTGTCTTAATTTTGCAACAAGGGCACAGGGCAAGTTTCCATTATTTTTTTTCCCTCTCCAAAGTATTAATCTGTCATTGCAAGCAGTCTGGATAATTGAACGCTGGGTCGATCTCGATCTGCATTTGAATAATACCACACTGGGGCTTCTTCCTAATTGGCAGAAGACATGTATGAAAACTTTTTCAGTCTTAAATGGCTGGAGGAACCTATAAAAAGGACGATGAGTGGAATAGGTGGAGTGTAACACATTTTAGCTGATTAATAGAAACTTTACAGAATTCTCTACTGGGAAATGAGCTGCTGAGAGCAATATATAGTATACAGCAGGCATATGGCAATGAATTTATGACTTAGAAAATGCTGGTGTCTTTTCTCTGACAGCGAATGTGTGTATGTGTGTTTCATAAGTAAGTGTGGAAGGGAGGCTCTGGAAGGCTGACAAAAAGCATCTAATTATCAGCTATACATTTTTATTGTTTATAATTAATTATTTAGTGAGAAAGTGTATGTTTGTCTATTTGGAAAATTAGATAAAACAAAAGGAAAGCATTTGCAAAAACCTACTTTATATGCACATTATATGCACAACACGAGCAAGCATTTGTGCGGCAGTCATTTTTTATGTTTTATCTCCCACTTTCCTCACCGGGCACAGTGAAGAGGACAGTCTAAGTGCTCCAGACCTCTCAGTCTTTTATAGGATTATAGGGTACAAAATTAAATAGAGGCATGTGCAAAGGTTGGAAGGGCAGGGAGGAGTCAGACAGGGGCGAGGTAATGTCACTGTGTTTCTGATGTTTATTGAAAACAACACAGACAGGCCCTTCCTCCAAAGAACAACACATAGCCTATACACATACATGCATACAATACACAAAGACACACATTGCATTTTCCTGTATTGATTAACTGAAAAAAAGGGTTGAGGTCAGCAGGCATATGTCTGAATTTCTTTCTCTCTGTCTCTTACACTCCATTTGTCTCTGTCTGATTCAATGCCCTCCTTCCCCCATCAGGGGGCCATGCTTCATCCATATATCTGTGATTCCCCTCCCCTGACCTGCTCCCTCACTCACTCTGTGCTTTCTTTTTGTCTGCCTCTTTGCCCTTCACTTGACATACATAAATCAATCAGTCAATTCAATTTCATTCAGAGCAGGGCCTGATGGATTTGCTTCTGTGCCACTGTCCTGATATAGTAACAGTATCCACAGTGTAATTACATTACAAATTAGATGATGCTCTTATGGCCGTGGATTTGATTCTGCTTCATTTTCACTTATCACACATAAAACTAACAGTGAAACACAAAACAGAAAGCAAATACTATATGCAGGTTTCACCGCTCAGTGAGAAACGGTTAAGTAGTACTTTTCACCCCACAGAATGCAGCACCCAGATTGTTTCAGGTGCTTCAGAGATGATTTACTGTGTGGGACAAGAGCAAATATCTGTTTTTTCCACATGTCACTTATAACTGTTTATCTGAGGTTATCGTCACAGCAGGAGTTGAGTGACCAAACAATGAATTATTCTTTTCATTGCTAGACATGAAAGAAAATAAGCTCATTCAAATCATTCAAACTCAGCAGCTCAAAACCATCAAATTGGTAAAAATGTGCAATTTGTTGCAAAAACATTGAATGCAGAATATTTCAATCTATGCAGATAAGTTTTAATTTGTTATTGTTACCATTAATTTAATGGTTAATTTAGTTTCTCAGTTTTTTGGCCATTGATAAAACGATATTGTTTGTCAAACAACGGTATTGTTTGACATTTAATGTATGGTAGAGCAGTAAAAAGCTGCAGCTTCTTAATGTTACAATCAACAAATATTTTAGATATGAAAATTGTCAATAAGGTTATCCCTGTGTTTTCCTAATATAAAATACTGAGTATATTTGACTAGTTCTCCCCTGAAGAATGACTGTGAACCAGATCCAGAGTTTTGAGGGATGTGAAGAGTGTTGCAAGTGGTGTGAAAATAACCACCAAGTGCAAGATTTGTAATTACCATTAGATGCACAGACATGACATGGCATGATTATTTTCTCAAGTCCTACAGTGTGTAGCATCTCTTCCATATGACAGAGCTGAGTCTTTCACACACACTCTGAAACTACTGTAACAACTATTATCCCTGCCTCGGCTGAACTTCACCAACACCAACACACACCATTCCTTAAAATATATCAAAGCACTGTGACGAGAACAGTCAATAGTGCAAATAACAATAAAAAAAGATAAGATGACCCAATGTCTATGTATTGACTCTGGTTCTACTGGCCTTCAGAAATGCATGCATTATTTCATTTTAAATATTGAAGTTTCAGTATCAGTGTATGCCAGTCCTTGCTGCGTGGGGGTGTCCACAGCACTGAAAGAGCGATTTATTTCTTGCAATGTTAAATTAGCATTTAACCTTTTGTCTACAAGTAAACTGCAGCCTGTTTGTTTTTATGTTGACAATCACTGTGTCCACATGAGCAAAGGACAAAGCATGGCAGTGAAAATATTGCACTACTTCATGAATTAAATTTGAAAACTGATTAAAGGTTTCTTGAAAAGGCAGAGGTTAAGGTCAAGGTCCTAAACAGTTTTATTAAAGTTTACAATTGTTTAATAAATGCTACTTTAAAAGCTGCAAGAAACAGGGTTTATAATCTACAGCTTTGGAAGTAATTATTAGACAATATGTGATTTTCTATAGAAATTCAATATAATAATTCTTTAAATTACCTTTTGATATTCTGTTTTGAAATAGTAATAGTTTGTACATGTTTTTCAACATCAGATGTTCTGAATTAACATGTTACTTGTTATTGAGAAAATATTTTTTTTCTCATTCATAAAAGGCATCTTATTTCTTTATTAAATGTGTAAAGCAAACATTTCATGTGTATGTTGCCTGATTTTTGACTCACATTTGCACACAAGAAAACCCTGATGTATTTACTAGTCACATTTATGACTTCAGAGGCATATCGTGGTGGTGTGACTTCACCACATTGTCTCTGTGGTCTAATAATTATTTCCAAAGATGCTGTGGTTTGTGATTTATTATCATGAATAAAAACATCTCAGATTTTTTTCGCAAATCGTACATTGACAGTTTTTACCCTGTTTTCAGTATTATGAGTGAAGCATATATAAAAAACAGTTTGTCATAACTTCAGTAACCCCTCTTGCTGGATTTTCAGCACTTTTCTGATGCCTTTACAGTAGCATCAGGACTCTGATTCATGAAACAAGTCAGTACTGAATGGTAACGTTTTCCCTCATAGATAAACCTGATAGCTGATCAATACTGCCAGACTCAATCAATCAGCGCTCTCCCCAGGCAACACCGCTGCTGTTCCAGACACAGCTGCCTCAGCTCCAGGGCTGATCTGTCCTCCAGTGTCTCTGTCATTTGTCTTTAGATTCCCTTCTCTCTGATAGCTTTTCAGATGCCCTTTGTACACGTCCTTACCCTGTCAGTGATTTATGTGTCTCTGGTCATCCCTGAGGATGCCACAAGTTCAGGCCCATTTGCCCATGTCATTAAGTCTCATATTCACATTTTTATTTAAATAAAAGAAAATACTTTTCACAGTGGCTGACAATATCACATGTTCCCAGAACAATGTTCTATGAAAAATTATCAATTTTCTATGAAGGCATTAATGAAACAAAGCTGGATGAGGCTAGATCTGCCCACAAATAAAATCTTCTTTATTGCTGAATTTACGCTTGAATAAAAGAACTGGAGCAACTTAATTTGTAAATGAGTAAAATTATGTCACCATGTATATTTTAACATGCTACAAAAATGTAACAGAGGATTTCATAACTCAATGCTACATAAAAAGACTTGTTATTTCAAACATGTCACAAATGCAGCATAATTTGATTCAGAACTCTTGATGTACAGCTCATTTCTCTCCCTCTTTTGCACCTCTTGGATTGTAGGGTTTTCTTCTCTTGCTTTTTCATTTTCTCATTTTGCTCTCATTACTTCTCTCTACAGACAATTCACATGTGCACTGAACTGTGAAGGGAAAAATCTGTAGCCTCATTCTCAAATATATCTATGGTCATTTACACACACAAGCACACATGTATACTGTAAAGACAAAATGCCATTATTATGCATGAGCAGGTAGAGACATGCTCACACTGATGTCATTATCATTTAGTTTTAAAAATTGCTGCAAATGCTTAGCTACTGTGATGAAAAGTCTTGTGACTCCAAGTTTTTTCTTTGGCTACATGACAAAAATTGGCCCATGTGTGAGAGTCAAATGTGCAAGCTGTCAATTCCTAACTTCTTCAAACAGAATTTCTGGATCATTTTAACTATTTTGATGTCTATCAGAACTGGCCAAGAGTTTAATGACAGACATTTCTTACATTTAGAGTCTTTTATGTTGTCTTTTCTACCAGATATATTTATGATGCTTGGCAGAAGCTCACTTGTAGAGACGCTTAAAATGTTGCTCATTAGGACAACACCAGAAAATATAAAGATACACATTTGGCAGCAATCAAATGAACTCATCTGGGGATCATAAATGCAAAAAATCCCGCAATACTACTGATAGCATTGACATTATTTTTCCTATTCTTGCTATTTGTCTTTATTTATGGAAGTTACTGCAGCATGAAACAAGGCCCAGCTCATTGATTGAGTTCCACTTATAGGAACGAAGATCAATAATCCATATCTGACATGGCTACATACTGTGAATGGTTTTACCGTTGAAAGGTTAGTGTCTTTATCAGTGCTCACAGGGCTGTGATTAATGAATTATTGAACTCAGTGCTCCTTTTGTACTTTTAGTGAGAGCCAATATTTTGTTGGCTGTCAGTTTGTACACCATCTGCTGACTAAACGTGTGCACTGCAATCTGAAACTAACTGGCAGAACAACAAGAAAGAGCCAACAAACCAAGTAGCCTTTTTACAGTTTTCTGGCACAAACATACTGTATATGTTACACTTCATGAACAGATAAAAAACAGTTTTATCACTTGGTGCTTCTGCCTGATTGCTTTAGCTTACCAATTTGTGATCTTGGATGAACACATAGGGATATTTAAAAATATATATATTTTTTATGCTTCATGCTTCATATTATTTAGAATAGATGCCTATAAATTAGATACTGGTAGTATTCTAGTTTTATGGTTACATATCTGTCAATGGTCGGTGATATGAGTAAAATATAGTTTTCTTATTTCTCCAGTTTAATTTTTGTAATGTTAGGAATGATAAGATGTTATGTTTAGGATGAAATCTAAGAAATGAACATAAACAATTTTGGTCATACATTTTTCCATAGATAGAAGTACATAAATTGAAACAGAAATGTTTTTCTTAGCTGTGATTCTGAGAGAAACAGAAAAGATCCCACGACATCTTCATTCATACAATGCACTCATCAGTGTGTGTCATGCATTGATGTTTGACATCTAGAAATATAAAATAAACTGGAGAAGGTTATGCCAGTAAAGTATGAGGTAACAGAATGTAAGTAATTTGCATTTAAGTTGAATAAAAAAGGACAATGTGAGAATGACAGAAATTTCCATTTCCATTTAAATGAAGACAGAAAAGAAGTCTGTTTTTAGGGCCAGTGAAGAAAAGCTTAAAGGCTGTGCTCCTTTTAATATTCCTTGAAGAACCTAATTCAGACCTAAATTTCAGTATTCACATTAAATCAATAACAAAATCAGAGTTCCTGCACCTTAAAATATTGTAAGTGTTAGACATGATATCAAATCATAATATAGAGAAACTTGTACATGTTTATTTACAGGCTGGACTTTTGCAATGGATAATGCAGGTCTGTCTTAGCCTAGCTCACAGATGTAGTCTGCTGGACTAATCCTGCCACTGGGTGACTAAGACTGGCATTCAACCTCCCTTCTGCTATCTGTGTCTTACTGTTATGAAACACCCCTTTGACAACCTCTGAGCTGTAACTACATGCTGAAAATAGCAAGTTTTGACAATGACACACATCTTTCTGTGGCGTTATCTTTTGTAAGGATTTAATCATTTTAATACCATGGTATTTCCTCATGTGCACATGTTTGACCACAACAACTTTTCTCCTGACACAAGTTTGTAAAGGCACCACCCAAGATGAGTGTGAAGTCGTTTAACGAAATACAAACTAGCCAAACAACCCAGAGAGTTTCTTTCCCTATTCCAGAGTGATAGTGGATGGTGCCAGACCTATCTTCTCCAGCACTGGCACAGCAGTGTAGAGACAGATCTGGTTATTAGAGACTAGGTCCGTCTAAGTCAGTGATACGATGGATTCAGCTTATCCAAGATGCTGCTGCCAAGTTAACATAGGCCCTCAATATTTAGTACAGGTGCATTTGTCCTTCCAATAAAAACATGAAAAAAAGCAAAAACATTTATTTTGCAAAACCCTAACCACTATAGCATGACTCAGAGACACAACACTGCATGTGACAGAGAAGAATGATTTTTCTTCAGCACTGTCTTTATTTCCTTTCAAAATATGAATATGAATTATGAGCTCATACAAACACTGAATCGTTGGTGGCATAAGAACATAATGTTCCCTCCCACAGAGACCTTTAACAAGGTCTCATTCTCTGATAGATTGTCATGATGCAGAAAAGGGAGGATCCAGATGCAGATGATGAAACAAAGGGGATTTATTAACAAAAAGTGAGCAGGGATAACAAGGTGGGACACAGGTGAGGAGGGAAAAGACACAAGGCAGGAAGTTAAACAGACAAGCACACAGAAGGAAGTCAATTTACAATATAAAACAGGAAACCAAACACAAACTGTGACATAGCTTTGATCAATAATTTAATCAAAATATGCTGTAAAGCTAAAATAGTCCTAAAAATATCCCAAACCACAGATTGTGATGAAGTATGATGAAGTGATGCTCAAAATTTCCAGCATGAGGAACCACAATGCCACCCCAATGTGCCAATGAAACCTACACCCATGGCTCAGGATAAGTACTTCTCATGTCTCATATCTTGCATACATATCTCCTGACCTGAGCCTTGCAGACTGCTCAGGTTTGCTGGTTCTGGATTACTGAATCTTCACACAGTCAAAACGGAATGTGGTAAAGCTGCCTTAAGCTTCTAAGCTGTTCAACTGTGGAACAAATGGCCAGAAAAGCGAAGACTTGACTTATGTTTGCTGGCTTTTTATTGCTTTTATCACATTCTTTTATACTGTGTGAAGCAGTTTGGGTTGTTGTTTGGTATGAAATGTGCTATGTAAATAAATGTACCTTGTGTAGCTAAACAATATACCATATATATAAGTGTGGTCTAAGTAGTTGTGTTACTTCTTTACATGTACTACCATTTATCTGAAACAACAGGGAACAAGAACAGAAAAATCTTGGATGAAATCTAAAGGGAGGTGCACTCCCGTCCAGTAGATGGCGGAATCTACTCTTTCTTCGAATTGCGACGGAAAAACACGAAGAAGACGGAGAAGCGGAAGAGACGTGGCACAAAAACAGTAAGAGGAAAAAAGGAGCGGCTAACAGTAAAGTTTCCTGGTGACAGCTTCTGCACTCACATTCCATGTGCATTTGACACGGAAGCACCAATGACACTCGTACAACATTTTCTGAAACGAACGTGACTCGATTAAAGTCTTTGTGAAAGGTACTGTCACAGTTTCTTATCATTTGCGTAAGACCCGCATATGCTAAATTAGCGAGGTAGCATTAGCCTGCCTGCTAAGTATCGCTATCTGACAACTTCCAGTAAAGCTACTAGTTTATGTTAGCTCAGGAAAATGGTACAAAATATGGTACAAGATATTCGTCATATATTAGTCAGCGGCAGTGAGAGTAGACACGTGTATTAAAGCGAGATCGTATATAAGTGTTAGAAGTATTACATAGTATAAACTATAGCTACAAATCACGTAAACCGACATTGCGTCGTTTATAACTTGATATAATAGTTTTGTCGTGACAGTTGCAGCTTTAATTGTCATTAGCCTCCTTTGGAACTGGCTCATTCAATTATAGTGGATTTACTTTGACATAGGCAGCATTGTTAAAGCCTTTCATTTTCAAGAAAATCCTTAAATGTTGTTTATTTATCTAGTCATATTAGCATATCCACCTTGAACACTCACACTGTCAGATCCTTCACTTAAGTAAAGAACTAATACCACACTGTGAAAATATTCCACAACAAGTAAAAGTGTAAATACTATCAGAAAATTATTCAAAGTGTGAGAAGTCTGTGTCCATTCTGCAGTAAAATGGTCCCTGTCAGTGTTTTAATTATATGTATCTGATGGTTTTGATTCACTTTCCTCCTGTATTCATGTGTATGTTAGATTTTACTGCTGTACATGTTTAACACTAATTTGAACTACTTTATGATCTCGTGGTTGTTTAATGTGATCAATGCATCATATTCTATAAGGTCTACATATGTTTGTGGCATTGCTTTCTTGTGAGAACCACGTATCTTATAAAAGTCAACTTTTCATGAGCTCAGAAAACTGTAGAGAGGGACCAATATTTCAGTAATGTGCTTTGTATATTCTAGTCATATCTGCCATTTTCATTTTTTTATTAGCAAAAGGCAAATAGAAATATAATTCAATTTAGTTCCAACATTCTATGTCAGTAAATGTCTCCTCTTCTCCATAAGGTTTGTGTGCATAATTAAACTATTAAACTTATACAGTGGTGGCATAATGTTAACAGAATAGGCAGTAATATTGTTAATTGCAATTATTTGTATGACAATTATTCACCAACTTAGATTTCCATATCGTGACAGGCCTTGCTGACATGCAAGGTGGCCTGATCCTGATGATCTCATGCTGTAAAACACTCATGTCTGAAAAGTCTCTGACACACTGAATTGATTAAAAAATGTAACACTTTGTTCAACACTGTGATTATTTAAACTCAACATGCTTATTTTTTCCACAATTTGTTGTTTGTCCTTAACACAGCACGGGCGGCTATGGGTCTCTGCAAGTGTCCAAAGAGGAAGGTGACCAACTTATTCTGCTTTGAACATCGTGTGAATGTGTGTGAACATTGCCTCGTATCCAACCACAACAAGGTTAGTGACTGATGAGTTTCTCGTGGTGCATATTTGCAAAAACATATGGTGAGCAATTTAAACTTAATTTTTTCTGTTTTTGTTCTTAAGTGTATTGTACAGTCATATTTGCAGTGGCTTCAGGACAGCGACTACAATCCCAACTGTGCTCTTTGTAATAATCCACTGACGGCTCAAGACACTGTCAGACTGGTTTGCTATGGTAAGTTTATAGTTTCTGTCCTGTTCATTGGGAGAATCAAATCACTGTTTAAACATTCAATTCTACCAAATTGCAGAAAACACCTTTTGCTCATCTTGTAGTATAGGTAGTTTTGAAGGAATGGAATTAAATTGATCACAAATTCAATTTAAATAGGAAAAAGAACCCAAGACTGTTTAATAGATACCAGTATGGAAGCAAGTACAAACTGTATTTTTACAGTAGTATATTTCATTGCATCTGGAAGGTGGAAGTGTGAGGTACAAGTTACTGCCAGAAAACTATGTGGACAGTGTGGGATAAAGAATAATGAACAAAGACATCCACATGCCTGCAGTAACTAATCTTGCTGGGTGCTAGATAATCAAAGTCAAAGTCGAAAAAGAAAAAGAAAGAATCTGCAAACCAGTATAGCTCCTGTATTAGGGTTTATTTCAACCATGATGTGTTGAGAAAAGTTGCTCTTCAGATTTCTACTGTAGGATAAAAACAGGACAAAGACAATGAAGACAAACACATACATCAAACAAGTAAATTAAAGACCATTAATAAAATCAGGACCAGCAACCAACCATTAAATTTAATGAGAAAATGAACCAAATCCATTAAAGGCGAGAACTAAACATAGAATAAAATAATAATTAAGACAAATAGTAGAATAACAAAAGATACAAAGACATTAAAACCAAAAAAAACTGTGACTATGGGTTAATAGGAAAATATAGCAGAAACACGTTTGACAATTGAATGCAACACCACTGTGTGTGTATCCAGTTTTTTGTATTGCTGTGATGTGTTTCATCCACAGATGTGTTTCACTGGTCCTGTCTTAATAACCTGGCATCACGGCTGCCCCTCCACACGGCTCCAGCAGGATACCAGTGTCCCACATGTCAGAGTCCAGTGTTTCCTCCTTCCAATCTGGCCAGTCCTATTGCAGATGTGCTAAAAGAACAGCTGTCATCTGTTAATTGGGCTAGAGCTGGTTTAGGACTGCCGCTGGTAAGGATTCTGTATGTACAAATATTTAAAAAATACAGAAAGATTAATAAGCTGTTTACCAAATGTAACTTCTGACAGATTGAAGAACCCATTGGGGTCCTCGAGGACACCTCAGCCGCTGATGTCACTGATTATAATGACTGGTCAACATTTGATGGTGAGCCTCAATGTTTATTTTTTCAGTATGTTATAATATGTACGTAATGAAGAGGGTTGCTGCATTTTGTAAATTGTTTAATTTATACTGAAGGTAAAATTATTGCTACTCAGCATATCTTTGTTCTCTTTTCATGTCACAGCCAGAGAACAAAGTGAAATTTACCCCAGTCATTCCTACAACACCAGCCTCGGCCCACCACCAAATTCCACTTCAGCTCCAACACAGGAAGACCTCGGAGGTCCTCGTAAAAATGGAGAACCAAATATGCAGGACCACACTGTAATCAATTTTACCACAACCAATACCAATGACACTCTCACAATACACACAGGTATAACTGTGAAAAGCTTGTCCTTTAATATCCAGTAATCTGAATTTTATGCTTTAAAATGTCTTTAATGTGATTTTTACAGTTTATAAAGAGTTATCAGATAATGAAGTTAACTTTTATAGTTTTTTATAAAGCTAATCTGGTGTCTCTCATCAAAAAAGCTACTTCTAGAAGTAATAACTTGAAATTGTTTCTGCAACAAGATCTGGCATGAGAACAGTGCATTTGATGTTTGGTTAAAGCCTGTTGAAGATATCGAATTTGGTCCACTGCACTTTATGCAAGACAACTAAATAAATTAATTTACTTTCCAGCCAATTCTGAGACTCTTGAGTTTTATCCTTCACACTATTTTCATAATGTGAAGCTGCGGTAAATTGAGTTCATAAAAAGTCTAAAATTTAACTTGTTGAAACCTGTAGAAACCCTGTTGTACAGCCTTGCATTGTGTACCTTAAAGTACAATTTAAAAGGAAAACATGACACTGTTGTTCTTCTCCAATCCAGCATCATCACCAAGAAAGGTGTATGACACACGGGATACCGGTCACAGCTCTGTTACACAGATTGACTTTGACGATGACAAATACCGGCGACGACCAGCGCTAAGCTGGTTTGCTCAAATTCTCAAGTTAGTATTGTGATTTGACTTGTACTAGAAGCCTCTTAGTGTAAATGACTGAGCAGATGTTTCTGTGATGTCTTATTATTCTTTTCTCTTTCTTCTTCTCAGGAACCGTACAGGTGGAAAGCGCACATCTCTGTCCTGGAAGCAGCGGGTCTTTATGCTTCTTCTGGTCGGAGTTCTGGGATTCTTTACATTGATTATCATTATGGCTAAACTTGGACGTGCCTCAGCTGGTTCAGACCCAAATTTAGATCCTCTTCTTAACCCCAACATCCGTGTCGGCAAATACTGATAACAAGCATTGAGTTCCTTTCTCTTACTTTGTTACACAAGGTAAGGCTGTGTGATTTAGCTAAAATGTGACTGTTAAAACATGGTTGGCCCAACAGAGGGAGCTGTGTACTCATCTTGAATGGAAGAGAGAGGGAGATACTGCACCTCTTCAGAATGGAAACCTCATTTCTATTTATTTCCATCAGGCTGTAGGAACATGCCAGGGCCCTTTTTGCATCGTGAAAACAAATCTGACAACAATCAGGAGCTTGTTTTGATTGCAGCGAGCCATCAGTGTCCCTACTGGTGAATACAGAACAGGAATCCAGTAAAAGTTGCTTGGATTATGTTTTGATAATGACTGGAATGTATTTATATTTGCAATTCCAGCTAAGACGTATCGGTGACCTTTGTAACTTTTCTTTTCTTAAATTCAGTAGAAATAAACACTGTTGATGTTGAAAGAACATCGTTGTATATATTCAGCAACTTCTGTAAGGTTTGCACATTCACAAACTGATTGGGACTGAGCATTGCGCTCACCCGTTGTGGAGAAGCTTTGTGTATTTTTTCTTTAAAGAAGAGGTGGCCCATTGTACTGGATAATGCGTACTATTTATGGGTGTCAAAATTTGTTCTGAAATGGAGTGCATTGCTTTTAAATTTGCCACATATACTGTATGTACATTTTCCTCATGTTTTTTTTTTGACTGTACATTAAATTGCAAAATTACGGGATTTTAGTATTTTAATGTCTTTTTTAACAGCATTATCTTCTGCAGTGTGTAACAGAATTCATAAGTGGAGAATTTCTGAGTTATCGCCTACTTTTAATAATGAAGGGTCATGTCTTCAGTGCTTTAAAAAATCAGTCTGCTCCCGTTTGCACTGGAGAAAATAACGTTTACAGTGGGATTTATTGATTTTCTTACCAGGTATAGTATTTTTTAGTTTCTTTGGCACAATCATAAGCTCTTATTTCATAGTTCATTTTACCACAACACAGTTTTTTTTGCTGATACAAAAATCTAATCTTCAACTGATCCAGTGATGTAAGAAGTTATTCTTGATGAGCACACTGATGTAGCATTTCCACTGCAGCGACTGGTTAAACCTCAAATGTTGGGTTAGGGTTAAGTCCTGAAAACCTTGAGATATTTTAGAATACACATAATGTGAATATTTTTTTAGTGTATTCTACCATACTGAGAGTTTTGACTTCAGCCATTATTTTTAATGGCTACTGAATGCATTCCCTTCTGACTCAGTCCATGACTGCCTCTTAACGCATTGCCCCAAACTCAGGCCATCTTTAATAAAATCTATTTAATATTAAGGTAAATATAAGCAGTTTGACCCCTCTCTGGAAGCAGGGCTGCCCATAAAAATCCCACTGTGGACTACTGATGGAGAAAACAAAGCTTTCTGAAGCACTGAACCACTTTGAGACAATTGGGCTGAAAAGAGGTTGCTGCTTCGAAGCATTTGATACAGTCAAAACAGTGACATCTGCTGGCTGTACCTGCGTATTGCATTTGAGTAGAACAGTTGGAGGCAAGGCTTTGTGACAGTGAGACAAAATGTTATAGGTCTGTTTGATCTTTGATTGCATCTTCAATAAAGGTTATGTTCTGCAATCTGTGTCAGTTTGTTCTTCTGTAACTAGTATAAATGGTGAAAGGAGACTATTATACACTATAATGTGAAACTGTAAGTGCTCTTCTGTTGTAATCCTAAAAAATCAAATTAAGCTATACAAATGACTGCAGTTTGCATTAGTAGACAAAATAATGTCTGTTGGTTTCTGGATTTCTTCAAGTGAAGTCGCGTACACTTCAAAAACAGCAACCGGTGCCCCGGTGGCTCATGTTGTATAAAAATGCAATATTCTGTTTTTGGCTGTCATCTATCAAAACAAAACTTGTGCATCTGAAGAAGTGCTTTTTGTAGAGTAAATGTGTTGGAGGGACATGCTTGTGTAACACAGTTGGAAATACTCTGTTGAATTTCTGTAAAAATGTATGTGGTTGTAATATTTATGTAACGTTGTTGCCACCTGGTGGTTTGAGCAGTCCAACTGCAGGTTTAGGGCTCCTAGCTGGCCACCGTACGTACCTCAGCAAAGGCATGTCTCCTGAGCTGCAGGTGGGTGCGTGTGTGTAGTGCTGTGTTTAGTTGTTCGATGTTTAACGATTTGAAATTGTTGTAGAAACGGTCAGTAATGTGGAATCTAACTATGTATAGAACTTGTAGTGAGAGTTACAGACGCTTAAGCGCAAAAATGTTAACTTTATGCATGAGCTGCACTCTGCTATCATGACGAGCTAATGCTAATTAGCTTACCATGAGTCGGCAGCTCCTCATGGCCGTATTCTCACGTTAATGACAGTGATTCTCCTGTTTTGTACAGGAGCCTTGCAGTTGCATACAAGCAGCATTATAACTGTGTGCTGATGCTTTTCCACACCAGGTAGGCATTGCTATGTTATATTGTTTATACATGAAGCTGTTGCATTTATAGTTGTAAATTATTAAGTTCATGATGTAAATGATATGTTTAAAAGACTGTATGACAGTCAAGGAGGTTTTCCTCTCTTGTTAAAAATGTTGTTTAAAGTGCTTTTGTAATTTTTAATGTGCATAAAACTTAGGGTTAGGGTTAGGGTTACTCATAAAATCTATACGATCATGTTTGCTGAGAGTATGTTACAGATATTATTTTGTGATGAAATGTTGTAACACTGTAAAAAAAAATAAATATGCTTTTCCGCACCAGAATTAAGAAGAGCCAGACTGAGAGCAACTTCTGTGTGATTGTGGCATCCCTTCATGCACCTTAAACACCAGTTACAAAGACACATCCAGGATAGTCCTGCAGAAAAACATAACCAGTTACACTTGCGTTATTTGAATTGTGATTGTGTTACCAAAAACCCATAGTTTTGGGAGAGATTCAGACCCCTTTTAAAACCCTGACATTGACAAGCCCTGCCCCAAATCACCATTCTCATGAAGCATCTTGACACCTGTCTGACATAATGAGGCCTCGGTCGTAGTGGTCATGTAATTTTTGTCGTGCCAAAACATTACAATACATTTACAAACATTGCTGAGCAAAGCTTAACAATATGAACCACACTACCTTAAATTTCAGAAACAGCCTTGGGGAGATAAGCTCATTAAGTTTTTACAAACAATCATTTGACATTTAGGGGTCATGACCCTTTTAGCTTTGTCTTATACCTTGGGAATTAAAAAAAAAACTTAAATGAACATGAATAAAATAATGTTCTATGTTCTATGTTCTAATGTAATAAGTGATTGCTGAGAAAGGAGGGTTGAAATGTGGAAACTTTTCAAATGTTCAAACTGTGCAGACTTCAGCACATAACACAGAACGTTATTACTTATTTAAATGTGGAAACAGTTTATTACCCACTACAGATTCAAGTGTATAGTTGTTGACTGAATGATGTGGAGATGTGGATCAAAACAGGAAATAGAGACTACTTGTGTATAAGGTCAAACTCCTGGGCCAAAAACAGCTGTTTGAGGACAGATCATGAGTTACCTGGAAGAATACTGGATCCCCATGGTTTACTTTTTACAGTTCCTTATTTGAAATAGTCACCCAACATACTAAACTTAAAAACATGAATAGGTTTAGCAGTTTAATAATGTTGATGAACTTGAAGTTATAATTCCCTCTGTTGTTTTACAGTAAGCTAAAAGCTGAAATTACATGTACAAATGTAATTGTCCTTGGTAAAATAGACCATAGTTTCAGATAGTGTGTGATGAAGAGACTTTACCATTCAGGATCCCGTAACTGTAACGTATTGACTGTGAAAGATGTCATTTTGTATGATGTAACAGTATCACATGCTGTCTTTGGGAATCCTTGTAATAACCCCTCTATGGTGTTTGTCCCAGTATGATAGCTCACCAACAGGTCACGTGTTTGCATGTGAGTGTTTGTTGCCCTTTCTAACTTTCCACTGTGTCTGCCAAACAGTTGCAGTGGTGAAGGATCATGATTGGCTGTCAGTGGATCTACGCCATATGACATTGATGCAGGGAAAGCTGCCGTCGGCAAAGATGATGATACACGCAACAAAATCACCATACATATGATAGATGTGGCACCTGTCTGCGGCACAAAGCTGTTATTTATATTGTCTTACACTTGAACTCATGTATGAAAATGGTTTGAGTCATATGTGGTTTAATATAACTCCATAATATATTTTATGTGTAATTGCTTTTGTGACTATTGGAATTCAATGAATTTCTCAGTATCTGTGAGTTATTAGATTGACCATTGCACTGACATAATAGGGACATCCTGATCAATACACTTTGTAATCTTTACTCTCATGATGACAATTATTGGTGGAGAATTAATAAAGTACATCTGGTAATTTTAACTTCTGGTATCATCTTTTCTGTTTTACTTTTTTATTCTTATGGTTCATGGCTTAATTTGTGTACAGGGATATTTTCCTGTAATGAACAAAAACACTGATATAGCATATTTTAACTACTGCAGTTGTTTTGGTTGTATTATCAGTACCACAAGATCTGTGGGAAAATTTTATAGCATGCTCATGGTGGTGGTCAAAAGAAGCCTGTTGGTCTCAAAATGTTGATTACAATGGTTTAATTTAAACAGATTAATTCCAAGTTCTATTTTTGCTTAGATTTTGATGTGCCTCACCGAATGGATATTTTATTATCTTATCTGAGATCCACCCCCCTCCACAAAAAGGATGGGTTAGGTGTAACATTAAACTTTAAAATCAAAGTGAGTTTGATGAAAAATTGGAATAATTTACTGTTTATTTAATGTTTATATTGCTAGAAGTGGCTAATAAGTATAGGAAGGAAACCATTTTTTGTTATTATGTTCAGCAAGGACAATTACAATACATACAGCTCTGGAAGAAATTAAAAGACCACTGGTTTTACTATGTATTTATTTTTCTTTCAGATGTCAAATAAAAATATCATCCTCATTTGCAGAAAATGACGACTGGTCAAAATGACAAAACATTTGTGTTCAGAACTGGAATAATGCAAGAGAAACAAGACTGTATTCATTTTTTAACACAATACTAATGTAACATAGCAACACTTCTGAAGTCAGTGTTTAGTAGAAAACATTGATTTTTCAACCACAGCTTTCATGTGTCTTTGCATCATCAACAAAAGTAATGTGAAAGACCATTACTTTTGGCTGCTTTATGTCACTTCTGGCACAGCTGCATATAATTTATACTAATATGTGTTAATCAAAAAGGTATTCTGAAATACATGCATAAGCCCTCATTTATACAAAGTACTATAGTATAAAAACATAAGAGTTGTGAGTAATAACTGGCCCTTTTGCCATTGGATGTTCTCAGGGTTATATATTGATGAGTGTGTGTGAATATCATTGGTGCATCACACAGACAGAGTCACTGTATCTGTGGGACAAAGCATCAGTGAACAGCTCTTCCTGCATCATTCCTGTGGCTTCTTTGACAGTGTAAGTACATGTTTTCTGTATGGAAGATAAGTTAGTTATAAAGTATTTCTCTTTAGCTGCCCACTTGATTAGAACAACTTGTATTGTGATGCTACAGGTTGGTATAATGTTATATTGTGATGTACTACTTAGACTTCTCAATTTCTTAAATTATTTTCTACATTTTGTTAATTTAGTTTCCAAATATTTTCCATTTTTAAATCATACTTTAGTTCAACTTAAAATATATCATAATCATGCTTTGTTTTATGAAGTAGTTGAAAGTGTCCACTTCTGTTTTGCCAATTTATTGCATAGTATCAATGTTTTCCCTACCATTAAATACCATACCAATACATACCATTCAAGATTTATAACTTAAGCTGAAGAAAGACACACACTGCCATATTTCTTTACCACTCTGGAGAGAAAATATACCTTATTTTCCATGTCTTTGAATTACTGTCTATATATTGTAGTAATATATATTATATATTATATAACATAATTTTGGTGAGACATTTGAAGAAAAGGGAGACAAAACAATATAGCACTGGCAGATATGTTGTATGTAATAGTGGTATAAAGAACTAAAATATTTTTGCAGGAAACAGTATTATTCCAGTGTCTGAGGACATCTCTGAGTTGTATCAGGTGATGGAGAAATACGAAAAGACAAAAAGCAGCAAAGGTCATAAGTCGGAAATGTGTGACCACCAAGAAAAGGACCACAAACATGGAAAGGCTGTTAACTCAAAATTTCAGCAAATGAAGCACCAGCACCAAAATCAAGGTTGCCATAATTACCACTACAAACAAAAGTTACATCATTCAGATGACAATGACAGTCATGAGTAAGTACAGCAGTTTTTCATCTTTCTGTGTTTTATTTTCTTCCAGAAAGAGACTTGTGTTTACCTTTTTTATTGACTGTGTCTTTCCAACTGTTTTTTATTTAATATAGTACCCATTCAACAACAGAGGATAGCATTTTTGACGATCACCATCAACATCAGCGTGAAAATGACAAGACTCATCATTCTCACTCGTACCATTACCAACGCAAGCAAAACCATCATAGTATTTCTTTTTCAGAGACTTCTTTGAGTTCCTCGACTGCTTCTTCCTCTTCTTCCTCTTCCTCATCTTCGTCCTCTTCTTCTTCCTCTTCCTCCTCATCTTCCTTTTTCTCCTCCTCTTCAATATCTTCCTCTTCCTCTAGCCTTTCATCTGAGACCAGCACTAACATATATCCACTGAGGAAGACCCAGCATTCACAGTCCTGTACTGACATTTCTAGAAAACACAGGTATTTTGAAGAAGGAGATGACACAGCCCCATTGATAGATAAAGATGGATATCTGAATAGACTCTCTGACAAACAGAATCGAGAAAAACGCAAATCCTCTGACAGTGGCCCAACCAAAGGTGTGCAGAAGATTACAAGAGACACAGGAAAAGATGGAAGTTTCCGCAAAGCTAAATCAATGGAGTCTCTTGCTAGACCGAAGGAAAAGGAAAGGCGTAGAAATGAGGACAAAAATGAAGAGGAGAGGAGAAAAAATGAAGCCAGAAAGAATTTAATGAAGGAAAAAATGAAATTCTCTGCCTTCCTAAATGAGATCACTCGGCAGGTTCTCAGTCCAATGAGACTCACTACTCTTGGTGTGACAAATGCGCAAAGACCCTGCAGTCCAGGACAGGCCTCTGTTAGATCCAGCAAGCATCCGGAAAACAGCATTGAAAAACAGAGAGAGCAGAAGAGTCTGCCCTGCAGTGCAGACTCAGTTAGTTCAAGCAAATATTCCCCAAAAGACACACACTCTACTGGAGTCTCCAACTCTAAATCTCTCAATCATCACCATAGTCATTGCTCAGCTGATTCACCATATCGTAGGCCTAAAAGCTGCACCGATATTAACTGCTTGAAAAGACGCCGCTCATGGTCTCAAACACATCGTCATCGTTCCCACTCACCTACTGATAGGCACTACCACCACCGTCACCATAATGAGCATCACAATTCCAGCCATCATCATCACCATGGAGACCACAATAGTCCAACTTATCTACACAGAGATCACCATAACACAAGTCACCATCATCACCACCAACTTTCTACCTGTCATCATGGAAATCAACATAACCCCTCTTGTTACCAAGGTGACTACCATAAAAGGACTCATCACCACAGAAACCACCATGACCATCATCACTATGGAGAACATCATGACACTGCCCACCATCACAAAGGCCGCTACAGTCCAACTCATTACCATGAGCAACGAAGTGCAACTCAACATCATCATAACCATCATTGCCCTATTCATCACCATGACCATGGAGACAACCATAGCCACACTCAT
The DNA here is from genome assembly GCA_037367275.1 of Coranthus polyacanthus. NCBI lineage: Eukaryota > Metazoa > Chordata > Actinopteri > Kurtiformes > Apogonidae > Coranthus > Coranthus polyacanthus. The sequence goes on from JAPQRN010000007.1 coordinate 21,739,421, forward strand.
CACCATATAACAACTCACTGCCATCAACATGGAGACCATCACAATTCAGGTCACCACCACCATAACAACCATTCAAACAATGATTGCCCCATGACACCACATCACCACAGACACCACAGCATGACCAGTGATGATGGGCAACATAGTAAAGAAAACAATAATCATTCTAATCATGAAAATAATCACAATCCAACACATCACCATGGAGTCCAACATACTGAGCCCCATCACCGTCATCATGGAAGCCACCATAATGAGCCCCATCAACACGGAGACCACCATAGTGAGCCCCATCACCATCACCATGGAGACCACCATAGTGAATCCCATCATCATCATCATCATCATCATCATCACAGAGACCTCCATAGTGAGCACAGTCACCATGGAGACCACCATAGTGAGCCCCATCACCTTGGAGACCAACATACTGAGCCTCATCACCATGGGGGCCATCATAGTAAGCCCCATCACCATGATGAACACAACATTCAAGGCCACCAGCATCACCATGGAGACAGTGATTCCCATTCCCATCACCATGGAGGTCACCACAATGAACCTCATCATCCCCATGGAGACCACCACAATGAACCCCATCATCACCATGGAGACCACAACCACACTGGCCATCAGCAACACCATGAACATTTCCATAGTAACCAAGGACTTAAATCACATTTCAACTACTCCAAAACTCAGAGTCCTGAGCACACCGACCATGACCACCACAATCGGTCTTCAGACAAGAATCTGGAATATGTTTCTAGTAAACAGGACTCACCCAGGACCACCAACAGCCCCCCCAGTCAGGATGCGGAAGAGACCAGCTTCACTAGCTCATTACATAAAGTATGACAGTGAGACTACACTATGTTACATCAATTTTCATTAAGAAGTCATTGACAAGTCAATGGTTGTCAATGTTTATTTGCTTATTGTCAGGTTATGTAATAATGTTCCACTCATTTGCTTTCCTAATGCTTTGAGCACAAAATTGCATGTTATTGTGATCAGATTAGATTAATTATTAAATAACTAGTTAAAACTAGTTATCTCAGAAAAACTAACCGTCTTTAGATTTCCATTTTTTAATCACCTCTTTTTTTATATGTTGATGTGTGTCTTTACTACAGGGAAAGGGACACGAGCGGGGAAGAATAATGTAAGTGTGATGTACTTTTGTCAAATAGTAAAATGGTCATAACCCAAAAGACATAGATGCTTGATACAGAGTAATATGTTATATGTGTATCCGATTAATTATATGTGTAATGCATATCAAATCAAAATCAAAAATCAAAACAAATGAAATATATTTTGTCAAATATAAAAACATGCAATTTTACAGAAGGTGATAAAGTAAATGAAAAAATATCTTAGAAATAATTGTATTGATGATGTGCATGTGAATTCTTTTTCTTTTTTTGGCATCATAGGATACTACAGGAACAGAATGAAGGTCTGCAGCAGAGTTTGCTGAAAACAGCAGTGAGGATGGAGTGTTTAGGAGAAGAATTCATGAGCAGTCAAAAGATTTTGGAGGCAGAGCTCCAGAGGACACGCACAGAGCTTAACAACCTCACTGAACGGTTTAAAAAGTAAAGAATGTACATTATTTATCATCACTGAAACAAGTCAGGTCCAGTAATTTCAGATAAACACACAATAAAGTTCCACTGGTAACAGTAAAATTTAACAGCACAACTGTCTCTAATGACTGTCCATTCTTCTGTATCTGACTGTTCTTTTATACAAATTCATAGATATGAAAATGTAATCTAGTTTAGTTATTGTGAACAAGACTAGCTCTAACAATATGATGTAACTGTGTTCACAGCAATCATTTTATTATATTTTATAATGTGTAGTTAAAGGACGTTTTCAGGTTACTTCATCCCAACATAACAATATGTGGTGTTGCAAACTATACACTATTCATAGTTCAATTAATAAATACATTCTGTCTCTGCCTTTCTTTAGACTTCATGATAATTGCTCCTCCACACAACAGACTAATAATCTTCTAGAGGAAAAGCTTCATTTAGTGGTGAGATGACATTTTTTATGCTTCTTGTCCTGAAACTACATTTAACCAACACCTTCATTATTGAAGGAAAAGGGCAAAAGTAAAGATAGTAAACAAGGGTTTCAGACATTAAACTACTCCACTTAAAAAATAAATATATATGTATATATATTTAAAAGTCACAGGTTTATGTATGATGACTGTGCTTTCTGTACTCTGTGGCAGGCGCAGAGTATGGAAGGAGAACGTCAGAGGCTGAATCAGCGTATTTCTGCTTTAACGGAGCAGTTGGCTGATGCAAAGTTTGCCAACAGCATGGAAGCATTTAATGTAAGATCTTGACCTCACTTGTCTTTTCGACACTCTCACAATTACTAATATATCAAGAGAAAAATTTTAGTCTTAGCATACGTATTTTAAAATTTATACAAAAGCATTGTCTAAGATTTGTTTAACATATGATTTATCCACTAATTAATTTGCACATGTCATTATAGGTAATATCTATGCTGCACAAACCTGACCACCATTTCCATTCAGATGATGTCATTAATCAGGTGGTCCTCCCCATCACCCCCCCTCCAGCTCAGTTCATGGACAGTCATAACTATGGGAAGGACAAAGCCGCTGGGCAGGAACAGTCTCTAGGGTCAGTCCCAGAGGAAGAGGAATCTGATTGGTCAGAGATGGGAGAAGAGACACCAAGATTTATACTAACAGGATCAAACCGAGGTCAAGCATGGGGACATAGAGACGGAGATGTGGACAGAGGCAGCGACTCAGAAGGTGAGGAAACTGTCAGACAGCACTCTCCATGTCCACTTCAGATACCTCATCTGCAGTTTACCATCCATAATGAGATTTTACATGTGCCCCAAACCAATGCTCGCCCCTCTGGCTTCAACCATCTATCTGATGGCCTGACAGGGGCGGGCACCTACAGGATCGCCACAAGTCCGAAACATGGGTCGGCCATCCTCATCCGGTCAGCAAGTCTTGAGGAAATATGTCATCCCGTGCAGAAGGATCTCCGAGGCACAGAGGCCATGATGGATCTTCACCATCCAGGATGCGAAGATATTGAGGATTTAGATAATGAGATCATTCATCACTGGAGAACAAGCAACAGCAGGGAAAGCAGGGTATCAGAGGAAATTAATAGTCTGTCCAGCCTGCAGTCAGCAGAACATATGCTGAGCCACCTTATATGTGATACACAGCTCAGTGAGGGCAAAGGTCAGGGAAGGGCAGAGGTGCATGGTTGGACAGAAGGCATTCACGATGAGGTATTAAAAGGGGAGCGAACACAGCTCTGACAGGAGAATGTTTCTAAAGCTAAAAGAGAAAACTGAGTGAAAGAGTAGCCTTTTCCACTGTCACATTAATTAATACATTGTGGGAGGAGATGTACCTTTTAAATTCAGATTATTACTTTGAGTAAATCTTCTATAATTGATTGCGTCAAACAAACTTGCAGGCATCTCACTGTACTGCCTTCTTTGTATTTAGTAAAACTATGCAACTAAGTATGTACTTGAAGAAGAAATGCTACTACATTGAATGAACACGCAAGCCAAACATTTCTGGCAGTGGGGATATTTGATATATGTATCTACATTACAGATATATTCACAGTTATTATTTACAAATACTCACTATATTTTTGAATATATGTATCTACATTACAGATATATTCAGTTATTATTTACAAATACTATATTTTTCCTGCATGCTAAAATGAAATGTCAGTGCTTAGACTATAGATGTTGTCATTAAATTGTGTATTTATGTTTTATAGATACAGATTTAAGCCTGTCCTGTTCCTTAGAATAGAAATAACAAAAAACCTAAGACTTTATGGTAATGCATATGCTCAGTTGTAATATATATTATTCACTAGAGGTATTTCTTGTGTAGATGCATGCATTGTGTAGTTAATGTATTTTTAACATATACTGGCAAATATTTAAAAAAGGCTTAAAATGTTTTTATGTAGATCACTTTTCCTGTTGTAAAGAATAGTCTATGGTATGTGACCTAAAAATGCATAATTAAGAACACAAATGTGCTGTAGTTATACTTTTGCATGTACAATTTAATAAACAAATTAACTGTCTTTGTGTCTGTAACTTCACCTGAATTAAAGACAGA
>JAPQRN010000007.1:21755752-21768154 GCA_037367275.1 Coranthus polyacanthus
TGCATCACACAAAAGCAGCCACTGCTCTGTAAAGGATGAAGCCAACGTAGTAATTTGAACACAGACAAAAAAAAAAACGGACAAGGAGTTTGGTCCTTTTTATATTTTGCGTTAATTAGACAAAAGTGCAAAGCTAATTGCAGATACTTTTGCAGCTTTATGAAGGGGAATCCATGGATTTCAGAAGGTCCTCACTTGTCTCTGCGTTTTAACACAGGTTCCACCGAGATTTGAACTCGGATCGCTGGATTCAAAGTCCAGAGTGCTAACCATTACACCATGGAACCGCTGTGCGAAACTTTTGGTACCAGACCCGTACGACGTGATATAATATAATGAAAGTCTTTATTGCTACGTTTGTATGATGGTTGAAGGACTTTATTAAAGAATTAAATTCCAGTAAAAGTGTGGATCAAAATTACACATATGACACATTACTGCACGTGGCACAGCAGTGATGTTTATTATTATTATTATTATTATTATTATTATTATTATTATTATCATATCAATTCCCGACATGACGACAGGATTTGTGTGGATGTGAAGGTCACCGTACTACCTTGTGCTGTAACGGTGGGGCTCATGTGTGCTTTGCGTAAACCACGTCCACTACATAATGAGGAAAAGGCCAACGTAGTAATTTCAGCATATTTAAAATAAAAAAACTCCACCAGGGCTTTGGTTGTTTTTATTAAAACAATGGACTATAGCGTTAATTACAACAAGCTGCTTTTGGTGTAAACGCAGTCATTGATTGAGGAATTTCCGCCTTCATCCAGAGTTGCAGCTCTGATTTGTTTTCACGCCTTCTCATTTTATCCCATTAACAACACACCTTATGGGGTTTTCAGATATGGAGTTGGAGCTATATGGAATTAAATGTAGGTCCCACCGAGATTTTGAACTCGGATCGCTGGATTCAGAGTCCAGAGTGCTAACCATTACACTATTGAACCGCTGGAGTAGGACTTACCAGGCTGTGCTCATAGAACCGTAGAAAGTGGGAAATGCCACAGTCACTGGCAAGCTGTGTCAAGTGTTTATAGTCGCTTTTGTAGGATGCCATCACACACCAGCTAATATGTAAGTCTCAGGATGAGCTGTGCGCATTTACGCACTTGGCACAGCAGTAACGTTTGTTATCATTCACTTTTACATCAATTGTTTAATACTTTATTATCATTAGTTACCGACATAACATGTGTTTCACGCAAGTGAAAAGCAGGTCCCACCGAGATTTGAACTCGGATCGCTGGATTCAGAGTCCAGAGTGCTAACCATTACACCATGGAACCGCTGCTACTAAATTTACCAGGCTGTGTCAAGTGGTGTCAAGTGTTTATAGCCCCTTCCTTACGATGCCATCACACACCAGCTAATACGAAAGTCTCAGGATGAGCTGTGCGCATTTACGCACTTGGCACAGCAGTAAAGTTTGTTATCATTCACTTTCACACCAATTGTTTAATACTTTATTATCATGAGTTGCCTCAAATACCACCAGGCTGTGTTCAAAGACCCGTTAAATGTGGGAAATGACTTCATTATTGGTAAGTAATATCAAGTCTTGATTACTGCTGTTGTATGATGACTGCAGGGCTTCATTAAACAATTAAATTCAGTAGGAGTTTGAATCAAAATTATGCAAGAGGTGAAGTCTTTTCACTGGCCTACAAATAAACTAAGCCCAAAAATAAAGCCGACATTTCAAGGAGATACACAATTAGTTGTGGGTAGAATTATATTAAGAGCTTTTCAATCAGTGGAGCTCAGATAAGAATGTCTGCACGTCTGGGTTGATTGGCTAGCGTCCTTTGGAGAAAGTGAGATTTTTTTTACTTTTTACACCTGTCCTGTTTTCAATAACACTAATTCGCCACAATGAAACGCAAATGAAAATCAGGTCCCACCGAGATTTGAACTCGGATCGCTGGATTCAGAGTCCAGAGTGCTAACCATTACACCATGGAACCGCTGCGTTCAAAGACCCCTAAACTGTGGGAAATGCCAACGTTATAGGCAAGGAACATAATGAAAATCTTCATTGCTGCTATTGTATGATGGATGTGGGGCTTTATTAAAGAATTAGAATCCATTCATTCATTAAAGTCCCGGTGAGAAAAAAAAGAACCAAAATATAAACAGATTCTCAAATGTTTAATTTGCATTAAACAAGTCTATAAAATGCAGTCTATGTGGTTTGGGTTAGTACCTTAACCCCAGTGTGACACAGGCTGCTGAACCGGATGATCCAGATATGGGATCGGGGGTAATTAACATCTACAACACATGGAGCGTGAGGTATTCCTGAGCTGCTGTTTGAAACCACAAGGTGGCAGCAGAGCTCCTTTGTTTGCAAGCGAACACCTGACACCAAAAACATTTGAGTCATGTTAAAGGAAATGTTATAGTCGAGCAACACAACAGTTCTTTCTGAATACCTAATTCTATCAAAAACATAATAACATGTTGACCATAGAGAAAATACCTTAAATAGCTTCAGTACATTGAAACAGTTCAATACACATCAATATTCTGTTGAAAGTTTTAGGATGTTAAGGTTAATGATTTACCTTTGGGTCGTTTTGTTCATGAATGAGAAAAGTAAGCCCTCCAGTACACCCCTCATTATGGATAATTATGCATGTTATTTCAGAGGTTCACGGTGACAGGGATGGATGTGGGGGAGGCCGCAGACCATCTGGAAGGGGCTGATCCAGGCAGAAGCTGCAGCTCTGCACCTCCGGACCTCTGGGTGTTGCTTGGCAGAAGCAATTTACCTTCAGCTGAACAACTTCAAAGTAAGTTCAAAGTGAATAGATCGCTCACAACTTTAAAAGTGTAACATTTTGCTCCTTTTCATCAGCAGGCTGTTGGATGTTTCAGATCATTTGTAAGCCTGTTCAGATGCTGTTCTTTTAATTACTCTACATACAAGGCTTTTTAATGCCATTGTTTGATTAAAAAGAAGTTCTACATTTCCTTACTAATATTCAGACAGCAGTTCAGGACCATTTTTTTTCTAATCAACCCAAATTGACATGGCTGCTTGTTCTTCATATGCCTCATTTTTGGAAGGAAGGGAACAGTTAAATAAGGTGAACTGAAGATCACCATGAAAAGAAGCTCAACAGTAAGGCTTTTATTAAGTTACCAATTAATTCCATCATGAAAGTCAGTGTCTCACACAAACAAGTACACACTTGCATTTCTCTACAACTGCATCCAAACTAAGAGGAAGTGGCACCACAACAAAGAATCTTCTTATTGGTGGTGGAGACGCTTTGCCAAGCAGGATGTAGCTTTTACATCAAGGTCCCTTTGTGTGTGTGTGTTTGTGTGTGTGTTGTACTAGAATGAGCTGCTGCACCTGGAGCTTCAGCAGCAGAAGCCTCTCTCAGTGGAGAGTAATGACGGTAGCTGGGACTGGTGCGAACACAGGGAACTCTTAAAGTGGATCACTTGTTCCTCAGATTCCACAAATTCAAGAAAAGCACTTTGGCTATGTTCACACCGCAAGACTATGTTCAGATTTTCAGCAAAAGACGGCCAAATCTGAGACTGAGATCTGTTCTTTTTTTATAACAGTGTGAACAGCTCACATTGCATAAACTGCCATTTCAGCATTAGCTTGTAGTATTATATTGCAAAGTCATTTTGAAGAGCTGCATTTGATGAATCACAACTTCATGTTATGTTATTGACAACATAAACACAAATGAATGCATTAAGGCAGAGGCAACAGGCTACCTATTTCTTTCTCTCATCAGTAAAACAATACGCTTTAAATATTTTATAACTGAGACCAACTAAATGCATTTAGGCCGAGTTAAAAGGCTCTTGTTTTTTTTTCCTCTCATCAGAATGTACCTTTCACACTAGAATCAATTACAATATTCCATTGCTTGAAATGCATTTATTTCGTGACCCAGATAAAATCTCCTGAGACCCACCTATGTGATACTGAGCTACAGTATATACTCAACCTGTGAGAAGTTGTCTAATGTTTTTTGTGGTTCTGTAGGACATAAAGAAACTCATTTTAAAACTAGGTAAGATGTGGTCCTTTACCAGGTAGGGGTGCCTATCAAAAAGATATTAACTACACGCATTATGGGAAATGAAAGATTCAGTGTTTACTAATAAATAAAAGTTATCTCTGCTCTATTGATTTTTACTCATCTTTATGGAACTGCGTACAAACGGTCTTGCCTTCACCTTCAGACATTATTTACCATCTTCTTTTATGTTGTGTTTTTTTAAAAATGTTTTTTTGTCTCCAGTTAAAGATGTAATTACCATGACTAATTTGTCTTACACAAATTGTTCTGGAGCCGGTTTCACAGGAGTTTCAGATTGATTGATTATTAATAATTGGTGTAAGTCTGAGTTAGATGTTAATCTTTGTGAAACTGGTCCGTGGCTTGACAAATAAATCCAAAGTCAAAGAACTGTGGAAGCTTGCACTTTATTGGAAAAATCAAACAAAATATAATCTGCAGGGACAATGCAGCAAATATGCTCAGTTAATGGATTAAGAGCCACTTTCATGTTCAGAGCATCTTTCAAAGCCGCCTCTGCCCATCCCTGTGATTGGCAGGATCAGTTTTATATACACAAAGCACCGATCAACAGTGCTCCATTCTCCTGCACAACTGGACCTCTCTGCCGCCGACAAAGACAACCCCCCGTCCTCCCCTTTTCCAAGCCCCGTTACCAGTTGACCCAAAACTACACCCTGATGCCCTCGTCGTGCCCCCGCCCTGCCCTCGCCCTACCCCTCCCCTCCCCTCCCCGTCACATTGTCCTAAATGCCCCGGTGCTCGCCTATGGAAACATGATCTGAGCATGAAAGGGACTCTGCACATTCAGGTTGGAGAAGTGCAGCCAGGACCTTTGTTAAATGTAAGAATAAATGGCATGCCAAAAGCGTCAAAAAGCATAAATGCAGATTCCTTTCCAATGCAATGCTGCCTCGCACACAAAATGTAGTGCTGATGTGAAAAATGTTCCCTCGCCAAATTGATAGAAATTGACCCCACCGAACTGCCGGTGTTTCTGATTTTTTTTTTTCTTCTTTTTTTATTTTTTAAACGTCCATACACATCCTTAGTGTGACCGCTCAGGCCACACATAACTAACTGTACAAGGCATCATGCGAGTACAGAGAATATTTAGTGCCCCAACAGCAAAATGTGTCATCTCTTTATATTAACTTCTTTTAAAAATCATCTCAATCACTCAAAATCCAATTCTACAATCAGTCATACCTATGTATAAACCTGAAGACCTTCCACAAGGAGGAGGCCAGTGACTAGTTACATTTCCTTTTTTTTTTTTTTTTAATATCATCCTCTTTGCAGGTAATCATAAATAAATACAAACAAAACACAAGGAATGTCTACTGCAAACAATACATAAAAAAATTAAAGAAAAACAAAAAGTTTGTGGTATAAACAGGAGTATGAAATTTCTTTTTTTTCTAATCTGAGGATGGTTTAAGTAGATAATCATGATTGGTAGGTAATCAATAGAAGTGACTCTCCCAGCCTCACCTGGAGAAAGAGGAACAAATAAAGACAACTCTGTGTGTTAGTGTGACAACAACCCAACTTTTGTTTTTTCCAGGTACACAAACAGTGATGTCAAAAATCTTTCCCTTTGGGTTTTCCGTTTCTCTCTTGGTCCAGGATGCGGTAGGGGCTGAGTGATCCCTGTCCACGTGGTTTCTAAATGACAGCACACACTCTTCATCTCCTCCTCCTCCTTCTATGACTTAGACATGACTAGATGGGCACAATGTCCACTGTGACGCCTCTCTGAGATGGCCAGAGCCGCTCCGAGTCACCATGATTTTATTCAACAAGTCTTATTTGGGCCTTTCATTCTCAGAGAGAGAGGTGAGTTCGTTAGAAGCAAACTGGAGGTTTGCTTAGATAGTTGACTTTGTTTAATATCATCTTCAGATGGGAAAAGGCTCCTCCCCTTTTCAGGTTACATAAACTGCATCTGGAAGATAAAAAAAAAAGTGTCATCTTGTGTTTTTTATTGATTGATTATTTGAAACACAGAAACCAGCTGCAGATCTAAAAGATACATCCACTAAAACTTCCAAGAGCAAAATGAAGGCGCTCAGTGAAGCTTGTGTTGCAAAATAGGAGCTGATTTTCTATTTACAAGAGACTAGTATCATTTAATTTCTCAGATGCTCTTTGGTATTTTTTTTCTGTCAGTGAACTTCTCCAACAGCACCTCTCAGAAGTTACATTCAAATGCAACTTCAATACATTTTCTTATAAACTTAATGCCCCTGCATTCGGTTTTATTTCAACACAGTTAAATGTTAACTTATGTAATTCCCAAGTGGCAAAATGTTGATCCTGAAGTTTTCTGCAAACAGAATCAATAATTCTATTTTACATTTTATAGTTCGGTTTAGGCACTGGCAGCTCTAGGTTTTACATACAAACTATGCAGAGATGTAATTAAAAATGACTGAACATATTTATTATAATTTAAAACAAAACTACAACTTGTTTTCTTGGTTCCTGGTTTTTCCTAACCAGGTCCAGGATTTTGTATATAAAAAGGCAAAAAAGTAGCTCATCCTTCAATGAGAAATTATGTTTAGTTGCAACAAAAGGTTACATTTGTAGAAAAATATATGTTTTATAACAAAGTGTAATTGTATTTGCAATTCAGTTGCACATGAATGTAATTTCTGTGAGTGGGTCATCTTTTCTGATCAAACTAAAACTGTGAAATCAGACATTACATTTCACAGCCGCAAGGCACATTAAAACTACTTAAAGATTTGTGCGTGCTCCTTGCATGAAGTTTGTGTTGTAGTCTGTTTTTGTGCTGGGAGCAAGACGTTTTTGACGTTAGCTGACAACTGTCTCCGTTGCCTACATCCCTAACAACAGGAACAAAACACTGACTTCTGTGTTGAGGACTTGGGTAATTTTTTTCTGTGGAACTCCTTATACTTGCTCCTGAGTTCTCCGCTTCTGTTCATCCACAGCTGCGACAGTGTGCAACACTAGAGATGCAGTCAGCTGGCATCAAAAACCGACCAGGACCCAGCACAACACAGACTCCAACGCAAACTTCAAGTAAGCACATGAGGACAGGTTACGCACAAAACTACTGAACCTAAAAGTTGCATATTATAGCAGCTAAAGAACAGCAAAAACACATCGAATTCTCAAAAGGCAACACCCCAGTGTGACACTAGTCTTGTGCAAATACAGCCTCAGTCTCCTGCAGAGCAAACCTCGACTCAATCGATCCTTATTCAAGACTTCCAGACAAGACGTGTGTGCAGAGTATGCAAAGCAGCCAGCTGGGGAGTCGAGTGTGGTGGCATCTCACAGGGGAGTGTTGTGACTGGCAACAAAATCAGCCACTTAATTCTGCTAAAGGCAGGTAGAGGTAAACATGCAGTTTCATGTCGCAATCGGGACCTGGAGTTGCAATGAAGCACACACACAAGACGAGCTGTACCTAAAAGATGGTCTATAAGAAATTCTGCAGAAAGAGCTGTGCAAAGGGGTCCTTCCCTGGAGCTCTGAGGGGGCTGAGACTGGAGGGGCTAGAAGTTGTGGGCGACTGAGTCACAAAGGAGAAGATGAAAGCAGAAGAGGAGAGAAATGGAAATAAGAGGAACTCCAGAAGTAAAGCTGCGCTACAGACCTGAATCAGATAAAATAAAGCGTGTGCATCACCATTTTTCAGTACTCATACACTCATGATAAAAGTGGAAAGCAGCATCACAGAACCTGTATCAGATGCAATACAGTCACTAGAAGGTGGAAGCACATTAAATAATATAGCAAATAAGAGATTGCTGAAGTACAGAGATAAGTGTGCATTGAAAAGATTAGGAAAACTAGTTCACTAATCAGAAGTTGCTGTGAAAAACCACCAGCCACTGCAACCGTTCAATCATCCCAGACAGGAAACATTCTGCGATTCCCCTGTCATTTATCAGATGGAGCTGAGGTAACGGAGTCCTTCAAAGCTTCAAATCTAAAAGTTTCAATCTGTTACACTCTCAGAGTCTGTCACACCGGCTTTGAACTCAGTGTCGAGGTAGTTTACCTGTGCACCAGGGTTGGGACCAAAGGGATTGGCCGGCCTCATCACAGGCTGGGTGTACATCATAGTGGGCTGTGTCATCATCATGGAGCCCATATTGGGAGGCTGATGGGAGAACACAAAACCGATGAATACAGAATACACACACACACACACAAGAAAAAAAAGTACAAAAGTAAATTGTATTCAAACCAGCTGCTCTAAAACAGCTGGGAGTAAAACCAGCCTGTTCACTGAGTGTGTGACATGACTCCAGATCTTTCGCTTTAAAAAAAAAAAGAAAAAAAAAAAGACACAGCTGGACGGAGCAAACAAGAAGGCAGTGAATAAATGTGACTCAGTCAGTCATGTCATTGTCAGACTAGACTCCCTCTGTCTCTGACTCCTTTTATTATTAGAATTACCACTGTAACCACGAGAAAACAACCTTCATCTTAACCAGAGTTTTCAATGGAGGTACTTCAATAATTAGAATTACCGTATTTCAATCTGATGCCTTCGACAACCGGTCAAGGTCCAGTTTATACATAATACATGTAGTGAAAGGTTTGTAAAAGGTCCTGCTGGCATGGATTAATCAACCACACCAATTAATTGCTTCATTAAATAGAAGTGGACTTTAGTTAATTATTATTGTATTCTTGCAACTTTCACATTCTCTAATTGTCTGGAATTTTATATTCACTTGTGCGTGATGTCTTGAGTTATGGCCTAGACAGTGTTTTGTGAGGTCAGTGAGCTTGAACTGTGATCAGTTCATCCTCAAGTCCAAGTGAACATCTGAGCCAAATCTGAAGAAAATCCACCACACAGTTCCAGAGATACTGTGTTCACGAGAATGGGACACAACTCGAAAACATAATGCCTCTGGCTATAAAAACTCATGGATTCCTACTACTGAGTAAATACAACAAAATAGCCTTCTCCTTGCTTGTTTGCAGAATTTGTGTGTGACATGAAGTTAGTGCAGTCCCAGCTGACTTACCATTGCATATGCCATCATGCCCGTCGGTGTGGTTGCAGGGAAGGCCATGACAGATGGTGCCTGAAATGACACGAAAAACAAGATCAAGAATCAGGACACGGATCCTCTGCTCATTTATAAACATGTTTTTATCAAACTGTCAAATGGAAGGAAAATTCACTAAATAAATGGCCAGTCAAGATCTATTCTGAAATATGGCACCATGATAAGTTTTACACTAAGGATGTAATGTTTCTGTCCCACTTCACTTATGCTCACAGCTAAAAGGGTGAGCACAAGGTAAGAGGGTCTCCTCCTCTAAGCCCTGGATTCCACCGGGGATGGCAGCGTTGTGTCCGGCGAAGCTGATCACGGCCACTCTACACTGCGCAAATGATTCCACCAGACATGCTACAGCACGTGTCAAAACTGGCTCGACGCTTTGCTTTCCTAAAAATACACACCAAGTCTATTTTTGATGGACGGCGCGTCCGGCAGCAGATGAGAGACAGGAAGTCAGGCAAAGAAGATCCAGTTAATTTTCAAAATAAAACATCCTGTAGAGTCCCGATTGAATAAAATCTCAATATCCCGGTGAAATCCAGGTTTAAGATGGGAACCACTTGAGATCTAACCTTCTGACTTGCTGATGCCCTGCACTAGACCAAACCTGCTATGCTTCATGTCTACATCGTTTTCATATTAAATCAAGAATGCAGCTTAAATGGGAGCGCAAAGATGAAAATTTGTGAGGAAAAACTGGCCATTTTTTAATTCTCTGATTCATTTTTGCATGCTTTTATCATTATGTAATTCTAACATTTCAAATCGTTTAGTCACCCTAAAATATTTAGGTGAGGAAAGGCTCAACACTGAAGAGCACGGCAGAAAAACACAGAAAATGTGTTGTGTGAAAGTGTTATCAGTTTCAGATAGTGCGACAGGTTAACGACAGACAAAGGCTAAGAAAAGCAAAACGATGATAAGCGCTGTATCCTGGATGTAGAAGTGGTTGTTGGCAGGTGCAGAGCTCCTTGTAGAAAGAGATTAGAGAGAAAAAAAAAAGTAGAGACTCTTTCTCTAAGCTTCTCCAACAGCGCCTGCAGTGATAACAAACCTAGATTTGTCTAACGCCCAGCCCTCTCGGGAAGGATATGTTTCATTAACTATTCAGTCATTGGCGAGGAAGGCACAAGTGAGTCAGACGTGACGCTGCTGGCAGAATTGGCGCTTTCATCACAGACTGTGCTTGTTTCATTGAACCGAGAGCTTTCCTTCTGAAGTCCTCCTCTCTGACAATGTTTGGTTTGTTTCATAGATGTCTCACGCAGCGGTCTTCAGATAGTCAATAATTACATGATGAGGAGGCTTTTTTTTGGCATTATTTTAATAAGGGATAAATGTGTGAATCTTCACAGCGTATCAGCTTCCGTCGAGAGACTTTATTACCAGGATTCATAAGACTCGCCAGCTTTTGATCGTCATTGACATTTGGCTGCATCATCAATAGCCCATGTGTTCCTTCAGCATCATCGTCAGAGTTTAATATCAATCAGGCTGTTGGATGGTTTTCACAAGCACAAACCAAACACTAAACATCCAGGGTAATTATCAGACAGAAAGGAAGAATCCCATCAGAAAAATATGGAGAATAAACTTCTGAACTTATTCAATAACAAATAGAAGATGTAATCGTTTGATGCGTGCAGCGTGGGATCACAGGAGGTGTTTTCACCACAACTGCTGATGAAAATCTGATGTGATTCAGGCAGAAATTATGATTACAGATGGGTTAATGTATGAAAGTTTTATTCACATTATGTTTAGTTTTCATTATTTCCTTTCAGAGATGCTGGCAGGTATATATGCTGGCTTTAGATAGAGTCTAGTCTTGATGCTGACCAAAGCTAACAGGCTGCTGTTTATAGCATCATATTTAATGCAGCTATACCAATCTTTTTATCTATCTACTGACAATAAAGCAATTATGAACATTGCCCTAAATGTCTAATCATTCTTTTAACATACATGTCACACATATTGTTCAATGTTGATGGGCTCTAACTAGCATCATCCCCATTCGTTTATAATGCTGACTTTTCAAACTAAGAGGAAGGAAATGAGGAAATGAAACATCTACGTCCAATAACGGCAATTAATCAGTCAGCACTCGTGTACAAGAGAGAACTCAGGAAACAGGACAAACACATTCCAAACACTTGTTCAATGGGACATCATAGGCAGACACTGTGACTATTATGATACCAATAAAAGAGAATAGAGTACGCTCATGATCCAAGAAAGCACAGCAAATACAACTCAGGAAAAATTGAGGGCCATCCAGGAAAACCTTTAGTTCCACAATCCTTCAACACCCTGAAATGGCACCTCAGCAAGAAGACATTTGGCTGACAGGAAACAGGGTTTCTGCAGGTTTCAAGAAGTTAAATTTAAGAGTTTTTGAGACCCTAATTAAAGCAATTTAAACCCATTTTAAACCCATTTCATTTTTAGTCACGCTGGGCCTGTACCTTGATGATGCTCCCAATGGGAATACAGAACAATACTGGATTGATGGCAGACGTTTGCTCATGACTTTGTACAGTGGCTTTAAGAAAAAAAAAAAAAATTCCAGACTTTATACCAAAAGTTCCTAATCTGAATGCGTTCTTCACAAGATAGAGTGGGTTACATGCGTTATATGATGATATAGACTGTGTATGATGTATAAAACATATTGTTTCCAATTCTGGCCTATCATTTATATTGTTGTGTGACAAATCACACTCTTTATCACAGTTTTTTTTTTTAGGTTCATTGCATTCTTTCACATGAATGCAGACTGAAAATTTACATGAAGACAACAACAAACAAGACATGTGACAGTGAACGTGACACAGAATGGTGTAATTCTGCACAGGTATCTTTTGTATGGAAGATCCAAATAAAAGAAGAAAATAAAATGTGATTGTATGGTTAAATGAAACCATTTTTCCAAATTGGAATTGTTCCAATTAGGAAATTAGGAAGGAACAAGAATTGTTCCTTAAATTTTAAGGTCTAAAATTTCTGATTATCAGCATTTAGACCTTTTAAGGACCCGCGGAAACCCTGAGGAAGAGAGACTAGATTTTCAATAACCTGATATTAGTTGAAAGCTGTAATAAAGTGCCACCAAACAAGCTCAGCTGCCCAGACAGGAGCTGATGATGCTCTAGACCACAGGTGTCAAACTGCAGTCCTCGAGGGCCACAATGAACATGATCAGGATCGTTCTCAGGCTTCTGCAGAGCTTGATGATGAGCTGATCATTTGAATCAGGTGTGTTGGAAGAG
>JAPQRN010000007.1:21769931-21806349 GCA_037367275.1 Coranthus polyacanthus
TGAGCTGATCATTTGAATCAGGTGTGTTGGAAGAGGGAAACATCTAAAACATGCTGGATTGTGGCCCTTGAGGACCGGAGATTGACACCCCTGCTCTAGACGGTGGCATGCTGGAGCTGCCGTGTTAACACACTCCTGATAGAACAGTGTGGCTGCTAGCGTGGCTTTTGAACAGGTTGATGCAGCTGATTGTGAAGGAGTTAATATCAACCAGTACATGCCAGAGCTGGTCAGAGAGCAGGGTAAATGCTTAAATTATACAGTAGTGGTGGACTTACGTATTGTGGGAAATGCATGCTGTTCTGCATGTTTGGCCCCGGAGTACAATTACACATTGCAACAGACACAGATATTAGAAGACTCATTTGGAGGAAACAGACATGGTTATATTGACATTAACAGACAAGACATAAGATATAAAGGACTTAACTCTGACTTGACATGTTCTTACCATGGTTGCAGGGTTCCAGGTGGTGGAAGGGGCCGTCTTGGGTTGCCAGTTGGTGCCACCTGTCAGCTTCTTCTCACCAGGCTGACTCCAGTGAAGATCACTGTACAGACAAGGTCAAAATGTTAGCTGTGTTTAATATGCATCAGGGAGATTAAGTTAAATATTAGCCGAGTGCACTTACTTCTTTGCTGTGCCGTTGCCAATTCCCAGATCTAGAGGGTACAAAAGCACATTCATTTATGCACTGGCACAAAAACAGCAGGACCCGTTTAGGCCAAGCTACACTAATGCAGATATTTTTCTAAATGGCTATTTCCCCCATCCATTAAAAAAAAAAAATCTGTCCATGTGACCTTTGTTTAACAAAATATCTCTATTCACACGAGAACACAAAAACATCTACAAATGCTCATCCAACATAAGGAAACCAGTAGACTATATATATCTGTTGTTTCAGGTGCATGTTCATTACACAAAGCAACGGTGGGCATGTGTGGAGCTTTTTTTTTTTTTTTCTTCAATTCCCTTTTAAAAAAATCTCCTATAACACTGTTTGTAGTTGGATGAGAGGTCAAAGCACAGGGGAAAATGGCTGTTTTGCAAAATATATGTATTAGTTTGGACAGGGCCTTAGACAAGGCAAGAAAGAAAGACTTCTTTCAATATGTTATTTTCTAGAGCTTAGCAGATTTAATTGGCAAACATGGGCTTATTACTATCTGTGTACATGGTTTTCAAAATGAGCCAATATGAAAATGTTTTTTACAGAACATATAAGGCAAAAAAGACGCATGTCTTGGATTTTTAGGGCCGTCCCAAATGCTATTTTTTAGGTTCAATGCATCACTTGTTGAGTGAACAAAATAATTTGTCCAGAGTTTACATGTATTATTTCAATGATAAAGCTATCTATGGTTACACTTATTGATATCTCCTGTGTGGTCTGGTCTGAAATAAACATAATGAAATGAGGTTTATTCACAACATTAGGGCCTTGTCCTTCAGGCAAACATCAGGGTTAATACATAATCTTCACTGACCTTTCACCGTCATAATGGCAGGAAAAAAAATATCTAAAAGTTGAATATTTAGTCCAGCCCTAAGGATTTTCTTAATTCAAGTTAGATATATTTTGTTGGTATTTTTGTTTACTTTATAGTATTTATAATAAGTGACGTTTACTGTTCTGTGCACAGACTCATTTTGGATAATAAAGTTTAGTGTTAAACTATAAAATATCCAGTCTCCATTACAGTGTTTGATAACCACATTTGAGGGATCATTATGTATGCATGACAGAAACTAAATTTGTACTTACTGCCAACAAGATTGGCCAGTGAGGAGTCCAGGTCATTGGACACCAGCTTGTTGGGCTGCTGGCCATTGGGGGTCAAGCCCTGATTAGGTGAAGATGCCACTGTAGGTTTCAGGATGCCACCTAAAACATCTTAATCAAAAGGGGGTGGGACAAAAGGAAAAGGAAGGGGAGGAAGGAAGGGGGGGGTGGGTGAAAGGTTGGGGCACCCAGAACAGGTGAAGACAAAATACAAACGACAAAAAAAAACAACACAGCAACACACAAACAAACACACAGACAGAGAGAGGATGTTCAGCGTGGATGAAGCAGGAAGCGGCACAAAACTGATCAAGCCGAGACTGTGTGAGGAGTGTGTGTCGAGTCAACTCACCCAGTCATGCATATGCCATGCAAAAAAGCCAAGGCCCCAGGGAGTGTGTATAACCCCAGGACGAGGGAAAAGAGAAAAAAAAAAGTGAGACCGTGAGCAGCCTAAAACCAAGTGAGACACTGAGGGTGAACAAACAGCTGTTAATGAGTGCGTTAAGAGATTCATGGTGCTATATGCAGCATTTATGCGTATCATTTTTGATTGCCAAATGAATGATGATACCTTGATGTAATTGCTATACACCAGTGAAGCAAAGGCTGAAATAGTCATTAACCTCAATCACACTCCAGCGGTACCGTTAGTGACAGTTTATCAAAATTAAGCTTAATTATAGCTATTATGGGTGATATCTTATTTAGAAATGCTGCATAAAACAGATTAATATACCAAAACTTCTATTATAATCCCAGGTTATTATGTAAGGCTTTGCAATCTTTTTGGTTTTTGTAAGGTTTGGAGCCCAATATAAGTTCTATTAGACATTTAATAATCTAATATCACTCTAAATGCCATTTGCTCCTAGTTGAAATCATTTATTAAGCCACAGAAAAAACACATACAATGAAACATCATCTTTTTGCACCTGTGCATGCTAAAAATAAACATTCTGATGAAATGGCAGAAGCACATGATACATGAGTAGATTTCCATGATGTGCTTGGCTGGATGATTACTCACCTATGTCACAAGCTTATGGCTATGTACTGAGCAGAGGGTGTTGGATAAATTGTCCTTATTGCCATTAAGGAAGCTATTACTGAACCATTGAAGTGGATTTTAAAGTCCAATGTCTTTTTTATAGTTAATTAGTAATGGAGAACATCTGTTGAACATGCTTAGCATAGTTTCAAATGGAGTAAAAATATCTGCTAGGAATACCTCTTGTGAACACTAAAAGAAAGTAATGAGCAATCTTGTGCTAATAGGGTGACAAGTCTGTAGGTTGTCTTTTCAGTAGAGTCATGAATGCTTTTTTGGGATGACCTCAACGCATTCACAGTTCACATAAACCACACACTGGCAAACAAATCAAAGTCCAACACTTTGATTTTGCAAATACTGAACATGATCCAATTCACATGCACTCTCTCCCCCAGTCCTTCAGGTGGCAGCAGAGTACACAAGGCCTGCTGGGTCCTAAAGGGCAATGGAAGGAAGAAAGATGTGTGTGAATGCAGCACTTACCTGTAGAATCCAGGTTGTTGGCGTTGGTATTGTTGCCAAACACAGAGTCAAAGTCAACATTAAGGCCTCGAGAGTTCTGTGGCTGCTGGGGTGTTGGGGAGGCTGTAAACCCTGGTGAAGAAACACAAAAAACAAACAATTAGGAACTAAATATTCATCTGATATTATTTCTGTTCATGACAACACAACCTCTGAGGTGACATTTACCATCCAACATATTTTCCAACTACACTGTAGCTTTGACTGTACAGTTCCCGAGAACATTAACAAACAAAACAAAAAAAGGGTTCCTTCAGCTTCAACTTTTTAAGAGTATTTCTATTGCTGTGTCACATGTCGATGGTGCAACCCAGCAACGCAGCTGTTTAATGATTAACTGTTTGCATGTTAACTCGTAGCACACTCCATATGATGGGTAGAGAAAGGAGCACAGTTGGGGCTCTCTAACAGCACATTAGTTAAGACTAACAACTGCTCGGACAAAGCTAAAGCAGAAACACGCCACAGTAATTGTTAAATTGTTCCATTACCATTCAAAAAGGATCACATCTGAAAGATAATTTAAAGCCCAATTAAGGTCTTAATTAGAGATTCAATACATAAGATTTGTGTGTGCTTATGTGAAGTTTGCGTTGGAGTCTGTGTTGTGCTGGGAGAATGGCGTTTGCTGATGTTCACAGACTCCATTTCTAAGCTTTCACTGTTGCCACTGTAGACAAGCAAGAGAGTGTCACTAAAGAACCCAGGAACGAGTGTAAGGCTTTTTGCAGAAAATGAGTCCTCTACATAGAAATTAGCGTACAGATTGTTATCACAGATGTGGGCAACTGAGACTGTCGCTAGCTTCGACATTGAGTAAGCTAACGTCAACAAAAAACAACCCCAACTTCATGTAAGTACATGAGCATGCACAAATCTTAAGCATTGCTTTTAATGATTTCAATGCCTTAACGCCTTTACTTTTTAAGGATCTGTGGGACAGGTGCCACAAAAGTGAAGTGACCAAGTGTATTGGGCTTTTGGGTGTTTTACTTTGGGTTTCTAAAGATGTACCTACCTCTGAATAGACCAGCTACAGCAGGGGGCTCAGATTGGAAGAGAGGAGTGGTGGTGTAAGGGTTTGGCCCACAGAAGGAGTCTGACACACAGCAAGAACAGCAGACAGGCAAAAGTACCAGACGGAGAGAGAAGAGGGAGGAAAGGAGGAAAAGATTATAAAAATACCAGAAGAAAAAAAAGGGTAGTGAAAGAGAAATGACAGGAAGCCGAGCAACTGTGGGAAGGGCTTTTAAGCAGAGGGAAAACAAAGATCAGGATTTGGGGGACAAAAGCGAAGGAAGCCGGCACTCATCACATTGCTAGACTAAATAGAGGGCAAAAATTAAGGGCAACTCAGACCTAGTGGCTAACCACCAAACAATGCAGGTTTACACCCATGGGCAGAAAGCAGGGAGAGAGGAAGCAGCAGCGGCAGCATTCTTTACTAAACACTATGGCCATCAAACCCATGTAAATCCACTTCTATCTATGACAAACTACACTCAACAGCACACTACTTTTATGACATGTCAGCAATGTATCAGCCAGACAGTCATCCACCATAGTACCTGTGATAAAATGTTCTATCTGTGCAGTAGTATCAAGATCAGATGCCAGGGAAGAGCTTGAATCAAAAAAGGGATTGTAATGATCTGGAGAAAAATGAAACAAGGCTGCTGATCAAGATGGACATTCATGCAATAAACTTTGAAATACAAACAGAAGAACATGAGGAAAGCAAATATAAGATTAAACAGCCCAAATCAAAGAATGTTAAGAGCTAAGAAAACAAACATGGGGAACTCAGTCTTGCCATGGAAGGAAACAAATATTTCTAATAGGGCAGCGTGCCAGAACGTAGATGAATGTGAGAAAAGTGTCAGAAAACTACAGTATGTTCTGGCAAGTGACCCCAAAGCCAGTTCAGGCATTTCCTCCTCTTCTAGATTTAGTATTCTCAATCCCTGTGAGATCCTCAACAGCAAATTATCAGCCAGGATGAAGTTATGTGACTTATTATATCAGTATGAGACATAAACATGCTATGTGGACACAAACAGAACTCTAAAAGAAATAGAACAAGATGCGGCTAAACAATCCCACCAAACACTTCATGGCTAGGTGTCCTAGAGGACAGACTGCCAGTGTCAGAGGACGCCGTTGACAGGTGGACGGCATCGACAACAGGTAGTGTGAGGAAAGGGTTTGAGTTTGGAATGGAGTCCTCCGCAACATCTGCAGCAGAGGTGAAAGGATCTGAGTGGGCAGAGGGAGGGGAAGGAGAGGAACAGAGAGATTATGGTGGAGAGAAGGGTGAGAAAAAGAATTTTTTTTTTTTTTTTTAAAAAAGTGCATGCAAGAAGACATGGACGGGGGAAATATGAGTGATGTAGGTGACAAGGATTCGCAGTGTTAGAAATACACAGACAGGCTGATATCATGCCCTACATCTGATGAACTGCTCTCACTGGCACACATTACAAATCAGGTGATCAGTTTATCACATCTTTAAGTGGGTTAAGGGTCTTCATTATCAGGACAGTCAAGAGTCCATAACCCTGGGTGACTTGGAACAACATCCACAACAAACAGCCATTTATTTTGCTGCTTGTGCTAAAAATGTGTAGTATAACTTGTGGAGAACTTAAAAAAATGTCTGTGTGTGTGAACAAGACCACATACACTCATGCATTTTATTATGGTATTTTATGATGACTGACTTTTTAAGCTCAAGATTATCTCTGTGTACACACCAAAGTCCCTATATTGCCAGTGTCCGACGTGGACAAATCAGGGCTTCATTAGTCAGTACTTATCTGTTTTTTAGGGGTAAAATGTACTTTAAAAAAACAAATGATGAATTCAAAACTTGCCTGTCATAATGTCAGATAGCTGACAGTCCTCACAATATTGAGCACCAGTGAAAGCATGTTTTAATTTAGGTGCAAATCTGAAAATTATTTTCAAATCTACTTTTTTGCATCTGCAAAGAGGGAACTCTGCCATTCTCTGCTATAACTTCTTATTTCTTCTTATTTTTGTTATTATTAACCCTTTTTTCACCATGTCTTGCCCTTAGTGGCGGCTGGTGGTAAACAAAACTGCGGAGCAGACCAAAGGAATGAGAAGACCGCCACAGCCAGCCATAAAATCTTTCGAACCTCTGTTTGGCTAAAAAGCAAAAAAGTTGCTGCTTGTTAACGTGTAGTCTATTAAATATACCATTTAAATAGTCTATTTCACACTCATTCAGCTATTTGACAACAGAAACAGAAAAATATATAAACGAGAACAGCTTTATAATGAATTCAGCTGTGTTAAAACACATTAAATAGTCAAACTGATTGGAGGCTGTCATTCTTTTTTCAGAAACCCTGGTATAATTTGCCTACCCCTCAAATAATATTCCCTTGAAATTCATAAGCAGTTATTGAGCTGCTAAAGCTTACATTTTTAATGTGTAAAAAAAATATTGCAGATTATCAGTGCCGTTATCTTGTGTCAACCACACTATTTATGTGCCTTATGATAGGAGACTGAAGTGAATAGCACACAATTTTACAAGATATGAGATAAGGCCGCAACTGCAAATATGAACTAGACAAATCAACAATATTCTTCTAATGCTGACACAGAAACAAACTACAGCGTTCATTAAAGGTTTACCGATCAGTTTTACATATAGGAATCATGCACAACTTACAACTTGAAAAGACTTGATTTTTTGATAAATTTGAGGCATGAATGTGATGTGTTGCAGGCCCTCAAATGTCCTGAGGTTACATGAAAAGTGCCATGAAATGATTCAGTTTATATTAAGTGGCACCATCAAGGCTTTATAACACACTACTATAAACCCATTCCCATGAAATGTACTTGAATATAAATCATTTATTTGCGAATGATGGAAAATAATGTAATTGTGTTTAAAGTCAGGGTTTTTTCCTAATATATCCCACCTTCTGTCATCATCATATTAGCCATCACAAAATAGGCCAATTCCTTTCAAATATTTACCATTAATCATAACTGAACAGTCATTTTCATACCTTTCTCTTTCAAAAGGCACATTAATTAGTGTGTAGTCCTGCAGGGTTTCTGTGTGTGTGTGTGTGTGTGTGTGTGTGCGTGTGTGTGCGTGCGTGTGTGTGTGTGTGCGTGTCTGTGCGTGTGTGTGTGTGCGTGTGTGTGTGCGTGTGCTAATGAGTATTTGACGTGTGTGTGTTTGTAAATGCAGTAAGTAGCAGCATGGATTAAAGTATTGCCAAGCAGTGTGGAGCTCTCACCTCCCCATGTATTGGCTGTGGAGAGAGGCAGTGGCTGCTGGAAGGCTGGCTGCAGGTCCAGCAGGTCGTTGGCTGCCTTGGAGGTGCTGGAGGACAACAAGGGCATTAGTGTTAATCAGTCACTCACTGACAAAATATTAGTGTCCTTCCTCAGTTTCAAGGTTGCCAATAGCAGGGAACGATGAGTATCTGTCTCAACCAAAGACATTGGTTGAGACAGCTGTTGGTCCAGCTGTGGAACTGAGTGGTGGTCCATTTGGGATTCTCACCTGTTAGTGGAGCTGGGGGTGGAGAAGAGGTCAATGGCAGGAGCTGAGTTGATGGTCCCACCCACCGTAGAGACAGGGGAGGAGTCTGTGGTCACTGTAGCAGGATTCTTCTGGAGTTCTTTCAGGCGCTGCTCCTTGGACAGTAAAGGCGCTACCATTAGTAACACAGGAGCTAGCCCGAATCCACGCCGTGTTCCAGGTTAACAGTTTCTCTTTGGCATTTTGTCTTGCATTGTTTTGATTATTGGAGAATCAATTCATAAATTCATTAAATCAGTGTCTCAACAAGTTTAAGGATTTTTAAGACCATAATGAATGCAATTTAAGATCTATTTCACATTCTTAATGTGAAATCTGGAAGCAGTTTGCTGGTGTGTGTTTTTTTTTTTTTTTCAGCCACTTTATGTTTTTCTGACTTCCCATGTGACTCTAAAGCCTTATACTTGAAATTGTAGCAGTAGTAGTTCTTATTGGTTCCAGGTTGTTTTTGTTTTGTAGTTTTTCCCCAAAACACACATTGAAAAGCAAGACAAGTTAATGCAACTTTATAAAAATTACTTAAACTTCATAATCCAATCAATTTTGAAGACCTGTGAAAATGAATAAGACCTAAAATTCAGATAATTGGCTTCTAGACTTTTCAAATCCTGCTAAATGCCTGCAGCTGAAATATTTGGCCATTAAACATCTCAGAACATACTTAAAATCTAATCTCTTAAGACTAGAAGAGAAATAAGCTTATTGTATTTTGTTACCAAAATCCCTTTCAGCTCTTGAATGTTTTGAGCTTGAGGTAAAATGTATTTGTTTTTTGATTTTCTTGAAAGGAATTATGGTACTTTTACACGGTGAAGAACGTGCCATAGCTGGCCACTTGTTGCTAAACATCCTATTTCAGAATGGAGAAAAACATACCAAACTAAATTAGGTGTGAATTGTAGGATACAAAGGGACAGCACTGGCCAATTTAGAGAATGCTCCTAAGAACAGGTTCCTCTTCAGACCTTCCCAAAGTCAATTTAACATTAACTGCTCTGGCCTCAAGTGCTCTAAGCTGAAAGGAATGTAGGTGAGGGAGGTAAATGTACTTTTAGAGCTTTTAGGCGAGCCTGCTCTTCCTCCAGGGCTGCTTGTTTTTCCCTCTCGTCCACTTTGGTGAAGGATATGCCGGTGTTGGCCAGAGAGGAGACAGCATTGGAGAGGGTGCTGGCCCTGATTCAGGAGCAGGCACAGAAAACAGAGACAGAGTTAAAAATCATTTCAGGAAAGGGGAAAATAACTTAAACATGAGTGAGATTTGCAATTTTACAACACTGTTTAACACTGGACTGTGATACTTGATTGTGGTAAAGCAAAAAAAGAAGCAAAGTTGCCTCTTTCTATTTTGTTACACATCAGCAGCTCCATTCTGTGAACAGACATTTTTCTAATTTTGAAACATGAAAGGCACACTGTTATAAAAATGGTGCATTTTTTTAACATCTTTCATGCTCAAAACCCCTTGAAGCCTGTCCAATACTATCAAGTTGCTGAAGCAAACATGAGCCTGTGTTCTGAGCCTGGATGGCAGGGAGCCAGATCAAGTGAACAGAGATGAAGCAGACCTACCTGCTGGCTGCTGTCGAGTCTTTCACTTTCTTTCCTTCTAAAGAGGCCAAGTGCTGCTCCAGGGCATCCAGCAGGCTGCTGGGGGCCTAGTGTGAATGTCATTGACACACATTAAGTTTCAAAGGCTGAGGAAAGACTAATAGAAAATGTCTTCTGGAGAAAGCAAAAAACAAAACACTGAGGCATGCCAAGTTATTGCCAAGAGTCCACCAACAGAGCTACTCTCAAATACTGCACAGAGACAGAGAGAGAGAGAAAAGGTTCAGATACTTACACACACCGTAAACTGAAGGTGGAGAGACAGAAGGAGAGGGAAAAATACAGAAAATAAAGGTGGTAACAGTGAAGATATCATTAAGGAAAATGTTTGGGAGAAAGCTAGCTGAGGCTTTAGCTACTGCAGCTTCTCTTCTAATACTAGTTATGTCACAACAGAGCGTTTAAATAAACTCATCTTGTACATAACACGCTTCTCTGGCAGAATACAAGAGGCTACTATCAAATGCCACAGTGAAACCCTGGATTCACACCTTTATTTGCTGTACACAGTGCAAGGTCAGGAGTGAGTATGAAGGTGTTTCTAAGTGCAGTAGATGGCTCATGCATTGGCTGCCTAGCGTGCAGCACTGGGTGTGAAAACGGTTAAGGCCTGAAGCTACAGGGGGGGCAGCCTGTGAGAAGACAGTAATAGCCAAATTTTGGAAGTTCATACAGTATTCTAGAGGTCAGTAAACCAACACATACATACAATGACTCATATGCTGAATTCAAGAAGTCTAGGTTTCTGACTGTGCATCACAACTCATTTTCTCCATTTTTAATATCAAACTTGTGTATAACTGTCTGTAAATAGGTCTTAGATTACATTTTTTAAACATTATTTTTGTTTTATATTATTACTACATTACCTTGGCTCTTGTTTCCATTTTTATGCTTTCTATCTTGTATTTGGGGAGCACATGCCAAGACACATTCTTAGATTGCTTGTGTACTTGGCTGATAAACAGATTCAGATTCTGAACTAAGTTACAGAAAGCTTGTAGTGTAAGGCAGCTTGTAGATGTTATAAATAGCACAACTACATTTTGTGTTATGTCACAGGAAACTAAGCTGTTGAATTCTTCTGACCTTTAAAAGGACAGTCCCAGTTGGCCAGTTCTGGTTTCATGAGTTAAAGATTTCCGGTATTTGCCTGTGAAGTTTCAATCTGAGTGTGATTCTGGCCACCTATGGTCCCTTGTTAGACCCAGTGTTTGTTTTGTACATTGTGGGCTTTTTAGATAAGGGGATATTAACTCCTTAACTGACAGGGAGTGACAGTAATGCACCTTAAAGCTGGATGCCACCCACTAAAAACAAAAAAAGAAGAGGAGCTACTGTAGAAACACAGTGGGCCAACATGGCAGACTCTGAATGGTGACCTGTGGTCTTTGTAGATATAAATGGCTCATTCTAAGTTAACAAAAATACAACAATTCCCATTTTCATGTGATTATACACTAAATAATTACATTTCTGCAATTAGCTCCTCCTAAAACTTAGACACAGGACCTTTAAGACTTCCTGTTACAAATATATGATAGAGGCATTTGCATTTAGAGGATTTTGCTTGTTGTGCTCAGAGTAATTTTTATATCAGATTTAAATAGTCAAAAGCAAATAATGTAGCACAAATTAAATTGTGTTTACCTTTACTGTGTCTTATAAAAACAGAAGCAAACTATCTGCACTGATAGGTGAGACTTTTACCAGGAACTTGGTGAACTGACCCTTTAACATACAAATTGTGACCTACAGTATAACATGGTGGACAGGCAGCAAATTTATTTATATAGTTCCCTGTATCCACAGTTGTATTTCAGCTATTGGAGAAGGATGATTTTCAGGCAAATCCATGCCTGTTAACCGAAATCTAATCGCAAAACATTATATTTATAATATATTATTAGGTACAGTATCAATTCCCTAAAATTTGGCCATTTCCCACTTTTTAGTAAAGCTAAGCCAGCAAACAGGTGAGGGGCATAAAGTTAAGGAAAGTTGTTCTAAGTAACTGCAAAGATGCCACATAATTATGCTTGGATATGAGTCTATGAGCAAAACAAAGGTCATGCTTACCTGAGACAGATCTGGGATATCTCCTCGATCAATTCCCACTTGCTGCAGGAAGAGCGCAAAGTTAGTGACAATTCAGTTTTGGGGGAGGAAAAAGCTAAATCATCAATATAGATGCTTACTTACCTCTGCAACTTTGAGAAACTCTGAGATTCTGGTCATTCGTGTGAGGAATTTCTTATAGATGTCAAGACCTTCTTTGCACTGGATTTTCTTCATGTCAAAGTATTTCTCTGTTATTCAAAGAGACAAATAAGCACAACAAACAAATACTGACAAATATAATCACCAGTTCTACTTCAGCTCCTTGAAAATTAACTTCACGTCTACATGAAGGTAAAGCAAAAGGTAGGGTAACCTTGCCCTGCAGATGCAGAACAGTGTATGCTCATCATGCTAAAACAGTGAAAAGCAAACCTCAGTGCATATTAATTTTAGGCTTAGGTCAGAACAGAATTCATAAGGTCTACTGGGAAATAGTTTGTGATAACCCCCCATAAACTGTCTTTGAAATAAACTTGTTAGCAGTGTGTGGCTCCAGTAAGCCACCAGCTTCCCAGGCCTCCATTTTCATTTTTCTGTTAATTAAAAGCTGTGCAGTGACAAGAATGCTAATGAAATAATCTCCAAGTACATCTTTGTTTTCAGAGCTGAATGCAAAATATGAAAACTAACTGCATCGTGCTATAAGAATTCATTCTGACTTTCACCTCTGGCCACTGTCTGTAAACAGTTGAGTGAGTTGAGTTATTATAATTCTACAACTATAATGTCATAATTTGCAGGACTAAATGAGTCATTTCATTTATACCCAGCAGGTTGATTATGCCCTCATTGTAGGCTGCAAACAGTCGGATCGCGTCTTTGAACAGAAGCATGAAGGCTGCGTTGATCACACCATTTGTCAGTTCATTGGCATTGACCTAAAGAGAGGAAACAAGGTTGAGGTGTGAGCGGAGACATGAGTGTCTACAAGAGGTTTACTATAAATATCAGCTCAGCCAATATGCAGCCCTCACATTGAAATCAAGTAACACATCCATCTGATTTTGGATGATAGGGATGGTCTTGAGGAGTTTCTCCGTGTTCATGGTCCTCATCACACCATCAGACCTGTGGAAAGGCCAGAAAGAATTTTTGTATGCAATATCATAAGTCATGTTGTTATACAATACGAAACGAGAATCAGTTGGGATTTTAAATGAACACTTTGTGTGACTGTCGTCTTGTCTTAAAATGCTCTAGGGATGCATTGATTGTGAAATGTGTGGTCACTGTCATCCATGTTATAACCATGTTGTTATCTTATTAGCCAGTAGTTGTCACCAAAACCGATATATCGTGCAACCCTAATATTCTCCCTTGTTTTCATCGGTGCTTGGTATAAAGTAATGCATTACTACGAGGGTAGCGGTACTACACCAAAAGCTTGTTGCTTGAAATGTTCATCCCTAAAAACCATCTTTCTCCATTTCAGGACTTAAGTCAGCAAAATTGCTAACAAACATTAGCTTAGCTTGAATTCACAGCACTTGGGTTTCTGGTATTATGTAAATGTTTGCCAAGTCTGACCTAATTTTCCATCCAATGAAGGCGACGAAGAAAACTGTGAGAACAAGAATTTCTGGAGAAAAATGTTAAATCAGCCGTTTAAGAATACTTTTGCAAAAAAGAAAAAAAAAAAAAGTAGACGAAAAACAGGAACTCTCACAACCAACTGTGCATACATCTGGGGAAATTATGCAACTATATTGCAAATTATTTTGAAATTGAATATAAAAAAGGAAACGAGATTTTTGCAAGAGTGTCAAACAGAGCCCAATTTCTGAATCTGGGACATTGACCATTATGGCAAAGCTTGTGATTCAATACTCTGCTGCAGTGGAAATCGAATCTCCTTACCCTCTTTTCACTTTAGTGAAGTCAAAAGCAACTTGTCTGTAGGACACAGCCTTCTCATTCAGGTAGCGGCTATACCGTCTGATGAACGTTGACATATCATAGCCTATGTTGGAGAAAAAGAAGAAAGGGGTCATTTAAATGCCATGACACACGTGCAGTACATAGTGATGCAAGACATCTGTTGTGTCAGTTATATACCTTGTAGGCCACTTTTGTCCAAAAAATTGCTGAGGTTGAATAGTGTGTTCCTTGAAGCCAGATACTGTATAAATCTCTGCAAGAGAAGCACAGAATGAGGACATCTGTACGCTTGCACAACAAGTGTCGTTTAGCAAAAGTTCAGCTGCTGAACCAACAAACTGTTGTGCAATGAACAGCTCTACATATCTGCATGTGACATTCAGTATTTTGTTCATAAAAATCAAGTGGTCTCAAATCATTTCCAATGTACTGTGTATTCATATGTCCATGAACGGGTGTTTATACAAAAAACATCTGAAGTCCTAACCTCATTGCCATAGACCATCAGGTGGTGTGTGGTGGTGAGGGACTTGAAGACAACCACCCAGCTGGTGTTGGTGGTCCTCTCAAACAGTGTGTCAGCCAGCTGAGGGATGTTCACATTCATCTCATTTGTGCATTGAATCAAGTCTGAGGGAGAAACACACAAGAGGCAGAGAGAGGAACAGATCAATGAGCTAGTGTGGCAGTTGCAGGAAAAGGAATTGGCAATCAATGCACAGCACCTCAGAGGAAGCACATGGGTTTGCTGTTGAGCAGAAGCACTGATTTTCTCCATGTAACTTCCTCATTTTCTCTTATCTATTTCTTTTCATAACACCCAGCTGACCACAGTCGATAAAACGCTGGAGGGCAGTGGAATGCTGGTGAGTCAGAGTTCAGGTAAACACAGACTTTAGAGACAAACAAACAGTTCTGGAAAGCTGAGGTAGAGGGAAATTGCTTTTCATTATGACCCCTGAGCAGTATTGGCATGTTACTCAAACTTAATAAAACATGAGATTAACCATACAATGTCAGTGAGATCAATGTCGCAAATTTAATTAATAACAAAACTGACATGCAGCACAACTTATTAACACTGTTCATGAGAAAATTATATCTAATGATACACATGTAAGCACGCCTCTGTCTTGTGGACTGACAGTGAATACATCGTGAGTGTGGCTGCCTGGGCAGAGAGCCACGACCATCTGGCCTGTAGTGAAAGCAAATGCCTTGCGGTTCCTCTTTCCATCAACGCTGCAGGGCTGATCAATGATGCCACAGCTCATCAGACTGCCCATATATCTTCACACACATACAAACAGGGCCCTCTCGTAGGGCTGCCACTATAATTACATTTCAGTTGACGATTGTCATACAGATAATTGTGATTAAATTGTCCTTTTCTGTTCATTTTAAGCAAATATTATAGTATAAACCTAATAACAGTCTAATAATAATAATAATAATAATAATAATACACATACAGTACACCAAGAGTAATTA
This sequence comes from Coranthus polyacanthus, assembly GCA_037367275.1. Lineage (NCBI taxonomy): Eukaryota > Metazoa > Chordata > Actinopteri > Kurtiformes > Apogonidae > Coranthus > Coranthus polyacanthus. The sequence goes on from JAPQRN010000007.1 coordinate 21,784,987, forward strand.
GCCAGGGTTTTCCCTAGGTTTTTGTGAGGCTTAGGTGCTGTGATGGTGGTGGTGGGTCATGTGGTTGTGAGATTTGAGGGTTATTTGACTGGGCAATTAATTTTCACATAGTTTTAAAATATGTGAGGGGGGGAGATACTTTAAGAGGAAGTACAATTTTTACAGTAAAAACATATTAATACATTTTGGACCATTCATATTACCATATCTTTGTAATGAATGTGTTAAAGCTACAGCAGAAACAAAACTCACTAAAGATGTAGAGATCAACAATGAGAAGAGACGTTGGTCACATGTCAAGTGGAGATGGTTATCACGATTATGCTAAATAAATGCAATAAGCTCAAATCATTGTTATAAGGCATTTATATAATAATTGATGGCACAATTTCTGGTCTTTTGTTTTATGTAGTCAATGTAAATTGTTTTACTATGATCTAAAAACAACGATGGCTCCTTTTTTATGCATTTTCCGTGCACTACAGGAGCAGGATAGTTAGTTCAGATTTTCTTTAGCAGTGACATTCCTAGAGATCACAGTGAGCTGAAAATGACAGCACTTCAAAAAGAGATGGCAACAGACAGCGGAAGGAGAAGCTGCTGTGTTCATATGGCAAAAAGAAAGGAAACAAAAGCAAGAGAAAAACATCAGCTGCGAAACCAAATTTATGCGAGGGACCAGAAAAACCCAAACAATGAACCGCAAATGTTACTGCACAATGTAATTTGATTTCCACAATCTCAGTACAAGTTACAGGATATCACTGAATTTTGATGAGATGCCAGAGGCATGCCTTCATTTTATCATTTTCCAGAAAATCATGTGAGGCTAACACTTGAGAATCATCCCAGTTATCCAAAATTCATACCCATCAGATGCCAAAAGAGCTTGGCAGACAATGTCAATAAATATTTCAGTGAATTTTATATTATGAAGACGGATGAATGATCCTCTCTGGGTTTAGATGATCTCCCAACATGTCAGTTTTTGAGTAAGACTGACATGTCTGTCCTTGTTTTTGGATCGGCCGTCATTTGTATTCCCCTTACTCTTCAATTTTGTTTTATGTGCTGTTGGATTAATGTGGGAAGCTCATAAAATCGAAGTTAGGTTAAATGACAGTACCAAATGAGCTGATTCTGAGGTTTCTAAATATAGTGTAAACTTAAGGACTGTCACAACTCAGGGGAAAATCTTGCTTTCTATCTCACTCTATAGACCGACATCAATGGAGCCGATTAAATCTGTTATTTAAGTTCATAGTTAAAAAACTGTTGTGTAGGAGGTGGTGGTGCTACCCACTGAGTCCTGTTTACATGGGTGGTCTATGAATCCTCAGTGTTTGCTGAAAGCCACACAAAAGCCTTTTTGCTTTTTACATACACAATAAGCCACCCATGTGACAACAAAAGCCTTTTCAGACGCAACTGACATGGTTGTGACTGCAAGTACAGTTTCGCCACCACCTTTCTCCATCGGTGCTGCTGAGGTTTGTTTCGTGTAAGAACAAATCAAACCGATCTGGAGCTCTCGGTCTGAAGATAGGCAGGTTATGATACTTTAATAAGCTGTATCTGACTGAAGCGTCTGAACTGGTCACGCAGCGGTGAACTGAAATGAGAGTTGTATCTCCTCGCATAAAGGTCAAACTGATACATGGAACCTATCTGAAACAGAATTCCCCAGCTTCTTGTCCTATTTCTGAATACACTATTATCAGTTTTTAGATTTACTCTGCCTCACACATGCCGATTTTCATTTCCATGTTCACCTGACAAACTCCACCTTACATGGACAGAAGATGACTTCACTCTTACAGAGACTAAGATGTCCTTAAAGTGAATAAGGATGTATGAGTTATGAAACAAAGATTGAATTAACAATTAGCTATAACTAAATCTACCTTCACAGAGTTCTTACCTTCTTCAGTGTTCTTGATATTGCAGACTATAGTTGATTTAACAAATGCCAGAAATAAACATAATTCAAAAATGTCAACTTTGAAGCCTGCATAAGTGATATGAAATAAAAGATCTGCTTGTTTTGCTGCTTGTCAGCTTTTGCTTTGCATCACTGACTTTGCTTGTGGTTAGAGAACTGTGGTTTGTGTCCTCGTCTCTCCTAATTTTCTCTGCTTGCTGGGTTGAGCCTTTGTGCGGTATTCAGAGAATGTATCAAACTTAGTGACACTCCTCCCTGTTTGTGAAATGACCATTGTGTGAAATTTATTTGAACTTCTCTAAAATATACTCTTACCGTAACAGAAGTGAAATTCTATGGAACATGTATTTTCTTTGAAGGCAGTTATTCTAAAAAAAATTATGAACCTTGCTCAATAATCTCCAAAGACAACATTTACACAGCTCTTGGCAAATACTGCATTTGAAGTCTTCAGTCAGCAAAATCCCTCAGACCCATTAATGCCAGATAAGACAAAAAGGCATAATTTTCTGCTCCCTTACAAAGGTAGACAAGGCTACTATACAAACACACATTAAAATGTCAGTAAATGCACTGTAACAAGATGCTTACAGAACCCACACAGAATCTGTGGGCTGAAATGGCTCGCATACATTTCAGCCGACCAGCATGCTCATTTTAGCTGTACATTTTTAAATCCTAGCAGCTAGAAGACCCCTCCATCAACATGCCTGCATTACAAATCAAACACACACTGTGCTATAAGCCCCTGTAATGCAAAACCATGCAACGTGTTGTTTAAAATCAGGCAATTATCATGGGCCATTTTAAGGGAAACAGTGACCCACACCTGTAGGGAACTGTAGGTGACAACTGTGGCGTGGACTTTCTGGTTATCTGAACATTCAATTTCATTCTTCATGTCACAATTCAGGAAGAATTGGTTCTAAGTTAAGAACATTTAAAATTACACAATTTATCTTAGGCTCTACTGAACTGCAACTATCTGGGTATTTGCCTTTCTGGTTATTGTACTGAATCATGTTACCCCGTTACGAATAGTATACTATTTTATACACCTAACTGTTGTAGTTTTGTACAGCTACACTGTGTTTTGGTTTGTCTGCTTGTTAGCCTGTGGTTGGCTCACTGATAACCATAAAAACACTTTTTAAACCTCTGCTCTGTCAAGAATAAATATTTAAGTTGTACAAAATTCACATGTATCATGTGTCACCAAAACCATGTATACGCACATCAATGATTCGTGAGCTTCCTGAATTGATGCCGTTTTCAAGGTGTCACAGGGATATATCTATAATTGAGAATTAGAATTAAACTAGAATGAAAATGTGACAATAATGTGCAGTAACATCTGTCTGCCAACCTAGTAATAAAGACCTGAGCAGAGATGATGTCTAACCCTCCCGTGCAGCTCTTTATGAAAGGAATGCTCATATATCATCTCAGATTGACTAAACAGATTTCTGGTAGGGATGTCAACAGAGAATGTGAAAGGTCTAGAAAACGTGACATGCAACAGAAAGTCCAAGTAAAACGAGGCAGCTGGTAGGACTCAGACAAGGGCTTAGTTATAAGATGCAAGGTTCTCTGGTTTTGGGCCCATGGAGGATTTCCAAAAGGGGTAGCATGACAGGGTGAAGGATTAAAGTAGCTCAGAGAGCATGGCTGCATTAGCAGATGGAGCTGACTGACGGTCAACTGAGAACATGAGAAAGGAAGTGATGAGTAAAGCCTTTCGCAAAAAGGAAGTCTGAGGTATGCAGTGCTACTGTGCAATGGATTCACAGAAACTGCAGTCTAATTTAACACTATTTTTTTTGTTTCAACTGCAGTTCAAACCCAAAAACAAGTTTTCAATGAGAAGATGTATAAGTTTATCATCTCAACAAGATGAAATAAACAAACCAATACTGAAATGTCCTTTTATAGTTATTCTGTTACTACACCCACATCTTTTAAAACCTGTGACTAAACTACTTTCTGTGTTCAAAAGGCTGTGTGATGTTAAAAATTCTTTGATCTCTCTAAGGCACATCAGTGTGGTGTAGAACACTGGCCACATGATAGCAGCACTGCTGTAAAAACTTCTAACTAGTGTCATCCTCTTGTGATCCTGATCTCTACTTGGGAAGAAAAACAGATGTTTTAGGTTCATTTAGGACTAAAACTGTTCTGGCATCAGTTAGACAAATGCATTACAGGTCAGATTTAATAGGTGTTTCTAGTGCTTCTGCTACATAAGAAGCAACCCACAACAGAAGCTGCGACACAGACATCCAATCGACTTCCAGCTGCAAAGCTTTTAACAAGTTTGCAGATGAAAAGTACACTATATAGACCACCAAAGTGGAGACACTACACAAGGAATAAGTGACTTCTAATTAGTGATCTGCACGACAAATTGCTACTTTACAGCAGAAGTCAAGACATTATTTAAGTTAACCCTAAGCAGCTTACTTCCTTGTCTGGATAACACCCAGGCAATCATCACTTAGATGCATTTCAGTTTGGAATCCATGAGGGATTTTAAGATAACATGATTACAACATGTCTGCGACGTCAAAGACATTCCAGTGGCCAAACGTGGCCACTGAGGTCATGTATTCATGTAATCAGCAGCATAATTGCCGGGAAGTGCATCAAAAGCATCTCAGCCAATCTCCCATCTGATCGGCTCCCCTGTGCTCTGGGAAGGGGTTGGGTTATGTAATGACTTCCTGTTAGCCAGCAATCCAAATCTTACTTTAGGAACTACACGGGTGCTTCCTGCTTCAGGAAATGTCTATGGCCTTACAATCTAGTGACTTTGTATGCGATGTGGGCCGGAGCACACAAACTATGCTGACACCACAACAAAGCTCACCGATACTTCCTGATATTTCAGGAGAGCTAGCACGGGAAAGGCTACAGATGGGAAAGGTTACCGTATGTTCTACATATAGACAGGAAGTAGCAGACTGCTTCCACTTCAACAGTCTGATTCCGCTGTGATTAATAGTCCCGAGTCAGGAGGAATACTGTACAAAGTAGAAAAAGAGCTGACCACAGATTTGCTGAAATGGCAGCTGCTAAGTGTCAGGTAACAAACAGGTGTCACTCCTTGGTAAAGGTATCCCCAGTACAAAATTACAGATTCTGGTTAGCTACAGGAGCTAGTACTTCATGGTAAGAAGTGCAATATTACGATATACATCACATGACAACAGAAAAACATCTATCATTTCAGGCTCTAGCATTTAGTTGTGATCACTCTTCATAGCAGTTTTCATAATTTGGATGACACTTTGCATTCTTCCAAACAGCACGAATGCAGGTATGAAATTTACAAGAAAACGACACAAAGCAAAGATGGAGGAGAGTGAACATGACAGAATGGGGTAATTCTGAACAGGAGAAGGACTCTAACCAGCTCAGACAAAAGCAAGGAGCTCATACTATAGTAAAAGAGGGGCTACTTCTGTCACATTGAGGTGGTTTGGGTGTGAAAAATCTGACACGGATTGCAGATTATACCACAGACTGGTCCTTACAATAGACTAAAATACCGCTAACCTGTTTCATTCCGACGCAAGAATCATTTCAAACGGTATGGAGTCTATGGATTAGAGCCATAAAAGGTACAGTCAAGGGTTGGGGTTACTTTTGACTATATTTATATTTTAGGCCTATACTTATTTGGTTTGCATTTATAGTTTCAGTGTTTTTATCTACATTTCAAATTTTATACATTAATATTCTATATTGTGTTACATGATTCACTGAAAATTTGCACAAGTGTTCTATATAAAAAGGAGAAAAATAATCAAATATGATATATTTGTCAAGTATATAATTCAAAATGTAACAGTAAATAGGCCTTTACATGTGGTCATTTTATATAAACTATTAATTCATGGGGTTGAAGGAGGCAGAAAATGTGGCATGTTGTGATCTGGATATCAGGATATGAGATTTTTGTCACATCATATCGCATAGCTCTACTTCATGGTAACTGCTTTGACTTGTGCTACAGAGTCTTAGAAGCCTCAGAGCCACAGTGGACTCCATTCAGCTTGGCTGGTGGACAGGCAGAGTGTCAGCACCCTTTTTTAAGGGCTGTCACTTGATGCCACGGCAGTCACATGCTTATTGTGCAGCACTGCACTCCGCGTTGGGAGGGTGAAGCTGTGGGGTAAGGCCTCTGGGAGAGTGAAAAGGTACAGATGTACGGTAGCAAGCGTGCAGTTATAGCTCAGATGACATAAGACAGGGCTGAGGTTCCAGTGGGTACAAACGTAAGAGAAATAACAGACACCACCTCCACCTCTGTTGGGAGCTACCAGTAACAGGGAGATCTCAGCAGTTTAATAATTACAAAACAGCATTTGTTTTTTTAAAATACTGGGATCGAGTACTACACCTTCCTTGGCTGATGTGTTACTTGATGTTCTAGGAGAAAAAAGCCAAAGCAATGAGCACTAGAGCCCGATATATCAGTCAAGTGATTTTAATCGGCTAATATGGGCACAGATTTTTTTTTTACTCTATATATACACTCTATAGTGTTGGTTTGTGTCAAAATGCAACAGTGTAATGACTCTAAATCATCTGCTCAAACATTTACACATTCACTAAAAAGGAAATTCTATGGAACGACATATCTGCTTGAATCTCTTAATAATTTATCAAATCATTGAACTTTGGGTCTAATATCAAGTGTCACAGAACAACATCTGACCACAGCCAATGAAGTAAACCTGCCTCACAGTTTCTACAATTCCAGCGGTCAAAAGTTAGATGGTGTCAGCAAAGAACCAGACGAAAACCAAAACCACAATCCAGCCGTCAAAATCAAAACAGGTGAGACGTGAATGAGAACATTCAGAGCCCCAGAGTTTCATTCCTTACAGATTTGCGTGAAAGCCAGGGGTGTGGGTGAGACACAGAGTGGAACATAAGGGCCTCACTCAATAACCTCATGGTCTACAAAGTGTGGCAAACACTGTGCAAATGAGTCGACCAAAAATGGAGAGAGGACGCTTTGTTAACATGCCTGCTTCAAATGCAGAGTCTTTACAAATGTAGGTTCAGCCAGTCAATGTATGGAAATGTTTACCATAAAAACATATAATTTTAGAGTTCCAACATTGCACCTGTTTGTGTAATCGTCTCGATCATTATCAAGCCCATGACATAATGAAGGAAACAAAATATTTGCATACCAAATATACATGCTAAAAACACAAACATCAGCAAAGTAGCACAGTGTTTGTCAGCCTTCTGCGACCTGAGGGAGGAAGTGGTACAAATGTCTTACTGGAAGCACAAAACCTGTATTAAAGCTCCAGTCACAAAATGCTTTTACACATGCAGCCTTGGTGAAATATCCAGGAAAACAAATCTGCTTTGCCAGTGTCATTACTGTAAATGCTAGTACCATACCGAAACAAGCAGGTTTCATTTGGAGGAAGACATTAGTTCTTATGTATATCAGCTGATCACCCTTCAAAAAGGATGTTGTGTACTAGTACTCCTTTTTGTACTTCTCATTCACCTAAAAGCTTTCCCCAAAAATGTAGACAGTGCATATTCAGTAGAGTACAAAACAATCTGACTTGAGTTTACCTTCAAGTTTAGTGTTCCCTTGAATAAAGAGACCTGCTGCCTTTATTTTAAAGTCCCCTTCCACTCAAAAAAAGTATTATTCAATGTTCATTCACTGTAATGTTTGACTTTCACTGTGCAGAGTGATGTCTGTTCAGAGTCTGACATGGTGTTTTCTCACATCCATGAGGAAAGGGAAACGTTTCTCTGTGTTCACCAAAAACCTGAAGCCATCAGTTCACAAAAACTGAAAGTGGACTGCTGCGACACTTGATGCCAGCATGAGGCTCAAAACAGTTAACATGTGACTTCATTATTCATCATGGACCAAAGGACACCTTGAGATATGTGTACAAAATATCCTGATAGGATTTCATCTTTCTTAAGATGGTAATGTCAGAGATAAAAGTCCACAGAAAATGCTGACTTCACATATTTATCACCTCATGGTAGACCTTTGAACAGTTTAACAGCAGTGTGTAAATAATTGGATAAAAAAGTTCCCTGCCATGCACCTGTACTGCAAACTTTTGAGAAACCCTCAGCGGAGGAAATACCAGACATTATGTAACTGTGGAGCTACTAACACATTTCAAAAGGCCAGTAATTTCATACATTTTATTGGAGTGTAACTGCACTAAATTCACATGGTGCATTTTTTCCCCAAAAGTCATTTCACACTTACTTTAAACAAACATGCAAGTAAATAAGGCAAGGTTGGCAGAGGAGGGTGATTAGTTCTGCCTTTACCTTCCTGTCTGCAGTCTCTTTAAAGTTATGTGACTGAGTTTATCTAGCATGCCAGCGTTAAAGAATGTGGACCTCAAACTCAACAGAGACGGCACAGAGGGCCATATCTCACCTGCAATCCAGACAGGAGGAGAACAGGATAGCAGCTAGACACACCAGGGCTATATCTGGACAGTGAGGAAAGTCCAAACATAAGAGCACCCTCCAGGCCTCTTTAAATACCTCAAACCTAAGTGAGACTCCTGCCAGCCAGAGTGTCTCTAGATTAACTCAAGCAGAAGCTTCAGCTCGGCAGCACTGCTGAGGAGCCACACATCACCTCGATGTCTGGACTCAGGAAGGTCACTGGGCCAAGGCCTGTCTACCACTCACTCCACATCAGCTGAGAGCTGTGGTTACTCAAAAGCCCACATGTTAGAAAAATGGCACCCCCTCATTCAGCTGATACTAAAAATAGGAGGTAAATGGAAGCACATTCACACTGTGCCAGGGGACTGCCTGCTATAAGTAAAATACTGTTGGTAGCTAGCCTGTTAATAGAACAGAGTTGTTGCAATGTTGTGCATTGCTCTTTTCTATCTTTTAAAGACATGGGAAACCCAATTCTACAATCGCCTTCTAACTTCTATTGCTACATACTGCGATTATCTTGACAGATACTGTGATTGTTTTAACCTTTATTTAACCAAGTATTAAGAACAGTTTCTTGTTTACAATGTCTGCCTGGCATTGAGATATGACTCACGATAGTAGAAAGAGATTTTGATAATATTTTGATTCACTATTCAGGCCTAGCGGAAACCGAAATCCACAGTAGCCTTCTCACCATGTCATTTAAGGTCTTGTGCACATAACAGTAAGCATCTAAAAAGTCTTAAAAAGTTAGTAGTTGTAGTTTAGTTCAGTAGTTTTTCTAACCTCCTAACATTAGGTTTGAATTAGGCATGGTTACACTCTTGCATTTATTTGGAAAATTACACAATTAAATCCCTAACCAAAACAAGTGCAACAAAACCTCTCTTCACCAGTGAAGATGACATGGTCTCACTCTTATTTTCCTACTGCAGTGGAGAAACAATGGACCTTGTTTTTTTGGTGAGACATAGCGTTGCATTACCCTCTCTCCTTCCAATTCACCCTCTCCAGACATCACATCACCCCAATATCCCGAATATGGAGACCGATCGCGTAAGTTGATGCTATCTAACTGATTTAATAGAGTATTATTGAGTATATTTCAGGTTATTTAATTTTTGTATGTTGCTGACATTAGCTCTGGGAATCGGAAGTTGGAGTAATAAGGAGTTAACCAAAATATGATCTGCACAAACATCTACACAGTCTTGAGAAATGGTCTAAACAGCAAATTTAGCCAATTTCTGATAGCTATTAAGATTTATTGTCACTTCAATTTTTGTGGACGCATAATGAGACATTAGCGTCAAAACTATGGAAATATGCAAATGTAAATAGTTCTTGTGTATGTAGGCATGTCACCACGTAGCTCATATCTGCCAGGCTGACCAGTGGAATCTATTCAAATTAAAAATTCATTGGCCAATTTGCATTGTGGGTGCACTGCTGTGTTTGACATTCGTGGACCAAAGTGCTTACAAGTTGCTGTGACTGCTGTGTCTTATTTCATTTGAGAGACTAACAGAAGTAGGCCAAAATCTGAGACAGTCTATGCCTGAAGAAAAAAGAACCAGCTGAATGGAACAGAAAAAGAATTGTTGTAAAGATGAGTAATGCAGCTTTGAAAATACCTGCAGGGCTGCAAATTGACACAGATAATATTATTTTGGCAAAAAGAGCTAACATGTGTAAGTAAATACGGGATGTGAACGACTTTTCAGATTAAACCTCATGAAATCGTTCAGTTTAAGATGCAACGATTTGTCCATTCAGCAAATGGCCTGGAGAACTAGTCATCATTTCTGTTGGAAGCGATCAATTCTAAAACAAAGCAAAAAAAATTCTAAAAAAGAAGGTATAAGCTCTTTAAAGTTTTATGCCTGCCAAATCTGGACGAAAACAGACAAAACACTGTTTCACAAAACTGTGAGAAGCAGAACAAAGAAGTTTAAAGTGCCCAACGGCAAAGACAAGATGACTGAAAACATATTGCCACAAAAAAAAAACCCAAACACCTATAGCTAGTGTGTCAGAACAGAGCAGTTCAAAACCTGCATTAATTCCCCTTTCAATATATTCATCCCATACAAACCAAAACAGAGTAATGAGAAGTAAACACTGATGTAAAGAGCCATTTACTTTGGTGCTATAGCTCAAGCATTTCAAACAGTCGGGTACTGTTTTTCTTTGCAGCTACTGGCTAAACAAGAAACAGGCATTCCTTCCAAGTCCTCCTTAGTTAAACAACTTAAAGTTAAGACTACCATTTAATTTCCACAGAAAGACTCAGAAACACAGTTAAGATCAAAGATCACAAGCCATATGAGAATGATCTAACAGAAAGCCGTTACTGATGATTTCAGCAGATTTCTTTGGCTTGGAAGCTTCCTGGCGGTGCCGTGGAAGTCTGGGAAAAGATAGAGACTCAACCATGACCTACAGGTCAGAAAGTGCAAAGGCTGTATCAACTAAACAGCAGGTAAACTCCTCCATATTCAACAAAAGACAATGAATCTTGAAGTTCATCCTACTGGATAGACTTGTTCACTATTAGAAGCTCAATGACTAAAATAACCTTGTTCTCAAACAAGGGAGCATGCTGTGACACAGGTGAAAACTAATTTGCTTGTGTGCTTCTGATAAAGCTGTGTGTCAAAGTCCTCAAACCCACAGTCACTTCCTGAAATAAGAATAGAGTAAACAAGCACTGCAAATGTAGGCAGGAACTCAAGTGATCTTTAACTTCTTGGTTTTTTTTTTTTTGGAATAAATCTAGGAAATAACACAACTCACATAGTTAGAGCATAAATACGACGTATTGTTCTCACTTCAGTTGAGAAAACATTATACCAAACACTAAAAGGGTTAGTCACTCACAGCATTTTATGTCAGGATCGCCTAATTATTGGATATTAATAGCCAAGCATCTGTTAGCACAAATTAAACGCCCTGTTCAAGCTACCTGCTGCACTCTCTATTAAACAGTGTTGGGCAGTAGCATCTCTGCGCCGTTATTAGTCCAATCACATTTCTCAGTAGAGTGGTAGTACAGTGTTTTCTGAGTCAAATAGTTTTATTGATCAAGTGGTGGGATAGCATCCACACAAGCTATATTTTCCAAGTATTTCTGAAGCTCAGAGGACAGCAGAGCTTTCTGCTGCCATCTTAATTAAAATAAAAGGATGTGTATGTGACGTCACATACACGGATATATATGTACAGCCGATAGCTGAAGCACTTCCGTATGATGGTGAGATCACGTACTAATCCTTGGGCTGATTCCTATGTGAAGTAGATGAATATAGACACATGAGTTTGAGTTTACTTGATGGAAAGATGGCAGAGGAACCTGTGACATTACAGCAGGGGGGACAGCATAATTACAGGTGTCTACAAAATTAAAGTATGGTAGTTAGTCAAAGTGAATTGTTTGAAAGGGGAAGTTAAAGTGCAACAGCAATAACTTTACATACATCATAGGTTAGACTATATATATAATAACTCAATTACCTAAATAAATATTACAAAATAGAATAACTCAAAATAGAAAAAAAGAGTGAAGACAGCATTTACTTGGCCTGAAGTTCCTTTCATTTACTTTTTTCCAGATGTAAAGTACTTCTGCCATGTTGGTGTAGCTTAGCTTGCTCCATTTCTCTTCAGCGTAGTAAACTGAGCTTCATTTAGGAGTAGAGTAACTTTAAGCTCAGCTCACTACACTTTCCAAGATTTCCAACATATGCTAAATAACAGGCAGGTCGTGACACAGACTAAATTGTAAGATTTTGGTGCAAAACACATGCCGAATTGACGCGTTACTCAAAACAATCCAGGAAGAGGATGCTCGTTTACGAACTGTAAAAGTAACATTTTAAATTAACACAAAATCTCTTTATTTCAAACTTTGATCATAATGGGGTTTGGCGTCAGTCTCTCTTGCTTTAGAGTGCCTCTTTTAAAGCTACCACGGTTTATTATTCGGGTGAAACACAAAGGGTATCTGGAGGAATAATGTGGTTAATCATTAAAAGACAAGTTAAAGATTTACAACGACTTGAAATTAAATTGCTCCAAGCTGCTAACATCCTGGCCATTTCCGAGAATTCTCAGTCAGATATCCACACCACAAACTTAGGTACAATGTAAGACACGCTAAACGCTTTATATCCCATATAACGCGTGTATTGTATTCAACAGAAGGCTATCACGGCATAGCTAACGTTATATGTATCTGCAGGCCTCATATCCACAGCCATAGCATAACGTTACACATTCCGACGTTAGCTCAAAATCACAACACCAAAATTAAACACACAGCAAAAGGAACGAGCCTCAATTGTTATACTTACAATCCAAATGTTTCTTTTTTGGCCCCATTATTTCATGCGTGGTCGCCTTACACACAGTTTTGGAAATCGCCGACCCGGTGACACTGTGTTGAGCAGCGGTTATCCTGTCTGTAATGCTCTGTCCAGACATCTTTTATCGGCTCAGATAAACGGACACCGTTACAGAAAGTGTATCAGATCCAGAGAAATAGCCTCAGTTTTGTGGTCGGTGTCAGTCTTGAAAGGCTCGGTGCCACCTGAGAACACTGGAGACAAGAGACAGAGACAGAGACACAGCAGATATAATGAGACGACGGCAGGCAGGCGTTACATTTCCCTGGGAGGCTAGCTTAGCTCTCAAGCTAACTACTGTGAGAGAAATTCACCCTCACGAGTTCGGTTTAAGGCGCTGACTGAAACCACGGTAAGAACTATCCTTATTTTACGTCTGTAACATACGAACCCAGATATTTAGGTCGAACCCACACGTCTACGGTCTCTTCTCCTCTTCCCGTACAAGTCTTTCTCACATATCGGAGCTCGACACACAGGATAAAAACAGAAGTTACTTCCGGGAGGAGTTCTTCAAAATAAAACCCAACGTGTTGCAACATGCTCGGCAGTGAAGGAACTGAGATTCAGATTTTTATTTTTAGTCAAATTACGAATATCACATGGTTAAGATATCTGATAATAACCAGATAAGTGTTGAAATGAACATCTAAATCAAACTATACCTAATTAAATCAATCTAAATCTCACTTGACATCAACCCAAAACTCAGAAACGCAAAGTAATTAATCAATAAATGTGGAAACTAAATTGTAAAGAATTTAGGGGGGAGTGATTTTGAAGAAGATCTTGTAGCCTTCCTGTGCAGGAAGAACCTTCTCTAAAAAAATCTACTTTTCATAAGCTCAGAAAAACAGCACTATTTTCAGCTTTCTGGCAATGCATTTTCCATTTAAATAATTTATTTATCTTAAGAAGTAGGAAGATTTTCTCAGCCCATAAAGGTTATCACAAATATTGAAAAGCAACACAGAGATACACAGTTTTCACTGGACAGGAAGGGGATGAAAAACACGTCTTTTCCCTTTGAATAATATGTTTTAAGTGGATTTTAAGTTTTAGTTAGTGCTAGATCAAACAACACCAAATATCAACAACAATATAACAAAGTAACAACAGTAAATTAATTGCATCCTGGGTCAATGTTTATAAATTGCTCTGGACCTGAAACTGGTTGTTGTAGCTGCGAATGTTGTCTGTAGATTAGTTTATTGTTTCCAAAAAGTCAAACAGCATACTCAGTCACTCAGTAAGTAGTGTCAACAGATACATATGCGTTATATCGTGAGTGGTAAAGCAATTAAAAAACAAGAACTGCGACAGTAAAATTGGTGCTTTTATTTTGGGGTCAGATTGTAGTGAATTCCGGTCTCATTGTGGTTAATCGTATCTAACTTGACGCTCCTCTCATTACGTCTTTCTTTGGTTCCCACGCTGAACCCCGTCCAGTTATTTACAGCGCCTCCCCCTGCTGGGTTTAAATCATCGTTTAAATGGACTGAGGGTTTTGTAGGAAAATGGCGGGTCTATATCCTGCCCAGCCCTGACCTCTCAGACCTTTTGCACATAATGCACCAAGTGCACAAAGATGAAGGTCTCCTGCTGTGAAGTTTAAATGACCTCACATCTGCCCCGATCGGATCCGGAATGGATCCGATCTGCAAGGTGGCATAAGTTTCTCTTTACCAGATACAGTGATTTTGGCTACCGATTGCCGAGCTTTAGAGCCCATATCCAATCCAATATTTACAACACATGCATTATTTGTTTCCCCAAATAAAATCATGAAAGAAGCAGAGCAATTTTATTTTGAAAAGCCAGTTTTTACTGAAGTCACTGAAGTCAATATTTATACTTTTTTGGAGGTAAAATACACTCAGCAGGTGGGTATTTTACCAGTCCACTTGTGAGTCAAAGTGTCATTACTTAGTTTACTGTTGTGATATATCTTTTAGCTTACATTTGAATGTCAAAGTTTATTGTTTTTTTTATCAGTAGTTTATAAGTTTATATGGTTTGTCATTTCATGATGTAGTCTGTTTTTTGTACGTTTGGGTCTCAGGAAAACACCACATTTATCTTTTGGTTCTTTGGGAACATCTACTTTACATAAATAAAAACATTTCCACCATAAACAGATACCGAAAAGGCACAAATTGCTGCATCATAATTGACCAGAATGCAGGAAATGAAATGATTAACGCTCAGATTTTCCTGGACGAGTCCCTAAATGTGTAAAATCATAAGTTGTTTCATATTTTACACCATCATCTGGCCTACTAATACAACTTTTTCTTAAAATGAGAAAAGTTTTAGGTTTAGGCTCTAGTACTAACAGACATATTATATGTCAGTGGCTCAAATACTCTTATAGATATAGATCCTCTTGGAAATACCCTCTATTATAACTTATGTCGACTATATTCTTAAAAACTAGTGCAATTTTACTACTTGTTATTAAGTTTACAGTCCCTGGTGGTCTAGTGGTTAGGATTCGGCGCTCTCACCGCCGCGGCCCGGGTTCGATTCCCGGTCAGGGAACGAAGTCTTTTTTTTTCGTCTCTGGCATCCACTTTCTGCGACAATAAAACAACTTGCTCTCTTCGGTCGCATAAAGAAACATATCAACGGAACATACGGAGCCATTCACTAACCATGGTTGAGTGTAGTTTGTTGACTTTCTAAAAGCTATAGATTTTTTTTTCTGGGATGCAATGAGAAATGTAAAGGAAAGCAGGCCTTGTTTATTTAGGCACGTTTGTTATACATCTATTGTGTGTCACAGGTTACACGTGTTTTAAGATCTAAGACTGAAAGTAGAAAAAGGATATTATAGGCTAGAATAATGTTTTTTAATCTACCGAGCCTATTTAGCTGTAATACTTTAAATACATGTCTGCAAAACGTTTCTTAAAAATGCATCTTACCTAATTCGGATATGGATTGAAACAGCAAGAAGAGTTGGATACTAATCAAACAAATCCTCTTTGACTTACAGCTCTATATATTTTCCAGTCATAATCACATCTTTGTTCTTCCCTCTGATGTTTAATCACGTTGACTTTCTATTTCTATGCACCCTTCACCATCACTTTATTTGGTGTAACTTTGAGGACATCTAGTGGTCAATAATTGTAATTACAGCACTGCAACTGAACACCAAGGATCTAGAAATTGGCAATGAGTTTTTTAAAGTCATTAATTCTTCATCTTGGATGACCAGATCAAGAATTGTGAACATGAACTTCTGCCTCTCATGTTGAATACTTTACAGGAGTTATATTGTGATTAACTTGTTTTCCTTCTGGCAGAACAAACGTTGCTGTATTCTGTCTTAGCTTTTTTTTACATTTTGACTTGACTTTCAAACACAAAAGTTTCACTGACTTGTAGTTTAAAGTTTCATTCATTTCAGAGGTAATGTTGTATCTTTAATGTAGCCTAAAAAAATGTCCAGGATAGGGAAATGTCTGGAAGAAGTGTGGCATGGGACAGCATCCTGTTTTTGTGTAAAGAGGAGGATTTAGTAAACATTTTTCTTGTGTAATGACATATAATCCTGGTAGAAAAACGTGCCATAGAATGCACCTGTGTGTGACTGTTGTACATGTATACGTAACCGGGTATCCAGGGAGAAAACTTTGGTCTTTGAAACTGACATTTATGGTTGTGTTTCTGATAGCTACTTTTTTTGATATATAGACTCGAAAACAGAGCTGGAAATGTCTCAAAATTCACAGCGTTAGATGCAGGAACACCACCTGTATCTGTTTTTAACTGCTGTATAGCGAGACAAGCTGCAGCTCGAGCATTTATTGCTAACATTATTCAGCTCTGGCCAAAATCTTCACTGAAAGACATTTTATCTGGATACCAACGGTGTTCATTACCTGATGAATAAGATGTGACATTCAGCTTCACACAGTTACGCAGAGGATGACATTTTCAGTGTCACAAACTCAATCCACACTGAAAAATAAATGACCTTTTTTCTGCTTTTTTGAAACAAAGATTTAAAGATGAATGAGGAAGATATCTCAGGGCATTTGACACAGATAAGACCAATGCTGATTTCCATGCCATAAGAGGTCTCCAGCAAACTTGACAAAATAAGCATTTCTTACCACCTGAAAGCTTCTCCGACACCGGCAGAATCACAGTAACTTCATTTCATTTCTTGATCCGTAAACACCCTCCTACCCTCAGGCTGTGGCCTCTTCGACAGCAGAGACACAAATTATTTATTGCAGCATAGACCACGTACTCATACACCAAACTCTCAACCACACCGCACATGGTCAAGTTTCATCAGCTAATTATTGGATGTCTTCTAAATTCCTGTCTATATTCACTTGAGGTCAGACGTTTAAACACACTCTGGATAGTTGCATTCAAACTCAGTTTTCCACAGTTCTGAATGTTTCATTTCAATATATTCCCTCTGTTAGATTGGTTAGTCCAGCTACTTTATTTTGATAATGTGAAATTTCAGAATAATAATAGAGAGAATTTCCGTTAGCTATTATTTATTTTATCATATTCCCACAGGGTCAAAAGTTTGCATACACAGTCCTCCTGGCAGAATTCATACATCTGGCACAAACCAGCTTTTTCAGTTCAGCCCACATTTGTTCTGTCTATCGGATTAAGGTCATGGCTATAGGTTTTTGCTGCACCAAAAGGTTCACTTTTCTGGCCTTAAGCCACGTTGCTACCATTTTGGAGGTAAGTTTAGGATCACTGTCCTGCTCAAAACCATTTGCATCCAAGTTCTAGCTCCCTGGCTGACATGTACAGATGAAGTTTCAAAATGCCCACAATGTCAGGAGTTTTTTGTTAAGTTCTTCTTGCTCTAAAACAACCTCACAACATGATGCTGCAGCCCATGCTTCAACGGTTCAGATGGTTGCCTTCATCCTCCATACATAAAGTTGAACATTGTGGTATAATGTTTCTATTTTTGTCTCATCTGACCAGAGAGCATTCCTTCAAAAGGCAAAATCTTTGCCACATACTGCTCAGCATTCACACCAAACAATGCTCTTTCTCAGCTGCGGCAAGCTTTTAACACTGTTCAATGTAACTTTCATGATTTAAAACTTGTTTTAAAGCAGCAGTGGCAAAAACTCCATAATTACCCATCAGCATATTGTCATTCAAGTGGTCTGAGAGGAGATGACACTTCTGCATGTACTCTTTGTCTGTGTTTTCAAGCCTGTGTAGAAAATCTACCCTGTGATGCAGGCGTTTTCAGACAGGTAGGGGGGGTTAAATACCCGACTGACAGCTGTAATTACTCCGTGTCTCAACATAGAAGCTTGGAAATGTGGCTTCTCTTTTCCACAGCAATTAAAACAACGTCAAGTTCGTCTATATTTATATCTAGTGTTTTGATTTGGACTGAGAGGAGAAAGCTGCAGAAGGAAGGTGTGTATTTTCAATTTCTGGCATTTTTTCCTCCTGATTTTGGCTCCTGCAGCTTTAAGTGCTGACAAAACAAAACCCACGTTGTTTTCAAATGTAAAATCAAAGACAAGTAACCTGCCATCGATCACCACTGTCAGTATCTCAGTGCACATACAGTATCTTGGCATTTTACCAGATAACTCCCTCTCCTTTATGGCTCATATTCAACAACTTGTGAAAAGACTGGGCTTTTATTATAGAATCAAGACCCGCCTTTCCTTCGAGTCCAAAAAGAGACTTGTTGCTGCAACATTTATGTCTGAGCTTACATACATCTTCTCAAAGCTCACGTGTCCTGGACACTGTTTGCCATGGAGTACTGAGGTTCATCACGAATTTGAAAGCCCACACCCATCATTGTTTGCTGTACAGTGGTGTTGGATGGTCTGCTTTGTCCACTCACAGACTACAACACTGGCATGGTCTTATCTATGAGTCTATCTTAGGTCTGCTTCCATCGTGTCTTCAGGTCTACATCTGTCAAAAAAGCACAGGTAGTCTTCAGTCCCAGGACTTAGTCTCACTGTCTGTACCAGAGGTCTGTTCTGAACTAGGTAAATGGGGCATTTAAATTTGCTGCTTCCTCTGCTTGGAACCAATTACAAAATGACCTGAAACCTAGCCCATAGACTGTATATAATACTATATAGACTTCATATACAGTCAGTCAACACTCTCTTATTGCAGGTGGAGATTTTGGACCAGTTATCTCCAACATCTTAACCAGTTACTTGCCTGTTGTCCTTGTATGCTTTTGAACCTGTCGAGCTGAAATGCGTTTGTCTCTGGGAGTCATTGTGGTCTCATGGTGTTGGTACAGATCAACAACATACCTTCAAGAAAACAGACTTGTGGAAGTCTAAATATTCTTTGTAAGGTCTTAACTGATTTATGTGTTATTTAATGTTTCTAAAGCCACAACATCAATTTTGTGACGGT
This sequence comes from Coranthus polyacanthus, assembly GCA_037367275.1. NCBI lineage: Eukaryota > Metazoa > Chordata > Actinopteri > Kurtiformes > Apogonidae > Coranthus > Coranthus polyacanthus. The sequence goes on from JAPQRN010000007.1 coordinate 21,804,205, forward strand.
TCCAGGCTGTTTGAAGACACAGTGAATAGTTTACGTTAAGTTTGTCAGTCTGAGAATGTGATAAAATAAATGAAAGCTGAATTTAACAATTCTCTCTTGTTATTCTGAAATGTAACATGATCAAAATAAAGACATAGAAGTAACAGGGGGGATGTTAATAGAAATGAAATGTTGAATGCATGTAGCTGAAGAGTATGGAACCTTAACACTTAATATTTATAGAATAAATGTACATATAAATTTACACTGGGAAGCTTAAATTTACACTGATGTATGCACCACAAGGAATAAAGTGCATCTGTGCTGAGCTAAAGAAGCACCGCTCAGCATAAAAACAGGCACTAAATTACTATGCAAATATCCCAGCATTGGTATGCACTGCAGTGTTACCAAACTTTTAAAAAGTAGTTATTCAAAAAGGCCAAGGGATATTGTTTGCATTTAACAAGACTGACTGCAAAATAGCTGAGGGCTGTCAGTCAATCAGTCGAAACAATTCTTTATGGTGCGTCATACCAGGATTAATTGGAAGTTAATTGCAAGATTTTCTAAAAAGAAAAAGAGAGAAACAAAAGTAATTGCATTACTATTAAAGTCGCCTTGACTGAAATTAACGCAATCCAATGAATAGATATATTTTCCTTTTCTGCAACAACAAGCCCTGTCTATTACTGTAATTAGGTCTGACTGCATAATCAAGGCTTTTTGCAACTTCTCTGTTATTTCTGCAGGCATTCATTTGGTCTTTTGCGCAGAGTCCTGCCTGTCCTTCAGCATTTTATGAAGTTGTAATTTGAAGTATTCAGAATACATTATTTCAGCTAGCGTCACTCAGAGAAATTCACTATTGCTGATTTTAATTTAATTTGCCTTGGCAAAAATTAATCATAGATGCTGTTAAAGGCATCTCATTAAAATCATCAAGACAGCCTCTTTGATTTTCATATCAAAGAGATATGCAAATTAATTGGTAAATACGGTAAATAACTCATCAGAACCACAAGTATTATTTCAAATGAGATACACACAGTATTAAAGATATTTAAGCATGTGAGGATTTACTGTAGCCATGTTATAAAGGCTTCCTCCTTTGCTGCTCCAGCTATATTGCTCAGGCGGAGAATACTGCCTCCACTGAAGAATGTATTTGTCATGTATATAAAGGCTATGTCAGCAGGGAAGACAAGCTTATACAGGGATACTCTCTGAGGGACAGTGAGAATGATGCAAAGACTTGGCTACTTGTATGCATGCCAAGTGATGACATTTTAGCCAACAAAAGCCAGGAGACTTGGCCTTTCATTTTGTCAAAGACTCAAAATTATTTGTGTGCCACTCAAACTGTTAAAGAGAGCTCAGTGTGACGGCACCAAGTCTAGATAGATTTCACTCCAGATAAAGGAGCCTCTGATGTTTTTTTTTCTTCTTTGCTGAGAGAGGTGATTACTAGTTTTATCATAGTTTGATCTAAATACTTCAGGTCAGAGAAATGGGGCAATTCATTGTCCCCTGTGACCTTTTTCAAATGGTATGTTTGTACCGAAACCGGGGGTCACTGATATATTTGACCTACTAACATTATCACCTTATACTGTACGTGACAACTTAATTTGTCAAATAAAAGACACATGAACTATCCTGAACTGTATGTCACACCTTTCACACAAGAGCTCACACACACTAGATCGGACGAGGATTTAATGCACAATGCAAAAAAGACAGCCGAGAGGATTTGCATTGTAGTCATTATCATCGTTTTTGAAAGTTGGCTTCATGACCTGTCATGTCAAAAACGAAATCATTTTAAGGTTCACATATTCACCACTGACTAGTTGCTTATTAGCAAATATGTTAGTGGCATATTGGCTCTTTTCTTTATTACAAAATTAGAAAATTATAAGCATTATTCTATTTTATTATTATCATTATAAAGCACTTATTAATGCCTAAATGCCTTATTCTGCATGACCATATTCTACAACTACTTGTTCTACTTGTACAACAATGTTCCTTCAATAACCACCTAATTGCTTATTATAGTAAATAAAGCTGTTGTGCATGAATCACTGTTATTATTATTATTATTATTATTATTATTATTATTATTATTATTATTATTATTATTATTATTATTGTTATTATTAT
>JAPQRN010000007.1:21814796-21839379 GCA_037367275.1 Coranthus polyacanthus
ACATCATACAGAGCACAGTGGTGAACCCGGTTTTCACAGCCAGTAATAAAACGTAAAGCACAATGGGAGACAGTATCCGACTTGTTTAGGTGCAGTTCAGTTGCATTCATAAAGAGCTCATCACTGTACAGACAAGAATGTATATCATATTAATATGCTTTGCATTAAGTCATTCTCCCTTAATAAATATGGTCTATTCTAATGTAACAAAAGACAAAACTGTGTGTAAAGTATAAAAAAAACCCATCAGATCCATCATTATTATTCTTGATACATATCACCAGACACATTTTTATTGATTTTAAGTGTTCCCCAGTTGGACCAATCAGAAGAACACACTGATGCTGTAAACCAGTGGTTCCCAGTGGTTTTAGTCTGGTGCATCCCAGAGCACACTCAGAAGAACTCAAGTACCCTTTACAGACCCACTAAATTCTACTCAGATGGACTACAAACTACATGTTTTCAACACTAATAATATTGTAAAGCTGTCTATTGTTACAATATTTTTTCATACAAATAAACTGTTCCCATTAACCTGTATTTCGGCTGTTTATTCATATATTTTAGCTTTGCTATCTTGCACTATGTAAAATCAAAAATTAGTTTAACCCTGTTTTATCTGAGACTTTTAGCTAACAATTTTTATAATCAACTGCGCCATGTGGTGTTCGATTGACTCAAGTTGGCAGACCGCTTACTAATCATTGTACATCCTGTTTGGGTGTGTTTCCTTCTTAACAAAAGCATGTGGATTTATCTTTATCAGATTTCACAAGTACACCAGGCAACTGCAGAAGTATTGGGGACAAATACCCTGCTCGGGACTGTGACTTGTGATTTGTAGATCACAAACTTGTATGATTGCTAAAATTAGCATGCAATTTTATATTTGCCACCATGCTTAGGGAGCAATGGGGGAAATGGAACTGCAGCACTGATTTGCTCTTTGATTTAAAATGATAATTATAAAATATGAGAATATCTACCATTGAAGTGAATCCACTTGGTTTTTCAATGCACTTTTTGAACCATGGCTAAAAATGTAAAAATAATAAATATTTTAAAATGTTTAATAACTTTTGAACTTCTAATCCTATCCATATGCTTTAAAAGGTGACGTAAAGCAGAGTTTCTCAGTTTTTCAGTAATATCATGTGTCTTGTTTGGACATTCTATCTCTGTAGTGAACACGATCTTCTGATTCATTGAAACCCACATAGTTACTTCTTCTGAGCGAAGTGGCTGATGGTTGTCCAGATATCTCTAAAAACATTTACTCTTGCTTCTATGCCCTCAATGATATAATAAGCTTCCTGTTTGTTTTCAGACACATCCACATTCATGAAATATTCAATTCAATTTGATTTTATTTATATAGTCCAATATCACAAATCAGAGATTCGCCTCAAAGGGATTTAAAATCTGTACAAAATGCAACACCCTCTGTCCCTTGACCCTCAGTTCGAGTGAGGAAAAACTCCTCAAAAAAAATTTTAATCAGGAAAAAATGGTAGAAACCTCAGTGGAGGGATCCCTCTTCCAGAACGGACAGACACTGCAATAGCTGAAATCTAGAGAAACAATGTATATAGAAAATGTACACATATTATGTATAAAATATAGGTGGACTGATGATGAGCAGCAGTCAGGCATCATCAGGGACAAATGCCGGGCTTCACAACTCTAGCCATGGGAACCTAGACAAAAGGACAGGATAACTAGACACAACACACACAGGACAGAGACAAAGACGAGGAAAAGGAAAAGGAGAGTAGGAGAGAGAAGGGTGCATCCAGTCCAACCTGGGAAGAGGACCAGTGATTACAGACGTGAAGGAATACAACTGCTTTACTGAAAAACACAGAATAATATCATAAAAATGATTATAACTTAGAAGTAGACAAAAAAGTATTTAGAAGTCTAAAACATGTTCTGGTGCCTTGTTCTGGTAAATTTATCTATCCTCAGACAACACAAATGTAAAATTGGGCTGGGAATGAACCAGACTTAAACACAGGAAAGTCAGAGGTTCCAAAAATTGTTCCAGGTCTCTGAGGGTTAGACAATAGTTCTAAATAGATTTAAATAAAGTACAGTTTGACAAAATACCAGGCATTACATGTATGAACTAGATTTTTGTTTTTAGCTTAGCCACAAAATAACAATCTGCGAAGTCTTGCGCAGGTGACATAATACTCAGTAACTGGCAGTAGAAAGATGCATTTAGATAAACAAACAGATAAACTACCAACGAATGAGTAAATAGTTAATGAGTTAGCAGGGTGCTGTGACATTTGAAAATATAAGGCACTCATTACAATGATGGATCACAGCACTTTTCTCTGTAATAAATGTCATCTTTAAAGGAAAGAGAGGTGAAACCTTTTAATGCATGCAATTCACTAAATCTTTTTTTCCCACAAAGTGTCTCTCAGCACCATGACAGCATGCATTTTTAGCTAATAGTGGTAGTGCAACACTGCATCCATTATGTCACACAATTATGTCTTTAAGGCCTATAATTTAGGAAACAATGTTAAGGCAGTAATGTTCAAGCACTCATGAGGGACGGTCAGGACAACATATGCAAAAAACTAGTGGTGCATTAAATATAGAAAAGAAAAGACCTTGATGCACCAGTTTCTGTGCAAAGTGAGGATTTTTTATGACTGAAACTCACAGATATCATGGTTTAAAACCATTATTCAAAAAATCTAATTTACATGAGTCCTTCTGAGGTCAAACTGAGCATGCTGACTAATATTAATGACAGTAGGACTGTGAGTCAGTCCGTTTCCCCTCAGGTTTGAATATCAAGTTCTTCATAGTGTGAAACAGCAGGGCACCCTCACAGTAAAGTCATTATTTGCAGGACCCTGAATGTTTCTGCTTCTGTGATAGACAATTTCAATTATATCTGGTTTATATTGTTGTGTGATGTGTCTGTTTGCCAAAGCTGATGTCTTAACACTTATCTTTATTTTAAGTCTCCCATAGTTAACATGTTTCAGCAGTATATGAAAATGTAACAAGTAGATCTCCTAATTTATCTCCTCATAAATACATTAGTGTGTGCATTTAAAACTGTTCATTATGGCTGCGTTGCACAATAGAGTGTATATAATGATGGACAAAGTGAGAACACTTGAAATTTTAAGCCAAAATGTCTCGATCTTCCCCTGGGGGTTGCCTGCAGTATACATCATAAATCCCACCCATTCTTCCCATCAATTCAACACCAGCCAAATTAAATACTGAATGTATGCATCCAATACATTTTTCCCAAGGTGGTTTTACACTTTTTAGGTAGATTTTTCGTCAGGTAGATTTGTGTTCAAATCGTCATCTTTCGGATCAGTTTTTTTTTTAAATAAGTTATTTGATGCTATAAAAATGGGTTATTGACAGCTGTAATGACCAATTGCAATCACGGCTGGGAACCAATCAGGTGGCCGGCTGGCAGACGTGACATCTCCATGTCTCTACTGTTCAGACTCTAGTTCCAACTTGCATCACGCAGGCAACATGGCAGCTCCCGTGACCACCAGATTTTGGCTTCATTTTTACACAGTGTGACATCCATTGTTACATACCATCTATGGGTTGCACCAACTAGGATTAATTTCTGAATCTGATGAAATCATGGTTTAAAGGCAAAGTATGTAACATTTCTCGCTTGTGTTTGTAAACAGAAGCGTTCCAACTTGACCCCTCCTTTCCTCTCAATGAACGAGGCATTGCATTAAGAGAGAGAGCTGATAGTGAGACAAAAAGTCGTGAAATAGACAAATAAAATGTTATTTCCTGTTTCTGTCACAGCGGTTATATTGTAAAAACACGAATAAACACACCTTTGTAAATCTCTACAAGGATGTTCTGGAGGCAATATTCAGCTTAAAGAGGCGACCAGACTCGCTTCGTTTTTATATTGTTCCGCACACGCTGTATGATGCTGCTATTGACTGGAGATATAGACACAGTGACAAAGGCCCATGCCCCTGCCATATACAGCAAAACAAGAGGAAAATGGAAAATACAGGCAGAGGGCAAGGTCTCTGCAGGTAAATACACCACCACACACTGACAGAGGGTCAGACGTGATGATTGAAAAGGATTGTTATTGAATAAGTCTACATAGTATTTTTTAAAGAAAATGTTACATACTTTGCCTTTAAATTATGTTGCACCAAACTTTAAATGCCAATTATTAACACTAAATTTACTAATTTCACTAATTTCTCTGTATGAAACCAAAAAAAAAGAAAAACGACACAGACATCAGGCCACAATTCACTGGACATAAACATCTCTTTAAAGAGAGACCAAGAAAACCATATAAATCTGTCATTTTCAGGTGGATTTCAAATCCTACTGCTTGTGTGCACACTACTTTCTGCTCCCATATGATTAACCCTGTGTATAATAAACAACTGTGCTAGCCTGGAAAATGATATTGCCACAGGGTTTCACAGTGGTTTAATAAAGTGAGAAACTACAGACTGCAGCATTGTTGTTAAAACCTCTACACTGAAGAACTGAATTCCTCATATTGTCAATGAATGTCATTCACTCACCTCCATACATTATTTCCACCCATTTTGTATGCTTTTGCCATGACAATGTATGGTTCCCATGCATACATATAAGTCCTATAAAATGACCAGCAGTTTGAAACAGCCAATAAGCTGCTTTTCATTCACATGTTTTACAAAGAGCGTTCATTCAGGATTTAGCCATAAGTAGACTTGAGTGCTATAGCTTGACAATGCAAATCTGTCTGTTTGTACAAAGTGATGAAAAGTTCCAGAATGAGGTCTTCACCATCCATGGTTGCTGTGATCCATGGAGGAAGATGTTCTCCAACTGATAAGACAAACATCATCTGACCGTTATATAGAGTGATGAAATGAGCTCTGGGTAATTGAGGTGCTGTCCCACTCTAGATGGCTATCAGACTGCACTGAAATGATGTACATTGTGCAATCTCCAGGTTTTGGCCAAGAATCTAGTAATTACAATTTATCTGGATTAGCCAAGACCTTAAAAATAAGAAGTTGTGATTCCCTGAGTCTCAGCGCACAAGTCCAAGATGTCTCACAGAGTGAAAGTCGGTGCAGAGAAGAAACGCGAAGAAATGTAGATTCACTACAGACTTCCAGCAGTTTGTATTATCGGCATAATGCTTAGAAGAACGATGGCTCACAAATGTCGCCTCTTGAGCTGCGGATTTGATATTAAATCATCTCGAAAGGGCTTCTGAAGCTTTGAAGATCTGACAAAGACACCAAAGATGTCCACAGGCTGTTCACAGTCACATGGGACAACAAGGTAAGTGCAGATGTTGCCTATAGTATGATTTACTCAGGCAAAACACAATGTCAAATAGAGTTTAGGATGCTTTTAAGATTTCATCACTCCAGAGAGCCGGTAATATACTTGAGATTCAGAGCTGTAACAAAGGCAATAACTTTACTCGAGCTACAATAGTGTGAAATTATTACTAGGGGATAACAATAGGAAAGGAAATGTAGGCGATTTTTCAAATTGACAGGGAAAGTAATTGCACAATTGCCTCTTTTGTTTATTTGACCTAAATAGGGAAGTTTATTCTAAACTGCGCCTGCAATGCATTTTCTTTCTCATATTCCATATTCGCAGGGTCCCTGTGTGTCCTGTGTCTGGTTCTCACTGCAGCAAGCCTGTTCGATATACTGTTGTCCATATGGAAAATAGGACAGTGAGGGCCAGCTAATCCCCTGAAACTCCATGAACTTTGCTTTCTTTTTGTGCTGGGACTCCTGTGACCAGGAATCAAAGTTTGGGGGATCAGGTAGGAGGCCGGCAACGGCTTGCAGCCCCACCTAGCAGATTGCCTGCTGCTGTGCTGACTGAGGCCTGCCGCACACAAAAACATGAAAAGTGTGGATTCCCGGGACCAAGGGCCCGCGTGGTGGGCTCTGCACTCCCCGACCGGCTTTGGGGGAGAAAGGAACGGCTCAGTCAGCAAGCCAGGGCCACTGGAGCGATGAAAAGATAATTCTCCCCCCCACCGCCTCTGGACCTCATGCGGCGTCAAACCATTTGTGAGCAGTGACAGAGCCAGATTGGGCCGAAAGGATATGAGTGGGAAACTTCAAAACCTGCTCATGTTTCTGCGGACGTGAAAGGATTTGTATAACACATTCAGATTTGATGGACTTTCCCATGTTCGCTCTGGACAGCCCTTTTTTGTTGACATGTTCAAATAATGAATCTCTTATGTGTAGCGTCCCTTTTTCCCCCCTGCTCCCGAGTCCTGTTTCTAGTTGTCAGGTAGGGATGCTGTGCGGACCATTCCATCGTCTGTCCCAAGCTTATGGAGAACCGCTGACTCGCCGGCTTCCAGGAACCAGGGTGAGTGGTTTTGTCGCTTCCAGAGCAACGGTCTGCTGTCTTACTGCAAACCGTCAGGGACAACACCACCTGCTGTCGGAGCTACAGATGCAACCTGCAAACTTGGTGCAATTACTCCTTTAATTTAGCCTTTCCTCAGAACTGAGACTCTTATCTGTGACTGACAACGATTATCTGATAAGAGGTTTTCACAGGACAATGAGATGTGCACACAGAGATAAGCCATTATACTTTAGAAATGACTGTAGTTATCAGCACATTGTCCAACATAATTTCTTATAACTTTGATGCCAAAAGCCGCAGGTGTTCAGAGATAATTCAATGTGACATTTGTCTCCTTTGATTCTATTTGGCAGGCACGAGAAAAATGTTCCTCTGAAGTCAAACTGTTAGAAGATAACTAAAATCTTATGGGAAAATCTTCCCCTCTGACTTTTGCAGATGAACAGAAGACTATCTTTTAGTTTTTCCAAGCAAAAATAATAAAATGTATGATTTCACTTTTGAAGGTTAGATTTTCAGAATTGACATGTGCATAGATTGGATTATTCTTATTATTGTTATTTTTGCATTAAGTGAAAATTATTGCTCTGTTTCAGGTGCTGAAATGGAACATATATTTCTGATTCTTTTACTGTTTAGTAAGGCATTATCAGTTGAAGCTCAATTCAATGGATACAACTGCGACGCCAACTTTCACAGCCGCTTCCCTGGTGAGGAACTCAGAGAACACGGCACATAAAAATCTCAGAATTACTGGATTTATTTGACACAATTATTGCACATAATTATACACTGTATATCTTTTAAAGGAAACCGAATGCGACTGGAACAAAGTTTAACATGATGCTATTTGTAACCAGAATTGCATTTAACTCCTGCACAACATGTTCATTAAAAACTCAAACTAAGATTAATCCATTTCTTAAATTAAAGAAACACTGCTCATTTCATTTCTAATGTGGTATTAATTTTTTCCCTTGTTTGTATTTCTTGCAGCGGAGAGGGATATCAGTGTGTACTGTGGGGTGCAGACCATCACCCTCAAAATTAACTTCTGCCCTGTCCTCTTCTCTGGCTACACTGACACTGACCTGGCTCTCAACGGTCGCCATGGAGACGCTCACTGCCGCGGTTTCATCAATAACAACACCTTTCCCACTGTCGTTATCTTTAGTATCAGCCTGGCAACACTGGAGTCCTGTGGCAACTCTCTAGTGGTAAGAAAAAAGGATTGGTTTAACACAGTAAATGTATGTTCAATGCTGACTCTGTGACCAGTGTAGATGAGGTAATTAAAATGTATGGTAATGATCATAACAGATACTTATTTGTCTAGATTTTCCTGTTTTTTTATCAGTTGGTACCACTGTTTTTTTTTTGTTCTACCTCTGCCAAAAACACTTTTTAACAACAGCTTTTGGTCCAACGTGGCGGAAGTGTAGCTGATGTTGCTATGGAACAAGAAATTAGTTTCACTTCTTATCGATATTAGTTGTTTGACAGTAACAGAATATAGACTTGAGACAAGAGATCGCTCTATGCTCAGTTCTTGTCAATTTAAGTTCTTTGCCTCTGCTAAGGAGGTTATGTGATCACTCCCATTTGTCTCCACGTTTTTCTGTCTGTCTGTCAGCAGGATTACGTTAAAACTACTGCACTGATTTTCAGGAAATTCGGTGGAAGGGAAGAGCATGAGTCAAGGACAAATGCCTAAAATTTTGACACAGATCCATAAAAAGACTTAGTCTGTAAGATTAAGTCCAATTTAAGAGGATCTAATTGCAGAAATGGAATATAATATTCATGTTTGTGTTTTCATTTTGTTTTCAAAATGAAAATCTTTGTGTTTTTGTTGCCTTAGAATGAGCCATTTGTATCTACAGAGGGAGCAGGTCCCCATTCACGGAGACCACTGTGTTGCATCGCCATGTTTCTACCACTTCAAACGGACTTCCTCTTCTTTATTTTCTTCCATTTTATAGCAAGTGGCATCCAGCATTAAGGCGCATTACCGTTACCCTTAAATAAAAAGCTCAGAAAACAAACACTGGTTCTAAAGGGTTTTTTGCAGCCACCGTAAGTCAGCATGTGAGGTCTTCAGTTGGTTGCAATCCACGAGGTGTCACTAAATATCACACACTGAACCTTTACTATTGAAGACTAAAGAGAACTAAACTTCAAAAACTAACTTCAAAAATAAACAAACTGACCACTAACTGGCACTTTCTTACCATGGAAAACATTGATCATAATTCGTGGTTTAATAATATTGTGCAAAAGAGAAAAAAGTGGACTATTTCCAGTGAAGTTGTGCATCTTGTGATTTTTACATTTCACTGTTCCCATCTAGCCTGGGGCTCTACAATGTTAAAGAAAGTGAAAAACAAATCTACTCTCTGATCCTTTTTATGGGACTGCTTAAAAATGTACCTTTCCACCAAGTTTCATGAAAATCAGTGCAGTAGATTTAGCATAATCCTGCTGACTGACAGACAGATAACTGGGAGTGATCATTTAATCTCCTTCACAGAGGCTTGTCCATAAACACATATGCTGAAGCTCTCGTGTATGATTAAAACAGTATATTTTGTATACAAGCAGACAAGACACAAAGTGAAGCTGAGAGCTGTTTTGAAAAGTGAGAAACCAGCCTCACACTTCCGTAGAAAGAGGATCAAATGTGCCTTTTTTTCCAGGCGGCTGTCTCGTTCACAGTATCCATGTTTTGATGTTGACAACTTGTGTTTATCCTGCATGGGAATGAAGTCCGGCTCTTGTTATCTCAGTGAAGAGGCCTCTGTGGGATCCTACAGGCCCTGTCAGGATGATGAGTGAGAAACTATTCTTAAAGCAGTTTAAATGGAGTTTAAAGTGAACCTCCACTGAGCGAGCTGTGGCTCCCCCGTGTCTGTGCTGAGTGTTGAGCAGGATGGAACAGGACAGTTCCTGGAGGGTTTGGGTTTTCAGATAAGGAGGGATTGAGTTTTGGATTAGTGAGGTGCATTAGTATGCTCTGTGGTATGGCTGATGGTATCAACCCCTGTCTAGTGTGCCCACAGTTAGATAATGGTGGTCTGTTGGCGAGCCAAGAAGAGGAGTGTTTACCACACTGGTGTTGTTTGCTGCAGGTCTCCACAGCCCATGGACCCAATGCTTATGGGAACCTGTCCCTGGTGCAGATTGGAAACATTTCAGGGTACATCGACACGCCGGATCCCCCCACCATCATCAGCTACCTGCCAGGTCTGCTGTACAAGTTCAGCTGTAGTTACCCACTGGAATACTTGGTCAACAACACACAGCTGGCTTCGTAAGTTATGATCACTTACACTTTGAACGCTGGTTTTAATCCATTGATGAGGAATTGTATAATTTCCTGTAGTAGCTGATCTATGCACAGATGTGTGTTTGTGTTTGTTAGTGCTTAAAATGCCTCAAAAAAGTAAATAAAGGTTATGAGTTAATCAGAATAGAGCAGAATAGAGAGAAATGCACAGAAACTGATCAGAAATGTATTTATCTAAATCATTTTTATCATTATATATTTTTTTATATTTGATTATTTAAGTCTGGTCATAAAGTGCATGAATTATTTTTGAACGTGTGATCATAGGAACATGTGTTTCTTTTAATGATTAAAAATAGTACAATACAGAAATGACTTTATCTCAAAAACTACAAGGAGTTATATTGTACCATTAGATTTTTTTAGACTTTTAATTTTAAATTTTATTATTAATAATAATAATAATAATACATAGTAATCATATTCATCCAGTGTAAATCTGATATTTACAATGTCAAATGAATGTTACACTTATTTTGATCATTTTTTGTGTTTCTGAAAGTAAATCAGATTTGTCAAATGATGACCGGCCATAGTGACAACTTTCTATATAATGCCGTTATCTTAATAATAATGCTGGTCTTTTCTTTTCTCGAGATAATGGCATTTAAAAAAAATTGCTACTGTGGTCTGTCTGGGTTTCCATATATGTGAAATCAAAAAAATTGTTTATTTCCCAGAGCAAAAAGATATTTTCCTTAACACATTAAATATTGTCATTAGTCATTAACAAGTTAAAGTGCAGGCTAGTTGGAGTACTATAGATCACCAGCCAGTCATTAATCAAAATCTTTTAAAGTTATCATTAGTAAATAAGTAAGTAAAGTCAAATAAGTTGGTAAAGCGTAGCACTTTTCACAGAACACACAGTTACAAAGAGCTTCACGAGAACAAACTTGGTTAAAAGTGGTAGAAAGAGTAAAAGAACAACAGACCGTAACAAAAAACAAACACTACAAGAACTACAGATACAAAGTGTTTCACGAGAGTAACAAAAATGAGAGAAACAAAAAATGATCTGCCTTTAGACAGAAGGAGCATTCACAAATACTATTATTTACAAATGTAATGGATGTATTGTGATGAACACAACTAACCTATGACAAACGATATACCCTACTATATGTCACTGCCCCATTTAGTCATTTTAATTTTAAATATTAATGTGCTCTGAAAACTGATTTAAACTATGGCCATGGAACGCCACTGGTCAGTACAACACACTGGTATGAAATTTCAGTGTGATTATCAAATATAACATATTTAATGTCAAAACATAACACACCATTTATTACAGGGCTGTGTCTGATTCTTCTGTGTTACCTGTAATTGCTTGTAAACCTTTTTTTTTTTTAAATTGAGGCCTGTCTGTCAGAGAGAACATAATAATTTAAAAAGATACATGATACATGAATAGTGTTCCTATTAATAATCTATGAGATGTTAGCCATTTTCCATTTCACTTTAAGATGCAAATATATGTGTATTATTACTGCCTAGACAGTCAACGTAGCAGGAGTAAAATCAAACTGAATAACTGAAACGCTTAATACAAAACTACTTGTCACTTTAAACTTTTGTGGCTTAGTGTAAGTGAGGAGGCGTTACCTCTTTTTCAGGGATTTTTTTCATAGAATGTGCGTATAATTACTGCTTCAACTGTAAAATCAGAATGTGGTCATGAAACACTACGTATTCCTGATATCATTTGGGCACATTTGCAGATAAAGATTCAGTTATAGAAAGGATACATGGAGAGATATACACTTCAGATACATCTTAACTAATAGCATGAGTTTGCACATGCAAAGTAACATCCATGCTTGCAGAAAGTGAGATTTATTTTCAGCTTTGTCGCATGAAATCATCGTCAAAAATATATTTCAGTTGATGTTTTTCTTTTTGTTACTCTTTGTTATAGGTCGGCTGCTGCAATTTCAGTGAAGGAAAGCAATGGTACCTTCATCAGCACCTTGAATCTACTGCTTTACAATGTAAGTTCACAGCAGTCCAATCTAAAGAAGTGTTCTTTTGCTGCATGGAATTGAGGCTGTTGCCCCGAGGACAAAACTATGCACGAAGATATATGTGAATGAGCCTGCATCGCAGAGCGTAGGAAGCTCTGTAGTAAAGTTAATCTGCACCTTTTACATCTGTAACTGCAACAATTACTGAGAGTGATGATCCATGAAGGAGACGGGGAAGATACCAAAAGACTCAGAAAGGCTTTTGTACAGAGCTCAAACGGGCAGCAAATTACCCTTAATCCTGTAATTTGAGCAGATTATACTCAATGTACCCTCAATTCATTTCAGGCCTTGCACTAAATTCATTTGTCAATTTGAAGCAAATAATTGGGATTCTGTGGACACCAGATGATAGAAATGCAGGGAAATGAGTGAAATAAATAGGAAGATGGAGAAAATCTGAGAAACTTGCTGAAACTAATTTGTGGTTTACGTCCAGGACTCGTCATACATTCAGCAGCTGGCCATCCCCATGGCAGGACTGACACTGAAGACACGGGTGTTTGCAGCAGTAAAAGCCTCAAACCTGGACAGGAGGTACCACATCAACATCTATCCATTTGATTAGAAAGACTCACCCTCAGGCTGACCAGGTTTAACCCGTTTCGTGCGGGACTGCACAGCATTTTTATTGTCCCCACTTTGTCCCGCATTTAGATTTTGAAGAGAAAATACAACTTGAAGAAAATTGAAGTTAGGTTTTACATCCAAATGTGTCACATATTTCAACAAGATTTTTAGAAAATCTGCAAAGAAAGGCAATGTCTGCTTGTTTCCAATTTATTTCAGAGTAAAATGAATATAAGACATGAGACACTGATCGACCAAAAGATTCACATCAGACTATTTTTTTTGGTTTTGTCTATTTTGTTACTTATTTTTGCTAAATTTTTGAAATCATTTACGTTCTTTTTGTTGCTTACTTTGTTCATTTTTGTTGATTATTTTGTACATTTATGTTCATTTAATGTATTGTTTTATTGCTTATTTTGTTTTGTTTACTTTGTTCATTTTATTGATTGTTTTGGTTCATTCTGTTGCTTATTCTGTTCATTTTTGTTTATTTTGTTGATTTAGTGCTTATTTTGCCTTACTTGATAAATTCAATCTTCATCTTTTTTTTCCCCAGAAAATTCCAAGTCGTGTAAAGTAGATCTGACACAATGTATTTGTGTTTTAGAAAGACATTGGGACAAAGACAATGGGAGTGTTAGAAAGCCACTTCTTTCAGCATTGGTAACATGTCCCACATTGTCCCACATTGTCTCCCATTGTCTCCCATTGTCCCACATCATCCCACCTCGTCCCACTCAAACATCTTTGTCCTACATTTGACTGGGTTGGGACCTGGTCACCCTACCCTCAGATCATGTTTTACCAAAAATTTTCTTTATTTTTTTAATCTTCAGTGCCCAACAGTGGCAGAATAAAAACCAAATCCCTTTATCTTTTCTTCTATGCCAAAATAAAAGTTCCGTATAAGATAGCAACACACAAACTGCGGATGTAAAACAATACACATGGCTGTAAAAAGACACATGAGATGAACAACACCACTGGCCTATATTTAGGTGATGTCAAAAAAAGTAAAACTAATTTCTAATTTTTTTCCCTTTGTAAAACATTGACCAGAAATGCAGCCCAGATGACAACATATAAAGCTCTACACTTGAGTTTCAAGCCTGTAGATTTCATTAATAACGTGTCATTTAACATGTCTTATGAAGGATTTTATCTGTCTCTTTGTGTTTTTCGAATCACTTGAGGATGTGTAGAGGGCAGGGCTGCACCACATTGAACTGGGTTTTGACTATCATTTATTTTTGATCTAAATACTTAAACAGCATATAATGACATGAAAAAGATGTTTTTAAAAACCCTTCTTGTAACCCTTTTCACATTCCCTGGCCCTGGAATAAGTGAATTTTAATACCTAATATCCCAGGAATGCCATGACATCTTTAGGAAACCACGCTCATTTTGTTATTGCCTCTTAATTACCTTTGAATTACTCTAGTCAAACAAATAATCTCAATTTGGTTTTGGACATGACTCAGATTTGGGTATGTAAGGTCTTTGTGTTGTGGATATTTGATCTCGCCCCCAGGGCTTCTTGTTGGGTGGGAGAGGCAGTGTGCTGGAAACCAGGGTGTAACCACCAGACCAAATAAGCCAATTCTCCAGGACATAGTATTTTGTAGGGTCATTGTTTAATTCTCATCCTAAATCGCCACCACTAACTCCCTCCAGTGCTGGTGGAGTAATGACATGCAACAGCATTTAATCCAAACACAAAATAAATGTCATTATAATCTGTTACTGAGAAAAACATGTAATTAAAGGACTTTTACTAATGAAAATGATGGTGATTAGAAAAAGTTTATTCTTGTCGGTAAAAAAGCCGAGAAGATAATTTGACTAGTGATTTGACCCCCTAATCCTAATTCACGTTATATTGACAAAATTATAATAAAGGTGTGACAGTAATCAGTGTTGCTGTCATTTACACTTGGTTTAAATGCTTTTAGGAATTTTCAGCTTTATTGTCCAGTTTATAGCATTTGTTTATAGCAAAGTTACTTTGATGAAGTTAGTGAAAGAGGTAAAAAGGTAATTACATTTCAGGAAGTAACTTTCCCAACAGTGCTTACCACAACTCATGCTAATGTAACAAACCAGCACTATCTATTAAAAAACACACAGAGTAGCCCTTTCTATTTACTTCAAAGTCTCCAACTGCATTCATGAATCCCTTATCTAATATAGATGGAACGTTCTCATGGACTACTGCTACACCACACCCTCTGGAAACCCTAATGATGACCTCCGCTATGATCTTTTCTTCAGGTAATGCACATTTGATTGTCACTGTTTTGATCATTTCTCTTTTTCTCCTCTCTCATAAATTCCTTTTATTCTTCCCCTTTGAGCCAGCTGTGAAAAAGACCCTCAGACCACTGTCTTCGAGAATGGGAAGAGCCAAATGGGCCGCTTTGCCTTTGAAGTATTCCGCTTTGTGAAGCACAAGAACCAGAAGATGTCCACCGTCTTCCTGCACTGTGTCACTAAGCTGTGTCGAGCTGACGACTGTCCCATGCTGATGCCAGTGAGACCAACATAATGCATTCAAACATATACTGATTTGCATTAACATGTACAAATGACTTTTGGACAGTTTGGATTGTTGACAATGAGAAGTCAAATCACTCAGATATTGAACCATTCAGCGGTGGATGAAGAAGTCACATCCTCGACTAAAGTAAAAGTAGCAGGAGAACAATGTAAAAAGACTCATGTAAAAGTCCTATATGAAAAATCCTACTTAAGTAAAAGTACAGCAGCAAAATGTAGTTAAAGTACTGAGGTAAATGTACTGGTGCGATCTGACTCATATATTGTTATTTATGACAACATTAGATTATTAATAGTGTGGTGGAGGTGGAGCTAATTTGAACAACTTTACATCTGGTTTTATAGAAAGGGACACCAGATAAATCTGAGGCCTCATCACATGATTAATGGGAAATGAACGGAGAAAAAAGTTCTGACACAGAACTGTTTTCAGTTTCAGTCTTTGAACTTTTTCTCTAATCTCTGATTTTTGGTGAGATACTGGATGATTTGAACATGTACTGAAATGAAACCATGTGAAAAGTTTAAAGGAAAAATCACTATTTACTGGAGCTGGTAACAACTCGTAGACATCTGAAATGTGAGTCGACTACATACTTGTAAGATGGAAACCACAGGTTTAATCTTTATTTTTGTATTTTAAAAGCTCGTTATGTTATCTATTGTGTGAAATTTTCATTGTAAAAGTAACTAAAGCTGTCAGACAAATGCAGTGATGGAGAGACCACAATATTTCTCTCTGAAATGTACTGAAGTAGAACTAGAAAGTAGCATAAGGTGGAAATACTCCAGTAAAGTTCCTCAAAACTGCACTTAATTACTTATCCTTGTTTAAGTCTCTTCAAAACAAAACTCTCTTTCATGTATGACAATAATTAATGTCAGACAGATTTATCATAAATAGTTATTAAAAAGGTAATTTATATTCCTTCAGCCTCACATTTCCAACAGTGCTCTTTTGAAGCCTAATTGACAACAGATGTGGGTGGTTTGCAATCTATAGAAGCGGTCAACACAGAGCAATATGCATAATATGACAGGTAATCAGGCTACGTTCCTGTCTTCAGTCAATAGACTGGCTTAACAGATGATGGACTGTTCCCTTATCCCGCTTTCATTTTTCATTATAAATCATGAAATATGAATCATTTGTGAAGCAGAAATATTGTAGAATAATAACTAGCGTTGAAATGTAGGATGCCAATCACCACGAAACATATTTCATTGATACATATCACATTTGCAAATCTAACTAACCTAGAAAAACACAGAAATACAGATTTCTACATCTAATGGGCACTGTACACTTTGTGTCTCCTGAATACCTTATCACAAGAAAGTAGAACGCACCAGGGATATTTCACTCTGCCACCATATCTCTCTTTACTGTTTTTTTTGTAGATTTGTGGCAGCAGGAAAAAGAGAGATGTCTCCGAGGGAAAGGAATCAAGCGCTGCATCTGGAAATGCCGTCTTGACTGCTGGGCCTATTATCACTCGGAGTGGTATAGTTTGATAACACTCCTCCTCCTGTGTTATAGCTTCTGCTTAGAGTCTATTTCCCCTTCCAACCAACCTTCTCTTCCTGGCATTATTATCCAAACAGCACCACCTGAGGATCCTTTTTCTGAACTATAGCTCTTAGAGTACAGCACTAGATGCTCTTTTGATGATTGTAAATGGTTCTTCTTAGCTATAATTTCAAATTTTTCATTTAATTTTTCAGCATTTTTAGTACTATTCTAGTTCTTTTTAATGTCCAACCCTTCATTTTGAAATCTCAAACTAGTTTCAGCCTGAAATACAAAGACCACACAAAGACCCCGTTTACACCTGGTATTAAAAATCCAATCTGTACCCAATCTTGCCTTTGCATTTACACCTGATATTTAATGCGTTCTTGTTATCCTCATTGAGATCTGATGTCTGTCCTCCAGAGCAAAACCTGCATGTGTCATTTAAAGTGGCCCCCATCGTGATATGATATTGTTAGCAACATAAACCCATTTTAACATTTAAGCATTAGCAGAATTACTCACTTTTATCATTTGAAGTCGGGTCTGTGTCACTGTCGGTGTCTGGCTCCGTTCTGTCTAACATTAAAGTAGCTGCAGTGTTGGATGGTCAGATAGTATCTGGTCCAGCTCATCAAAAAATGGGCAAGTTACTATTCATTGCCCACTTTTCTTAATATTATCTTTGGCTTTATGTTGAGCCACCTTTAGATGTTTACTTTCAGTTGGCACTGTAGCCACGTCCGCTGACAACGTGCTCTAACATTTGTTTTACACATTCTTACAATTTCTTCACAAATGTACCTATTTCTGTAGGAACCGTCGAGTTTTGTTTTGACAGTGCTGTCACCACATAAAGCTATCGAGCATCTAATTTCTTAAGGCTCCAGGGAAGTGAATCTTCACTTTCTTTTAATTTATATCAGGTTAGAAACCTCACAATGTGAGCCAGACTCCCTCCAGATGTGGTCAGACACATCCGGCAGAATCCGATTTGGATTACCAAATTAGTTGCATATGAAAGAATTTTTGTGAGACTGTAACTTGTCTCACAATATATTTATTGCATGAGCTCTTACCAGGTGACGTCATGATTTGTTAATTAACTGCAACACTAGATCGCATGTATTCATTGAGTCTTGACACTGGCATTTTAAAGATGACAAACTCAGTACACAGTGACCTAGATAGTCAAGAGAACGCCTAAAGGCATCCTCTTTATTCATAGAAGAAATTAACCAACACATTAAAAAAACAGTAAGGTATACTGTAGCAAATTCAGTGCCCTTCTGTTGTCCTTAAATGCCCTTTTCTGTTGTTTTGCAGATGAAACACCAACCAACAACTCTCAGCTGGGTAAGTCTTCATATTCAATGTAGAATGACACTCCAAAATTTGGTATTGACTTGGAATGATATGATGTTGAGGTCATTGAAAATAGTAAAAACACTCAAATTAGAGTAAAATCTTTCATATGCTCTATTATGTGTTATCAGTGCATGGCAGGAGTTATATTAAGTCCCCTCTTTTGCTCACTCTAATTTTACTCCTGTTATTTCCTACAAGGTGCAGAATGACTATTGAAATTGTTGCAGGTGGAAACGAGCAAAAGCAATTGAGAGCAATTAAGCAACAAAGAGAAGCCATTCTTTTACAAATGAGAAAAAAGTGCAGGATTTGTTTCTGTGCTCCTGACGCAGCATGTCCTGTTGCCTTATTCCATTCTGCTCTATTTGACTTGAGAGAAATTGCTGTTTCTGCTTTTTCTCAGATGAATTTCTAACTTCCATTGATTTTTGAATGTTGATGCTGTTTGACTCCTGCTGTTTTGGATGGCTGAATCATTTTCTGCTATCAAATGCCATTGTAGCCGGCTGGAAATGTCTCAGCGTGACATAAAAAGTTGGATAATATTGTCCAAGAACAAGAAAAACAAACCATTAAATATAAAATGGACTGAGACATGCACTTCACTTTTCCTATTGTGGCTTCATCTTAAAAGGGATAGTTCAGATTATTTGAAGTGAGATTGTATGAGGTACTTATCCATAGTTGGAGTATTACCTGCAGTGGATCGCAGTCAACACAGCATCCTTTTAGAGAAGTACATGGTAGAACCTATGCAGAAACAAAGCAAGGCACTGCTGTTGATGGAACCAGCCACAAAAATGGTGTCTTAGCCAAGATCCACCTAAAGGAAATCTACCTCATTTGGTCTGGACTTTCAGACCAAATCTACAGGTGTGGGAGCCCGTTCTCTCTCCCATGTCGTGCTCCCAACTGCTGCTTGGTCACCCGGGTTATGGCTGTAGTGTCAATTTTCAACATGCAGGGTACCAGACAGAAGTCAATGTAAGTCCTTAGACATCAGAAATTGGCCTGTTGACATCATTAAGTAGGAAGTGATTATCAGGACCTTAGTAGGAGGTGGTTGGGGTGATTACTGTGTAACACCAATGTTTGTGGATACTCAGGAAACCAAGGTACACGTCCCATTTTCTGCTGTGTTTATTTTTGTTTTCTCTCCTCGTATTTAATATTTTAGGTCCCCTGACTCTTTTTTCCTAACCCTAACCAAGTCAATCTTATGCCTAAACCTAGCCAAAACATCACCATGGCATTGTTTAGACATTTTTCAGAAATCAAAAAATGGCGCCTACCCTGTGCGTCGAAAAATGAAGCTCTGGGAGTACCACCCTATGCCTCCAGATGTGATGGAGGCCAGATCCTGTCATGCTCATTTCAATGGGAGAAACGCAGATTATGAACAATTATTTCGCCTCGTAGTCACTGAAGGAAATATTGGACCCATTTCTCACAGTCTTTGTTACTGAAAATTGTTGGTGATTTACAGAATATAGATAAATACTATATAATCTGAACTATCCCTTTAAGAGCCAGTGTTTTTATGATATTACACAAAGATGAGCAGATCTAAATGCTTTCTTGTATTTTTGCATCTTTAGCTCATCTGAAAGCTCCAACATTTCAGATGAACACAGTGACAAGTGCGCTCCTCTCAGGCGTGATCATCCTGGGTGTGATGAGTGTTTGCTTCTTCATCTTCTCCCTCACCCTCCTCAAAGGCAAAAGCCTCCCTGTCAGCACCCTATCCGGAGTCCGCAACCCAGCCTTTAACTGAGACCAAGTGACTGTAAACATTCCTCGACAGCTTTCGACGCAAGCGACAGGTGTTTTCATAATGTCTGGGCATTTTTACACAAGGATAAAAGCGAAACGTTGATTTTAGTTCAAAGTTAACTGGTCTGTACAGTGTGCATTAGATTAGAACTAAAGCAGGTTTTTTTATATGTTGTTCTGTACTCACTTTGTGTTTCAACCATGTGTCAAGCCAGGCTTCTTTCTGCATCACTGTCTTAACCCACATAGCTGGGGACACTCATAACTTAATTCAATACCTCAGCTAAACAGCTTTCAGGTGCAGGGTATAGGATTAATTACAAGGCTTACAATATATTATAATAGTGTATAATCTGCTGGTCAAACTTGCACTGCTGAAATAAAAGAACCTTAAATGAAAACAGAAGTCCTTCTACTGTATAAAATATTAAAAAATGAAAGTTTAAGTCAGTTAATAAAAGCTGATGAGCGTATGCTTTAAGTTTTCCTGAGATAATACCTAACTTTTAAAGTATATTGAAATAATAATTGAAAATAATCTTTAATTTATTAATACTGCTACGTACTAGTGGATAGTCTTATGATTCATCAATGAATAGCTGTTCTGTTTAAATGTAATAGTTAAGTCACTTTAGATCTTATATGCAATGTGGAGGCAATAAACTTGTTCAAGTTTGATTGTACAAAAATGTGTTCATAAAATGTCATTGATGATCTATTCATGAAATGTTCCAATTATGTACAATTGTGCATATTGCAAATATTGCACTTTGACTTGTGATTAAAACGTTGTCATATTTCTTAACATACAGTAAATTGACTAAATGTCTTGTCAAACTGTGACTGATGGATTTCAGTCAAATGTTTGTTAATATTTCAATGTTATAATACAAATGGGTCCATCAGGCTAAAGGAGACCAAAAACGAAGTACTGTACATCAGTTACTGGTGAGTTTTATTAACTAACTTACAATCTCAAATCCTTGTATGATATGTTCTTACCTAGCGGTTTGTCGGTGTCTTCTAAATATTAGGTTCTGATGAATGCATGGTTCTGATGCTGCACTCATCATTACCGTTTTGGCCTAAAATATACTTGGTTTAGTCGAAGTGAAGAACTTTAACTGTAGCACATGTTGCTGCCTATTGTAGATGACGGTAAAGAAAACGGCAGGGTAAAAATCAGACATTCTATACCCAAGATTGATACCGCTTTAAAGCTGCAGGAGCCGACGTCAGGGGAAAAAAATGTCAGAATTTGAAAACACACGCCTTCCTTCAGAAGCTCACTCCTCTTGGACCAAATCAAAAGACAGAGACAAAGATGACCTGACGCCGTTTTACACCTCGATGGGAAAGTGAAGCTTCTGTGTTGAGCCACGGAGTAGAGCAGTAGAGTCGTATCACTAATTACCGCTGTCACTCACATATAACACGTGTACTTGTCTGAAAACACCTGTGAGCGGCCAAGACCTCCCATCACGGGGTCGAATTTCAACAGCACCAAAACACAGCTAAGAGCACATGCAGAAGTGTTGTTTCCTCTCAGACCACTTGAATTACAACATCCTGAAAGGTAATTATGGAATTATGGAGGCTTTAAGTGTGAAGCTGAAGCCTGCAAGCAATTAGCATAGCATAAATACTGTCACTGTCCAACTATGAAAACAAATTTCTAAAGCTCACTAATTAGCACTGATGGGAGGTAACAGAATACATGTGTTATATATTTAGATTTTTTTTTTTCAATTTTGTTTTTGAACAACCCTAAATAAGAAATAGTTGGAACAGTATTGAAAATGCAAATTAAAAAAGAAAACAGTTATATTAAAATGTACTATGACTTGTATTTCATTGTAGACAGTATGAACACAGCATATTTCATGTTCTGTTTGGCCATCTTCTTTTGTAAACACACATCCATTCCTCACATTCAGGCTGCAACACATTCAGCAACAAGTTGGGACAGTGCGTTTAGCGACTGAAGACACCAAGCAATGAAGTGTTTCAGGTGTCATTTTGTCCCATTCTTCCTGCAAACAAATGTTAATATGTGCAACAGTAGAGGGGACTTCCATATGGCGCACTCACATGTCATTTTTTACATACATAATGGTTAACAAAAGCATGTTTAAATAATCCATTTCAAACAAGTGTCAGAGGCAGCGACTGAATCAGCACCTTTCTAAATTAACTTACTGCAGAGAGATATTTCATGCCCTTTATAAATCTTTCATATTGTTCCAGTCTTAGTTTGTGTTACGTAAGCACTGAATCTTAGCTGTTTTGACTGAAGCAGAGGAGTGAAAGGTGCACTTTCACATGCATGGCAGTAGTATCTGGTAGCACTTTGAAAAAGCCACAGGCAAAAGCATTCACTTCTCTTACTACAAAATACTTTCTTGTTAAATCACAATGTGTTTGTCTGTTTCACATTCCAAGTATCTTCGTCAGCATGTTTACTTAACTACAGAAAGACGACTGAAGCACACAAATTACACGTTTTATAACATTGTAGACGACTCAGGTTTACTTTACCTGAGGGAGAGAATAGTTTTAAGTTCTGTTCTGAACATCCTTTCTTTATAGGTAAGATAACCCATCTCCACCCATACTCTGTGTGGTGTACCATGGTAGATCAGGGTATTTCATGAAAAGGGTGTGGGGATCTAATAATTGTTATGACAGCGCTTTGTAAA
Source organism: Coranthus polyacanthus (assembly GCA_037367275.1). Taxonomy (NCBI): domain Eukaryota; kingdom Metazoa; phylum Chordata; class Actinopteri; order Kurtiformes; family Apogonidae; genus Coranthus; species Coranthus polyacanthus. The sequence goes on from JAPQRN010000007.1 coordinate 21,837,054, forward strand.
ATACTCGATACTGATTGGTCAGTGACGGCATTCTATGGTCTGTCATGTCTGAATAGACGGCCACTAATATCACTGATATCAATAAGACTGTTGCTGTGGGCGCAGGTCTGATCATAGACTCTGGGGATCAATACACATAATTTTCAACTATATTTTTTGTCAGATTATTGATTTCTTTCGTAAGTAGCTGCATAATAAGCAGGATGATGTACAGCGAACTGATCATTATTATGAAATAAACCCCTACAGGGTGATGCAGGAAGATGTGAAAGGGTATTCATGAGGACTTATAAATTCATATCCAAGATCCACACGAATGCAACAGAATTTTAAAATGAAAACAATTTCCATCCACAATAGCATTTTGGGAAATAAACATTGAACATTCTAACACCCCTGAACACATATCACATGACAAAGGGGCTGATAACGTAGCTGGACACAGGATCGCAGACTGCTCGAATAACAATTCGGCTGCTGTGAATGTAGTCAGTAGTATCATGATAAAAAGAATTTACTTGCACAACAGCTGCTAACAGAGACAACAAGGACAGAATCGCCTGTAATTCAGTATCATGTATCATACACCAGTCAAGCCAATGAAATAATACATCTGTAGCTGGTTGTCGGGGGTGATATCTTGATTTCTTTAGGAATGGGTCTCGTGAATCAGGGAAGGATACGCAGTGACCGATAGGACCAATCAGGCAGCAAATGCAGGTGTCAACGTCATTGCCTCTAAACTCCTGTGTTTTGCAGAGCCAGAGTTTCTAAACTAAAATAAAGTCAGAGTTTTCAAAATGCTTTGTTTTCAGGAGGTTAAAACACCAGAGTAGTGTGGACACAAAAAGTTATGCATTTTAAAACAAAAGTGTTATTAGTGTGGACATAGCCTTACACTTACACTAGGCTACGTAATTATGCTCCAACAGATTTTATTGACAACTGGATTAGTTCATTGTTTTAGAGAAAGTAAATATAAACTGAGAGGAACCTGTATGTTCAAACAGTCAAACAGGCCTTTATTTGAACTGTATATTTTTATTTCTATATTATCTATTTTATTTTACCAATGTTCAAAATAAATAGACAGGAAAAAAAGACATTGGTGCCACAAGGAACTGAACAGCCTCATCTCCTTCCCTTTAATAAAGGTTGGTCCAGTGCATCCTATTCTAAAGGACTTATGGATGGAAGCACTGAAGCACCTTTCCTTAGAATTTAGAGAAGTCGACCAGCTCTTATCAGGGTCATTTCACTTAGTAAAGAACCTTACAAAGCAAGAAAGACTGTTTGACCAGAATCAGTGTCTTCTTAACCTGCTTCCACTCCCCTGTGTGTGTGTGTGTGTGTGTGAGACTGTGGGTGGAGACAGATGTGCTGAGGAGGAGGATATCTGTCATGTGCTGAAGCAGGAGCAGAGCCCCATCAGCTGCAACCAGGTCCATAATCAAGACCAGGGTTATTGTAGTTCACAAAAACTAAAGACTAAAACTAAAAAGAGTTTAAAAAGAAAAACAAACGCAAATAAAATGGAATCGGCTTTTCTTTTTAGACTATTTAAAGTTTCACTGAAAAAGGGAATAAAATGCCTTTAAACAAAATGATTTTGCAAATCATATTTGATGCATTCCTTCACCATTTTCAGCTTTCATATAAATCCAGGAAAGCCTTGATTTATATGACTAAATTAACTAAATTAAACCAATTTCTCATAATAAAAATAAACCTAAAAATACTAATGTTCAGATAAAATTAAAAGTAGACCCATCCCTTTTGCTCTTCAGCATTTTATATCCGATTCCTGTTCTCCGTTTCCTTCTCAGCTCCCATCTTGTGCCCCTCATCTGGTGGGTCCTGCTTCTTTACTCTGGAATCCAGCAGAGCTCAGCCCTCCTGGGACCCCTCTCTGGACCTGCTACCTCAACCATTAACTGCCCCTGAACCAGCCTCTGTTCATCAGCCTGAGCTTCACCTCGTCTGCTCCCCTGTTTCTTGCCATAAATAATGACCTCATTCCTGTCTCATCGTCTGTGTCTGCACCTGGTTCCCCTGCTCTGTAGAAACAACTGGTCCATACTGTACATGGTTTTTACATATAAGTGACACAGGGCAGTTATGTGGCTGCATTAACCCTATCTCATATGGTGAGATATTAAAACCAATCTATAGCTGCCTCAGGGTAACTACATTTTAAAACAGATGAATGGCAATATTGTCCATTACATTCATGCCAATAAAGCACATTAAATTGAATTGAATTGAATTGAATTGAATTGAATTGAATTGAATTGAATTGAATTGAATTGAATTGAATTGAATTGAA
>JAPQRN010000007.1:21839479-21866542 GCA_037367275.1 Coranthus polyacanthus
CCCCGAAATGTCAAATTTCTTCAACGAAAGTAACCTTCTTCACCTAACATTCAACCATAATGCACCATATAACATAAATTATTAATTATCTTGTCCTAACTGATAAATATGTCTAGTCATATTCACAGTCCATATTCTAATAATATTTTGGTAAATCTGTCTCATTTCTCCTTTGTGTCCTCCACGTAAACCCTGTTTTTGACTTTAGGTGTGCCCTGCACCTGCATCCACGTGCGTTTAGCTACAAAACACAGATTGTGTGTTTATGTTTCAGGAGGCACTTTCTTCTCAGAATTGTGTAGAGTTGCTTATTTTTACAGTAACTGACAAAGGTAGGCTGCCTATAGCCTGTTTAAATCAGTCTGATGAGCTAGCTTAAAGTGAACCAGCCATGAACATGGAAACAGTCTGCAGTTTCTTCATCAAACAGTTTCTTAATCTTAACATGCAAATACACACAATTTACTTCTGTGGTAATACCTAAGGTAGCCTTTGTCTTTGTGTCTTTTTAATGTTTCTTTTACCCGAATAATCACAATTGTGGCCAAACAGGTTTTTGCAGTTTTTAACAGGCATGAGACATGTGGCCATAGGCGATGCTATAGTGTTGTTTCCATATTTTAACATGTGTTTGGTATGTGTAACCTTGTTTAGGCCATAAAACTACACTGAAGTGAACATGATTTAGGGATGTGTTAAGAAAGAATGCAATCCCCCTCATGACTCTGCATTATTTTACCTGCTCTGTGCCCAAGGTTATAACCAATCCAGTTCTTAAATGTAGCCTAATATCTTTACATTCTGTATTACCATATATGAAATCATATGAAAACGTCTATTATATAAGAAACCTAGTTGAAACAATATATCCAGCCCATACAAATCCCATGTGTTAAATTTTTTTTATCGCATCTTCATATGTACAGAGGATGTACATGTATGTGATAAAATAGCAACATCAGACCTGATATAGGTGCTTATGTGTAATACAACAATTCCGTGTAGGTTTTTGGCACTTCAGATATCTCTAAATCATCAGTTTTACCACTGTTTTGTCACTTTTCTACCCCAGTCCTCTTTGTCCACACCATGTTCGGTTCATGTCCACTTGTGATAAGCAGCCTTGGATAAATGAGTCTGCGCTGAATAGTCTATTTAAACCAGCTATGATACTCACTGCTCAACGCTTCCGTGTAATAACGTAATGTCAGGAAAGAAAAGAAAAAAAAAAACCCACAGCCTAGTTCCTGTGTTAGATTCAGTCTTATCGCTTCGTCTTCACGCACATTTGAAGTGGGACGTTCCCATATTTCCTACCGCACCTCAAGGCGACATTGTTACTGGTGAAAAGCCCCGAAGAGGTTCCTCCTCCTCCTCCTCCTCTTCTTCTCTTCGCGCTCAGCCTGCTGACTCTATTTCACCTGCGCTCCCTCACAGAGGAACCAACTTGGGTATCTTTCGGACTTTCCGCGACACTTGAGAAACGCCGGTGACATAATCTGCGGCTCGTTGTTTGTGCAGCTCACGTCGGCTTCAGCTCCTCATATCTCGAAGCTCAGCAGAGGTTTCCAGAGACCCTGATAATCTACTTTATAAGGATGGATTCGGCTGCTTTCCTGTTGCTGCTTTCCGTGAGCGCCGGGACGCTTCTCCAAGGTAAGCCTCGTTAATAATGTAGTAGAAAAGGTTTTCGGAACAGGTCGGACAAAGTCTGACAGTGTGGTTTCGAAGCGCTCAATCAGTTTTCTTCAGCTACGTCTTCAGTAAATACACTGAAAGCCGGTTTTAGTAACTGGAAGCGACAGCAACTCACACCTGAAGTTAGCGCTCTCATTATACGACTGTAATAATGATGTACTGCCATATTGTGGCCGTTTTCCTCATGTTTACACTGCAGTGTGCTACGCAACCCCAAAGTGCTTTCGAGGGCTTTTTTTTATCAATAAAATTGGAAGTGAAAGGCTTACAGCTAAATTCAAAGTCCTTATTCTCCTACGAAGTCTATCGTAGTGTATGTGCTAAAGCTACGAGTTTTTAGAGAGCTCTGTGCGCCTTAAACTCTCAATAAACAGGTGGGTAAACTAAACACAGGTGGGTTTACCCTCCACAAGCCTCCAGGCAAATTACTTTTAATAAAGCCAACTCCCTGCCCAAACAAACAGCCCCCTCACCCCCTCGGTTTCCCCTCCCAGCTCTTTGGAGCAGTATAATGCAATGTCACGGTGCTGGATTTGAACCTTGGGGTGAAGATGTGGTCGCTGCTATCAGATGATTTGTTTGTAATTAGTGGATGTGGTTGTTTAAATCTAGCTGTAATCCAAGCCTCTGTTTATGTGTGGTTGAGTTGGGTGTGTGTGTTTATCATCCAGTAGGAACCAAGACAAAGCCAGAAATAACAATGCCACACACATTTAATGACTTTGTCTTACACATCAGTAGGTTTAATTCTCTCAAGGTCTGAACATGGTTTGTTGAGTCCCCCCACCCACACACACACACACACCATCTAATAAGAATAGTCATTTATTAGAAAGATATTTAATGTGTGGATACTAAAGGAAACCACCCAGAAACCTTAAAAAAGCCCCCGGGGCTTTCTGAATCCTATTTTGGGAATTGGCCGTTCAGCTCTGTATAATTTCAAAGGCTGATAGTAAATGTCTTTTTGTGGTGTGAAAACAAGGACTGGGCTCAGAAAGAGTTCAAAAGTATCAGCAGTGCTGGCACCGCTGACATCGTCTTGTGTCACTTACACAGGATAAGTGAGAATAAATGTTTTTTTTCTCCCAGCCCTTATCTCTGAGTTGTGTTTGTGTCACTGGCCATCTCTTGGCATTCACAGAGCTGCTCTTTGTCAGAGCGGCTGGAGGGCGGGCAGCCTGTCTGGCTAGTGGCTGAGTGTGTGTGTGTGGTGGTGGAACGTTGGGTGGATGGGTGGGGGTTTTTGGTGGTTGACACTCGACACAGCCAGGGGCTCCATCTCCATCACTCGATGCTATCTGCTCTGTCTCTGGTTCACTGACTCCACAGAAGGGGGGATCACTGTTTTTTTTTCTTTTTGGGTACAATTCATTCATGATGAAATCCATATTTATCCTCAACATAATGACAGATACCAGCACTGTAGATAGCAGCTGAAGTCAGTTTCCAGCTTGATCTGTAGCATTCCACACATCAAAGGGTGAGGACTTTCAAAGCAAGTTTCAGACTTAGAAGTTTGAAGCCACGGGAGGCTTTTTAGGGTGACTTTAGAGTGGTAAGCTGCCAGCACAGATGTGAGGGGATATGGCATAAAGTGGGCTGTTTAAAAAAATACATAGGTGAATGGTAAATACTGTTTGGAAAAGTTATCATTAGTGACAAAGAATGGCATTTTAAGAGAAAGGCTTTCACATTAGCTATGCGGTGGGGTGAATGTAAAATTAAAAGCACTTTCACATATTTCAGAATGGCTCCCCGTGGTGATAGCAACCATTAGGCTTAGGTGGGGTGTTTGCTTTATGCCTGCTTTATCTGCAGTAATTTCTGAATTGTGTTTGAAATGGCTGCAGTGCTTAAAATATTTTTTGTGCGACTATGAATATGCCTTCTGTCAAAAGTTCTATGGCATGCCACACACTGGCTTTTATATGGTAGCACCATGTAAAGGCTAGTCACACACATTGTAGTAACAAGTATCAACATGTATGAGTGGTCTTTGAAATAGAGTCCTGACCCCTCTCTGTCCTCTCCAAATGCACTGCTGTGGTGGACACTTAACACATGAACATAGCATTTAGGGCAGCAACTAATCTGCCCATTATTTTCCTGATGAATCGATTAATTGTTTGGTAAGTGTTTCCCAAAGCCCAAGATGACGTCCCTAAATGTCTTGTTTGGTTCACAACCCAAAGATATTTAGTTTACTGTAATAGAGGTGGAAAGAAACTGGAAAATATTCACATTTAAGAAGCTGCAATCAGAGAATGAAAGCTTTATCGATTATCAAAATAGTCAACAACTAATTGATTAATACATTAATTGTTGCAGCTCATTGTAATTTTATCTATTGCTGTAAGTCTTACAAATGTTATCTTCCTTATAATCACTGGAAGATAGGCATTTACCTCTGATTATGGTCAGAAAACTCTAGTTTTATGTTCTTGTACTGTGACATTTAGGATCTCCTAAATGGAAAACAAAAGGAGAACTGAAACTTGACCCAGAAGTGAGCAGGACTTTGACTGTATCTCAGGCCAGATTTAGAGTTGTTACCCTTTTAATAAGACTGAAGCCCAAAATTCAATTCATGCTACAAAGGGAGGCTCATGATTAAATAACTTTGTAACTTTCTACTTTATATTTTCCTGGCCTAGTTCCTCGCATGGCAGTGAAGAGGATCCAAGTGATGATTCTTGGAAAACCTCATTCCTTTTTTTTAAATTTTAGGAATCATCTTACCTGCCAATTATCCAACAACAACAGCAGTTAATTGCAAATATATGAGTTTGGTGCCTTGCCAAATAAACAATAAAAAAACCTTCCCATTGACATGATGTCTCTCGATCTTACTGGATAAGCTTGATTTCAATTTTAACATTTTTCTCTTACCATTCAAGTCACAGCATTTCTCTCACAGGACTCAGCCCCATTACAGTACCTGGTCCTTTGGTGTCAAGCTTTGATCCTATTTGAGCGCGGATTATAACTTATTGCAGGCAGGCTGTAATTATATTCCACATGTGTTTTGAAATGTACCTAAGAGCCACAGTGCCTTAAGATGAGAGTAATATGTACACAGGTTAATGAACCCTAAACTAATCTAAAAAAAAAAAAAAAAATCAAGGTTATTTTGGAGACAATCTGGACAGCCAGACAAGGTAATGGGTGTGGTATGCAGTTCCTTTAGCTTGAGGGACAGGGCGGCTCGAAATGCTATCTCCATCTGCCCTGACATGTAAAACAGGTCCTCATTTTCTGGAGGGAAAATACCTCGGCAGGGTTTTTAGAGGTGAGGAGGGTTGGGGAGGGAATATGTGAAGACATGGCGGGGGGGGGCAGCTTCCTTCATCTACCTTTATCCAACAACCGCAGTAGCCCGATTTATGAAAGGTCACAGTCTGTTTGAAGCTCGATCTAAATCTTTCTGTCAGATGGCTTTAGTTTGATCTGCTTTTCAGAAAAAGACCCCCTCCCAGCCCCTCCTCCCGTTCAGACATGTCCCGTAAACATCCCATAATTCACTATTGCCATGTGAAAGGGGTAAAGGTTTTCAGTGTTTTGTACATGGGGTCTGAAAATGACACATCTCATGGGACGAAATTATTTCAAAACTTTAAATGTGGTCAGGCCTGTTTTATTTAGATGCACAGTATTTAATTTCAGCCTCTAGTGTCTCCCGGTCAAAACAAAATAACAAAAGATGACAAATACCCTAGTAGTAGGCGACGACGCGAAGGAGCGCAGGATCATGGGAGTTGTTTTCACCAGCATTACTGAAGAAAATCCATGTCCTGTAATTATACTCAACACATGTGGAATACAATTAAAGCCTGACTCAGCTAGAAATCATGTTAACAGACGCGGTGAAGTTTTATTCATATTAGGTTTAGTGACGTATATTCACGTTATGTCATTTCATTCTGATGAAATAGTTACAAGTCATGCTAAACGTTAATGTTATGTCAGCATTGACAGGCAACCAAGCAAAACAGGCCATTACTTTGAATAAAATTATGGATTTTTCTGAATTTGGATTGGATTTGGAATTGCAGGAAACTATTTGATATAATGTAAGTACACAAGTCAACAAAATATATAGTTGTTCTTAGATATTTAATGTGGAAATGTTATTTTCTAGGTTTAAATTCAGAGATATTTGTGATGATGGCATGGCAGCGATTGCATCTTAAAGAGCTGAGGCAGCATAGGATTTCATGATGATATTACCAATCAGGAGAAATGTTGAAATAAATGTCGTGATGGAATATGTAGCCTTGCTGTTAAGTCTCCAGTAGGGCTAATAAATACATCAGTTATTCAGCAGCTCCACACTTTTTCCTCCTAGAGGGCCTGATTTCCTCACTCAAGCTAGATTAAGGGTTCAGTCAGCAGCCTTGACACTCAAAATGTGGCACTATTTAATTAATTCCGTTGTTTTCCCCTCATTCGCATGTAAATGCAAACATACTGTGGAATAAATAAAGATCCCTGAGGCACATGAGGTGGCTGAAATGCAGATGTCTTTAATAATCTGTCCCCACTGCTGAAAAAATACACCAGCGAGCATTTTTGCACAAAGCTGCTTTCAGTCTCTGGAATAGAATCACAAATAGGTATTGCAACTAAGAACCCTGACCTTCGTATCTATAGTCATATACAGAAATAAAATAACCTTAACTTTAAATTCATGTGAATGCATTTTCTGGTATTAAAAGCGAGTTACTGTCTCAGATTTCATAGAGTCGCACAGTGTTTCCCTTTTTCTGGCAATCCACTTATTTAAAATGACAAATTCACAGAAACCCTTATAAATTGTGAGAAGAAAGGAATTTGCACATAAATGGGCGTTCTTGAACATTTTTGTTGCCACATCACATTACACATAATATTACGTTGAGTAGGTAAACCAGCCATTTTGAAGAGATGCTTATTCAATAAATCACAACTCTGTGTTATTGAAAACGTATACACATGTTGAACACTAAACCAAATAAATCAATTTTGGCAGAGGCTCTCGTTTTCCTCCCATCAGTAAAGAAGAAAGTATGATAACCTTTCATACTAGATTCAATGTCAGTACAGTCATCGAAACAGTATGAACATCCAGTACTATCAAAAACATCCTTCATGTTGAAGGTTTTTAAAATGTTTATTTGGCTAAAAATCTGCAGCCCACCTGTGGGAATGGATGACACAACACAGAGGTTCCATTTTTACTGAAAAATACACACAGATTCAATTAGCAACAAATGTATAAAGCATCCAGGAGATACACTGTATGTTGTGGCGAGTTCACAACTACTGCTCAGCCTGAATTTGCTATTATCCTTTATGACAGAGGGGCAAAAGGAAACCTGTCATCCACAGTTTCATTTAGATAAATGGAGTCAGGTCATGTGGGACGCTGCTTCTGGCAGGTGCTCGGTAGTCACTAAAAACAGGTATATGTTCAATCCACAACACAGTGCAGAAAGAAAAGAAAAATGCAAATCCAGACGCAGGCCATCTTGAAAACATATGATTTGCTCAGTAGGGATTAGCTTTCCCGGTCCCCTTTGTCAAGGTTAGAAGTGTGTCGAATGCTGGGGCCCCAAGTGGGGCTTTCGCTTGTGAGGTGGGTACTTTAGTAGACTTTCCCTGCTGCAGTTTTCAACAACCCCCACTATAAAAAAAGCACCTTACTCACCGAAATGACCGAGAACGAACAGCAACAGTAGCTGAAAGAAGCCATACCATCAAAAGTGAAACTGAATTAGATCATGGGAAAATCCACACGCATACATGCGCAGATGTGCACACACACGCACATGACTCTTCACATGAGGCAGTGTGACTCACCAGTAGCGTTGCACTTTGGTCGTGTTGTGTGTGTCAGGCTGTTTCCATCTAGTAATGATGTCATGGTGAAAGTCACTTGACAGGTCCAGGAAAGCATGACCGTATCAAAACGAGAAGTTAAACGCTGTGTTTGCCCAAATCGCAGCGGGAGGGCTGCAGCTTTGTTCAATGTGCAGGAAAATTAAAATTCGATGAAGTCCACCTTGCCAAGAAGAAACTCTGTGGGGAAATGCTGACGGAATGAGGCAGCAGTGAATGAAAGCAGTTAAATAACTACCGTTATCATGCTTCTGCATTCTGATTTATTGACTCAGTTGTTGACGGGCAAAACAGGAGTCAAGCAATGTGTTCTGAATTTAATCTAGGGACGTTTTTTATGCATGTGTTTTTTAAAACCCAATAGAATCGTGGGATTGATATTCTATTCATGGATGGCAGTAGTGTTCCCGAGGATAGGATGAAAGTTGGTTGCTGTTTTTTTCTGTGTAGAAACACCTGTAAAAATAACCTGGTTACTGAGGACTTATTAGGTTTATCTATTCAGCAATGTCATTAGACAATAATACTGTAGATAGCGACAGGAAAGCTGTAAGGAAGGGGAGGAGGTTGTTCAGATCAGTTACAAAAAAAACAAAAAATATGCTGGGGATCCATAAACTGATGGTCATGCTGTAATGTTGGTGGCTGAGCACTGTGACAGTACGAGGAAGCATCTGTTATTTTTCACCATTCTGCAACTTTTTGGGTCTTTGGTGATGGTCATCTGATGAAAAGTCCATTTGCTTCCATCTCTGTCTGAGACTTATAATGGAATAATTTCAGCTGTAACAGAGATGGGACCTGCTATTAGACTTAACTAAATGACTTCAGGGAAATCTACTTTCTTTTTCCCAGTGGGTCCCTACATGCATGCAAAATTAAAATTAAAGTTTTATCAAGATTATATTTTTTTAATTTGCAGTCAGAGAAAACTTATGAATGTGCTGTTTCAAAGATTCCTTTTCATGTTTGTCTTGTGAAAAACATTGTGTGTGTGTGTTTGATTAGAATCCCGGATGGATGAGTTACATTTTGCAATGAGCATTCTGCAAGCAGAAAGACTATTATTTATGTAGATAAGAGGTTATTCCTGCCCAGAAGCCCTAACCACGTACTACGTAGAGGGCCACTGAGAAGCTCTGTTAGATAAGCTTTAAATAAAAGATAGAATAAATGTATTTGCAATGTGCTGCTCACTTTGTAGTTGCTGAATACATTAGCTAACTTGTAGAGAAAAGGGGTGGAACAGAATGTGGTGACTCTGATCTGTTTGGTGGGCCACCCTAGGGGACAGACATACTTATCAATGTGTTGAATTCTGGTTATTTCTACTAAAAATAAACTGAACTTTGAACTCCAGTGTGGAGGACTGAAGTGAACTATGACTCTGTGTCCGCTCCAGAGCAGATATTGTCAAGACATAGCCTACATATTCTCAACTTACTATGATCTCCTAGTATGAGGCTAGATGTTTGTTTGAACTAAATGGTTAAAAGTCTCCAGGGATCCTCTTAGGACTCACTCAAACCCCCCATAAAATCAATAGCCATAAAAGAAATCTTAACTGGCTCAGAATCCCTACAACCAGTAGTCATTATTGCAGTCTTAGATGTCAATTAGCCGGGTGCAGCTGAGAGTGGCCCCTAAAAGGAGCCAGAGAAGAAAAAATCCTCTATTGCCACTGAGCTGAAGGAGGTCTGGAGGAAAGCCATTCAGCAGCATTGCCCTCCCTGGAGATATGCCTTTGACGATACCGCTGGCTATTGAGCCCATATTCCCCACCACATGGGTAAAATTAACTTGGAAGCTGTGAACATAATGAAGACATTGCACAGAGTTGTGCTGCGCTCGGGCTCCAAATCTATGAGTTCATGAAGATATGCAGGTCTCGGGATTAGCATTGATCCCTAAAGCATCCAATTACTCCACTGAATAGGCATCCAGAATGCATTTATGGGGATAAAATAGCCTGGCCTACTGTCATAGACCATTTAACAAGCTATTTATTCAATGAACATTAGAAAGATGAAAGATGAATGGTTCCGGAAAGTTCATGAATGACAAAGCTCACGGCTGCGGTTTCTGAAATCCAGACGGAAAAGCATAAGAATAGGAATAAAAATTGAAATTATAGTAGCGCAACAAAAACTACTTCCTGACAACTGGTCGCAGGATGTTATTGAATATTCTCTGAGAAGCTTATTAATCGTCAACCACAATGTACCAGGGTATTTGTAAGTCAAACATGGGCATATTTATGAACATGAGTAGGCTGACATTTGAGATTCAAGCATTTGACTTGTTGTTTGACCTGCATTCCTGAGAGGTACAGGTCAACAGTGCTCTGTTGCACTAAAAGTGAAGTTATGCAAGCTACCACATTACTGACGAAAGTCTATCACAGGAAACTTCAACCCCCTCAGAAATGTTATACTGGCTACATAGAGTGAATGTATTATCAGCCTCAATCTGATCTAGTTTTTGAGCGGGTCCTTTTAATGCAACATTTAAAAAAGACACCAAGATGCCCACTCCTTTCAAGATAATTAGATTTCTCAGCATGGCGTCGGCTCTGTGATTTCCTCCAGCTTTTATTTCAAAATATTTCATTTCTGCAGAAGCAGGTTTCTCAGTCAGTGGATGAGTCCTGATCATATTAAAAGCAGCTGGATTTGACAGAGAAGGATTTCTTTGCATGCCAGAGGATTGTGTTACACAGTGTATATGTAGGTAGGGTACAAACATGCCTGGGGGGCAGAGGGCACGGAGCTGTGTCTTGGACTAATGCTGTACAGGCAGGAGAATGTGGACTGTATGTTGCAGCTCTGGCTTTCCTGACCGAGAGTGGTGGCTGACAAACATGGGCACAAGGAAAGTGGGTCATGTTGACATTGTTTGCTACTTTTAATTGGTGCGTCTCAGTGGCTTCACAAAGCAAGCATTCATCTTGTGTTTTCCCCTGAAGGTTCCTAATGCTTGATGAAAGCACTACAGTTGTAGATCACCACGTTTGTGTTAAACCACTTCCAGCTAAAGTGTCTGCCACCTACCATGTCTCCAGCATTTGAGCGTTTGGATTCTTTGTAAGCAACATTGTAATGGTGCTGTTGCTCTTGAATGTTGCAAATTAACAGTAGCAAGATGCTTTGGACTCAGCAGACTGACTTGAATGAGCCTGTGAGGGTTTGAACGACAGCTTACAATGCAACTTTATGTTCCCTTAATTAGGATGTGCCACTGAAGACATGATGAATAATTTCTGACTTCTTTTATTGTGAAATACTGTTATATTACTGTTTGGGGGTATATATGTAGAAGAGAGGAGATGCTATGGGAGAAGGGTGCACTCTGGAATTTACACTCTGGCTAATTAACACGCTACGTATCAAGAAGAATGTTGATGTCAAAGTGGTTGTTCTCTTCCAAGGTCTCTTTGTGAATGTGATTGCAAGACAAATCTTAGAAATGTAGAATTCCACAGAAATAAATCCTTGAGATAAAAGAAAGAACAAAAACACAGACAGCAAGTAGGTCAAGGGAAGGAAATTGAAAATGCACTGTACTGTATCTTCCGTGTTGTTTTACTAGAGAGAGGTAAATCGGCTTTTTGTGGTTGCCTAACCATGGTGCACACCTTCATGTGCAGGGTAGTTAACATTAGGATGAGAGAAGGGTTAAGCTGCATAAACATATTTTCTCATCCTTCAAAATACATGTTAAACAAACATCTTTTCATTTCAGAAAGGCTTTCAGCACAGACTCTACAGCTGTTTGGGACGTCGTGGGAATAAAAGATTTGAATGTACAAAGCTACTAATGTTTGCCTGCAGGAGTGCTATGGAGTGAAAAACTTAGATGAGAATTTTAAGTAGGAGGAACTAAAAGTCCTGACCTTGGACTATAATGAGAGCGTAGTCTTGTTTCATGTTCCTTCAGTTAGGTTTCTCATTTCTTGTGGTCTTAACATAAAAGTACCACAGTGGGAACCTGACTTAAGTGTCAATGGCTACAGCGTTAAGATGTGGCTCAGATAAGGAAAAACAAGGCTTTGCTATAGTAGCAATAATAGAAGTTAATTGTTTACTACTTTGCAAAAGCATTGCTACAAAGTGCTTTAGAACTAGATCTGGACCTGAATAGTTGACTTTTATACATTCATTCAGCAGGTAGACTGGTTTTCGATTTTGAGATTGAGATATTGACTTTTTTTAATAACACAGTGGTAAGAAATAAGTTACTAATAGCAGAAACAGTGAAAACTAGAGTTTATTTCCTCAAGATGGGCTTTAACTTGAACAAAGAGCGGAGCACCCTCTCAATCATCTGTGTGGAGGGTCGTCTTCAGGCCAGAAACCAGAACAGGTGTCAGGTGTTTCCTACTCTGACATGAAGACTCAGTTTCCCAAACGTAGATTAAGCCTAGTCTAAGTCTAAAAACGTTTTTCAACTGAGTTTTTATTTTTGTCTCAGACTCAAAAAATTGGGGAAATTGGCTGAAAGGTAATTACCACATAACATGATGAACTGAACTACACGCATAATAAAAAAATACGACAATGTACCACGACAAGATGTAAGTACAACTTTAGTAAAAGTCCAAAACTTACTGTCACAGAAACTGGGGCTTCCCCTCAGGACGCTACAATGGACAATCTCTGAGTGCCTGACATCCAGCATTCTTTCACAAAAGCAATGCTAATTTGGACAAATGTGAGGCTGAGAATATAAATTCATACAGTTATGACAGATCACAGCCATGATAAGGATTGATGAGTCATGTGAAGGAGAGCTGAGAGCTGCAGGTGTCATTGGTGACTCAGACGCTTTAGCTAACACAGTGTTAACACTGTGTTGTGGCATTTCTATCACAAGTACAGCACCAGAACCAGGTGTGATTGTTTATTGCTGGTTAAAGTACTGTGCTGCCACGGATGTTACACAGACAGGGAAGTGGGAGGAAGGGTCTGCTAACATCCCCAAACTAGGATGAAAATGGAGGGCAGTATGTTTGTGTCTCTGAGTCTCTGCTCCGGGGATAAATAATATTAGCAAAGTCAGCCAAACTCGTTTTCAAACAGAGTGGCGGAGCCCTGTTAGTAAATGTCCAGGCGCCCCATGTTTTCATTTTTAAACCTTGTTTGTAAACTGCAAATAATATCCATCTACCCGAGTTTTTTAGCAAAGTTTTACAAATTATCTCCACCCCTTCAAGCAAACAGAGCGCCTGTATTTTGATATCTATGTTGAATTAGCAGATGGTAATGAAGGCTTATGTCTTGTTTTCCTCCGGAAAGGGTCACGTGATGAGGGCATGATGACTCAGGGAAGCAACGTAGTGACTAATCAGACAATCTGGCAGCGAACATGCGTGTCTCTGTCAATGTTTCTAACAGTCTCCATTTCTGTCTTTTTAGGGATCTTAAAACACTGGAGATGTGTGAACATTACGTGCAAAGTTATATGTTTTTAAACAAGAACGTATTAGGGTTATTATCTTAAATCTCCCAGAGGGACCCGCCGGATGTTGTTCACCAATATAGTCTAATATATAGTGATAATTAACATTTTTAAGCTGATTCTAAAACAAACAGATAGCCAGTGCAGTAATGATGTGCTCTTTTGTTAGAATTAGTGACATTTTGAATTAATGGAAGTGTACAAAGACTGTGTTTGTTCAAGCATTCGTTTAGACGAGGTTTGCTGAATGCATGACTGACAGTTTTTAGGTTCTTGGGAGACAGGACAGAAAAGAGCATTAGAGAGTCTGCATAAATTGCTTAAACAAGACCAGACAATTATGTTTTTTTCTGAATTCTTTAGTTTCTTCCTCTGTATTCTAATTGCTCTACTCGAACATCTCACTATAACATCCTCTCTGGTGCAAGGATTTGTCACTCCAGCAGGTCATTTCTGTCTTTAGAAAATATTAACCCCACAAGGACAAAGCACATAAAGATCAATACGTGGTTCATTTAGTTTAGTGAAATAAAACCTTCAAATCACAGGCTCACAAAATGCTGAAAAAAGTACCTCATTCAGTCAGTTTCATAAGGCATTTCACAGTTCATATCACAAGATTTATGATGTTTATACAATTCCTTACTTTACTTCTCCTTAAAATCTTGCGGGTGTATTTTTGCTGTTATCCCCCCCCAGCATGCTGTTTCTGTCAGTAATCCTAAACCTTTTGCAGCCTGAAGCCCAGGCTTTTGGTTTTAAAGCTGACAGCCACCTCTGTGCCCGTGCAGCCGTTGGTGGCACAACATGATGCTTCACATATGACATTAGTTGTGGATCTCCAGCGCTGCAGAGCTGCTCAGGTTACCGCGCTGAGAACATGGAATGCTTCTCGGTCTTATCCTCATGTTCACACAATCTGCAGGAGTTTCAAATTAATACATCTTAAAGGGATTACCAAAGACTTTCAGCTTTGAAGTGTGCCATTACTATGCTGTAGAACAGGATCTGTATTTATCGGGCATTAAAGACTTGAAGAGAGAGGATTGAAGAGATAGAGGTCTGTCCCCCCCTCTGATGAGCGATGACACATAGATGTGCAGTCCCATAAAGAACAAAGTAGAAAAGATGAAAAAGGTGCCTGTTGCAGCTGCTAAAAGCTCCATATTTTTATATAAAGCGCAGTTGAATGTTATAATTAAGACAGCAATTCTCTGTCACAGTTATTGTTACTGCCACTTTCAGTCCACGGTAATCACCTACTTTAATTTACTTTTGCTTGTTAACAGAACCTCAAAAAACCCCAAATGAATTACACCTGAGTGTATCTAGAATTTCTGCCAGTTGACACAACTCCCTCTTCCTCTTGTGATGCATTAATATGCTAGTGGAAGTGTTAAAATAGTGTATTCACTGATAAATACACTGCGTTCATGTGTAGTTTTGGTTGAATATTAAACACAAGTGGTGAGCTTTGAAAATGTGGAGAAGTCTTAAATGTTGACAGCAGTTTTTTCTCTGTAGTTATTTTTGCTTTCGTGTTTCAAGCTGTGGGTAAAAGTCATTAATAATTAATTTAATAATAATTTTCTGACTGTCATGCATTGTATTGAAATAATACATATTAACGTCACTCCTTTTTGAAGAAGGACCGGAATGTTTTATTTTTAGTGAACTGTCTTTGGAAACATAAGCACTTCAAACTGGAGCACCTAGCACAAGGAGAAAATTACAGGTCTTAAGGTCTTAATCTTGGGCACACCCACCACCATTAGGATGCGTAGAGTTCCATGGTACAATTGATTTTCAATCAACAAAGTCTAACCACCTCGTTGCTGGGCTTTGTGAAAAATGAGGTTGAGAAAATTGGAAATGGTCGCCTTATGCACCCCAGCATCAAAAATTACTTAGGCATTCTGCTTAGATGGTTCTTTGCTGGAACTACACTGTTTGTTTACAAAGTCTGTACAGTAATTGAGAGATTATTCCTTTGAATGGTGTTAAAACCTGCAGTAAACCCTGGCATTATGCATGTCTTTAAGTTGTGTTTGCTGCCATGGGCTTGTCTCAGTGAATCTACTTTTCTAGCCGTAGGCGTTGTTCTTTTCCCTTTTTCTGACTAGTCCCCATTTCTTTTGCTTATTCTGCATCACTCTTGCCATATCACAGCCAGGATTTTTTTCCTGATAGACAAAATACAGTGTCACAAACTTTGCAGTTGTTCTATTTTTCTGGGTCTCTGTAAAACTCATCCAAGTAAAGACAATAGTCTTAAAAGAAACTTTGAACTTTGAAGAAAGTTGCCTTTCTCCTTCATCTCACTGAATTTGTGAATTTAATTTAATTTACTACTTCCGCAACCTCTGTTTCTGTCTGCTTTTTGTTGCCCTCCCTTTTTTTTTTCTTTCTTTATTGCACCCAATTTATGAACCAGCCACAGTGTACAGGTGCAATTCTCATCATGGGACAAGGGCAAGGGTTGGTTCAGTCTTGTGACTTTTTATTATGGTTTTGAAATGTATACTGTAATTGGGTTTGTTCTTTTGTTGTGCATCTTATCCACAGCCTCGGGAGTGCAGAGAAAACCTTTCCACTGCTGCCTCTCCCTGGTTCATAATGTTAATTTAATGCTTTATTAATCTATACCGGAGGGAAATTGTCTTTTTATTTGTCTTTGAGGTCAGCTACAGAACAGCAACCTGGGAGCTGGTACTGATTTAGTTTTGCTCCAGGACACTTCAGGAAAGAGGATGTTGTCTGACATGCAGCAGTCCTCCCAGTGAGGGATAGTGTGTGTTTAACTGCACCACTCTGCAACTCTTTCTTTATACTGAGAAGTACTGAAGCTCAAACGACCCAAAGGAATGGAGGCAAGAAAAGAAAGAGGAAACACGACTGTAGTTTTTGCACTTTATATGAAAAACACAAAATGTCATCTAAAAGATAGTTTTAGGCCAGAGCTTTTATGACATTATCCATCAACATTTAAGAAACAGAGACTGGATTTGATGTTTTATCACCTATTTTTCGTCCCTTCGTCTCATCTGAACTCTCAAAAGAGCACAGCTTTTGTGCCATTTATTAGTCACTTTATTGTGTTAGCTAACCACCAAGTGGAAACACTTGACCATCACATATCAAAAGAGCTTTAGATGTCTTTTCCAGTATTTATGCTGGCTAGCCCTTCAGTTGATAGTCAGATGAGAGCTCAGATGTCTCTTGTGTCATTTCATGAGCCAAGTTGGACTTGTATATGAATGTAAGTCCCTCTATACCGTTTGATAGAAATTCTATTCAGTCAATATTTTTTCAGGGAGAGGTTTAGAGAATACACGTTGCATTTCTTAAAGTGGTATTAAGGCTGTTTAATTTAAGAGCCATGTAGGCAAGACAAGACAAAGCGTGACAAATTTTCAGATTTGCTCCTTGACAGAACCCTGTCAGAATGTGTCATGTCATTCATTAGTACTCACCGAGAGGTGGTCAATTATCTGTGATCTTGGCAAACAGCACTACACCCTGTTACCTGACTGAAATGCTAATAATGGTAGAAGTTGTCATATCAGTCCAGAGATTTTCCATTTCACAATTGGATTTCTGGACTTGGCTTGGTTCTTTTTCTCCTGCTATGCCCAACTGAGCGTACAGATGGCATTGTCTACAGTTTCTGTCATTGCCTGAGAAATCCACCCTCCTACAGGATACAAGGGCTGAAAACGTATACTTTCGGTGCTAAAATGCAAGTTTGATGCTTGTGAGAGTATGTATTAAAAATCATTAGCTGTGAACAGACAGAGCATGGACTGTGGAGACGAGATAGTGTTTCAGGCGCCATTGCACATGCAGGATTGCCTGTCATTTAGAGTTATTTTAGAGTTTAACTTAGGCTACAAACTTGGCCTGAAGATTTCAGACATCGGGAAAAAAAAATAAGCTCCTAAGCTGTGTTTACATAATTTCTAGCTCCCCTTACTCATCACATTTGTATCATTATCCAGCTTATGCATTGTAACGTAAACTAACTGGGAAGTAGACTAAATACACACCTTAGATGTTTTCATACTGCTGCTCCACAATAATTTAAGACATTTCACGATTATGATATGTTAGTAGGATTTAAGATAAGAGGGGAAATGTGCATACATCTAGGCAAAAAACAAACAAATTCAAAACAAAAAAATGTCACTTGTGGTCACAAAAAAGAAAGACAAATGCATTCTTAGGCTTGAAGTAGGTAATTTAATTCTCTTTAGATGTTTTTTGTGATGTCTACTCAAATTGAATATAAAATTACACAGTCCGCCTCTGTTTTGTTCTAGTTGTAACAATGTTTAAGAATTTCTGTCCAGGTTTTTGTATGTGAAATCATAGATCTTAAGTTGCTGTGTTCAGACATGAATCAGTGCTTAGACTAAGGCTGTCTTGATGTGATGCACACATTTGTATGTGTTGTATGCTGCTGTTCTAGCTGTATAAACTGGGGTAAGACCAAAGCAAGCGCAGATCTGCTGTACCCTGATGTACTCTACAGGGGAATTAAGGTCTAATTTTAACTCTCAGACTAGATGGGAACCACTTGAAGCTCTGCTTCTTTCGGCCTTATTGAGGAAATACCAGGGTGATTTCCTATGGACCAGCCAGAGGTAACAACCACCACCACTGATCTGTCTCTCAGGATAGTCTCTGCACTCAGGTATTTCATCCTGGACTGCCCTCTCTCTTCCTTTAAGACAACACTCCTTACTCACCAGCAACAGCTTGCGAGTCAGTCTCTCTGACATTCTGTTTCTCGCCATGTACCGTTTAACTCTATTGCAGAAAGCTACTACAAGGTTTTTCCAAGTGTGTTTTCAACTGATAAGAAAGCAGGGTGGGATTTCTGTTTCAAGGGATACATTTGGGAGGATCTATATCTCTCTCCACCTAGTAGAGCGAGACAAAGAGCACACACAGTCACAACGTTGTCTGATACTGAAACCATTGGTACGGTTTTGCTGCATGCAGCCATGGCCACCCAAGTAAAAGATGAGTCTGTGAGAAAAAAGGCATTCCTTTCCTCATTTATAAGGCAACTCACACAGCTACAGTGCAAAGGTGCACCGCTTGCCAGCCATTCCTGTGTCTCTTGCTGACATATACAACGGCTAATAAAGCTAACCCGAGGCCACTGAGGAATTGGCTCATCTCCAGCCTCGACTCCCTCCTTTTCTTGCAGCCTCTGCTTTGGCTCTCACTTGGACTTTCTGTTTCTCTGACTTCTTTGTCCCATGTGTAAGTACATTATACCTCTCTCTCCTTTATATTCTAGTGCTGTTCAACTATGTGTTTAGTAGTGTGTTCCCATCTCCTGGCTCTTGATCTCTTTCTGGACAAAGAAGAAAGCCTTGTCACTTTTCCTGAGAGTGATACAATAGCACTGGTCACCTTATTTGGAAAACAACAAGATTCTTTCAACAGAGAGACTCGGTGCATCTATTTTTAATGGCGCTTGTTCAGAGTGCATACATGTGTTTTTTCTATGAACATTGGGAAGAGTTGCACTTTAAAGTGAGGTTTTCAAAGCTGATATATTTACAGTTTTGCACCAAAGCAATTTAAAGAATTGCTAAACTACCCTCAGCCTAAATTAAAAAAAAAGCAACAAAAAAAAAAAAGCCTAGATTTTGTTTTTTAGCCATCAATAATTTATGCTCCAAACACTGTCTTGGGTACTTTATTGAGATATGGATCAATTTACCTGCCATCGTGATCAGGGTAGCTCACATTTTCTTTTATCCTTCCAGCAGTGAGTTTGCTTCTTTTCACATTATCTACCTTTTGTGTGTCTCCATCACAATCGCTGACAGCTATGCAGAGTGAGGAGGATGGTGACAGAACTGTCATTTCAAATATTTAAAGTTAGAAAGGATTGCTTCCATCCACAGAAGAAGAAAAACTGTGATATGCAAATAAGCTAAAAATGCAGGATAGATAACTTGAGGCTTTTCAGCTTTGTTCTCCCCCTCTACCTCTCTTTCACTCTCGAGGCTTGAGCTGTGACACACAGCTTTGAAGAGAGATGCTTTGGTGCAGTCAAGAAGCCTGATGTTGTCCTGATAGGCTTGTTGACTGTTTTGATGCTCAAAACGAATGCTGAATTGCATTAGTCATTTGCAAAATAAATAAATAGATAGCCTGGGGAGTTAAGTCATCTATCCATCTCGGTCTCATTTAAATACATTTTTGCTCTAAATACAGGCATAGTCGCAACATAAATCATGGCTGTACTATATGTGACAACTTGATGGCTGCATGATGATGTGTATACATTTTTAAAAGGGAGGTCATGGGATTTTTCATATGAGCTTGTTGTATTGAGTAGAACAGTATGTTCCTCCCGC
The DNA here is from genome assembly GCA_037367275.1 of Coranthus polyacanthus. Lineage (NCBI taxonomy): Eukaryota > Metazoa > Chordata > Actinopteri > Kurtiformes > Apogonidae > Coranthus > Coranthus polyacanthus. The sequence goes on from JAPQRN010000007.1 coordinate 21,858,895, forward strand.
CTGGAGTTTTTAAACACACTTTTTTGGTCAAGTTAAAACTTGCAGAATTCTTAAGAAGCGGATCATACACAGAAATGTGTAGCTGAGTGCTTCAGGGCAAAATTCCACCTGGTCTTTGGAAAACCAGACAACCCATGTGGTGAAGGGTGTAGTACCCCAGTGTAGACAGTCAGTCAGGTTAGGGCTTTTTAAACTGTTGCTGGCAAGTTGTTGATAACTGAAGTTCAGAGTCTCCTGGTGCTGCACATCCTCCAGCTCCCTGCGAATGAAAGAAAGATGATGAATAGGAGAAAATACAAACACCAGACAAGAATATAGAATGGATCGATCAACCAAAACACAAAACAAAGCAGTACATTCATTAGGCGCATGGGTGTAACATAATACATACCCTAGTGCTCCTTTTTTTAAAGCTCCTAACCTGTTTATTCGTGAGTGCATGGGTACGGCCAGTGAATATCAACAACCTGCTCTGGTACATTATTTGACCTTTTTGAAATCTGAGCCAGATCAAACAGGAAGGGGATTGGTTTTGATGTTAACTTGATTTTAATGGACCAGAAATATTTCCATATTTTCCTACTGCCTTTTGATGGAGCTCATTTCAAAGACTGAGCTGTCGGTAAATGTGACTCAGTTTTGCCGATCTTTGCATGGTAGCAGTTTATTCATTCTCGCCATGTCTTCCAATTGATAAAACTATTAAACCTAATACTCTCAACTTTCTTGCTATTCTGCTAGGGGTTAAGAAAAGATCTGACAGCTAAGAGGTAGTAAGTACTTGAGGAAAGGAGACTTAAAGGCAGTCACAGAGTTTCAAATAGCTGACAATGAGTGAGAGCAATGTGTCTATGAACATTTCAATGTGTAATGTGTAGACTATAATTCAGAGCAGCTGTGAATCCTTGGGCATTGTTCATACTATGAATAGGAAAATGATGCTAAGAATTTTAAAAGGCTCCCTCTCGTTTTCATTTTTCATGTGTGTTAATACATGAAGTAGAAAGTCATGAAAGTACATTAACACATTCCCGTGTGACCTTGTTGTTGGAGAAATGATTTCCTTAAAGTTGACTGAGAATTAGATAATCACATTTAAGCCCTGTACCATGTACACGGGTATTGAATTATTTTTTTTTTCCTCCTTCGTTGCACACAAACACTGTTTTAAAAAAATCTCCAGTGTCCACATGAAAATGCAAAAAATACAGTTGAAGCAAACAGTTAACAGTTTGTGTATTGCATCACCATTGTTCCTCAATATAGTGGAGGACCAGTGGTATATTTATGTGTAAAACTGTAAAAAGTCCTGTTTGCAAGGTTAGCACCAGCATTACTTTTGCCACATCCATCATTACACAGAATCACCCCATATACAAAGACAATAACGGTGATGTTAAGCAAAGGAGAAACAGCACACTCTGGCCTGACAAGTAAAGGAAGCTCTGTTTTCCCTGTCCACAAAGCAACATGGCAAACAGAGTTTCTAAATATTTTCACCCTGGAAGGGATTTTCCAAAAGGTCCATTTTCAGTGACCTAAACACGTGTTTGTGTATGGATAAAGGCCAAAACACACAGAGAAAGTTTTTGAAAATGCCTGTGTACATGTGGACTAGGCATTTAAGTCAAAATCTGTACATGTGTTTTATATTTGTATAAGTATATGTATTGCTGTTCAACACTTTTAAACCTCGCACATTCATTGCGTACGATTTAAGAGGGTGTAATTGCAGAAATGGATTATACCGTATTTCCTCAAATTAACACTGGGAATCAATTACAGTTAGTCAATTACAGTTACAATTAGTCCGGTCAGATCGACAAGAGCAAATAAAAGCAGACCTCAAATACAATATAAAAAATAATATGGATAAACTTCTGGCGCCTGTCATGTAATCTGCTGCCAGTTAAACACAATGTTAACTTCTGCAACTTTAATTTAATACATTCAAAAATATAATCTGGTTATTTTCACACTTGTTCTAGATCACTCATCTGAAGTGTTTCAATCATTGCAGGTTTGTGTCTTACTTTTTCAGCGAAACTGTCATTGTAGAAACTTACAACCATAACAGGAAGACCCTGTTTACACAATGAAAGCTCTGTTAAGCAATGAAGAGATTCTATCCACTGAATTGCTAGAGGGCCTTTATTTTGAAACAGTTAATGAATCGTTGTGTTTGTAGAAAAGTGCATTGCAGTACATATACAACATTGCAAACGGGAGTGACTCAAAACGAGGTTTCACTCTAATTATCACCATTTCTAGAGGAAATTCCACCATTCCACCATTCCGGCCAGGTTTCTACAGTAGCTCAGAACAGACTTCCAACAGACTGTCATCTACCATGTTTGAGTGTGGACAGACTTCTTATTATACCCTTGAAGGAAAAGCCCAGAGCAAACTAACCAAACACTGGCTCTAATAAAGGCTTTTTGTGTTTCTCATTTTTTAACGGCCACTGTAGGGGATGGTGAGGTGAAGGGTATTCAGTTAGTTGCAATCTGCAACCTCAACACTAGATTTCACTAAATATTACTCACTGAACCATTAATATCCATTTATTTTATTGAAATAAATCAAATAATTCATGCACTGCTGTTTGTATACACAATCTTTACTCTGCAGCTGTGTTTAAACTACTCACAACTGCTAAATTGACTTTTTAAGTCATTGTTTTTCAAACCCCCCCCGACCCCCAGGGGATGGAGCTGTAACATGGAGAGCATGGCAATGTTTGCCAGGTGACACATAACTGTAAAGGAGACAACAAACGAACACGGACTGTTTCCAAAGCACAACAAAGTTGTGACTTCACTGCGCAGTCTACAGTGCAGACACGGCTGATTACTCTGCATGGTGTCAGTTCATTACACTTCTGTTCAGTCTTCCTCATCTGTGTGCTCACAAATATTGTGTTTTAACACAGCCTAATTAAGTGTTGTACAATTTACATTTCCAAGCTACTGCATTGTAGTGATAAAAGTGTATTTTATAGTCTCCACTCTCCAAATTAATATAGTACATACATCGCAACAGCTCTATGATTGGTTTATTATGCATGTGTGACCTCACACCAAAATTCAGACACAGCACAAAGTGTCTTCATTTTACTGCCTCATAGTACAAACAAAACTGCTTACTGTGTCCGGTATTCACCTGTTCCCTGTATGTCAGTCTCATTTACATATTTTTGTGTTGTCAGACAAGATCGGCATAAAAAAGTAATTGAATTGCACCCAAACATAACTAGCAGGAACCTCCAAACTATTTCCACAATGGACAATGGAAATGTACATTTCCATTGTTATGTACATTAATCATACTATGTGCTGTATATTCAGCTGTACTAGCATTTACAACGAAAGCTAGAAGACAACAGAAAGTCCTTAGAACTTTTTCTGCCAAACAGTCCCTGTCCCTCATTGGGCAGCTTACAGCTATTTACAGTTTTATCAGTATCAATAAGCAGTGTAAGGGGTGTAATGAACTACATTTAGCTGGAAGTTTAACTACATTTATGTTTGCACAGTGATTATAGAAGTTAAACTCTTTTTTGCTGTTTCTGTATAGTTAACTACTGAAACTGAACAGTTTTGGACGATTAAAGGAAAGGAATGATTTTATACCATTGCTTCTGTTCTGTATTGAACCCCTTTGACCTTTTTCTTTCTTCTTGACCATCCAGTAGTCACCACAACACACTTGACCTTTGATAATGCATGTGAAAATGGTCAGGCGTTGCTTAGAGTGCTCACAAAGCAACATCATAATGGAGCTTGAGGGAGAATCAACTTAACCCTTATAATTGAAAAGTTTTGCTCGAAACTCAATTGAGTGGCAATTTTTGCTGTGCCTTTTTAGTATTTTATTTTGTTATAATGTGATGTACATTGTCAATTTGATCACTTTGATTATTTTTTTTGTTTTTGTTACTAAATTACAATTCTCCTTGGAGTAAGTTTGCTGTAGCTCAACTACTTCCAGGTTGTTTCTCCAACACTGTCTATAAGCACAGAAGAGAGAAGAAGTTGACTGACACTATCTGACACAAACAACATGCTGTGCAGATGAATAAATCCACTGGTGGTAACAAAAACTTTTAAACACACTGCTATGCTGTGACACTTTTAACACTGACACTGTGATTTCTTGTTCTCTGATAAGATTTTTTGTGTAATACAGCACACTAAAGTTTAAAGTAGTAATTTAAGACAGTATTGAAATTAAATCTAGGAAGTAGAAAGGACATGACTTAGACATGACTTTTTTTGTGTGGGTGTAAGTGAGGGGGTGGGCGTTTAACCCATCAGGTCAGAGCTGAACAATGACTCCATAGAAAACTGGTTTCTAAGCGACTGCCTGGTTGGTTGTTCGTCTGTCACCTGCCTGATGACAAGTAGAGGATAATAAAAACAAGATTGAGCAAATTCTACATTTTTGTAATACCAAAGCCAGTTTTTTGTCTCATTGGTAGTCATGTTCTTGACACAAAAAAAAATCTTTTTTGTACCACATGAGGATAGGTGAGCTAAAGAGTGATTTGAGACCCTGCACACAATACAGGTACATAGCTGACAGGGACAACAGGACCTTCAAGTACAAAGTAAACAGCCCCTTTCCCTCCACAAATAGTTTTGCCGTTTGGTCACTGTGTGCCTTCAGCAGCTGTGCAATGCCAACTGTGAGGAGATATATCATACCAGCGAACCCGAAATAACTGGTTGATATCTGTTGCAGATTAAACAGACCCTTACACAGGTGGTCCACAGTTTTGCTTCACATACTGATACTGTTTGACCACCCAGCTGCTTTGGCTGTTTGCTCAATGCTCTTTCTTACCTGTTTAACCCACAAAACAGATAACTCTCCTGGAAAGGAGATGGGGTGTAAGGAACTACTACTACTACTACTACTACTACTACTTTAGTTTTTTGAACCAGCAGCGCTATTTTGCGCTGCAATTTTACAGATCTTTTATGTTATTATTAGAAGGGTGAAATATTTTCAGTTCATTATGAGACTGTTTCGGGACAAACTAGATAGACTATGATGGGTTGCCACAGTCTTGGTAATTACCGGGAAACACTGCTTTTTGTACATTATGCAAAGACTTGTGCAAGAATGTCTTTATTTCCCATTTATTTTTCCTGCTAAATTCAGGTTATGGTCATTCAGGTTATTGAATGATTGTTGGGCAGAATCAAAAATCACACACTCAATGCTAACACTGTGACACACAAAATCCATCTAACCTCACGAATATCCTTGATGGGATTCATTGTCAGTCATGAGGTTTTCGAAATGGATTGGATTTTTTCTTTTTGAAGGACAAGCAGGATAAAAATGATAGGAAGATATAAAAGAAGTAGGAAGACTGTGGGCTTAGTGTGATGAAGAGTGAAAAACAACAGAAAAAATGAAAAAAAAGAAATGGGAGGAGGAAACAAAGGGCAGATGATGACAGATAAAGTTGTAATTATGATTCAGTGCAGTCATCAGCCACAGCAGGTTTGTTCAGGACTCATGAAATCACAATGTTCTGCTGTTGTTAAAGACATTAAGCAGCTACGTAGGCCTATTTAGATTCCTGTCAATCTGTTGTCATTGTACAAGATTGTTCGATGTAAAAAAAACAATAAATCATCATCAGAAATTCAAGTCTGCCTCAAACAAACTCTGTCATTAACAGCCAACGCTGAGTCCTTAAATCACCCTCTGTCTGTCAAATCGTTCCAGAGGAAATTATTAATTTCCCCTTAATCTGCTGTTGGCATTCTATAAATTGGTGCCATCACCTTGAGGATACATCTTCTCCAGCAGAACAGATTGCTGTCAGCACAGCTGTAGATTTCCTGTCATTGTTTCTTCTTTAATCCGCAGACTGACAAACATGAAAAACTGGCAGTGCTGCATTCTTCCCATGCAGGCAGTGTAATTCTAGTCATTACTGTGTCACATCTCAGCACGTGGCTAAAACCCTTTGTTTTGCGGCTAAAAGACCCATTGTTTGACCTTTGTCCTATTTCAGACATGGGACTAATACATACATGTGCTTGTATGCTTGTATAATCAGGTTAAAGGTAGATAGGGGAGGAGGATGAATGGAAGCAGAAAATATGAATTAAATTAGACAGCAATTTTACATTTATATGCTTGTACTGCGACGTTGGATTGTACTTGATTAATATCTTAATCTGCTGTCATTCTGTTCATCTCCAAAAACGTACACATTGTCATTTGTTACGAGGATTCAGTGAAGGAAGCAGCCAGCAATGAGGAGAGCATTTTGTTCAAATACTTTCTTATGCCTTATTTTCTTCTTATTCTTGGTACTAATCTTAAACCACAAGTGTCCTTCCTTCCTTGAAGCTGCAGTGCTTGATAGTTTTTTGGCATCATTGGGTAAAAAAATCCATTATTACCTTTCAGTATATTGTTATCAGTTGGTCTGGAAACACCACTTCCATTCACTGCTGTGGACTGAAATCTACCCTGTGATGCAGACTTTGGCAAATCTCAGGTAGGAAGGGTGGTTAAATATGTGATTGACAGCTGTAATTATGATTGCTATTAAGATTTCCTCAGATGCGACTCTACTCTGTGGCTCAACACAGAAGCTTGGAAAAGTGACTTCTCTTTTCCACAGCAGTGTGAAATGGTGTCAGGTCGTCTGTATTTATATTTAGGCTTTTGATTTGGATCGAGAGGAGAGAGCTGCACAAGGAAGGTGTGTATTTTCAAATTCTGGCATTTTTCCCCCTGATTTCGGCTCCTGCAGCTTTAAGCCTATGTTACATATTACCCTTCTTAACACACATGATAGTCATGATGTGTTGGGAAAGCTGCTTTGAAAGCAAAGCCTAGGGAGAAATGCAGTTTGCTTAACCAAAACTACTTAGACAAATTACTTTGTAAAAAAAAAACGAACATGAACTATGCAAAGGTCAAGGGTCAAGGGTCAAGGGCGTGAAAGAAAAACGGATGGGGTTCATCAAAGGGGGTTCAATTACTACAATGACTAGAATCACTATGCACGTGTGAATGTAGTTGAACTGTCAGCAAACTAAATGCATATAGTTCACTAATCCCCAACACTGATGGCAGTATACAGAATAGATATACAGAATATCTGCAGGCAAAGTAATTGGATATTTAGGTTGTAGTAGTAATATCTAATCACTCTGTTTTAGCTCTCAAAAATATTCAAAGATATACCTTGTACTTATTAAAAAAAAAGAATACAAATGCTCTCCTGATTAGAACTCAGTTGAAACTCCAGTCATGTAATGATGGATGAAATGAGCACTATTTCCGACTTGTCATTTTATAGCCAGCAGATAATATTTATGACAGATGCCTTGTTGTCATTTTTGTGGCCAGAGCTGCCAGAGCAAAGCCGACAATGCAAAGCAGGTGAAACCTGAGCGGAGCCTGTTCCACAAATGTTCTGTTTAAAACCTGGAAAACTCAAGCCAAAACTATCTTAGATCATGTTTTCTTAATAGCTCAGCTGTTTTCAAAATCATCAAGGCCACACAGAATAGCTTCGCAAAACAGGGGCAGTGATATATATATATATATATATATATATGTATATATATACATATATATATATATATATGTCATGTCATGTCATTATCTG
>JAPQRN010000007.1:21866642-21899090 GCA_037367275.1 Coranthus polyacanthus
TGTATATATATATATGTATATATGTATATACATGTATATATATATACATAATGTATATGCCATACATAAAGTGAAAAAGTATTGCCAGACACATGCTTTTAATGTAGCCTGTTGTTACAGTGAAGTCAAAACTTCAGTCCAGAGCTGCTCTTTCTGCTTTTCCTCTTAAATGTCAACCTCTGTCAGACATTTTTTACTCAGCATTTTATAAGCATTTTTAGAAAATCTTTCCCCTGGTATTTGATAGATAGGATCTTAATCCCCTTGATATCTACATAGTGCGTAGATAAGGATGAGATGGCATGTTTCCATGGGATGGGGAGAATCCTAGGGTGGATTTGTCGCCTGCAGATAACCATCCACAGACCTCATCATGATAAAGTGGCCATTCACAGCACTGTTTAGTCTCTCTTTCTTCCATATCAGCCAAGCTCAGAGTATCTAAGCATTTAGCTGCTGATGGTCCTTTTTTTAACCATTTGCTGGAGAGCATCACTTGACAGGCAATGTCCATTAATATCCACCCTGATAAACATGGAGAGCTGCCACGAGTTAACTCTCTGCTCCTGGTAATGGACCATACTGAGTAGGCAATTGTGCAATTCCCTTTTCACAACTGACAAGTGCAGGCCTTGTGCATGCACACAAACGGGCATAATGACAGGGCATCTGCTGAAGGTGAACATTTCTTTCTCAGTCTTAATTGCTGTACTCGTCTCACTGATTGTCTCCTGAACAAAATACTAGCAGCACCCATTGTTTTTTTGGCAAATTAGGTGGTTAGTAAGTAATGAAAGGCACTTAGGTTTATTTTTTTAACAAGAATGTCTTATGTTTGTGCCTGTCTCCGCTGACGGACATAATGTTGGTCTCGCAGACAAGCTGGTGCCTCTGCGACCTGCTGAAACAGCAGAGGGCATTTTTTCTCATATAGAATGAATTAGCCTCAATTCTCAAGGGTATGTTCCTTTCCATCTCCCCCTCTCAGTGCAGGGCACCACACATAGGGGCACATAGAGGCCAAGCTGCTGCTGCTGATCAGGAAGTTTATATGAAGTGTGTGTGTTTCACTCTGAGACCAGACCAGCAATAACATATGGTCCCCTGAGAGAGACAAAGGGAAAAGTAGCAGCTCAGGTTCTCAACACAGCATCAAAATGAGGTGCAGCTCTTTGTTCTTTCGGTGCATGGAAGTTTTTTTGATGTTCTCTGACTCAGCCTGCTCCAAAACTCAAAGAACTGTAGCCGTTGACAAACATTTCATGTGATTTAACAATGGTGAACTTTGTGAGACTAAAACCACAGTAACGTTAACGCCAACAGAATCACTTCCCCATTAAATTTGTCCCAGAAAAGAAGTAAACAGTGGTTGAATAAGGAACAAAAAGAAAATATTTTTTAACTGGAAGTATGATGATGTGTGGTTCCATTGAAAGACAAAGTGATTAGTAGTGAAATACATCTGAAAACCAAACTAAAAATAAGATAAAGAGAGAACTGTCAGCAGTCCACCAGTATTTATAGCATTTCAACAGCTTATGTTCAGTATTTAATATGCAATTTAATACAGAATTTTGTAAATAAATATATTTTGCAATTTTGTATGAAGACAATCTTAAAAATGTGTATTTGTCCATATAATGCATGCATGAAAGGGTGAAAAATTCAATGATGTTCTACAGAGAATTTCTGCTAATAAGCTGTTTAAATGTTAAAAAATACTCTAGAATTATCATATTGTAATATGCTTCAAACAGTTGTTTATCAAACTTGCACTAACAGTAAACTCAGACATCAGAGAGCAAGAGAGAGAGAGAGATGAAGAGAGTCGGATTGAAATATACAATCTGGACAGTAAACTCCAATAAACTATAATAATAATAAAATATTATTACTATGTACCACAAGCTGGTGAAACAGAGGCTACCGTGGAAGTCGCCTGGAGCCTGATCTCTGGAATACAGTGAAGATATTGAGAGTCAAGAATTTGGGTTCTCGTGACTTAACTGTTACATACGCTCCTTTTAATCAACCCCTGTAACCTCCCATGATCTTATAAAAATAACTCTAGATAATAGGTGTCCACTCATATGACCCGTTCAGGACTAACCAGTATTTGGAACTGATATACATCTGCAGTAAAAATGGGAAAATCTAAGTGTCAAAAACTCAAACACAAAAGTTAATTGAAATGACTTTAAGCTGACTGTCAAATCAAATAAAGAAAGTACAGTTCAGTAATATCCCACCAATATTTGTTGCCGGGTTTCATTGAACTGGAGGGATTAGAGTTAATATTGGAGATCGCTAACTCATGGTTGACATAACCTCATTCATTAAATATTGTGAGTGCGGTATTTGTATTTATGGTTTTTTGAGTGACAACAGTTTTATTGCTGATGTACTGTTCTGGTTGTTCTGAAGAAGGAGCTGCTCTGTCTTTTACGACTGAAAGTTTATGGCTCATAAAAAATTATGAGAAAGAGCCCGAGTGTCTGAGGAAACACATGTAATTTTGCACCCAGGACGTTTATACTAGTAAATACATGTTGTTTTCCTTGTTCCATTGTTGATTGGCCATTACTCGTGATGTTCAGTTTAGTTCACTTCACTTCAGTTCAATTCAATTTTATTTATTCGGCCCAATATCACAAATCACTGATTCACCTCAAAGGGATTGTATAACCAATCAGATAATGCTATGGGCGGGATTGACAGTGAAAATAATCACGAGTTGCCCTAATGTCAGCGCCTCCTCCATATTCGACATTCGTCATTAGTGGCCTGTAAACACATACCAGTAAACAGGGGAGCTACAGATTTTCAGGACAAAAAGCCCTATAATGCTTTTTCACAACTGATTTCAATGAGTTGTTTTTATGTTAAGGGTTTACGGTGTGTGTGGGTTAAAAAAAAGGTTAGAAACGTTTTATCTTTTTATCCCACGTAGATCAAATTGATTGAAATCTATTGAGAAAACAACCACAGCTCGCCCATTTACTTTTACAATTTTGAATTATTAGACCACCTTTCAATATAACATCCCTTCAACATGACCTTTTGAAATCCTGTTCTTAGAATATTATTTTATTTCTTAGTTTATGTGTTATTTGTTCTTGAGGCAATTGGGTTTTTTGTTGCCGTTACTTTAAAAGCAGCTTCTAAAGCAAACATTTGATGTGTCCTTTGTCAGATTTTTGACTGGCATTTGCACACAGTATAAATTTACAAATCACATTCATGACAACTATTGATTTTCTGCTACTTTGTCATAATTATTTCCATAGCTGCATGTGTTTATAGGCAAGTCTTGACTGATCCAGGTCAGTGGATGCAATGAGCAACAGGCTGATGTGACCAATATGCTGTGTACATATATGTCTATGGTGAGACGTATATGTCCAAAGTTTAAAGCATTCATTTATCATTTATTCATTTATGTTATTATATTGAATGAAATGGATAATCCTAAAAATGCTGAATATCAGATAATCGTGGATTCAAAGTCAGTACGTTTTTTAATTCCCTTGCATTTTCCAGCAGGTTTCCTGCATTGTTAGAACTTAACTGCTTCTGCTTTTTCAGTGCTACTAAAGGTAAAGGCCGAAGATTTCCGTTTGACCCCGTGCTTTCATTAACAACCTCCCACTTCTCTGAAGGAATCACATTGTCTTCTGCCTGCCATTTAGTGCTTGGGTCAATTGGTTTTTAATCACATTCGCCTTTTGTTCTGCCTTTACTTAAACCCACGGGTGTCCCATAATCAATCTCTCTTTCTCTCTGTCATGGTTGAAATATAAATAGCCGACCCCATCAGACCCCAGAGTGGTCGGCATTCTTCGGTAGATGCATGTGAGCAATAAGGAGAGATGAGCAGAAACGGAGAGTAAACAGCCTTTTTTTGGGGGAGTGGGCAGTCCATTTTTTTGTGGAGTCTATTTTGTGTCAGGTAGCTCAGTAATGACAAAAGCAGCTGTCAGGCATAGGTATCTAAAGCAACCCCATACTCCTCACCTACTACCCCCCCCACCCCCCCCCAAGAGGCACTTCAGAGGCGGTGGGAACAGTTTGTTTGACCTTTATGACCTGTACCATCCATTTGGGCTCATGTGCTTCAGGGAGACAGACACAGAAAAAGAGGACTGTTTTGCTCCAGGCCACCTGTTCAGCATTTTATCTTCCAGCTGAGTGTGTTCCTGTGGACAGTCTATATTTGCATAGCCAATGTTCTGCCTTTTACCGGCTAAAAAGGCTACACCTTTTCAGCCCAGGCAGAATAGCGATGGGCTGTTTTCCCCCATTTTTAACATTACCTCTCTCCTCAGGCGAGAGGGGTGTTGGGAACAATCGGAGACAAGTAGTTCCACCATTTTCTGTTCAAGTAAAAGTAAATTTTCCTCTTGGAGGTCACAGGAAAATTACAGGTTTAAATGTCGAGTGTAAAAAGCCGCCGGGTCGACCTGAGCAGAGCAAAATGTGTGTTTTCTGTATAACGGGGACACACTTTCTAAAATAGTTTTGTGTTTGTGATATTTCTTTTTTTAATTACTATTATCTAGTGGAGGTGATACATAACAGGCAACAGAAAACTTAAATTTATTAGATGATATGAAAGAATTAACAAACCGGGTATAAAAAAAACAAATAAAAAAAAACAACAACAAAAAACACATTGTACATATTTTTTCCTATTAAAAGAAAAAAAAAAACAGGGGCGGACAACGTGTTAGTTCTTCTATTCTTCTGAACTAGATTTTTTAAGAACACACATATCTTTGATAGTTTTATGTTTGTGTCTCTGAAATACTTTTGACAAGAACATCACATTCATTGTGCACTACTGCAAGGATACCAAAATCATCAGATATGAAGTAACACTGTTCATTTTTGAACAATGACAATATGTACCAATGAAGCAGCAAGAAACATGTTACCAGATGAAGTGACAACACCTGAGAATAAGAAATGTCTCTTTAAGCATAGCGTTATGACTTCCTTCCAAAGGGAACAAATAGGGGTTGTTACTGTATGTTCCTAAAAACTCCTTCTTTATGAGAAATTCAACCAGGGAAATAGGATTTTAACAACTGAATTGAAAGCCACTGAATTCCAAGCATATTTGTCGTTTTCAGTAAACTGAGTATTTCAAGATGTAGCACTCGTGACCAAGATAAACCTTGTGTATTCAATGTTTTGGGAACGTCTTGGGCAGGTGTTTGTGGGAATGAAGGGAATCTTATCTCAAACAATAGTAGCTGATGGAGGAATGGAAAAGCACTCGAAAAATTTGTGGCCTCCAGTCTTGTTGTTGCCACACAGCTTTGAGTCCTGGCATGCCACCAGTTATGATTTGTAACAGGAGCGTGTAGACTCTTTTTTTTGGTCCCCCTTCTCGATGTAGCTTTGAGGTCAAGGCCAAGACCCTTGTGGCATTGTCCATTTATGGCCCCCTGGAGATTTCATGTCGATCTCGGGCATTACACGTGCGAAACAAACCCAGGTTATGGCCCATTGCCATGTTTGGAGCAGAATTATAGCTATGTTATAGACTGGAAAATGCCATGAGTTTTCTTGTTATTTAGTCTTTCAGTTTTTTGTTTTCAGTATAGTTTTATGAACAAATAAGTGGTTTTATTTTTATTTTTATTTTGAGGAATTGACTAGTTTTAATGGAGAGTTTTAGTTTTTCTGGTATTATGAGGAAAGCCATGATTGATCAAAGACATAAACCATTAACACACAGAGCTCTGTAATTAGCACTAAATAAAAACAAAGCTGTTTTTACCTGCAGTTCTAGTTTACATTAGTCCATGTTGAATTGTTCATTGTAGTTTTTATTTATCATGTTTTAAGGTTTCAGGTTTTTCAGTAATGCATGTTGTTTTTATTTTTATTTAAGTAAATGAAATTATTTTTCCACTGCAGGTTATAGTTTTAGTTTTTAGAATAACCCTGCTTTGGAGTCTTTCCATCTCTGAAGTACTTGACCTGTACCAAAGTTATGAAGGAGTTACTAATGGTTCTGACAGTTTTATTGCTCAACAGTGTTTCTCTGAATGTCTAAAAGTCGACAGCTTTGGTGCCAAAGAGGGACATTTTTAAATTTTCAAGGACTTTGTTTAGATAAGGAGACTTCCCACATCCCTTTCCCAAGACACCTCCTAACTTCCCAGTAAAGTGAATTATGACTGAAGTGTGTATGCCTGTATTTATGCCTGATATGTGTGTCAAGATAGTGTTATCTAGGTAGGCCCAGGGGAGTGCTAACTCAGCAGTGTGTGTGTCAATGCAGCGAGTCAGGTCTACTTTTCAATACCGAAGGCGAAAGCAAACACAAAGAGCGCTGCCTTATCGCTCCCTTCTTCCCACCTTGTCTGGCTGTCCAGCTGCCTCCTAAACCTAATACTGAAGAAAAGCCTTTTTGTTTGGTGCAGGACTTTTGATTTTGATTAATGGGGGTTGAAGACAAGGCAGGTACTGAAAGTGTGTGTGTGTGTGTGTTAGTGCATGCAAAAGAAGGGGATTATGAACTGTCAATCAATTTGCTCCCAACTGTAAAGTTCTCAAGCAGCAAGGGTAGGGATTAGGGCTGGATCAAAGCTCTTATTCAGGCTTTAAAACCCAGTTTGAAACGGACAGGAGAGACGAAAGAGGAGGGTGGACTGAAGCAGGAGGGAGGGTAAGAGGCAGCTGGGTAATGATAGGGCTGTGCTGTAACACCTGCAGTGTTGGGAGAATCTTCCACAGTAGCTGCAGGCGGTGCGCTTTTCTGAAACAACTTAATGCCCAGTCAGAGTCCCAAGCAAGTGCACAGGACATTTGAGCCCACCCGGAAGCAAATTTGTTTGTTTTATTATTTAAAACATTGAAGAATTGCACATACTCTATCTCTGATGCGTTTCCCTCATTTTCCCCAACAGATAAAAACATTTGTCTTTACGCTTTAGTTGTGGGCACACAGGTTGTGGGATGGATTCTCAGGGCCAATTGATAGGCGTGCTATCTGGCAACAGGCCCACAGTATAATTGTGGACTGATGCTCATTCACTACCTCTTTCTCTTCCTTTCTCTCAGAGAGCAGTCTATTTTTCCACTGCCGGTGTGGGTGGAAAAAAAGGGAGGCAGAGGATACAGCTCCACTGCCAACCATGCTTCAGTTTGTATTGAGAGCTTGCTTGGTGCCACAGGGCATGATTAGTAATCATTACAACATTACAACACTGAGGTCATGACAGTCATTACAATAACCGCCTCACATGTAACTCCAGCAAACATCTAAGTTGTTGCACTTCACGGGGGACAGTGTAAAATGAATGACATAACACTGAAACAAATGCAATTCTCTGATGTTTTACTGATTACTGGGTTGTAAGAAAGCCACATCTGTGTCTGTAATAGGCTCATAATCTACATTTAATGCAGCACAGTGCTTTCTAAATTAGCCATTAGCCCTTATCAGATGTGTTATATGATGTTCGAAGACTTTCAAGGAAGGTATTGATGCTCACATTTCTATTATCGATCTTCTTTTCTGAGGTTGAATGTCGGATGTGAGTAGCATGTGTGGCTGGACAAATGAACTTCTGAACTCATGTCATGGGTTGTATTAAAGTGTGTGCTGCTGCAAAGACATGTATCATGGAAGCTAGTGTCATTTTTTTCCCGGTGAATGTAGGGGTCACTTAACAGAGCAAATCGTTGTTATTAGATTTACTGAGTGCTCCGTGGCTTCTTAAAACAGTATGTCGTTTGTAGTTCACAACTTCCAGTACAGACTGTGTCAAAAGGAAGCCATACGCCGCCCTTGTGACGTTGTGTGTAAATTTAGCAACTATTGTTTTGCATCTTTATTTCCTAAAAGCGCCTGGGAAAATATGCAGCATCATTTTCCAACAACAAGCGACAGTGTTAACGTGTTGAATCCCAAGGTGTTTATCCACTAATCTGTCTGGCTGATACGGATTTGTACAACATGCTTGTCTAATCACACTGCAAAGTATGTAATAAATATATTCAAATGTAAATTTAAGTTTGCCGTCCTTTGGGAATCCTCTTGCAGAGCCAATAGCTACTCTCTGTAGCAAGGTTTACTGATGCTTTGCAAAATTCAAAATTAAAAACAACTGCTGTTAGTTTTTTGTTCTTTGAGAGTACTATTGTATTTTGTTAGAATTATTTAAAAAATGTTTATGAGGTATAGAGATGATTTTCTTTCTGAAGGCATGTGTTAAGGCAACTTTTTCACTCATCTTTATCTTCTTTTTGTTCCCATTTTGGAATAGGTTTTTGCCTCACTATTAAAAAGAGAAGCACTCCCAGACATCTTTCAATTCATTTCTATCACTCAAAACGTATTAAATCAAAAATGTGTTTTGAAAAAACACATCAAAAACTTAAATTCCCTTTTCCAAAAAAAAACAAAAACTGTCTCTCTTCTCTCTTGTTCAAACAAAAAAACTCACCAACCTGTCATCCCTTTTCTCATCATACACATTTGGAAGATCTAACCAAGAGGATGAGAGAACTGACACATCTATTCAACATTATATAAAAAATTAAAACTCAAATCATACATTAACAATCAACTATTATGGCTCCAACACGATACTTCATTCCATCAAGGTATGGTCAAGAATAAAAATCAGTCTAGTGAAGAGATTTATTTATTTATTATAGTACGTGTATATTTATTTAATGTAAATTATTTGTACTATCGGGAATTTAGCTAGAAGAAATTCTGTTAGATTGCAAAAATAGATTGGTCTGCAGTTTAATTGGGCTACTGGGAGCAATTTTCTTAAATGGAGGTCAAGATATATCCTCCTTATAGTAGATGCAGTAAATATTATGGGAACAGATATCAAAGTGCACACCAAAACCATTATAACACTGCCATACTTGATACCAGAACTCTTGGCATGTACTATTGTGTAATAACGTGTGTCCAGAAACGCCGTACTCAAGGCCAGAAGTTGGTATCGTCCTTCAGGGAAGTGCAGTATGTTTTATCTCGGAGTATCTATGTCAGCCTGTGAAATCGAGGTTGGTCTCACATAGTGTTGTTTTGGGGTGGGGGCTGATGCACTTAAGAACAGAGTAACAACTGCTAATTAGCCTGGTCTATAATAATCCATAATAATCAGGCAGAAAGAGCTGCTCCACTCAGTCATGTGCCACTGATG
Source organism: Coranthus polyacanthus (assembly GCA_037367275.1). Classification (NCBI taxonomy): domain Eukaryota; kingdom Metazoa; phylum Chordata; class Actinopteri; order Kurtiformes; family Apogonidae; genus Coranthus; species Coranthus polyacanthus. The sequence goes on from JAPQRN010000007.1 coordinate 21,875,825, forward strand.
GTCTATCATTTAGCTTAGCGAGAGATGGATGGAGAGAACGACAGAAAAGGAGGAAGAAGCCATTCACGGTGAAAGCAAGTGCTTTTTCCCTCCCCAGAGACATGCCATTACAGCACCCCCTTCTCCCCCTGGACCCTGATCTCGCACCACCGTGTAGGTCCTGTTGTGTTGTGCTGTTTTTATAATGCATCATGCTGCAAACCTGATTGCAGAGTGCACTTACCTTGCAGACCAGACAGATGAGTGGTCTGTCTGTAGGGCTCCTTTAAGGTGCTCGAGGTCGGCCTTTTTGTCTCTGTTCCACTCATTAAGGCGTCTGAGCGCTTTTTTTCTACTTTATAATTTACAGCAGTGGGAGACATTTAAATAGACCCAAATACACTTTATAACAACTAAGACTCAACGATATGGCCCAAAATGTTATCGCGACAAAACATTCTAACCAGACCATTGCTTATTTGATTTATGCTCGTGAGCGAAAGTTGAAGAAACCAAATGCTTAATTGTGATTTAATACAAACACTTGCCAAACAGCAGAACATTTCACAATTTTACTTGTGTCTCTAAACAATACAACGTACTGGCCTTCTTCTTCTTCTTTGTGGGATTAGGAGACTAGACACTACACTGATTACTTGACTAATTTACCTTTGGTACGCACCATGTTTTTCTGATTCCTGGTGTGAGAAGTAATACTGGACACTCTCCCTACACCCATATTCCACTCCATTCAGCACATATTGGTTTTCAGTCACCCTCTCACTAGAAATTGTACAATTGGACACTTCTGGAAACCAGTGTTTCTGGACCAAAAATACATTTCATATCAACATTTCTCAATACATGTATATTGACATTTTATTATCTTAATCAACCCAGTTGTCAGAACTTTTTTGCCTTCCTTCAATGGGCTGGAGGTGGTTAGGGTGCATGGCAGATATAAAAAAACTCCTGACCATGTCACCATAGAGTTCGCATCCCGACTCTCATAGATTTTTAGGTTCAGGTCATAAAAGCAGATTGGTTGGTTTTGGGAAAACATCATAGTTTTATTTTATCTTTGTCGACTTTTTTTGTATTATACCAAGCCCTGCAATCCTTTCCTAACCCTACCAAGTGCTGTGAATGTGTAAACCTAACCATAAAAACTGTAAAATGTAATTTCTGAGAGACATAGTATATATGTATATAGTTTTTTGCTGCTTTGTCTTTAATATGTATTAATCAAGAATGCATTAGGCACTGAGGAACAATTCTTAGATTGGAATGGTACTCAGGGGAGAGAGTCAACCAACTCCTGCCGTTTCATTTCACAGAGAAAAGCACAAATGGATGTTATTTGAGTGCTCATGTGTGTTTAATATATGCCTGCGTAGTTATTTTAAATGCAGAAAGATAGGCACAACATAAATTCAGTTGATATTTTACTCTTTTAAATGTATTGCCAGAGTCACGTAGAAACATTGGTCCATCTTATATTCAGTGAAACACAAAGCAAAACTTGCCAAGTCAAACAGACTAAATCAAAAATGTGCATTCATTTGCAGTTTGCACACATGCACTGAAAGTATCTACCTTAACAAATCATTTAGTCTCATTTTCGTTGTTTCATTCTTTGGAGGAGTGAAAACCTCTGCAGAGGCACAGTGCTCACTTGTTCCAGATATTATTGATTATTCTTACAGAGAACATCTTGTTTGCACACTCTGAAATACACACATACGCTACAGTCGGTGATGGTATTCAAATAGGACCCAAAAGCATATGCACCCATTAAAAGTCCATGACTACGGCATTTTCTGTCTGGCCAGTATTCTATTAAACTTTCAGCTATTTTTAAAACTTACCTTCACCATAAAAGCTTTTACTCTCAGAAATGGAGTCCATGCACAGGTCAGTTAGATTTAAAACATCTTAATAACATTGGCAGCGTTGCTAGGAAGCTTTGTAGAGTGCATTTGGGGGGCCTGAATTAGCGCGGGAGTTGACCAGGGTAGTGCTGTAAATCCCACTGCTGTAAATTCATGATAGTGTTTTAAAAGAAGTTTGTGACATTGTTTGCAAAACTATATATATATATATATATGTGTGTGTGTGTGTGTGTGTGTGTGTGTGTGCGTGTGTGCGAGACAGACAAAGTGAACGTTATGCGCTAAAAGTCTGCGTGTTTTGAGGCATGCTGGGGGTCATAGGTAGTAATTTAAACACTGCTGGGGCTGAGGGAATCTTCTGGGACAAACATATTTTGATCTCCACTCCACCAAGTCGCCATCGTCTCGCCTTTCTTTTTTCAGTTCCATCTGGCAACAGAAAGTCATGCTGACTGTTAGCAGATTTTTTTGTTTTCTTGCTGCATGTCATAAAACTTGAGCTTTCTTGCCAAAAGGAACCTTATGGGAGTCTCTGTAATGGCAGCACTAGGACAGATTTGAATAATGCAAAGGTAAACAAAGTGCATTTCAGCACTGCCTGTGCTCCTTTTTGTTCAGCTGCTAAGTGTACTCTTGCTTTATTATACTTGATATTCCCCTGTCAACACTATATCAGACAGGATCTATTTGCCTTAATTTTTCATTTAGTATGTCTCGGCTTGCAGTGATGGTGTTCAAAAGCTTTAGCTGTCAGTTTTTGCAGGTGAGACGTGTCTTAACCAGCAAGCAACTTCCATGTTTATAGCTTAATGTTGGAATGCAGTGAACTCAGTCTCTGTGAAACAGAGAAGAAGATGTGTGAGGCAAGTAAGGGCAGAGGGCAGATACGAGAGGAGGCGGGGGGTTGTCGGCCTTCTGAACAAATCTAACCAAACTTGGTCCACACAGGCAGTTTTTATAATGTGCCACACCCTGTCAATTTTAAAAAATAATTTTATTAGAAGTGTCAGGGCAAAGGTCACACCACTATCTCTTCTCTTTAGTTATATTGTTCTGGAGGCATGCAACTATTTTGTCGATCTCTGAAAAAATTAGCAAAAATAGCAGCAAATAGCTGTAATCAGCCTCAACTTGGAAACATATTTTCAGCTGTAGAGGATTTACTGGCCTCTGAAACATCCAGAAACATATGAAGCTTTCATTTGTGTTCAAACCTCCTGCATGCATTTTTTGTACCATAACAAAAGCTGTGATTAGCTTGATGGCTTTTGAAGCTTTGTGTGTGGTGCCTGGGACAGGTTTCAAGACAGTGGTTTTATGGCTCCCTCTCAGACAGCTCAAAGGCAAAGTCCACCATAAAACAGGTACTCCTCTGTTATCTGCATAAACAATTTAAAAACAAAAATATGTGGGGGCTATGTGAAATTCTTTCTGCTGAAATATCACAGCTGTGATCATTTTTTAAACTGAACTGAATACATTTTGTTGGATTTCATGACTCAGTATGAGAACAACAATTGTAGCAACTATGTAAAATGTGTGCCTAGAATATCAACATGGGAGTTGATAGTGTCTGCAGGCAGATTATCTTATTGACTGGAAAACATGTATACATGTTTATAACTCCTTAGAGCTGTGCAGCATCTTAGAAACAAGGCACTGAAAAATCAATTATACTTGGGCGTAACCTGCTGAATGCTGAGCTGACAAAACGGCTGCACTTTACCGTGACCATTTAGATGAAAACTCAGTGTTACTGTTAAATAGTTAAATAATATTAGTGGACAATGTAGCAAAGAAGGGCTAGGCGATAAAATTATAATCATTGTGATAATTTTCTTTGGAGATCAGCAGCTATGATTATATGCTATGATATATATGCACACAAGTCTTTAGGGTTTATTTCATCATATTCAGCTAAAACACAAAATGTTTCATGGTTTTCATCTTGAGTAAGAAATCAGATTGCACTCATTTTATTCATTTTTGCACTAAATCATGAAACAAAACTACAGGTCATCATTTTTGTCTTGTTCTTTAATATCGTTTTCATCTTCTCATGTCATGTTGTTTTTGTCTTGTTGCGTCTTTTATATAGTTTTCATCTTGTTATGTATTAATTTAATAATTTAACATTACAAATAACTGTCTGGCCTCTTCAAATTTTACTCAGGCTCAAAAGTCTGCCTTTAAACTTCTAAAAATGTATGTGTTTATTGTGATAATTATCAATATCGACTGATATGAAAATTTTTTCTCTTGATAAGATTTTTTGGCCATATCGTCCGGTCCTATAGCAAACATATGGGGCACAAGTGTACATAGTGAGAAAATAGATTGAATTTGTAACTGTCCCCATCTGCCAGTCAATCAAAATGAACATTTTGGTGTATCATGTAAGGCGTTATGATAAATGAGGGTTAGTAATGTGAGAGTAGGTCAGACATATACATTGACACTCATCTCAACTTAAATGTATTCCCTTTAGCTTCTTTTCAGATTGATACAGATGGTACTGCCGGCAGGTATTGACAAATACATTGATATACATATGGCCTCTTGATTGCCGTTTATGCTGGGGACAAATTATCTGTTAAGTGCTAGAAACCCAATCCATTGCTGGCATTGACTCTAACAGCTTGGATGCAGGCCACCAGAGGTGTAGGTTTACATTATGGGTGAGAGACCCTGCAGATGGTACAAGACTGCCCTCTTTAAGTGCTGACATTGTATCCATCATTTACCTCTGAGACTTACCCGAATCCCTGAAGTTTTAACCCGGCGCTTCTCAGATGGAAACCTGCCAGCATCTCACAGATAGACAATCCAGAATGAAATGTAGTTGGAGCAAAAGATTGGATTCCTTATAGCTGATTTTTTTTGCAATCATCATGACAGCGATGATTGAAGATGTTTTCATTCCATCACAGGCCGTTTGACCTTGGTAAGAATAATTAATCTCACCCTCTGTTGCCGAATGCATGCATTTTTTTTTTTTTTTTTTTTTTTTTTTTACATCTTATCAATATGCCACGCTGTGTCTTTCAGGAGAGGAGATGCATTTGAATGAAAGTAGTTCAAAGTAGAATGCTAAAAGCAAGATTTATTTTGTAGTTGGGAAGGGCGTTCTCCATTTAGAGTTATACTTACATTTCTAGAAATGGTCAAATTAAAATGTAAACTGTGGATCAAAACGTCTTCTCAAACTGACAGAGCGCTAATGTGCCAGAATCTGGCCTTAATCTGATCCATGGATCATGCTGCGGCTAATTACCATCTGCTCACTTACACTTCCTGGCCCCAGCACACTGGCTTGTTTTCAATTACATCCTTCCAAATAAGATTACAGCTTTCATTTTTATTTTTGGCAAGGGGGCCTGTATGGCTGCATCTCCTCCAGGTGAGGACCATTATGTGTGACTGAAGGAAGTGCCAGCTGGTTATTTTCCCCACTGTGCTGATGGTGGGGTCGAGGGCTCAGACCAGTGAATTGGTATTGCGTCTCCTTTTCACATGGTGCTCTCCTGCAACAATTCTCCATGCAGACTCATCACTTGTTTTCTATTCTGCTGTATTCAACGCTGCAGTCTTATTATTAGAGGTTCAAGAGAGCTTGGATCTTTTATAACCTTAATGTAGGTTTATTTTTTATCATTTCAGAATATGTAGCTCCCTACAATTCCATAATCTACATTAGGCCACTCATGTTTCAGGAAACCTTTTATGCCTTGTATTTAGAGACCAGAAGATGAGTGGATTTTTCATTCAACAGACCCTGCCAGCACACAGCACCTATGTTCAGCGTGTACTAGTGGGAGTTAAAATCCTCTGCCTGGCAGACTTTGTGTCATACTTTTAAGCAATAAGTAACACTTTAAAAACTGTGCCCACATCTAACATATAAAGCAAGCCTGCTAAGCTCCAGTACACTTCCAAAAACGTGTGCTTTAAAGCTGTCTCTTATTCGTGGTATTGATATTGTCCCGTTTGACTGAGGATTTCATTTGTCCCATAAGAAACCCGTCTTTGGGCCATGTCTAATTGGGCCTTATTGATTTAAAGCATACAACATTAAGACTGGGTATGGCTGAGATAGCGATTTAAGGCAATCAGTCTCTCAGTTGATATGCTCACGTATTGGAAACACATTGATGCTGTCAGCCCCAAAAGCAGCGAGGAGGAATAAGATAAAGAACTGGGATGGTGGAAACTGCTTATGTTTGTAAAATCACTATTGCCATGGGGATTGGTTCGACCTTTGTAGGAGCGAACTGTACCTGAAACAGCATGTGCAAAAAGTACTTCTGCACCCCTTTTAAGTCAGCATCACTGATGGCTCATCTTGCACATGTTTTGAACCACATGTGAGATATTCATGTCATGAAAATCAATTTCTAATTTCATACACGAGAGTAAGGAGACATCATAAGCTAATGTTGTTAGCGGCGGATTGATCAGTGTGACTAGACAAAAAGGCTGATTTATTTAGCTGGATATAGTTTGACACATCTGATAAAGAGGCCTTGAAATTCATCTATCACTTTACTTTGCATGTCATCTCATTTACCGTGTAAACAGACAGTAAACATTTCGCCTCAGGTTTGCTCTCGGGTCAAGTGCGTCCTGACATTCAGTTTCCCTTTGAATTGCATTTTCACATTAATTTTTAATGCATATACAGAACTCATGAAGTTAGTTTGTGCTGCAAGTAGATAGTGTTGGAAGAGCTATTCATATCCTTTGCTTAAGGAGATCCTTTGCTTAAGGAGTATCTTTGCAGTGTGGTAGTAGTACTACTATCACACTGCAAAGTAGTACTACTACCACACTGCAAAGATACTCCTTTTACTACTACTGTTAATAACTCCTGCAGCATTAAAGTCTATGCTTCATTTTACTGCTGTAGATGTTTAAGATTGGGCTCATTGTAAGTAGACAGACAGACACTTTATTCATCCCCTCTGGGAAATGTGTTCAGTAGCTCTCAATACATAACACATCTGTCACAGTACACAATAAAACAAATAAGTAATTAATGCAGTATGTAGTTGTAAAGTAGACCAGAAAGCATTATTGGAGAGGGTCCAGTGTTTTTTTTAATCAATTGGCGAAGGTGTTGCACAGTTTGATGTTTTAACTACTTTGTGTAGCTGATTCTACAGCAATACTCTGTGAGATTACAACTTTTCATGAGCTCAGAAGAACAGGCCTGTTTTCACCTTTGTGACAGTGTATTTTCCACTGAATCCAAGAGGGTTTTTAAAGAGTTTATGTAGCTTAAAGAGGAGGATAATTTTCTCAACACATAAAGGAACATCCTTCAGTTTATCACATTTGCGACAGTCAAAGTCAACACATTCGGAGATGCGTGGTTTTCACAGGATGGGAAGGGGATGAAAAATGTAAGCTGAAAAGAAACTAAAGCTGTCAGACAAAACGCATAGCTAAAAATTCAATATTTGCCTCTGACATGCAGTGAGGTACAAGTATGAAGCTGCATAAAATGGAAATACTTAATGCAAGAAATGGAAGTAGTAATCACTGCTTTTCAGTCTGAACAGTTGCATTGTGCATAAAGACATCATTAATAATGTATTATTTGGTTCCCTTCTTTAGTGCACTTATAAATGGTAGTATATGTCCACTTTCAGTTTTGTTTTCATGCAACTTAAAAAAAGAGTAAATATTTGGATTTTCTTTTGGAAAGGAATGAAATTCATGAATCGCCCAGACCCGTTATTTGAAACTCTGTAATTTTCTATGGTGAGAGAAAACACACATTTTGAGTTTTCTTTATTTTTTTCTACTATTTTTTTAAACTCATAATGTATATTGAGGTTGTTTTCAGTTTAGCCAAATAAAAGGAACACATTAGAATATGCAATGGTGTTAAGAATTATAAAAGGCAAATCAGTGCAAGTTCAGTAAAATGGAAATACTCAAGTAAAGTACAAGTACATCCGATATACTTGACTGAATGTGCTCAGTTATATTCCACCAGTGCAAGTAGATAATTAAACTGACGAGGAGAATGTTTAAAAGTGAGTAATGCAGACAGACAGGGGGGTTTATGTGATGTTACTGTAAGCAGTGTCAGTCCCATCACTCAGGATATTAAAGAAGGTCCAAAGCATGTCAACTGGAAGTCTATGGTACGCATCTGGCAATAGACGTTGTGTGGGCGAAATATAAACATCTCCTCCTACCTGCGTACAGTGATGACACAAACACAGTCAGCATAGCGGGATCACTGCTTCCCCTCAACCGAGCTGCCATTTTTAGCCAGCCTACAGTCTGACTTTCAGTCTGCCTTTGATCACTGCCATGGCAGAAACCCTTTTGATGACTCATGCAGATCGGCAGCCATACTCGCGCAAAAACAATCTCAGCCCCACTCACACACTCGTACACATGTTGTCTGGTGAATCACGCTGGGTGGCCTGATGTGTGATTATACCAGTATTTTGTGCAAATTATAAGCATCTTCCCCATTTTTGTCTACAGCGTTATGACATGTTTGAGCTTTCAGTTGATGATGTTTGAGCTGGTGGTGTTTCCTTAGGTCACCCATGTATATGCATATGTATTATAGTGTTATGAAGAGGAAAGGGGTCACGAGTACTTTATTGAATACATCGTTTAATGTGTTCTATGGAGACCTTTTCTTGCTGAAAACATTTTTTAATTTGAACCTGTTGTTGTGAATATGTTTCTCCAGTTGTTGCTTTATTTTGTAAGAGTATCGTTGTAATAAAGAAAGCATCTTTTTTTTTTGTTTTGTCAAGAATTAATGCAGATTGAAAAGAAAGTTTAAAGATTAAAACCATGAACCATCCATACCAGTGAAAAAAATCCAGATTCAGTCCTATTATCTTGCTGGAAAGCTCTGTATTTTATTTTTTGTCACAACGCCACTTGAATCACAATTATAAGTGGTGAGATGTTTATTTTCAAAAGTAACCTTGAAAAAGTAATAGTAAACTTCAATACACACATTTCTATCTTTTATCAAATAATTTAGATACATTCAATACAGTCGTTTGTCTTTTTTTTTACTGATGAATTAGTAATGGTAAGTCCCCTGACACTGTATGAGAAAAAATGACAGGGCCTGAAATAAGCTTTTCCACCTTCCAACGTTGCTTATGTTTATAGAGGCAACAGTTTTTCCTCTGTTCTTCAAACACCACTTTGTGCTCAAGAATAGCTTTTACAAAAAAACCCTGTATATCCAGCTTTAAGGAACTGGTTGTATACAGTATGTCCGGTCACTCCATTCCTTATAATAGGAAGCAGAATTATAGACGTATATTTCCATGAAATTGTTACATATCATTAATTCAAAACCTGCGTCTGCTTTGAACTTTATAATTTGCTCTCTGTAAAGCCAGTTTTAGGTCATTGTGGTATTTTCTCCATAATTTAAAGGAACATTTTCACATTACACTGAAGCAAACTTTCACATTCTCTCTTGCTTTACAACAAACCATTATTGATTAATCAAAACTGCTGATAGTGTGTATCTAGGCCTCACATTTACAACTGGAAAACTCAAACCATGCAGTCTGCTCATGTGAAGACGATGGTTTAAATCATCTTATTATGTGCTGCTGTGGCGAAGAAAATATAACTATATTTTGCACTGTGGCATATTTTCTCACACACTTTCCTCCCCGTGGGCATATAGGGCCACTATAATTTTACACCAACCGGCGCAAACACAACTCAGATAAATTGCAGTTCACTGTGAGCAGCAAACTGTCCACCCATCACAGACATCACAGCAATGTCAAGCTTTCCCCATTATGTTCCAGAGTGGAGACAAGTGGACGTGTTGTTATGCTAATGCATGTTAATCAACTCCTCGCCTGAACGAGCGCTTACCCTCTAACATTTCAGATATCGGAGGAACAGCAGACATGCAAATGTTTCTCCTGCTGTCCGTGAGCTTGATAGAAGGAGAGAAAAATGATCACGGTGGCATTTCATACATGAATGATTCGACACAGCATCAGAACAGGTTGATAAATGAGGCTGGGTGTGTATACGAACCTTTTTTCTTTCATCAAATGAGCGTGTGAAGGCCTGTGTGTAAATATACATGCCTGTAGACACATTCTACACCTGCACGTACTGACAGAACGTTAGTTAAGCATTCTTGTTGGTAAAAACAAACCTCATGTTATAATTCAAATATCAAAGGGTACCCTACTCATTAAGTAAGTTGAAAATCAGTTGTTTAGCTTATGTGTGAGACTTTTTGTGCGTTTTTGTGCCAGGAAACAAAGTGACGACATGTAGCCAGGGTTTTCCCAAGGTTTTCAGAGGGCTTAGGTGCTTTCTGGGCTCCAGTGTTTTACCCTAGGTTTGTGGAGCGGGTCAATGGGGGTCGTCTCACAAGAAAGTTGTACATTTTCAATCAAGAAATTTATAATTTCGCATCATTTTGGACCATTATTATGACCATATCTTTGTACAAAAATGTGGAAAAGCCAGAGCAAGATGATAAACAACACAGAAAGATTCAAAACAATTCACAGGGAAGGAGCTGCTTCCATTAGATCTGGGAAGTCATTTATTTAATTTTGCTGCTCTTCACATTGACTTTACATTAATTTGGTTTAGGTGGTGCCCAAAATGGCCTGGCTACTGCACCCAAGATTTATAATGATATGGAAAACACTGGTATCAAAGGTCCCTGTGCAGAATCAAACCAACGATAGATCTGCATGGTATTGGAAAAAACTGCAATATTTCGAAATTAATTTTCACCAGATGGCTTGATGAGCTCTGTTCGGAAAAAAAATTATCATTCTGGACTGATTGAGGTGATTTTGTAGAGGAGTGCATTTGCATAGAAAAAATAAATAAATAAAAAGTTGAAAAATGCCTTTTTACTGATGATACAGTTGGTTTCAACAGGTGTGACTACTCATCTGTGGTGATGTTGGAGGGAAATTAGGCTGGTTGGTCTGTTGCCATGTGTTTCAGTTAATTTGCCTTACTTGACTGTTGTTGCATGTGCACATTGTGATGATGCTGAAACGATATTTTTTACAGCCCTAACCAGTGACTTTGCATTTCACCTTTGGAACCTTTACCCCTGTATTCCACGTTACGGCTCCAACATGGTTTAGTTCCATCCTCTACAAGTCTTCAGTCCACTCCGGATGTGTTTTAGAGGTGGTGCGTCATCTCTGTCTGATCTCCTGATTTTGTCATTTTTACTTGATTTTTGTGCTTTGACCATAGACTGCAAAAGCCATGTAAATTGTTTCTTTTTGACTGTTCAAAATTGCAAAATTGTTCAAAATTAGCTGTTGGCTAATTGCTTTTACTTCCCTGCTGTAGCTACAGACAAAGTTAATACAGTTAAGTGTATTTATTAGCAAAGAGGATCAAATAATTGTGGCTATGTTTAAGTTGTTAAAAATAGCTTCGTCCTCATCATTATTTCATATCAACATTTCAACGTTGTGTTCATCATTGACATTGATATAGTGATATAATACCATTGGAGTCTGCATGGGGTGTTTTATTTTGAGCGGATCCTCTATTCATTTTGTGTATCTGACTTCCTGCTCGTCTCATCTGCTCTGTGCTGCTTGATGTGGCGTCCATCAAAATTAGTCTCTGTACATACAGTATGTGGTGCAACGGAGCTCCAAGCCAGTTCTGGAACCCTGCTAACACGCACTACAGTGCTTCTGGTGGAAACATTAGCACTGCATACAGTGACCGTTATCAGCTCTAGAAGCTGTTACGCTGCCATAACATGGTGCAGCCAGGGGCAACCACTCTACTACCAGGCTGTCCAGTGACTTCAGTCTTTTAAAACAAACTGGATTACCAAAATTAATTGCTTGACCACATGAATGTTTACTAATATGACACAGTTTGTCAGTCGCAAAACTGTTGCGGTAATGGGTTGAATACAAGCAGAGAATTTAGGACCCACATTTAGCCATTACTGCTGACTTAGCTGCATAACACAGAGACACACACACACACAAAAACATAGTGTCAACAAGGACCTAGTGGGTTTGTCCCAGAGCCCACACACTCCATACCTTCTCTGCAAAGGTAGAAGCTGAGCCTTGTTATGTTTGCTAGCAGCACTGAAGGTGATGAGGGATGTATCCGCTGGTTTATTGATGCCTCACATTGTCACTCACCGTTAAATCCACCACACTCCCTGGGCTTTAGGTATTTTTTTTTTTATTTATTCTTTCAGGCGGGAGTTGGTGGTGGTGGGAGGTGCAATCACAGTTCCAGTTTGATTTGGAGGCTTGCTTGACACGAGGAATCACATTTCACTGTGACAGCTGCAAGCTGGCATGGTTTGGGGCTATATGCCAGTTCACGCACACCCATCTTCTGGATAATAGTTTGACTTGCTAGACGAAGCAGACTGGCATGAATTATTGCACAGGGAAGTCTTTACACCCTTGTTAGAATCCATATATAGTTTCCCCCCGGTATGCCTCATTCAGTCAACTTGTCTGCTCGGTGACATAAAAAACTGCCCTCTAGTCTTCACTATTACTATTATCATACTGGAGGCATTGCAGGAAATGTTAATTACTGCTTCAGTTAAACCCAACCAAAATTAAGACTGCATATACAGTGCAATAAGGCTACATTTTTCCACTGCTGGCTGGGGTGACTACAACTTTGTTCTCATTTCTTAAACATAACATATTCAGAGGGGCTTGCTGAGACTAGACTCATTTAAGCAGGTGGTTAATTCACAGTGATTGCTCACCATGTGTGTTGTGAAACAGCCAAAACAAGTGGAATCAAAAAGAAGCTCACATTGAAAGAGTTGTTTTATTGTTGAAGATGATACAGCTGCATACGCATGAATATAAGGTCAGGAAATATGAAATTCGTCAAAGTACTGGAGGGCAAAAACAGCTTTGGTTTGTATCATATAGAGAATAAACTTTTTACTGTCGCATAAAGTTCACATTTGCTTGATAAAACAGAGAACTCGGAGGAGAAAATCCCAGTTGGACTCATTTTTAAAAATCACCTCATTCACCTCATTGTAAAAGTGCAGAAAGTTCATGAAAATATATCAGAAGTACTTTACTTTGCAGTGTCAATTTAAGTGCATTGGTAGTGATGAAGGTTGGATGAGGAGACCCCAAAAAGGCCTGTTTTCATCTCTGCTGGAGCACATTGTTCTGCTGTTGGATGATCCTCAGATAAGAGCAATTGTGTTAGAGCTGCCAGAGCAAACAAAGCCATGCCTTTAGGGCAGAGAGGGTGGCAGGTTTTTTGTTTGTGAAAGGCGGTTATCAAAATGGGGGTGTTAAAAACCTAAGTAGATATGCTGCCTCAGCCTTAACTCTACAAAAGTGTCCGTATTAGACCAAACTTTTTCACTTTACTGCATGCAGTGTGCAAACTATGCCGTGTTTTTTGGGGAAGGTTACTTTTTTGTAATCAGAAACAACAGATACATTTATTCTTCACTTGGTTTTTATTTTATTTTTCATTATGCCTGTTAATATGAATGTGAAATATAAGAAAAGGGAAAAGTAGCTGCTGCTGTGCATCTTTCGACAAAACAGAGGTGAAGAGAAATTCTACAATAAAAACCCCAAAAATATTCTAACGCATATTATGTAATAGCAGTACAATTCATTGTTGACATATTTGGTGAGAAGGAAAATCAAGTCCTTCATGAATACTGTATCTGCTGTTTTTGAGCAGAAAATGGAAAAATGCCTTTTTATTTGTGGATTTTGAAATGAAAAGCAAATCACTACACTATTTTCATTCCTTTCATTTCTGTTTCTGAAACATGGTCAAAAATCATGTATACACAACAACAGCAATGAGAATGTTTTTTGTGTTTCATTGTCACAATGTGGACCCCAGGAAAAATAGCTGCAGTAAAGCTGTAGCTGAAGAGCATCGTAATAAAAAAACGAAACTAAATATATTCATAAAACACTTGATCGCTTATATTTATCATTATTCTTATTTGGAAGAATCATGAATGACCCGTACGACATTAACAGCCACATTTACACATGATCCATGATGAAGATTTCATATTTTCCCAAATCGGGTTTTCACGGGAGCTCATGTCTTATTAAGAGGAGCTGAGCTCCATCTTGCTCCCCTGTGGTTCACATCCTGACTGCATTTCATTATACTGGACATCATTTTACTCAGCAAACAAGGTGAGAGTGAACTGCTACATGCTATTCATTAGCAGTCCTTTTGATGTACTCGTAAGAGTGAAATAAGACCAGCAGAGCCAGCATTGTAAGCACATATAAGCTTCAAAGTTTCTCCAGTAATAGACAGATTGAACACAATCATTCCTCATTCATCAGCTGTGGTGAGACTGATTTAAGTTGCAGTAGTGCCCTATAACAGTTAGTCAATTCATAATTAGCAACTAAAATCTAATTAAATTATTGCTTGAATGATTTAACATCAAAACTTTTCCTGAAATGAAAACATCACCTCCCTCTTTTATTTGCATTACTTGGCATCATCCCCAGCCTGATGTTTATGTAAACCTTTTGTGGCTTTATGAATTGTAATATACACAAAGCAGTAGTTTTTTTTACAAAGCCCGTAATTTGAAACCCGATGAGGTAGACCACACACACGTCTTTTGTGCTTTCACCTCTCTGCTATTTTCAGCTTTTAATCGGGGAGGCTAATGTGCTATTACTTCCTTCCCCACCTGCGGGAACAATGCTCTGCACTCGCCGCTCCATTACAAGAGACTACTCTTTTGTGGAGCCCTAGATACTGAGTGACTTACGGGTCTTATTGCAAGACATCAAGTAGACAAACATATACTGCAGTCTTTCCTCTTGGGGTATTGAAACATTGATGTCTGGAGGTAAAAGCGATAAAAATGACCCATGACCCTGAAAAGGATTAAGCACCTATAGTGAGAGAGTGTAGTAAAAACATACTGAGAACTGCAATGAGGTTTAGCATGAGATTTATGCAGCTTCAATAAATCCTCTGTCTAATACGCACACATGAAAGACAGTGTTGTCACATCAGGCTAACATGATGTGGTGTTTGCTTTTGCCTTTCTTAAAACCATTTGTCCTGCCACTGTTTACCCACTGCTACCGTGTAGCCCTGACATGGACTGTTGTACCAGAAACACCTTGGTTGAATATTAAGCCTATGTCTATATACAAATGGATGAATTTTACACCTGTAGTCTGTTCTGAATTCCAGCCAGAGCTGGATTTCATTTTACCTGCAGCTGCTTCTCTGAATACACAGGAGCAGAAAATATTTGGACACCCACTTATGTCTCAGTTTGGCTTTCCTATGAACCAGCTGTTTCATCTCCGTCTAATTTTTATTCCTGGCTCTTGTGTGTGTGTTTGAGGTAAATATAATCCTGCGTGTTTGTTTATAACAAACCATATTGAGAGTGTTATTCTTCTGATAAAACTCATCTTTGAATTCCATCAGTACTTCTGCATGTTTTACATTTTGATGGTTTTATACTGCACTGTCCAAACTGAGGAAAAAAATAAGTCTATTTTTGAGTCCTGCCCGAGGCTATGAATTTGCTCATAAGGAAATCCATTGTAAAAAATAAAAAGTGAACACAAAGGCTTGCGTTCTGGTTAGAGTCATTCAGTTCAAGAGTAAGTTACACACTTTAAGTTCCCCGGAGAGATCATCTTCCACTGAAGACGTATTTTTATCTGGTTTTATGTGTATTAACATTTCCCCGTAGAGCCTGGTAGCTATTGGTACATTTTTTATCTTGCCTGAGGTGCCAAAAGTTTGTAATTCCTTTTTTTTCCTTTAATAGACTGATTAATACCATCAATAATTTGGACAAACACATTTTTGTCGCCATTTGTGGTTATGTAATTTTATGGCCCTTGCAAGCAAGTGTTTCATATGGGGAATAATAGAAGTTCTTTTTGTGTTCTGTAGTCTGATACTGAAACAATCATCATGTGTAACTAAAATACACTGACAAGGCATCAGGCAGGAAAACAAACCAGGTTGTGTCAAAATAAGAGGACTTTTCATTCTCATCATTTTTCCTAGTATCGCTTTATTTTTTGTATATTCTGAAGTTTTCAGGCAGACAGATTTTCATAATTGGCCATCCAGCTTGAATTCACTAAGACAGTTTGTTTACTTCTCCATAACCGTTGTTACATGTTCAAAGATGATAAATTTAGCTGACTCTTTGAGCAGAATCCCCATGTGACATGTGTCTTGCTTTACCAGGAAAAACATGCAGCCGTGTTTTTTTTCCCCAGCGGCTTCTTCATTATACCATAACTAGTATCGCACATTGTGTACACAGTTCCTTTATGAAAGCAGCTGCTTTGCTTGTGAATTCCTCAGAAAAAAAAAAAAATCAATCAATCTTTCTGTATTTGAAGTTCATACGGATTTATTTTCTTTTTAGACACTCAAAATAAGCTGACATGACTCATTACCTCATTACCTCATGGGAAATTTTTGCACAGTTTTGAAAAATTCTGCAGGATTTGAAAAGCCATATGTTTAATGCCACACTAAGATTTCAAAAAGGGTAATTGATTAATATAATCTGTGATTTTTGTGGCAATCTGTCATGGCAGTTGGAGCCACTCGAGCTCAAATTGGGATATCATATCAATAAAAAAATTATAATCCTGCAAAATTGAAAATACATAATGAGGAATAGCAAGACTGTGAGTGGACAGATGTATGCATTTTGTTTTAACACATCCTCGTGTTTCATTAACCTGGCTTCTCTGTTGTTTAGGCGTCAAACTCAATATAGTAAACAAATTGTTTTCTGTGAAAAGAAAAGAGTGCAAACTACTTTGGCCTGAGGTATTAAAACCGCAGCATGTTGACTAATGAAATGGCACAGCTGGAGAAAAACATTTCATGATCAGAGCTGTGCATGTGTCTCCTTTTCTCAGCAGTGATTAGGTAATTCAGGAAATTGCCAGTGCTAAGTGATGGGATTTCTGGGGTGCAATTAATCCATTTATCATGCATTAATGCTTAATTATCAGTGTCTTTCATTTCTTTTTCTTTGTTAATAAAAATAGTTAAAGCAAGACAAGGCATAAACGACTGATTAAGCTGCTGGCTGCTGGCTAAATGATAAAGATGACTTGCTTTTTAGTCGAAGCATTGTGATTTATTTCCTCTGTTTTTATCACCTACTCTGATTTTTGTTAATACCTTTAAATAGAAGACTCTAATGCTGTCCTTGTGTTGTTTGTTTGTCACTGGAGTTTGAGATTTAAAAAACAATAGAAGTCAGTTGAGAGCTTGAGGAAGTGTCATAAGGAAGAGCACGAGACTCAGTTTGAGCAACAGAAGCCACTTCAGTCAGCAGCTGCACTTGAGCGTTTTCTGGCCTCATCACTCTGGAATGACCAGAATCTGAACTGCTCCTTGTTCTGCCTGTTTAGCTTAAAGCTCAAAGAGAACGACTTAGAGCGTGAAGACCTTAGTGTTCCTCCACTCTGCTCTGACCTCCATCCATCCATCTTCTCTCCACCCCTTTTCTCCCTCCTCCCACGTTGCACATGACTGAGCGGTGCCACCATAGCAACTACTTCACCTCAGTGCTCTCTCAGGTTTTGTGGACAGAGGAATTGGGTTTTGCGGTGGTGTTGCAAAGCCCTGAGCTTGACCTGCCAAGCCCGACCTCTCCCACCTCTGCCATAAAACTTAATGGGAGGCATGCTGGAAATGTGGTGTCATGGCTTTTGGTGTGGCATTATAGTGCGGTGCAGCTTTTTTATTCCCAGAAATCCTTGTTCACACCCAACCATTTTTAGACATTTATTTATTTAACATATATACAATGGTTTTTATACTAACAAATATGAAGTATAAACTGATATGATTCACCAAAGCATTTATAACCTGAGCTGCATTGCCTACATGGGCTTGTTAAATACAAAAACTCAACAATACATGTATTAAAACACAGAGCTCAGAAATCAACAACACAATACAGAGAAACCACAGAGTCCTGTCTGATCCTTAAAAAGTCTTAAATTTAGTTTTTGGTGTGCAAAGTCTAAAATTGTCTTAAAAAAGGAGGCATTAACATCTAGTTTTTCATTGTTTTCTCTTTTGTTTTACCTGTATTTTATATCTCTGTTGCTTTGGTGGGGTACAGTCTGCGCTCTGTTTGGTTTGTTCTGTTTGGTAGTATGCCTTGTGTGGCTGTGATCTGCATTTTAACCTGAAGAATGTGTTTGTCCAGCTTTTCATTTGAGTGCTACAGCGGAAAAAAGAAGAACATTGTCTACCACCATAGAGGTTTATTTTCACTAAGGTCTTAAAAAATGTGCAGATAACCTGGGACAATACACTAGACACAAAGTAATAATACAACAACAAGAAGCAGCTGATCATTCATGACAACATGACTGATCATTCTTTCAACGCTGTTTCAGTTTGAAATGTTTTAGCTCTACAGATTAAGGAGTTCCACATGTTGATGTCTGAGCAGAAAAACCTGTTTGTCCAAATGAGGATTTATGTAAGGTCACCTTACAGTTCCCATTGGTTACCCCTTACTGAGGCCAAAACTCTGAGAGAAACCACGAGGTCACTGAGCATCCGACGTGTCTGATTATGTAGGCATCTATGGATGAGTTTATGATGAAAGTTAATGAAACGCTCAAAACTTAAGACCATGGCAGTGATTTATACATTGTGGGAGCTGCCCCGAATAACCAGTCTTCTCTTCAGGGTGTCTAAACTCTGGGATCACAGCAATACGTGCCATATATTTTATTTTAATGTTCTGTTCTCCCTGTTTTTACCAGTGATCAAAGGCACCATCAAGTGATCTAAGACACCAGTTATCTCCCCATCTGATGAAAGAGTGAAAAAGTGCTTGACTCATGACAAGCACTTTTTCGACTTTCTTTTGGTTACTGTGTTCCTTATGATCTCTGACTTTTTGACACAAGCATTTGAGGTGTACTTTGTGGTGGGGAGAGAGCATGTATTGCCCCCTGTACCCAAACAGATTCAGCCAGTCAGCTCTAAATCAGCTACTCTCAGACAAAAGCTATAATCTCGAAGCTCCCACAACCCACATGCACACTTGAGTCGAAACACAAAAAGTGTGATTTTCTTTTGTGATAAAAAAAAAAAAAACGTCAATGTTTTTAATAATAGTAACTGTTCTGTGCTTTTTGTGTTGCAGTATGGGGAACCGAGAGTGTGACAGCCCTGTATGGAGAGACCATTGTTGTGCCATGCAATGGCGGAGCTCCACCTGTGAAGGATCTGATGTTCATCAAGTGGAAATATGTAAGTTGATACTGTGTACAATTCCGTCAGTGAAGTGTTAAGGTTCAGTGAGCATCAGAGAAGAAGAAGAGGGAAAATGTGACACCGTTTGGTCTGTGTTATGTGTTTCAGCTTCCATTTTTCCAAGAAGAACTGGCTAAAGAGATTTTGCACATTTAAACACAATGATTTGTTGCAGTTACTGAGAAGAATATGTATCATTAAATTACAGCAAGCTTGTATGTATGTGTGTATGTATGTATGTAATGAGCGTTTGAGCGCAGGTTTACACTGCCTTTAAATCTACGTTTTTATGATTTTATCTTTATTGTCCAATTTAAAACATTTGTTACAAAAGTAATCAAAATCGAATTCAATAAGTTGTATTACGTTGATGAAGTAATTAAAATAGCTACATTACACATTACTCTTTTAAAACAGTAACTAACAATCTGTAACATTACATTTGAGAAGTAACCTTCCCAACACTGCCTGTATGTATAGATATTCTTGTAGTATGAGTATGAGAAACTATTATGTAATCAATATAAGATAGTGTGCTTAAAAAATCACATGATGTATAACCAACCAAGACCATCAGAGATTGCAGATCGTCGCCCCCTCAGATCATATCCACCATGCTGAATAATTCCACTATGTTTTGAAAACGCTCAAAGAAACCTTGACCCTTAAAACACTCTCCCAGCATTTGGATTCATGTTTCTGTCATCAGTTGTTTTGAACTTACGCAGGGTGGAGTGGATGCAAATCAAGTGTCAATACAGTCAGTTCTATTATCGGACTGATATTATCAGTCCGATAATAGTGTGAGATTGAAAAAAAGTAATATGTTGGATTGAAAAATGAAATGAAAATATGCTCTCAGTTCTGTAGCGTCTTCCGGCTCAGCAAGAAATGAATCATGTTGATAGATAAGTGTTATGTTGCATGTTCGTCATTTCAGAGAAGTAGCTGCCTCCATTTCTGAAAAAAAGTTTTAGTAGTTTTGAAGAATCCTTTAAAAATGCTAGAATTCTAGAGGGATCCAGAGCTGGACCATCTTCTAGGAGGAGTGAGATATGGTAGAGACCTACTGTGTGACAGACAGACCCTCAGAGAGCGACGGCAAAAACACCTGTTATATTATTGAAATTTGAGTTGATAAGTCATTTTAATACAATAACTGTGATTAACAGTATTATTGTCTGTTTTAGTATAAGGCTAATAATCGTTTAATTACGTATCTTTTGAAGAAGAAGAATTTTGAAACATATAAAATGATATTTTGCCTTTTGTGGATGAGAATTTAACATAGCAGATATGGTATAACAAAAATATACAAAGCCCATTACTGAAATATTAACCGAGGTACAAAATCAAAACAAGCTGCTGTGGCACTAGTTCTAAATTAAACTCACAGCAGAAGAAGGAGCACAACAAGATGATGTCATTAAAAGAGCACCAGCAGAACAGATGGAAAACAACATGGAAATAACAACATTATTTCTGTTAGTTTCACCCAACTGTTTTTATACAGACGAATAGAGACGATTATCACGATTATGTAAAATAATCATGATTATTTCAAATAATTGCGGTGTGGCGATTATGTAGTAATCATGACAGGCCTGGTTGTGAATCAAGAGAAGAGTACTGTGTATTTACATGCTTCTAAAATGCTGTGCTTGAAGTGAGAAGTGCAATCAGCAGGGATACTCATTACAAATCAGCTCTGAGGTTTGATCCTTCCCTCTTAACAAGAACCTCTTAAGTGGAGGTCTGAATAGTCATCAATGCATATCTCTAAGTCTGTTTGATTACTATATTTCAGGATATAATGGGCTATAATGCATGATAGTAAAAAAAAAAAAAAAGCCACTGCCCTTGACATCTTTCCTCATCATGCTTCCATTATCATTATCTATATACGGTACAGAAAGGGTAGCATCTTTATTAAACTCTTTGTTGACACTTTTTGCCTTTGCTTTTACTGCACATACAGTGCGCTGCATCTGATTCAAGGAAATTGCCTTTCAGTCAGACCATACTTCAGTGCTTTTGGGTGAACAGTTCTAGACAGAAGATGTGCTGCATTTGGTTTACCTTTTAAGAGAAGGTTGCCTCAAAGCCACACGTCTAGGAAATGGACATTTGTTCAGACGCCCATGCAGGGTTTAGTTGCTTCTGTCAAAGATGTTCTGGTGGAAAATCTTTAACAAACAAAATATGAAATTAAATGCGGCATATGCAAAGGCGCTAAAATGCAAAAGTGTGGCTTTGATTCTTGATGCAGGGTAAATCTAATCCCCAGTGTAATTAGTCACTATCAGTTAGAGAAATTAGGATCAGTCATACTGAATCTGCTAATGTTCAAAGACACAATGTGATGTGGCACTGTGTACCCCTTCCACTTTAATACTTATTTTTCCACAGTATTACCACCTTGAATGATCTTACAGTTCATATTCTGTTGATTGACAGGTTTAATACTGTCCCCTGAATTGTAACATTTACATCTCAGAGTAAGTTCACTGTAATTATGATTAAATAACATTTTTACTCTCGTTTCCACACTTTAGGAGAAAGATGATGGCGCAGCTGGTGACCTGTTGGTCAAACAGGATCAGAGGGATCAAGCCACAGTTCAGGCCACAGACAGTTACGCCCAGCGGGTCAGCATCGATGACAAATTTAGTCTTCTCATCACCCAAGCTACGCTAAACGACCAGAGGACCTTCACGTGCATGGTGGTGTCAGCCACCAACCTCATGGAGTACCCAGTCTCTGTCACTGTTCAAAGTGAGCAAAAGCATCAATTAAATCATTCGGGGTGTCATGTTTCAAGCACATGTTGTGTTGTTTTTGTTCTGATTCTTAATTTAGCTGAATATCACTGTGTCTCTTGAAGAAAACAAATCAGAGAGGATTATTTCACATTTTCAATGCAGATGCAAATGCATCTTTCAAGACTGTTCCTGGAGCCATTTTGCATCAATCGTTTATATTTAAAACACGGCATTGCAGTTTCAGTACGGCGCTTTTTCACTACAGTCAGTGTCAAGCAATCAAACTCTTTTCTTTTTAATTAATACAGTTTGCTAACTGCATTGTGCACATCCTTAATTCTTTTCAAATACAGTATGTTGTGAAGCCTGATCTGTTGAGCAGAGAACAGTTTACAAATAGCTTCAAGCTGCTGAAAGCCACAGATGTAATATTTACAGAAAATCATTAGCACTGACTAATTAACCAAAAACTGAAAACAATTACATTTGTAATTCTTATTCAAAGATACACGGGTGATATGCGGAGACAGTTTTGTGAACAAACAGCGTTGCATTAATTGCATTCAAACCCGTTGTTTTTCACACTCGATTTGTCCCTTTTGTTTCTCCTCATGCTTAAAGAAATATGGTTCTGAATCTGAATTTTACTCCCCTAAACTTCCCATGTATCACCTACTAATGGGTTTTGCAAAACCAACCGTGAAATAGGACATGAAGAGAGTAGCTCAATAGGCCTTAGAGAGAGTATTAGTTTGTAGTTAACAGGGGGCACGTTGAAATTATGTCCTACAGCTTGAATATTAACTATGCAATAAGTTTGCAGCTAAGCATTTTTAGATGAACAATGCTGTCTACTTGCCCAACGTTGTTAGGGAAATACTTCACAGTTCTGCACACAAGTCTAGACAATATTGACATGAGAAGAAAATGTTAAAACTTACACTGTTATGATCCCAACAGCTGACTCTCTGTTTGTGTGTTTTCAGAGAAACCGTCATCAGTTGAGATTATGGATAAGGCTGAAGTACTTCAGAAAGACAAACCAACAATGGTAAGAACGACTCAAGCCTTTCTAGATGTAAATATTTATACCCTTTGAGGACTGCCGTTTGTCTGTTTGATTTAGCTATTGAAGGTACATCCTCAGAACGCCACACACATGACATAAAAGAATGAAATGAAAGTTGAGGGGGAGGATTGCTTTAGTTACCTTTGAGGTCTCCGACTGGGCCCAAAACAAGACACTGATGTACTGTATAATTTACACAGGTCAAACAGCCTGAGGCATTAGAGGCAGTCCAGAAAAGAGGGAGGGGAGAAATA
>JAPQRN010000007.1:21899190-21922016 GCA_037367275.1 Coranthus polyacanthus
TCTTTCTTTCTTTCTTTCTTTCTTTCTTTCTTTCTTTCTTTCTTTCTTTCTTTCTTTCTTTCTTTCTTTCTTTCCCTTAATTTTTTCCTCCTGAACCTCTTAGATCCATCGGAGAAGGTTAGCCTTCAAATCCTGACCAAGGGGCCCATCGTAGAAGGCGATAACGTGACATTGAAGTGTCACGCCGATGGCAATCCCCCACCCAATGCGTTCTATTTCCACATCAAGGTCAGTCAGAGTCCAGACATTAACCTCAAGGAGTGTATTACTGTCTCCTCTGGAATAATACTTGGTCATTGTGAATTCAGCCATCGCCTCACCATTCAGACTGGCAGCCACTTGTTATCACAAAATTTGAATATCCTTTTTGACTATAAGCCTGTAAAAAAAACCCTGGACATTTGGTAGCTAAAGTTATACTTTTGGAGTTATGGTGGCACGTTTTGGAAAGCCAGTATCACAATATGGGCAGTGAAATTAAAGTCTGCCTTTAACTGTGGACCTCCTAATTGCATTGTTCTTTTTGGAGATTACTCCTGTTTTTATCTGTCTCATTTCCTGACAATGTGTTTAAAACGACAGAAGGTAATAGTCCATCTCCATTCTCCCTTTACCCCTCTCCGCCTCTTGTTCCACTAGGACCGCAAAGTGCCTGTGGAAAATTCAGACACCTACACTTTGACTGCCATCAGCAGAGATGCTGCGGGTGAATACAAATGCTCTCTGGCTGACAATGAGAAAATGGAAGCCTCCCAAACCATCAACGTCAGCTGTGAGTATTCATGACATATGGAGAGCTTTAGCATGCTTCAGTGAAAAGGGGAAATCACTACCGAAGCAGAGACAAGACCTCCAACTGTTGTCCCCAGTTTGCCTTCGCCTCGAGCCAACAAACTCCCCTACATTCTCTCCTTGATAGAAATTTCTGAACTTTCTATATATAACAAGGCACTTTTATTCACTGTAAATAAAGTCATGGGAGCAGAGTAATGGTAATCAAATTTAAACTTTGAGAGCCCAGCCTGGCAGGGAGGCAGAGTGGAGTGCCAGGCAGGGAGGAGGAGAACTAATTAGAAATTTCTGACATCTAGTGAGCAAAAGTGACAAAGTGTTTGGGTGGGCGAGGAGCTCAGGCAACTGATAAGCTGCTTTTTCCCCTCCTACCATCCACCAGCACTCCCTCAAGTAATTACTCCCTTCTTCCCAGGTGTATGTTTCTGAGCCTTCAGTTCAAATAGGCCGTATGATTGTAATAAAAAATAAGTCTGACACATTTTCCCTCCTCTATGTCCCATACTGCAGCTTTAGTGCATTTCACACATCTTAAACAAAGAAGTGTTTTTTCAGCTCCCCAACTTTTAAATTGAGTTTGTGACTGAGGAAGAAAAACAATAGCCTTCTAAATTGAAAATTGTTTAAGATATTTTTGTGAGTGTGTTTTGTGTGTCTCGGGGGGTGGGGGAGTGCCCGCATGAAAAAGAAAAGTTGCTGCTGCTCTGGCTAGTCATCTGACAGCTGGAAGCTAAACATTTACTACCTCTTTGTTTATTGGGATTTTCTTCTCTTCTTCCCGCCAAAATGACACAGTAAACGGCCCTGTAAAACAGACACTCCTGTACTTAAATGTATCGTAACAAGGCACATATATCCTGGAGTTAAAATGAGCTCAGTTTGCACATACAGACAGGAGAAAAGAACACTGACTTTAGCTAGCACTCCATAAGCAATTTCCGTCTCTAAAAGCTTCACTTATATTTAATGGGAAACAAACAGGAAGCATCAATGTGGATAAAAGAAACTGCTCGACTGTGTTAACCAAATGAAACACCATTACTGTCATTTCCTGTTATTCTTAGTTTCTGCTGATGAGCTTTTTCACTCATAGCACACATACACTTATTGTGGAATTCATTTGAGTTTTTATTACAGCTAACAACACCACAAAGCAATGTAAAAACAGGAAAAAAATGTGTTTAAAGGGTCTCAATTATAGGCTGACCTGCAGATAATTTCCTGAATTTTATCATTGTTTTATAATTATGCTGACTTTGTAGCTTTTCTACTACTATTGTACCAAGGTTTCCTATGAAATGGAGACGTTTATGTCAAGGTGCTCCCTGGTCGAATGCATTATATGACTCACATTATCTTTAAGTGGTAAGCATACAAAACACCTACCCCCTTCAATAAAACATGAAATGAAACAGAGATACAAGAAGAAAGGACTGACTCTGATAATACATGTTTACAAACCCAATTCCCTCAACTTCATTTTGAGCAATCACTCTGAAATAATAGTATCACACACACAGTGAATAATATAGAGGGAAAAAAGGAAATTAAATTCAGGAGAGACGATCCTAATTGTCAGGATCCAAATTATCAAAGCGGGATATTTAACCGATACTCTATAATCACATTTGCAAGAGTTCTCATTTAACTCTAGCTCCTCTTCTGTTTATCTCAGAAAAAGTCACCAAATCACTGTGCAAGATCCAAATGGTCACCACCAGCTATGTATGATGCTGAGGTGTTATCCACACTCCCGGAGCTCCAGCCACTTTTTCTAATAGGGCTGTTGCAGTGAAGACATTTTGATTTGTGAGAAAAGGAAAGATTTTTGGTGGTTCAATAGCATGATATATGTAGTATTACCGCATCGCAATCGTCTGTTTTATCTCACATAGTTTCATATGAACCAAAAATATTTTTACACCTCTCACAGTAACATTAAATATCACTAATGTTGTGTTTTACTGTATAAAGTCAAACTTACTGGATAGTCAGTCATCTGTAGCCAGCAGGTCTCTGAGTCACCGTAGTGACACGATCTGAACTCATTTCATTTCATCAGCAACACTTTTAGTGATTAGGGACTCTAAAGAATCAAACCAAGTTCAGAACCTGGACCAGCAGCTCACAGAGTTACTGTAATGCTTCGCTGTTTGATGTTGTCATTTCATTTCAGTCATCGAGCCATTATTTCTTCAGCAGCAAAAGAACACGTTGCACAAACTCTACAGGTTACTCTGCAGACTAACTGACCATTTTAGGATGGATATCAGTCAAGATACCTATTCTGCTGGTTTTATAGCCTTGTGACAAACAATGGTTGTGGTGGGTTTCCATCCTCTGCAGTTGTAAATAGTGTGGTGTTACAATTTTGCATATGATTCTTTTTAAGATTTTATTTTTAGGCCCTTATTAGATAGATCCAGTAAAGAGAGTTAGGAAATGCAGGGAGAGAAACTATGGGAATGACATGCAGCAAACGAACCCGAGCTCGAACCCGAGCCGCTGCCATGAGGTTTCAGCTTGTGCTCTACCAGGTGAGCCACCAGGACGCTGCGTGACTGCCCTACGTGTAACCTCATATAATATAAGATCCATTATGTATGAGATGGAGGAAATTAGATGACAAGCAAGCAGTGTACACTATCAGTGGAGGTTAGTCCAAAAAGAGCTATAATAAGGCAAGGGTCTATTGTCGCATCAGAGAAGTGTCCCAAGCACAGAAGTAGAGGACTGGTCACTTGGAGCTGTTCTGAAATGTATGTAGATGTGAAGATGGAACCATTTTACAATGGTTACACACTGGATCTATGTCTGAGAATACATGACTCATTTTTTGTTTAGATGTATTTATTGACTGAGCCCACTGGAGTGGTATGGATGTTCCTGTAGGCAGCTCTTACCTGCCAGCATTTCTGTATCACCTGAATGCACAAAATGCCAAGTTCATTTTATATTGTATTTAAAGGCGTTCTGTGGAAAAAACATCATGTCAGGCTCCCAGTGGTAATTGGGCTGTATGACATTTCAACTTGGCATCACTGTATACTTGTGTCAAAACAAGGTAAAAACATAGCAGAAAAACACCACTGTTAACAGTGGTGCCACTCATCCCCAAGTTCTTTCTGCCCTTTTAAATTCATGTATTTATATAAAAAAGACACACAAATGCATAGTTTCATTTCAAAGAAGGCTAAATCCTTTCTTAAAACTGCTGGGCAATGTAGTTTAAGAAAACTTTCCTCAGACAGGAGAATGACTCATTTTGCTAGGGACTATTTTCAGTTGTAAAGTAATTCATATTTTATGCTCTATGTAAATATTTACAGCAGCCTGGTGGTGAATGTTCAATTAAAGCTACACTGGCAACATTTATTGTAATAAAGAAACATGTTTTCAACAGTTTTGGACAGCAGTACTTATTAGAATCAGCTCATTGTTGATTTGATCTTTTTAGGCGATTAAAACTTGATGAGAAAAATGTAGAATATTGCCAATCTTTACCCTCTAATAGTCCCGAGCAGAGCCAGTTCAATCCACTAAAGTGACTTTGACCATAATGAGTTTTGGACCCACATTGAACCTCTACTCCTCCCATTTTCTGTAATCACTAGTAATTAGTCTT
Source organism: Coranthus polyacanthus (assembly GCA_037367275.1). NCBI lineage: Eukaryota > Metazoa > Chordata > Actinopteri > Kurtiformes > Apogonidae > Coranthus > Coranthus polyacanthus. The sequence continues at coordinate 21,903,608 of JAPQRN010000007.1, forward strand.
CAATGTCAGGGAAGCTGGAAGTAGTTAAACTATAGCGAAGCAAGGGAGAAATGTAGTTTGGTTGACTAAAACTACTTTTTAGTTTTAGTATTTCCAAGTATTTCAAGCTAGTTTGATTAAATGTATGTGTACACAAACATGAAAACTATCGCCAAATATGACTAAAGCTAAAAACCAGTAAAAAAACACAATGTTTAACTTGCACCTAAATGGACCTACTGTCTTAATGTGACTTGCACAACCTTAATGACGCGAACACTGGGTTACATAATGGACATAATGGAAGTTCATATCTGACAGGCTTTTCTATTTCAAACTGAAAATGTCCTTTCCGACGCTGAAAAGCCACTCGCAATAAGCGCTTGCTGGGATGCCGGTGTTGAACTTTATGAAGGCTTTTCATATTTTTATTTAGATTTTAGTTAGCTGGCTAACCCAGTCAGTGTTACTACACTCAATTTTACAACCCTAAATAAGAAATAATGGAAAATACAAATTAAAAAAGAAAGCAGGGATATTAAAATGTACTTTGACTTGTATTTCATTATAGACAGTATGAACACAAAATATTTCATCTTTCTTTTTTACTTTGTGTTTTAGACGTGTCTATAATCTGGAATGTACTCCTGGCTTGTGTAGCTCGCAACTAAAAATCTAGATTTTCCTGTGGATCTAGTCAGTGCCACAGGAAACAGAAATCAAGGAGAAAGTGCCAGAATTTGAAAACACACACTCTGCCACTCTCTTGTCTCTGTCCAAATCAATAGAGTAAATATAAAGATAGATGATACTGTATGACACCGTTTCATGCTTCTGTGGAAAAGTGAAGTCAAAATATCACAGTAGTGGGAAATTGCCGTGTTGCTTCTATGATAAGGCACAGAGTAAAACAGTAGAGCCTGAAGACAAACTGTCCGCTGTGTGAATGTGTAAATTAATATAAGGCGTGAGTGGCTCGGACTATAATTACCATATTTTATTCCCTTGGATTAATGTGTTCTGTTGTAGGACCATTGCAGGCTTATCCTTTTAGATCACCTCATTTAAAGCAATTAAAGGACATGTATATAAAAACAGAATACAAACCAGGATGTAGGCTTACTGTCAGATCTTATAACAAGTCAGTCTGCAATTTAAGATTATATGTTATACTGCTTTATTAAGGAAAAGCAATGGGTTACATGGTCTGTATATAACTCTTTCCTTTTCTCACAATCACCCCCTTTTTTATCTGATCACCAAGGTCCATGGGATCTTCTAGTAGAATTGATTGGTCACTAGTAGCCAGTTGGCGGTGCCTTTACATGTTTTGATCCACTATCTTGTATGTAAGCTGCTCTGACGCAGATTAGGTTTGCAGGGTAAGTTGCCATGAGGATTCATCCCTGAAGAAATAACAACCTTCGTGATACTGAAAATCCAGGGTTGAACCATAGTCACCTCACTAACCCACTTCTTTATTTATCATTAGGAATTTCTTTTGTGCTTTAGTCGTTAGTTGCCATTTTTAACATTTTCAGTTATGCTTGTCATTATCAATCGGGATAAAGTAATGCATAAAGTAGTTGTACAGTAATGGATGTGTGTCAGGTCTTTGGGGCCCCTGAGCATGTGTGGCCTATGGAATCTGACTGATTAACCCTCGATTAACGCAGCGTGATGAGTTCTGTTAAGACTATGATAAACGCCGCCAAAAGAAGAAACAGCTGTTGTGTGGTACATGATTTGTAAGCTGAAGGCATTCCAGCAGTGAAATGTCATCTCATTAGCCTCAAGTCACAGGAATACACTCTCCAAACACATGCAGAAGCTGTCACCTTGACACTTACAGTCCTGTTTATTGTTAAGCTCAGGATACCATTGACCCCTGTTATACGGAGCATAACCAAATCTGCCTGTTTATTGGTCATCAGATATTTGTTTTCAGACATTTCAGATGTTTTTAGACATGAACGCTGAACCGTCAGCAGACCATCCTACCTGAAAATGGACCTTGCAGTGTTGGTGTTGACTAAGTGCCCTTCAAGGTTGCTGCGTTATGGCAGCTTTGTTGTTAGAGATAAGGGGCAGAAAAAATAAATGGACATGGCATTTACCCACAACTAACCGATATGACTCGATTTAACCATCCTTTTTTTGTCCCATTTTGGCAGACCTGGACCTGAGTCTGAATCCCACTGGGAAGGTTGTGAAGACAGTAGGGGACACCTTGTCTGTGAAGATGGAGAAGAGTGCCTCGGGCGAAGCAATAGTGTCATGGAGAAAGGTAATGGATGCCAGGGTTGGCTGTTGATCAAAGAGAAAAGGCATGGAGAGATTGAAGGAAGAGGGAATAGAAAAGTGATTTGTCTAACTGCCTGTTTACTTTCTCTTCAGCCAGTAATCTAACCTGACTGAAAAAAAGTCTGTCTGTGCTTTTATATACTGTGAATACCAGCAATTTCTTCACCTCAGGAGTTAGATGGTAGTGTCATTCCTTAGTGAGCCATTTACTCTACACTACATTTGTGACAAGGAGTCCATCCTGAGCTATAAAAACCTTAAGGAAGATGTATAGTGAAACATTTACAGGAGAAATGGTAACACTGGAAAAGCTCTTAAAGAAAATCTGATGTTTAAAGAAAGTAAGAATCCTGGTAAGATATGGTTGATTTATTGGGTACATTTAGTCTACTATGAATCATAACATAAAATGAGATAAGGTAAATCTTGAGTTTTGGTCATTACAGCAACAGAAACAGGCTTTACTAAAGATAAGGGTAAAGAAAAGGATGAAAAAGTGAAGATTAGCTAGTGTGACTTAATCATGTTCGTACAAAGCTTTCAGTGGCCTCCCGTATTTCTGGCTTTTTTCCTCACTGAGTTAAAAACATCATTTGGAATGGATGTTCCTGTGACCCTGAAGAGAAAAAGTTGGAGGCTTTCTCTCATGCATCTGAAGTGTATTCTTGGCAGAGTTGTGCTTGCTGTGAGAGCAGCTGGACAAGTGCAAATGACACTGGTTAAAGAAAGGAATTGCTGTAATTACCGTGCCTGTGTTGCATTTGGAATTAAATTATAGTTACAGGCCCACTGTGCTTTAGAAAAATACAGACCAGCATTGTGGCTCTTGCTTTTCAGGACGGAAAGGCGGTGAAAGCGCCAGAGTTTAACAAGCTGACATATGCTGATGCTGGTACCTATGAATGCGGGGTGACCATGGGCGGCCTCATAAGACACCAGAGCTTTGAACTAATCGTAGAAGGTAAATACGTGTCTGTGTCCTTGATCATGACATTTTGCCCGAGTTCAGCAGAACATTTCAAAACAATTATAATAAGAAAATGTTTGTGTAACATCAAAATATATATGAGGTAAATTAAGTTTAACAACAAAACACTGAAACATTTTAGGTAAGAATGCAAACAAGATAAACCATAAAGACAAAAGTAAAATTTATATTGCAATAATTATCATTATAATGGTATAAAATTATATAGCAACGATAATTATTGTTTTATTGTTCGTCTCTACCCTGAAGGGCTTTATTTTGTGGTACATCTCACTAATTACACAACTACTGACTTAAAAAATCAATGATTTGACAAAAACATGAGTTTTATCATCAATATAGCTGTTATTCATAGCAAATGTCTGTAAAGCAGAAATAAGTGTAGAATTCTGTCATGTGTAATAATGTTAAATAATACCCATACATCTTACAAAGATGTATGGGTATTATTTAACATGGGTAAAGATGTTGAAATAAAATAAAATAAATAGAAATTCCTTTTCCCTTTCCATTGTTTAATCATCATATCACATTCTGATTGTCTGATTCTCCACTTAGGTTCCATTAAACTAAAGCAGAAGAACAGTAGTATTGAAATGACGTCATTAAAAAACAGTAAAACCTCAAACGGTGAAAAACGATCTGGAAATCTGATATTACTCTTTCATCCAGTTGAATGGGAACAAATATAGCAATTTTGCAAAATGATGACATTTAGCTCAAATAATTACAATCAGCCAACTGTGTAATAATTGTGACAGGACTAATAACTGTTACAGTTGACATAACGATGCCTTCTTTTAGAGTTTTTCATCTCAAACACAGAAGATCCCGCACACTGCTCTCACTCAGAATCATGATTTATTCATAACAGTAAAGTTTTGGCCCCTGTGCATTTTCGTCGAGGAAGATTTGTTCTTACAACAATTATCTTAAATAGTTTTTGATATCGAAACTGTTGAGATTGAAACGACACCCTCTAACACACACCCACATCTAAGACAGACGGATAGGCGAATCTCTTGAAAAAAAATGGACAGTTTTTAAAAACTTTTCAAAAAGTGAAACTTTCATTCTCAGATGTAGGTTATATAACTAGATTATATAACCTCAAATCAACAAGAAAATGTAAAAAAAAAAAAATGTTAGAATTGAGTATGTATCTCCCACATTGAGACATCTTGCTTATTCCTCCTCGTGTGTTTGCTTCAGGTGAGCCTGTGATCACCAGTCTGACCAAACACCGTGCAGTTGATGCCAACCACAAAGTCCTGACCTGCGAGGCTCAGGGAGTACCAGAACCCAGCTTCCAGTGGAGCATCAATGGTACAAATGTAAGTGTTGTGGTGTGAGTGTCTGCAGCAAAATGAGGCGAGATAACAGCAAACAGTTGAGTGTGGTGTGATTAAAGTGTTCTTTGAGGATCCTGTCAGAGTTCACTTTGCTCTTGCAATTAAAGTGAAAAAAGGGCTCCTACTGTGGTTTTCACTCAATTCTTCCATGTCTCCACTGTGAAAACACTCACAGTACAGTGTTTTTGCACACAGTTTGCTTAGTGCAGGACTGTTTTAGCAGCCATTGTGTACTGACTCATGAACTATCGACTGGCAGGGATCTGTTTAAGCCACAATGGATCAGTGGCATTTGAGTGAGAATAATGTCTTCACTTAATGCTACCTAATTGTCCTGTTAGGGGGAAAAAAAGATGGTGGCAATTTTCCACACACGTAACATGGGCTCAGACAGCAGTAATGTATTTTGAAGACAGAATACGAGTATGTGTGTTTAGTTACAGTTACTATTTGAGAATACAGTTACAAAAAAATAAAATCAGCAGATTAATTAAAGGGATTATTATGGTTTTTAATCTGCATTATCTGACTAATTTCCCACACGAGGATGGAGTTGCATTGGGCGATCAATTTACATGTTTAAGTGAACAGTACGTTTTTGTAAATGATTGTTATTTATGTTAAATCTTTTTCACCAAGGCAACAAAATGCACTTCAGAAAGTAAGAAAAAACAAAATGTTCTACTGTAAATTCACATTTGTTTAATGGTTTTCACACAAACTTCATAATGAAAATAAAATGTCAAGGAAATATTGGCTATTCATCCTTTTTGCCAGAACAAACATCACACTGCTTTGTGTTTCCATGTATTTATAGCTTACATCTCTACAGAAAGTGTTAATGTACATTCAGAGAAACTCCTGCCTTCAGTCCACACACATTCATTCATATTGTTACATACAATGTTGAAGTAATCAAAAGTATTTAAAATACGTTACTCCAACTAATTTAACAGAATATGTTCCAAATTACATGTTGGGACATGAATTTATAATGTCTATCGAAACACATTTTAAAGTAACAGTGACAACAACAACAGGAATCATATGTTACACTGATAATGAATGTTTTAAGTGGATGTATATGTAGTATCTTATACTTTATATTTTCATGATCAAACAGCTGCAGTGACATAGATCACAGTTGTGCAGGGGATGAATGTAAAGAGGCCTTGGTCCTGATGTTAGCAGTTCACTAAAAATGCAGTGTTGCAGAAAGTGTAAAATTCTAGCGAGATGCAAGGAGGAATACAAAATGCCAATATTTCTTTATATTTTAATTTGCCGGTCTAATCTCTTAGACAGCTTTTCATTGCATTCAGATTGATGTTCAGCTTCAATGCAGATCTCATATATTTTGCACTCTATCAATTTATTCTGTGATGAACTTCTGCGAGCCTCATCTGGAGCAGGTAATGTTCTAACACCGAGGCAGCATTTCTCTGTTGGCTTCGGGTTTTTTGGCAAGGACGAGGATGTTTTGTGTTTACCTCTGCATTCAGAATGAGTTTGCATTTTGGCGTTTACTGTCAGACTCCCCCTGTGTATCGGAAGAGTTCAGCTCCTTGTCTGATGTCGACATTTGCAGTATTTTCCTCCCATTATCTGTCTTCTCCCCTCCTGTCAACCGATATACAAAATTTCCCATGGAATGGAAAAGTCGATAATGTGTGCACAAATAAAGATGCTGCTGCATGAGTGTGATTTTTTCATCTCTAAGTGTTTGTGAAAGCCTCTTATTCCCATGCTTGTTTTCTGTTATGCCTCCAGGAGGAGCGCTCCTACATCAATGGCAAGGCCACCCATAAAATTACTGTAATCCCCACGGTGAACCTGACCGTCACCTGCATTGTCAGCAACAAGCTGGGAGAAGATGCCATGACCATCAATGTCTCCTCTGGTAAGTTACAGCTTTACACACTGTGAGCAGCTTTGGTGATAGTTTAGAGATAGTTTCCTAATGACTGGAACTCGATGAGGTGCAAAAAGAACAGGTTTGAAGAATCAAGGATTCAAAGTTCATTATCATATTTTAAAAGTACAGTCTGGGTATCACCGCTGATTTCCTGAAATAACTCAATTCAGATTCACAAGAACGATTTCAATTCAATTCTATTCAATTCAGTTTGAGTCAGTATTAATTCACTTTGGGATGTCACAGCTACAGTACCAATCTTCTCAGAAAAATAATGCTATAAAATATACAAGGAACCCACTAACCTGCTGCATTAACAATATGAATGTTTACATTAAGAAATAACCCCAGAATAATTATATTAATGTACTTTTCATTTAACATGACAGCGACAATAAGTGCTTATTTTAGAGACCAATGGATCTAAAGCTCAAGCTTTACTCATCCAAAGGTATATATTAACAAATCTATCTCTCTGTCTATCAAATCATTATTTGAATGAAGATTGATTTGAATCACAAAATATATAATAGTGTGCAAAATAGTAATTCTCAATTCAGTTGCAGGGAAATATACAAATACTGATACAAACACTAATAAATGTTAGATACAGAAGAACTACTATGAGATATCTATATTGAAACATTAGTACAAAAGTGTTTCAGGGGGTAAAATGCAGAAAATTATGTATTAGTTTAATAGCAGTTGACTAACTGCAAGTGTAAAAATTTGGTATAAGGAGGCAAATTATGCTTTTACTCTCCTTTCACTGTGGTGCTGCCTTTTATTGTGAACTAATGTATCAAGCTGGTGAGCACTAATTAGGTAGCATTAGTTGAAAACAGAGAGAGAGACAAATTAGTCAAATTAATTTTGAGCTTAACTCTGGAGATGGATGTAGCCATTCTCTGAACATTGCTTTTGACATTCATTAAAACATTAAATTACAGAAATCTGATTTGCTGTGCGGGGACAGATCCTCTCAGGCAACAACCCCGCTGACCCCCTGCAGATCGGTTCTTTCTGCAGCTCAGCTCGACAGGAAACAAACAGGCTACTGGTGACTCCATGATTGCGTTGCTGGCAGTGTGAATTCACAGTTAGATGGGCTCTTGCCAGCAGCTTTCTGCTAGCAGCTTGATTTCTGAAGCCTCATTTTAATAATGACTACTTAGTGTAACAATGCAATTCTGCTCCTGTAACAAAAGAAGTCACATTAAACGGAACGCCGTCTAAGTAGAGCAAACACCAACGCGAAGCCTTTCTAATGTTAAGGCCAATTTGGGCTGCATTATCTTTTATTATCAACCCACCCAGAAGATAAGAAACTTTAATGATAGGCTGTGAAACTGGGTCATTTTACCAGCTTAAAGTAGGATATAGTAGAGTAAATATAGAAAGAGTAATAACACAGATGGCGGGTTGTATAAAAATGTTGACCAGACATAAGGGAAAATATTATTTCTGAGACAAACAAGGTACATTATTATTATTAAGGTACTAAGTAAGAGTATAACAATATAATATATTCATAACAAAATGTGAATGATAGTGAACTCCAGAGCATCATATTTGCAAGACTCCGTTCACCTTTGATGGGAATGTTTTGAGCAAGAAAAGCATCAACTTGTGATCAGTATTTGTACATTTTCAACACATCACAGCTGCATTGTGTGGAATAGTAGGCATCAGAGCTCTATATTGCTTGCAGAATAGCTTAAGTATTGATTTCTTTGCTACACACTGCTGTTCTTTGCAGCTTGCTATCCACAAAAGCAAAGCTGTTTTAAGTCTTATGAAGCGTATTTGCTTTTTTTTTTTTTTTTTTTGTTAAAGACACTAATATAAGAAGGATTAGATGGCATTGTATCAGTGTACTTGTGTTTAGATTACACCGTAGTACTGTGTGTTTCAGGCTACTCTAAAGTGAGTCCAAATGTATTCTGTTGCAGTTCTTGTCAGTATATGGTGAAGAAAAAAATCACCTCACTGAGCATGGAGTCCTTTATTTAACGAATATGACCTGGACACGTAACTGTCATTTGAGCACTTTGTTCTCTGAAATTAAACAGATTTCCACTGTTTTCACGGCAAATGATAATTGAAGCAGTATCTTGCGTTTAATGAAATGATACCCATCAGAAAACTGCTGTTGTTGACAGCAGAACCTTGACGACTTTACCTTTGTGATTTCTATTTGAATATGTCCTGTTGTTGTGCTTTGTTCCACTTTTTTACAAGTCGTTTAAACCTATAATCAAGAACAGTTGCTGAATCTTAACTGCTGCAGTGTGTGCTTACTTGCGTGTAAATGTCCACAGTGTAGGCGCACCAATTACACCATGCCTACTATGGATATACTGGAATAAACAAAAAGGAGTATGTAATGAAAGGGTCGGGCTGTCAAAGGCTAATGCTGAATGCTCCCGCGGTATCCTTTCATTTCATGCACACATGCTGTGCCATTGCAGTTCCTCCTCATTCTTTCCTCCTTTCTGTGATAATCCTCCTTTCTTTTGTCTCTCCTCCTTCACTATCTGCTGGGTTTGGCTGGTTTTTTTGTTTGTCGCGGTGCAAAACCTGTCTTGTCTTTTTCTTCCCCATGCAATCAAGAGCCACTGCCTGTTCTGTGCTCTGAAAGCATAAATTGTTGCCTTTAGAAGGTGTTGTTAGTTGCCAAGGCTCACTTTGCTTGTTGTGAGAAGAAGAAAAAAAACATCTAGTGACACCACACTCAGTCATGAATCTTTTTGATCAGTGCAGGATTGAGCTTCATTTACATTGCATCACATTGTTTTGTTTTTGCTTTGGTTTCTTATGATTTCTAATTTGTTCATGTTTGATTTCAGTTTTTAATGAAGATAAAAAGCAAAAAGGTAAGTTTTTTTTTCCCTTTTTCATTTCTATTACTTTCCTGACTCTTCATAGAAGATCCCGTCTAGCCTTTGCTTCTTAAAGAAAAAAAAATCTAATTATCAGATTTTTCAAGGGCAACCTGTGTAACGTTGCTCTACTGTTGGTTGTTTGATTATGCACCAGGTAAACATTCATCAACTTCCCTTCATACATAAACTGACCTATAACTCATCACTTCACATGCAGGCAATACTGTGCCTGAACATGCACTCTCATCTCAGCTTTTCCATCTTTATTATTTCCTTCAGACTGGCTCACTCATGCAAATGAGCTCTCTGAGGCAGATTAGAAAGATTATCAAGAGCGTTCGATGGTTATTAAGGGACTGCACGTAGTATTTGTTAAATGACGAAAACACAATCTTCAGACTTATCCATGAGTCACAGATATTGCAATAATTGCGTTTCTGAAGCATATACATAAATTATGGGCTGCTATATTAATAAAAGTATTCAAAGTTTCTGACTTTTCCGTACTGAAAATGGTACAATAATAGCTTGAAACATTAAACATCAGCAAGACTACCTAGATGTTAAGTTTTTAAAAGAAAAACAACCCTGTTTTGCGCATGTTGATGAGTGATTATTTGTAGCTGCACACTGCCATTTTTAATTCCTCTAAGCCGAACAAGTCTTTAGTCCCAAATTTATTCTTGAGTGAAAACGTGTCAGCCCACAGCGCGTAAATTATGCACGACAGCGATGGGTATCACACAGCTGCAGCATTTTCTGAAGTCACAGGTACTGTCATACACCGGGTGAAGGCAAGTCAGTCTTAAAACATCCAGCAGACCGGTGTGAATGATTGATACTTGTGTAAATGTGATGGAGCAGAATGTCACAACAGTTAGCAGACAACCTGACGTTAACACATTTCCTCATCTCCCTGACAAACTGATATTTTACTGCTCTTGTTCTATTAAAGGAACATACCAGCCACCTTGTACTCCTCCAAAATAACCAACAATTCATGGTGCGCTGCTGATGTTATGTTCCCAGAATGTAAACAAAAAGCTCAGTGTGGTTCTAGTCGCTACAGTAACAAAAAGAACAAGTCGCAGGAATATAAACACAAGTCAAAGCAATAAAGCGTTCTGTGATTAAGTGTCAGCTGACGAGGAAAGTTTTAAAAAGTAACTCATGCTATAACCTACTGGGGACACTTTTCTAACTCTGGTGCCTGTGTTCTCATCACCTCTAAGTTTACCAGTCAGTCTGTTGAAAATAATAATCTCACAGCTGATCCTTTTGTCACGAATAAGTGGAAAACAGTAATGAAGTTCCTCACACAATCATGGTAAACTGTAGTCAAGGCATGATGAACACAGACAATATGGAGAGATTGGAATGATTTTTTTTTTTTTCCTCAGAGGAAATCCAAAATTAGATCTGAGTTATTTATTTTCTAATTAAAAAATTTCATCCTCCACTACTCCACTTAAAGTCAGAATAATGACGTTTAAGATCCAATGGGGAATAAGAAATAGTCACTTTTTTAAATTATAGAACCTTAAAAATAGATCTTTAAAGCAACAACACTTAACATTTCTGATTTTGTTTTGTTCTGTCAGTGGCGTCACGTCATATTTACTAATGTTAACGTTTAATGTTATTTGGCATAATGTGTACGTCACCAGATTTCTTCTTCTTAACCTTTATTTTCCAGGAAAGGACTCATTGAGATTAAAAATGACTTGAAACTTGAAAACATTACCTCGATTCTGCCACAATTCCATCCTACTACACGACATCAAATTATATACACTAGGTAAACTAGAGGTCGACCAATAGTTGATTTTTAAAGGCCAATATAACCATAGTTTCTAACAGGTAAATGCTGATCAATCAGCCAATATCACCACGCCTTCAAAACAAATTCAACACTGTTGGAAATGAAGTACTTTTGACTTCATTAGAAACTGGATAACTGTTGAACTGAACATCTAAGTGAAAGTAATTAATACCCTAAATTAATAAATCAGTCAATAAAGGAATACGTCTGGATCACTGATCAGCAGAGTCACAGTAATTAATGAATCTGGAACTGAATATCAAACTAACTGTAAAAAATCATCTGGGCAATTAGGTGCATCTTTTTTATTTTATAAGCTATTATTTTCCCACAAAGTCAGTAAATCCACATGAGAAGCCTGATAATAGGAATTGGCCACTATCAGAGCCAAAAGACAAAAGTTCTAATTAAAACCTGAATTAATCCACTTCTAAAAGGCATAAAGGAATCCTCTCTACCTATTCCTGTTCATTAAATGAACGCAGTGACAGTTAAATTGCAGGCAAAAAAAAGAGCGTATTTGCATCTATATTGTGAACAAAGAGCCCAAACACTTCTTTTCGGTTCCATTTTTGTTAAAAAAAAAAAAGCAAAACAGACACAGTGAGTGTATTACAATAGTCCACTGTTGGCGGTGTTGGTAAGTATATGTGTGTGTAGTTCTAGTGCTGAGTGCTGCTGTCTGTTTTCCAGACTCCCAGGAGGATTCAGACGACCAGGCGAAGCTCATAGTGGGCGTTGTGGCAGGGCTCCTTATAGCGGCTGCCGTTGTGGGACTCATCTACTGGCTCTACATGAAAAATTCGAGGTAGAGGAACTCACACATGCAGCCGCGCACATTTGCATTTTGCATTTAAATTTCAAGTCCCTGCTGGAGTGCTTGTGCCACTGCTCCTAGTTAGCCGATCCTGCATTCAAAACAGCAGGAGGGTTGAGTCAGAATAATAATCAGCAGGAAGGTAGTGAAAGGTTACAGCCACAGCTTTGACAATAGATGGAACAAATACTCCTGTCTGCTCTCAAATGATCACATATGTCAAAAAGTGATAAGGAGCTGTGGCTATACTATCAGGTGGGAAGATTTCAGAGCAGAGAGGGATGATGGAGCAATAGTGTGAGAGAGTGGGAGCGTGACGTGTGAATGCTGAAGAGATAAGTTTTCAGATTGCTGAGGAGTGACTGACTGCGCCGTCTGGAGCAGGGTTGACGAGGTCATGCTGTAGCAGAGGTGTATCAGTTTTTTTGCAAATCTGTATTCACTGCAGACAAGGAAGCTGGAAGACGAATGAGAAGGAGGTGGGAACATCTGAGGAGAGCAAGAAACTAGAGGAAAACAATCATACTGTTTAAAAGCCGGGGTGACGTTGCTAACTGGAATAAAAGAGGTATGGATCATCAAATTGAAACACACATATTTACACAACAGTTTTTATACAAGATATGAAAAGATATTTTCTGTTTATTACAACTGGTTATCATTTATAATTGAAATCACATCAGGGAATATAACCTCACTAAAATGAAAGACAAATGTGCGACACACAGGTTTAACGGTAAACTCACTATCATCCGTCATGGTAGTTAAACGCAGCCTGGTTCTGGATGCCTGAATAGATGCTGTTCAAAATGTTGTTCACCTCTGGACTCACTATTGACGGTAAAAACAATCATAATAAATAATTAACTATATAGGCAAGTGTATTTATAAAGCATATTTCATACACAAAGACAACCTGAAAATAAAAACTCAAAGTGCTTGAACAATAAATACTAAAATAGAATAAAAAGTTTCCTCCAGTCTCGTAATAATATCTGGGATGCATTTGAAGTCATTGCATCACACGACATGGTCTCATACTTCCATAAAAATATTCATATAAAATCCAATAAGAAGTTTGTTGAGAGTAAGTAAGGGGTTTGCTGACACATCTTATCAGATCACATTATTTAGCGTCCATGTTAACAGCTGGAATCTGTAATCACAATGATTTCAGGCGGGTTGAAGAAATGTTTTCCCTGTAACTGCAGTTAATGATTGACCCACTCAGAGCTGTGAGCGTTTGAGATGAGTTGTATCTCCACCCATATTCATGCAGATGTTGTCCATGTTGTGTAAGTTCAGCCTTGTTCAGACCCAGGATTCATAACAAGACTAAACCATTTTAGGATGTTGCAGTGCTGTGTACTGGCCATCTCAGTATTTTAAAATTGATTTTTTTCTCTGTATTAATGGGCTGTAGCTCATCTGTCACCGAGAGGAGCAGCGTTATTATCAGTGAAATCTTGTCTCTATAGTTAGTTCTTTACTTAGTAGCGGTGACATCGACTCCTCTAAAAGATGGAACTGCTCCGGAAATATACTTAGTCCTAGAAATACAACTGTAGTAAATAACACACTATCACTATCACTGTCCTCATTCAAATTGTAAGATGCTACAAAATATATCCGTCTACAAAATGCCTACACTTAGAACGGAAGTACAGAGAGCTGTTGCTACGGAAACGATACACCATCTCATCTTGTTGCATTGGTTTTAATTGGCAGGTTTTCGTTGCTCGATGGCACTTTGCAAGTAGTTTCAAGTTTTCTCATCTCGTTGTGAATCTTTGGTCTGAACAAGTCTTCATTTTGCTGACACAGCCAGGCCTCCTGCAACATTTATTATTTATGTTCATGTAACTTTAACCTCCTATGACCCAAGCATTTATTTCGTTTGCATTTTTAATTTTTAATTTTTATTTGTGATTAGTAGGACCTGATACGTACAAAAAAAACAAGCACTTTGAACAGCATCCTAGCTTGTTACTGTTGCTGAAAGTTTTCACATTTTACCATCATGTTAAAATACAAATGTTTTTATGTATAAATAAACAAGTTGCAACCGTAACATGTGATAAAGTTTTGTACTTCGTCCTCTTTTAACTCAGACTCAGCTGTAGAATAATTTGACTAACTCTGACACCATCTCATTTTTACACTGTATTTAAGTATATGGTACAGAAAAGCCAAAATGGTCACAGGAGGTGAAAGGCGGGGCTGCACAGGCCTCATATGAGCACAGCCCTTCCCACCAAATCTAACTGGTTAACTATTAACAACTGGTGATGTACTGGTCCCCACACACTTTGTCTTTGTTGCCCTTCTTTATCTCAGCTATTATTTTAGCGAGTGAAACATTTTCACAACCGAAATATAAAGAAATAAAAGTTGTAATGAACCGGAATCATCTTTTACCGTGAGTGTAAATTCATTGTTATTGATGGATGTTAAACGCTCGAAATGATTGTTAATGACTGTATTCTCTCTATCTCCGTGGGGAAGAAGCGGTTGAAAGCGGCCTTGCATCATCTAAACTACAGACTCCCAGTTGGCTGCTGACGCGCTCCATCAGGCTCCACATAAGCAGCAACAATCAGAGTAATTTTCCACCGAGTCCTGCCCACAGCCTGCTGTCCCTCCTCACTGTTTGAAGTCTGCACTGAGGCTGCCTCGTGTTACTGTGTGTCATTTTGTTTTTGTGTTCCTGGTGAATGCTCCCTGTTCAGTTTTGTTTGAGCGATTCCATGAGGCTGTGTGGTGAGGTTTCTTTTGCCGCTCTGGTTTTCCTTGAGGTCTTTGTTTGTTTTTTTTTTTTGTCTTTTTTTTAAATTTTTTGTTTTTTGTTCATTTGTTCTCCAATTTCTTCAAAGAATGTAAATTCCTTGTACACTTTTTAAGGCCTGTATAGCAAATCATAATTATGCGTGTGCCCTGGCTGAGCATGCCAATTTTTATTTTTATTTGTTACTTTTCTGTGCGCTGTGTGTGGAAAAGGCCTTTGTTTGACTGTGCTCAGAGAAAAAGACACTTCACTGCTGTATAACCGTACTGAAACTGCCCTCGCAAGTAACATTTCCAAGCTTTAGTGACAATTATTTAAATTTTTGACCTCTTCAGAAGATAACCTCCACATCTCTTAACCTTATGGCTTGTGTTTTCTGTTTTTTACACTGGTAAATGGCTCGTATGAATAACTACTAAATGGATTCCCAGAATGCTTTATTTATACTCATAATAATAATATAGATAACTGGGTGTACTGTGAATGATTTCTATACATGCAGTTTAGTTTAACTGTGGCCCAAAAATTCAAACTTGCTGTGTTTGTGTAGATGTAAAATGAAAGCAAACTGAGCATTATGACAAACCCAACCACTAACGAGTTGCTTTCTATACATTATGCTAATTTTCCCACTTGATTTCAGTTTCATTTTTCAGAGTCATGAGAGACTTTAATTCCTTTATGTTGCAATAATTTCATCTACACAGGCAAATTGATATGAAAAGAAGTGTAACCATTAATTCACTGGCAAAAGTTTGTATTGCGATTGTTTTTTCACACTAAAAAGATTGGTTTGTTCACCTATGGTTTCATTACATACACTACAATGTCGTCTTCATGTCTTCACGTGTACCATCCCTTAAGGTTGAGACCATGGCTTTAGACTAGATTATATGTTTTCTTGATTCATGTTGTAAAAGCTTTACTGATGCCAGGTCTGAATGTTCTGTCTTTTTGAGTTTTTGATGTATTTATATTCTGCGTGCAACCTCCCTGGATGGCTGTGCTGCAGCATGCTAGATAATTCTCTTTTTTTTTTTTTTTTGCCTTTTTGGAAGGCTTCATCAAGTGTTGCAATGGTACTGTATGCTCAGAGAGTTACATGTGAGAGAAGCTACAGTATCTATGCTCATTCTCTGCTGTATTATTATTATTGTTGTTATTGTTGTTTTATTTTTTTAGCTCACTGGTCTGATGGATAGCCTGTGTGGAGGAGAGTTGTTGTGATTGGCATATTAGATGAGGCACTTACATCAGTCTATTCTGGCTCATCCCACAATGCAACACTACAGTGACCCAAAAAAAAAAAAAAAACAGAAAGCGTTGGCAGTTGAGGGACAGTTGGACATTTCAACTTCAGTTAATGTTCACTTGACAACATGGAAAATGATAAATACATTGAAATATTTCTGACTGTAGAATACAAAAAATAACATTACTAATAGGATTCATGCAAAATTCAAGTTGCTTTCTGGATGAAAAACTTTCATCTAGGGGGTAGGGTGTGGAAGTATTTTTCATCACCTCTGGTGAAATATTGAAGTATGTCGATAAAGGCAACAAAGCAGCAATCTCACTATTTTTAGCTGACCTTTGTAGAGCTGTTAAATGACTTCACGTTCACAAGAAGGAACAGGAACCGGGCAAATGGCTCCTGATGTCTAAATTGTTCTTTTGTGGTTTTTTGATTTTTTTGGCTTTTTTTTACAATGTCTAGTTACCTATGTAGCACATTCCCACCCCATCCATCTTCAAAATGAATGAGGATAATTATACAGCAGGCGGGATTGTTGCACAACTGTATGACATGAAAGCAGTAGGTCAACATTTTTCAGTACCAGGTCCATTGTTTTCTCATGCCTTTTGTTCCTTTCTGAATAATCAGGTCAGCAGTGAAACCAAAGAGGGTAAGATGAGAAGGCCATAGTAGTGTTGTAAATACAGACTTTTGTTTTTGTACTGTTGTTGACAATAAAGTGTACATTTTGAAAAAAACAAAAAAGTGTGATGTGCTGTGTGTTTGTTCAGAGAAGGCTCCATTTTCCAAAATTCAGCTATTTGTTCTTTTTGTCACAGTACAATAAAATACAATGAGCCTGAGGTGTAAAAACCTTGCATTGAGACAGATTTCTACTCATTCTTTGAGTTACTTGCATAACTTGCTTTGGCTGCAACAACCGAACAATGACATGGATTTCTCAACATTGCAAAACAGGTGCGATCGCATTGTTCATCATGTCTTGGTCACTTCCTGCTTCATTACACATGCTGGGAAAATGCTCTTTTCAACAATTATGACAGCTACTTCCCCTCTTTGCCCTCGCTGGGTGTGGATAACTTTTAGACTGGTTTATGCAGGTATGTGAGCCATGAACAGCCTCACAGGATGTTTGCTGGGTGCTTTTCACAGATGCTGTGAGGATTTTTTTATGATATTAGTTGTAGCGTTTATAAAACCTCTGATCATTTGAAGCTTATCATCTTAATGAAATCAAGTGAGACAGTGACGCAGCCACTTATACTGGCTAACACTTTTGGATTCAGGCTGCAACATGTGACTGATGCTCTCTGTAGCATAAAATTATATTTCTGCATAATATGCAACGACACACACACAAATCTAGGTGAAAACATTAACTCATTTCTCACCACAAGACACTTTGAAGGAGCTAAAAACCAGAGGTAGAAGTGCTTTTACTCAAGTACTGTAGTTAAATGCAAATTTGAGGTACTTATGCTTTATTTTAATTTCCATTCTATACTTATTCTCCATTACTGTATTTTTTATTCCACTACATTTGTTTGCTTATCAGATTACACATTTTCATCCCCTTCCTGTCTAGGGAAAACCACAAATCTCCAAATGTGTTGAAGGATGAAGTGCTCATTTATGGGTTGAGTTTCAAATTCTTCTCTTTCTTAATCTAAATAAAGTCTTTAAAAACCCTCTTGGATTCACTGGAAAATGTATCGTCACGAAGCTGAAAACAGGCCTGTTTTTCTGAGCTCATGAAAAGTTGACTTTTTCGAGATTTGTGGTTCTCACAGGACAGCGACGCTGCAAATGTATGAAGATTTTAGAGAATATGATTCATTCCTGTAGATTAAACTACCAACAGTTTATAAAGTAGTTCAAATGAGCTCAACCTTAAACATCTACAGCAGTAAAATGTGACATACACATGAATGCAGCAGTAAAATGAATCCAGAAACATCATATATAATAGTAAAACACTGACAGGGCCCATTTTACTGCACAATAACTACAGCAACTTCTCACACTTTAAGTACATTTTGCAGATAATATGTGAACAAAGAACTTTAACTTGTAGTGGAGTCTTTTCACAGTGTGGTATTAGTGCTTTTCCTTAAGTAAAGGATTTGAATACTGCTTCCACCACTGTCTACTTGTATCCCAAGCTGATTTCACAAGTTCTTTATGCATTAAAAATGCATGTGAGAACGCGTTTGAAAGGAAAATATGAATATATAATAGTAAAACACTGACAGGGATCATTTGACTGCACAATGACCACTTTAGTTTTCATACTTCAAGTACATT